>PQWQ01000004.1:2400000-3600000 GCA_002943765.1 Psoroptes ovis | reverse complement strand
TTGCTGTTTATTCATAATCAAATGAATAAAAATAAAATGTTGTACATTAATATTTATTAAATATCATTGTACGAAAAAAAATAAATATTTTAACAATAAAAAAAAATTAGGTTGTCCGATAAATTCTTGCCGATTTTCCTATGATTCTCTACGATATAATCGGCAAAAACTTTTCGGACAGCCTAATATATTCAATAATAGAAATATTGAAAAAAAAATTTGGAAAAATAAGAATTCGCAAAAAAAATCAAAGAATATCCATTTAAATTCAATAACCGAATGTCAAAAATAAAAATAATCATAAATAAGAATTAAAAACATGTGATTATCCGTGGAATGAACAAAAAAAAAAAAAAAATAGAAAAAGATAAATAATAATAATAATAATAATAATAATAATCATTGAAAAATGTACACATGTATTAATGTGGCTGGTTCATATAATAATAATAATAAAGTATTCGTGGATATTTATTTAGATATTTATTTATTATGATTATTATGATTATTATTATTCCATTTTTCATTTTTTCACATACATGTCTTATTTCATGTCTTATTACTTTATTGAAATCAAAAAAAAAAAAAAAAAAAAATTAGCTTGCAAATCATCATTAATGATGATCGATAATGGATTCTTTTCTTTATTCGTTTTGGATTTGTCTATATTCTATCATCATTATTATCGTTATTATTATTATTATTAGCATTATTATCATTATTATTATTCAATAGTATTATCGAATAAGATGATATTTATTCATTTATTTATTTATTTATTTATTGAATGTTTTTTTTTTCTTCGCATCATTATTCAATTGCAAATAATAGGAACAATATTGTTTTTCAAAAAATTTTTGATTATTGAATTTAAATCAATACAAATACCATAGCATTTTGCTTGAAATTCATTAAGATTTTTTTTAATAATAATTTTTCATCAATTTTTTGTAATTTAATAAATTGTACTAATTGTTTTAATAATTACAAAAAATTTGAACATTTAAACATTTAATTAAATCCAAATTCAAATTCAATTCAAATATAATTTGATATTTTATTTACAAATTGATCCAACATAATTAATGACATATATAGTTCATAATGTTTACCATTTTCCATTTTAAGGATTAATTTAAAACATGGCTGTGGTGTTGTTGTTGTTGTCGTTGTTGCTGTTGTTGTTAGTATTTTCATAGATTTTGCCGTAGACGATGATGATGATGATGATGAAGGATTATTCGAATGTTTATTTATCATCATCAAATTATTTTCATTTTCATTATTATCATTATTATTATTATTATTAGTAATAATACTATCATCAATAAATGCTTCAAAACGTATATTAAATGATTCAAGTTTATTTATCATTGAATATTTATTTGATTCTTGTTGCTGTTGATTTTCTATCCCATATTCTTCATTGAATTTTCTTCGATCATCAGCTTCATTTGTATTATTATTGCCATTACCATTTTGTTCATTCATTGTAATTCTTGTATTTTATTGAGAATTAATAATTATTAATAATTCTTAATTCTTAAATCTTTTTTTTTTCAAATTATACATTAATTATGATTACAATTATAATCGGAACAGATTCAAATGGAAAAACAATATTGTTTTTTTGCTTTTTTACTACGATTGTTGATTTTGAAATTCAAAACAATACAATTCTTTTAGAAACAATAAAATGATATTTTAATAATAATTGATTATGACTATTTATAATGGATTCCAGGCTAGAAAATCATTATCAAATTAGACAAAATAATGAGACAATATTATTCGATTTATTGTTTGTTGTGTTGATCATTTGATAAACAATTTAGTGTAAATAGAAAAACAATACTCATGAGTAAACTTTAATAGAAAAAAATACAAAAAAAAAAACAAGCACACTGTGGCTATCTGGTGGTGTAAATACTTAAATTCACACACGCACACACATTGTTCAACCCTTTTAATCCTAAATTTTTTGAAATTTTTGAAATTTGACATTAAATAATCATCGAAACTTTAGAAATCTGCTACCGAAAAAATGATGATATTCATTTCATCATTCGAAAAAAAAATGAAATTCGAATAAAAACTTCTCAAATTTCATTCTCAAATTTGTTTTTTTTCCCCGATTGAATGATATTTTGTATTTTATGATGATGATAATAAATATAATATAATAAACAAATAAACAATAAATAAATAAATCTTTGAGAAAAACAAATTTTTGATGATTTGAAAATAACAAAAAAAATATGAATGATTGATGATAACAAGAGCAAAATTTCATTTCATTTCATAGACTTTGATCTTTGATTGATTTCTGAATTCTCATTATCAATTATGATTTGGAATATTTGGTCATTTCTTCATTTCATTTTTTTTTCACTTCTTTTCGCTCATTGTTTCAATGCACTTTAGTATATATACAGTTGAATAAATAAATAAATATTTAAAAAAATTGTTGATAAACATAAATTCAAAAAAAAAAAAAAACAAATAATATTTGATGGATTTTGTTTTGTTGAAGAAAATGTACACACAAAAATTCAAATATTATCAGCATCAAATAAGAACTCAAAATTTTGGAAAAATAAATTTATTGAATGCAATTTTTTAAATCTCAAACGTAGTTCATTAATGATCAACATTTATTAATTCATTCATTTATGCATTACATACAATTGAATTGAATTGAATTGACAAACATAAAAATAAATTTACATTTACTTCGACATACTTGAATTCAATTATTTTATTTTATTTTATTTTCTCTTGTTTTATCTTTTATTCATTCATTCATTTTTTTTTCATTTCAATTAATCATGAAAATATCGGTACGTGTTAAAGGTGATTGGTTCACTGTTCCAATATTGAAACCACATGAACAAAATATAAAATGGTTAGGTAATGAAGCATTGAATAAATATGTAAAGCTACAGAAAAAAATACCAAATGATTATATTAATAATAATTTAAATAATAATAATAATAATACCAATATTAATGGTCATGATGGTGAAATTGTTTATGAAATACGTAAAGCAAAAGGTGGATCAATATTGGATCCAGAAGATTATTGTGCCGATGTATTGGATGATAATGATTTTGTTTGTATTTGTATGTATTTTTTTTCAATTGTTCAAATTTTCATTTATTTCATATATTTAATTTGATTTAAAAGTACTTGAAAGTGATAAGAAAACAATGATCACTGGAAATCTTGAAGTACATTATATACCTGAAAAAGCTAGCAATGAAATTGAAAGACCTAAAAAAACATTTGAATATATTAATTTGAATGGTAATCAATTGACCACTGATGATTTAGTTAATCTTGGTCAAGGTCATTATAAAATCAAGGTAATCAATGATAATTAATTTGATTTTAAAAGATCTTAAATAATTTTGAATTTTACATTGAAAAGCTTGCACCAGAATCACGAGAAAAAATTAAATCATGTCGAAAATTATTAGAAGAAATATTACGTGAAAACAAGGTGGTATATGGTGTTAATACTGGTTTTGGAAAATTTGCTACCACATTAATCAGTGGAGAAAATCTGATTGATTTGCAATACAATTTGATTCGTAGCCATTCAGCTGGTGTTGGCAATCCTTTATCACCATTTCGTACTCGAATGTTGTTAGCATTACGTATTAATATACTAGCGAAAGGATATTCAGGAATTTCTTTGGAAACATTGCAACAATTAATTGATGCATTCAATGCATCTTGTTTATCATGGGTACCAGAAAAAGGTACCGTAGGTGCATCTGGTGATTTAGCACCATTATCACATTTAGCACTTGGATTGATTGGTGAAGGAAAAATGTGGTCACCTGAAAGCGGTTGGTCAGATGCAAAATATGTGCTCGAATCACATAATTTACGACCATTGAATTTAAAACCAAAAGAAGCATTAGCATTGATTAATGGTACACAATTGATTACTTCATTAGGAGCCGAAGCAGTAGAACAATCAGCATACTTAATTAGACAAGCTGATATTGTAGCTGGAATGACGCTGGAAGTATTGAAAGGAACTACTCGTGCATTCGATCCAGATATACAAAAGATTCGTCCACATCCAGGACAGGCTGCAGTTGCTAAACGAATTCTAGCAATTCTTAATTCATCAATTTTTCCTTCACAAATTGCTGAATCACATCGATTTTGTGATCGAGTACAAGATGCATATACATTAAGATGTTGTCCACAAGTACACGGTGTTGTTCATGATACAATTGAATTTGTTAGAAATATTATCACAACTGAAATGAATTCGGCCACTGATAATCCATTGGTTTTTGTTGAAAGATCTGAAATTATTTCTTCTGGTAATTTTCATGGTGAATATCCGGCTAAAGCATTAGATTATTTGGCAATTGCTGTACATGAATTGGGCAATATTAGTGAAAGACGAATTGAACGTCTAGTGAATCCAGCACAATCTGGTTTACCAGCATTTCTCGTACAAAATGGTGGCCTAAATTCTGGTTTTATGATTGCACATTGTACAGCAGCTGCACTTGGTATGTTTTCAATAATCACTTCTTGGGAAATTATTTTAACTAATAAAAAAAAATTATTAATTCATAGTGTCTGAAAATAAAGTCCTATGTCATCCAGCATCGGTCGATTCATTATCCACATCAGCCGGACAAGAAGATCATGTTTCAATGGGAGGTTTTTCAGCAAGAAAAGTTTTACAAGTAATTGAAAATGTACAACGAATCATTGCTATCGAATTATTGGCCGCTTGTCAAGCCATCGAATTCTTACGTCCATTACGTACCACAAGACCATTGGAAGCTGTTTATCAAGCTGTACGAAAAGAAGTAAAGTATGTCTTTTCTATTTAAAAAAAAAATTAATTCAAATGAAAATTGTCAATTCAATTAATTAATTTTCAAATAATTTCATTTCGAAAAGACCATGGGACAAAGATCGTATAATGAACACAGATATCAATGCAGTAACTGAATTGTTGCAGCAGAAAAAAATCTGGCGTATCGTAAAACCGTATATCGATGAATTTAATGATCGAAAAAATTTCGACATACGTCCATCATCACCAACAACAACAATATTGGGCAAAGTGTCCAGTCTGGAAAAACAATTGCGTGCTGAAAAAATGAAAAAAATGAATCAAAAACAATGAAAACAAAAATTGAAGAAACTGATTCAGCTGATTTTTCTGTTGAAAGAAAAAAAAAATTCAAAACAATTTATTGCTTTATTCAAAGTTGAAAACAATTGAAAAATTCAATTTTATTTCAAAAATTTTCAATTTTAAAAATTTTCAATTTTAAACTTTACCCCTTTTGAAACATTGAATTACTCACTGTTTGTTTGTTTGTTTGTTTTTTCAAAGAAGAAAAAAAAGCGGGAAAAAAATTTTTTTTAAAATCCAAGACAAATGAAATTTTAAAATGAAACAGCAACAATTTTTTTTTTTTTTTCAAAAATCAAATTGATCAAATAATTTGTGATTAATCAAATGTGCAAAACAACAATAATAATAATAATAATAATCAATGAATCAATGAATCAATTAATCGATTAATTAATTAAAAATTTCTAAATTAGTTATAATGATTACGTATCAATTAATCTGAAATTAATTTGAGAGAGAGAAAGAAAATTGTGGATTGAATTAGAGCAAATTGGGTGGTGATTGATTAGGTATGTGTGTAGGGTTGAGTTGTGTTTTTGAAATTTTGATGAAATGTGTTCATGTCAAAATTTTTGAAATAATTTCGGTGATTATTTTTATGATGTTAAAACCCTTTGAATACTTAATGCTTAATTAATTTCAAAATTCAATTTTATATGCAAAACAAATGTCATTTAAAATTTGATCATTTGTCAATGATGATTGCTGCTGTTGCTGTTGCTGTGTTTGTTGCGATGCTGATGACGTTGATGATGATGATGATGATTGATCCAAACTATTCAATTGTTGAATATCAATCTTATCCAATGATAACCAACAACGATTTGCTGCCGAAACAATTTCAATGCCAAGTTTTTCCAATTCTTGACGATTATTTGCATACCACAATGCCATTGTATCTGATTCATATGTTGGTACAATTGTTACTTTGATTTGTTGTTTTTGTTGTTGTTGTTGTTGTGATTCTGGCGATGGTAACCATGTTCGTACACCATTTAACAATGCATCCAATATTTGTTTCGATGGTGTTACACCTGAAAATACATAATATCGAGCACGTATTTTGCGGAAAAAATCTTCATCACAATAACCGCTTTTACCGTGGCCAGGTACGTATGCTAATTCAACATAAACTGGATTGATTGCGGCAGTCATTGTTTTAGTATCATCATTAGTATTAGCTGAACGATTTCGATTACTACTTCGGCTGTAATGATTTGTCGATGTCAAAGATGGCGATGTTATGGGTGGTGGTGGTGGTGGTGTCGGCGTTGGCAATGCCATCGGTGGATCCCAATCACGATCAACATCAAATTGTTTAGTTTTAGTAGTTGTGATTGTATAGATTTTCTCTGGTGATTGTTGATCTTTGATGGTTTCGAAAATTTCAAATCGTTGATTATCATCGCTATCATCGATTTTAGTCGATGTCGATGCTTTTGCATCCATCGCAGTCACTGTTGATGTTGTTTTGGTTATGATTTTTGTTGTTGTTGTTGTTGTTGTCGCTGGCGGTTGTTGTACAGATTGTTCGCCAATGTTTGGATCAATGATTGTTTCTAAAATTAAATTCGGTGAATCTTTTCTCATTTCAAATGTTTTCATTGTCGAAAATGTAGAATCTTTGTCATCATCTTGACTCGAAATAATTTTCCTTGTTTCAATTATTTTTGTTCCCAATTCTTTTCGATTAATCAAAGAATAATTATTTAAAATCATTTGAAAATCATTTTGAAATTTACCTGTATCTTGATGTATTAATTCAGGTAATGATGAATCATCGTCATCATCATCATCATGATCATCTATGATTGTAGCTTTAGATTTTTCAGTCATTCCCATTGGAATGATTGAAATTTTTTCAAATTTTTCCATTTCAATTGTTTGATCATCATGATTATCATCAATTTTACCAACATTTACTTGTATTTTTGTTTCATAAATTTTTGCAGGAATATTTTTATCATTATCATCATCATCATCATCAACAGTATTATCATCAATCAATGATGATGAATCAAAACGATTTATAATCATTTGTGTACGTTTCAATTGTTTATCATCATCATCATCATCATTTTTGTCATTATCATTATTGCCTGTTCCAATAGAACCAACAGCAACAGCAAATGGTACATTGATCATCTCCATTTGTTGTTGGTGTGGTTGTTGCTGTGTTGATTGTATATTCACTTGTTCCATTGATACGTTTTTTGAATCATCATCATCACCACCTACAAAACTCATTGAACCGATCGAATTAATCAAACTTGTTGTGTTTGTATCAGCTGAATCGATTAAAAAAGAGAAGAAATATAAAAAATAATCATCAGTTATTTCACTAAGAAATAGATAAACCTCTAACCATTCACTGATGATGCTTGAATTGTTGTTGTTGTTGTTGTATCAGTCGATGAATCAGCGGTTGTTAAAGGTGGTGGTGATGGTGCTGCAGCTGTTGCTAATGATTGTTGATGATGATCGGTAACTTGAATGATTTTCTGATCCATTTCATGCAGTAATTGATTAGTTTCATCCAATACAGTATGACATTGTTGTTGAAGATTTTCAATTACTTTCGATGTTTGTTCATTATTAATTTTATTGCCATCATTATCGTCATCAATTTTATTCATATCAGTTTGTTGTTGTTGTGGTGGTTTATGTTCAATTATTTCATCAATTTTCTTATTTTCTGCACTAAAATATTCATCCAATTTTTCTTTGATTGCAGGTTTAACTTTAGTATCCAATAATTCATGTGCTTTACGATGATATTCTTCAGTTGTTTGCAATTGTTTACTCAAAACATCACCAACGCCCATTGTTGATTGCATTTCTTTAAATAATACTTTTTTACCATCATTCACCATTGACATTGAACCACTTATAAATGATGTTGCTTGTTTTGATGGTTCACTTTCAATCAAAATTATTTTATCATTTTTATCAAATGATTCGGGTTCAATATTGTCGCTGTTCGTAGCTGGAAATTTTGCCTGTTCTAATATCCATTGTAATGTATTATTCTGTTCATCATAATTTGTTGGCACTGATTGCATCGATATTGCAGCTTCAATCTTTGAATCCATTGTATCATGTCTGGATTGCTCGTGCTGTTCATGTAAATCCTTAATATCATCAATTTTTTTCACCGGTATTGTTGTTTCGATTTTTGCCGATTCCTCACCAGATTCCTTAGGGGTTATTTCTTGAATATTTTTATCATCTGGTTCAGTACTTGTTGATTTTTTCTGTTCTAAAATTTTCAATCCATCTTCGATATTTTCTTCGGCAGATTTTGTTCCACTTATTTCACTTGAAATCACTTGCGTTACAGATTCTTTTTCATTCATTTCCGATTTGGTCCAAACAGTCATTTCTTCTTTTTTCGACATGATTTTTTCATCTGTTTGTGCTAATAATTTTACTGAATCATTGACCGATTCTTTGCCATCTTTTGCAATTGCAATTGATTCTTCAGTTTTGACTTGTTCATCAACAATTAATTTTGGTTCTGATACTTTATTTTCGACAAGTTTAATCTCAACAGATTCTGATTGTGATAATTCATGAACAGTAACCGGTTCTGCTCCTGTCAATTTTGATTCATTTTCATCAATTTTAGTTGATTCCATTTCAAATGGCTCAGAAAATTCAGTTTTTATCGGTTCAACAGTTTCAACAGTTTTTGGTTCTGCTTGTTCATCACCGGCGACCATTTCACTCTCTGTTGGCTTCACTGCAATTATTTGTTTACTTTCTGTCGGTTTTGATTCTGGTACTTCTTCAATTTTGACCGTATCTGATTCTGCTGGTTTCAATGCTGCTGACTGTTCACTTATTGTTTGTTCACTTTCTAGTTTTGATTCCGAACCTGATTCTTCATCAGCTTTAGCTGGCTCAATTTTATCAAGTTTTGGCTCTTCAGTCTTGATCGATTTAGTTTCATCTTGCTCATCAATCAAATTGCTTTTTTCGATGATTTCTGAATGAATTTCTTCAGCAGATTTGACAATAATATTATTGATCGAAACATTTTCTTCTGGTTTGGGGAATAAAAATGATTTATTTGCTATGAATTGGCCAGTTGATTCTATTGCTTTATTATCTTTTTCATTTGATTCTTTCGCCACAACATCATCATCATCTTTAACCAAAGATTTTTGCTCCTTCATAATGTCAATCACATTATCACTATCAATAGATTTTGATATCACATCTGTGGTTGTTGTTGTTGTAGCTGTTGTATTTGAAACATTGTCCAATAATTTTGGTTCTTGGTCAGTAATAATATCGACATTTTCTTTGCCACCATCATCATCATCAATCAATATCTCACTATGATCGTCAATTTTTTTATCAATGATATGTTTATTCATATCAATTTGATTATTATCACTAACAATATTATCACATTCATTAATATCAACAACATTTCTATAATCATTATTATTATTATTATTATTATTATTATCAATATTTGAGATGACATTTAAAGGCTCTGATGGTGATGCTAATTTATCAATATTATTCAATGACATTTTATCATTTTCAGCATCGATAGGCACTTGTGAACTATCGTGATCATCATCATCATCATCATCTTTATCAATTTTTGATTGATTTTGGTCTTCATTTGATTTTGAATCAATTTTTGTGATCTTTTCTTTTGGATCTTCAATTCTTTCAATGCCTTTTTCAATTGAGACTGTATCTAATCCTGAAGATTTCAATTCTGGTTCTTCAGTTTTCAATGGAACGCCAATGGCTGGTTTGAGTTCTTGTTCTTCACTTTTTAATGGCTGTGATTCTGTTGGCTTCAATTCTGATCCCTCAGTTTTTACTGGCTCTGATTCTGTTGATTTTGATTCGATTTCTACAGTTTCGACTGACTGTATTTTTTTAGACTTAGATTCTGGCTCTTCAGCTGTGCCCGGTACAGCCTCTGCTGATTCAGCCATAGATTTCGATTCTGGCTTTTCATCTTCAATCGATTCTTTTTCTTCAGGTTTTAATTCTGATTCTACAATTTTCAATGATTTTTCTTCCATAGGTTTGGATTCTAGAGATTCACTTTTCACTGGTTCACTTTCGACTGGTTTCAATTCTGACTCTACAATTTTCGATGAGGGATCTTCGATAGACTTGGAATGCGGTTCTTCAGTTTTTATTGATTCAATTGCTTCTGGCTTAACTTGCTCAGGTTCTGGCGTAGATTTTTCTGTTTTCTCGGCTTCAACCGGCTCAATTTCTGCGAGTTTTGATTCTGACTGAGGTTCTGGAGATTTTTTCTCGACTATTTCCAATTTTTCTGGCTCTGTTGCAGCCAATTTTGACTCTTGTTTGTCAGCTTGGATCTGTTCACTTTCTATTTTCAATTCTTGTTTCTCATCTTCGATAGGTTTTTCGCTTTTGATTTCGGTTTCACTATCAGCAACTTCGGATTCCGATTTTTTAGCTTCTACAGATTCCTCATCGACTGATTTCGATTCAGATACTTTAGTTTCAACTGGCTGTATTTCTGCTAGTTTTGGCTTCAATTCTTCATTTGTGACTAATTCAGTTGCTGGTCGTTTTAATTCTGGTTCTTCGCATGTTATTGATTTTTTTTCTGTCGATTTAACCATTGATTGTAGTGGCTGAGCCTCAGTTGATTCAATCACAGTCGATTTCGATTCTGACTTCTCATCTTTGATTGATTCAATTTCTGCTGGTTTTGATTCTGATTCTTCAGTTTTGTCCGATTTACTTTCTGGTTGTCTTGTTTCTTCTTGTTTCTCAGCTTCAACAGGTTCAGTTTTCACTGTCTCTTTTTCTACTGGTTTTAATTCTTGATTCTCGATTTCTGCTGGTTTTGATTCTGGTTCAATGATTTGGGCTACTTCAGTTTCTGCTGGCTTGGATTCTGGTTGTACGTCTTTGATTGGTTCAATGCCTATTGATTCACATTCTGATGGCTTTGATTTTTGTTGCTCAATCTTAACAGATACAGATTCAGTGAGTTTTAGCTTTGTTTGCTCGATTTCTTCTCTTGGTTCAGACACTCCATCCTGCGTTTTAACTGGTTCAATCGCTTCTGACTTCTCTTGTTCAGGTTCTGGTATGATTTCTAGTTTTTCAGGTTCAACAGGTACGCTTTCTTGGCTTGATTCTGCTTTTTCAGTTTTAGATAGATCACCTTCAGCAATTTCCAATTCTGGCTGACTTTCTGAGGAGCTTGATTCGGGTTTTTCTGTTTTTTCTGGTTCTGCTTCGGCTAATTTTAGGTTCTCATCTTTTATTGATTCAATTTCTTCTGGTTTCGATTCTGGTTCTTCAATTTTGTCCGATTTACTTTCTGGCTGTCTTGTTTCCTCTTGTTTCTCAGCTTCAACAGATTCTTCGATTTTTTCTGCTTCTTTTTCAACTGGTCTTAATTCTGGTTGTTCAGCCTCAGCAGATTCCTCCTCGGCTGGTTTTGATTCAATTTTTCCGTCTTCAATTGGTTTCGATTGTGTTGATTTTTGTTCCGGTTCTTCAGTTTTGATTGTTTCACTTTCTACTGGTTTCAATTCTACTTTTTCAATTTTCACTGGATCAATTTCTATTTGTTTTGTCTTTGATTCAATGATTTCTTCAGGCTTCAATTCTGGCTCCTCAGCTAATTTGACTGATTCATCGCTTACTGGTTTAGATTCTTCCACTTTCACTGATTCACTTTCAACCAGTTTAAGCTCTGATTCTTTATCTTTTACTGGTTCAATTTCTGTTGGTTTCGTTACCGATTCAATGATTTCGGTATGTTTCGATTCAGATTCTTCAGTTTTTATTGTTTCTGTTTCTTTTGATTCTGGCTCTGCTTTATCTACGGATTTAGCCTCTGTTGATTTCAATTCTGGTTCTGATTCTGCTATTTCGACTGATTCTTTTTTAGCTTGTTCAGATACTGGTTCACTTTCTTGTATTTTATTTTCTGGTTCTACAGCTTTGGTCGATTCTTCTCCAACAACAACTGGTTCAGACAATGGTTTTTCGATTTTCACTGGTTCACTTTCAACTGGTTTCGATTCTAAATCTTCAACTTTGACCGATTCGATTTCTGGTGATTTTATTTCTAATTTTTCAGTTGTTTCAATTGCTTGGTTGGTTTTCGATTCTTGTTCTTTGACCAAATCAATTTCTTCAGATTTTGATTCTGATTCCGTTACTTTTACAGGCTCACCAGCTGATTTGGATTCAGTTTCTGCATCTTTGACTGTTTTACTTTCCTCTGGTTTTGTTTCTTGTTGATCTACTTCAAAAGATTCATTTTCAATTAATTTCAATTCAAGCTCATCAGCTTTAGACTCTCCTTCATTTTCTCCTTGTTTTGCTTCAATTATCTCAGCCGTAACTGGCTTAGTTTTTGTAGATTCTGATTCTTCGGCTTTTACCGGTTCATTTTCGAATGGTTCAGATTCTGGTTGTTGAGCCTCTGCTGGAATAAGCGATTCAATTTTCAATGGTTCAGTTTCTGCTGCTGGTTTAGATTCTTGCTCTGCCGTTTCAACTGGTTTACTTTCTACAAATTTCTTTTCTACTTCATCTTTGATTTGTTCACTTTTTACTGGTTTCGATTCTGGTTGTTCAGCCTCAACAGATTTGATTTCGGCAAATTTCGATTCGAAATGTTCAGCTTCTTCTTGTTCTTTGGGTTTCGATTCTGGTTTTTCGGTTTTCACCGGCTCAATATCTAGTTTTTCTAACACTACTTCTTCAGCTTTAGCCGATTCAATTGCGGTTGGTTTCAATTCTGGTTCCGTCGTTTTAATTTGTTCACTTTCAATTGGTTCTAGCATTTCAGCTTTGACTGATTTTGATTCTAATTCTTCAGTTTTGACTATATCAACGTCTTCAAGCTTTGTTTCTATTTCTATACTCTCTGATTTCACTGGTTTGCTTTCTTCTGTTTTCGATTCCATTTTATCAGCTTCAATTGGTTTCGCGTCTTCAGATTTTATTTCTAGTTCTTTGTCTTTGACTGTTTCACTTTTTTCTGATTCTGGTTTCTCAATTTTCACCTCACTTTTCATCGATTCAATTTCAGAGTCTTCAGGCATAGAATCGCTGATCACTTTTTCCATTGTTTCAACTTTTTCAGTCTTGTCAGACTGTACTTGTTGCTCTTCTCTGCTTTCAGATGCGATTTCTTCAACTTGTTTTTCTGTTGTTTTATCCAAAGTTCCAACAGATTCAATATCTGCTACAATTGATGGCTCTCTGCTTGATAATTCTTTGATTTCGGATATATCATCAGTTTCTGATTTTGATGGTTCATCAGTGACTGATTGAACTTCGATTATTTCCAGTTTTTCATCAGCTAAATGTTTTGATTCAATATCTGCAGTCGATTCGCTCGGTTCATTCACCACATACGAATGAGTTTCATCAGTTGCTGAATCCATTTTTTCAACATCACCAATATCTTTTTCTATCAACGATTCGGATGAATCAATTTCAGTTACGAATAAATCTTCTGTTGTATCTTTTTCAGATTCAATATCTTTCTCTACTGAAGCCTCTGCACATTCATCAGCAATTTTTTTAGCTGGCGATTCTTTGTGTTCAATCACAGGCATTGTTTGTGCTGATTTTTCTTCATCAGCTTCATTCAATGGTTGCCCGATTTCGGTGATCGTCGGTGATTTCAGCTCTGGTTCTTCACATTTTTCTGACAAATTTTGATCTGATTTCGATTCTTGTTCCTTATTTTCGGCTGGTTTAGATTCTGGCTCTTTATGTTCCAACGATTCGATTTCCAAAGATTTAGAATCTGATTCTTTATCAATTTTTACAGGTTGAGATTCTGCCATTTCTGATTCCACAATTTTAGAAGCTTGATGTTCTACTGGTTTAGATTCTGGTTCTTCAGTTTTGACTGGTTCACTTTCTTCTGATTTAGATTTCTTCTGCACCTCAGCTTCAACAGATTCAACGTCGACTGATTTCACTGCTGATTCTTCATCTTTAACTGACTGCATTTCTGCTGGTTGAATTATTTCGGGCTTTTCTTCTTTTCTTGGTTCACTCTCGTCACTTGGTTTTAACTCTAATTCCTCAGTTTGGGCTGATTCAATATCTTTCGGTTTCGTTTCTGGTTCTTCAGCTGTTACCGGTTCAGTATCTACTGGTTTAGTATCTGATACTGTAGTTTCAACTGGTTTACTCTCTGTAGATTTTGATTCTGGCTCATCAGTTTTGATTGGATGTATTTCTGTTGATGTTGACTCTGATTTTGTGGCAATCAACGATTCACTTTCTAGTGTTTTAATTTCAGGCTCTTTAGCATCATCAACTGATTCGATTTCATCTGATTTTGATTCTGTTTTTTCAATTTTGACTGGCTCAATTTCTTCGGATTTTGAATCTGGTTGTTCAGTTTTGATTGGCTCAATATCTTTCGGTTTCGTTTCTAATTCTTTAGCTGTTATTGACTCAGTATCTGCTGGTTTTGAATCTGGCTTTGCAGCCTCAAATTGTTTACTCTCTTTCAATTGCGATTCTGGTTCCTCGGTCATAATAGATTCAATGTCTGTTGATTTTATTTCTGCTTTTTCAGCGATCATACCTTCAGTTTCTTCTGGCTTTGATTCTGATTCAACAGTTTTCGCTGGTTCTTTGTGATCGGCTGGCTCACTTTCTGTTGATTTAAATTCTGATTCTTCGGTTTTCATCGGTTCAATTTGGACTGGTTCAGGTTCTACAGCTTTTGTATCTTCAATTTTCAAAGGTTCAGTCACTGCTGGTTTAGATTCTTGCTCTGCTGCTTTAATCGGTTCACTTTCTACGGATTTCACCTCTGCTTCATCTTTGATTTGTTCACTTTCTACTGGTTTAGATTCTTTCTCATCAGCTTTGATTGACTCCCTTTCTTTTGATTTCGATTCTGGTTCATCAATTGTGACCTTTTTTGTTTTATCTGATTCTGGTTCCCCAGCTTCAACTCGTTCGATTTCAGCTGGAATAAGCTTTTCGATCTTCAAAGGTTCAAGATTTGATTTAGAATCTGGCTCTGCTGTTTTGACTGGTTTACTTTCTAGCGATTCTGGTTTTTCGATTTCAGTTTCGGCTAGTTCTGATTCTTCTTCTCCAGCTATTACCGATTCTTGTTCTACTGTTTTAGATTCTCTTCGCTCAGTTTCAACAGATTTACTTTCTGCTGGCTTTAATTCTAGCTCCAATGGTTCACTTTCAGATGGCTTAATTTCGTGTTCTTCAGTTTTCACTTGCTCGATTTCTGATGGTTTCAATTGTTCTTTCTCCATTTCAATCTGTTCACTTGAATCTGATTTTTCAGCTTTGGCTAATTCATTCTCATTTGGTTTTGATTCTGATTTTTCAACTTCAACATGGCCATCTTCAATCAATTTTGATTCAATTCCTTCAGTTTCAGTGACAGGCTGTATTTCTGTCAATTCTACTTCTGGTTTTTCTGTGGTAGCCGGTACAGTTTCTACTGATTTTGATTCATGCTGTTCAGCGATCAATAATTCACTTTCTGTTGGTTTTGATTCTTCAATTTTATTTTCTAGGATTTCTACTGGTTTTGATTCTTGTTTCTCAGCTTTAATAGGTTCATCAGTTTTAGTTGGTTCACTTTCAACTAATTTCGATTCTGGCGTTGCTGTATCGACTGGTTTAATTTCTGCTGATTTCAATTCTGGTTCAAATTCTGCAATTTTGACTGATTCTTTTTCGACAGATTCAGACACTGGTTCGCTTTCTGGTTCTGCAGCTTTGGCTGGCTCTTTTTCAATTTTCGATTCGGACAATTGATCGCCAATTTTCTCGAGTTCACCTTCAACTAGTTTTGATTCGGATTCTTTAGTTTCAATAGATTCACTTTCAATTGGCTTTAATGCTGATTCAGAAATTTCAGTTGTGGCTGACACACTTTCGGCAGGTTTTGATTCTGATTCGTCGACTTTTTTCAGTTCTTTTTCAATATTTTCAGATTCTGACTGTTCAACTTTGACTTGTACGGTCTCAGATGGAATAAGTGAGTCAGTTTCTGGAGATTTATCACCTACTTTCTTCGATTCTGGATCTACTGTTTCAATTGATTCACTTTCTACTGGTTTCGATTCAAGCTTTTCAATCTCAGCAGGTTTGATTTCTGTTTGTTCATATTCTTTTTCATTAGATTCATCAGGCTTCTTTTCTTCTAATTTAAGCTCTGGTTCTTCAGTCTTGAGAGGTTCAATTTGTCCTGGTTTCGAATCTTGTTGCTCAATATCCACAGGCTCATTTTCTTTTGATTTTAATTCAGTTTCTACAGCTTTGATTGGCTGTATTTGCTTTGGTTCTTCTGTAGTACTCGGTACAGTATCTGCTGGTTTCAATTCTTGCTGCTCAGCCATCAACTGTTTACTTTCAGTTGATTCAACAATTGATGCTGGTTCCGGAGTCTCAGTTGCTTCAATTATAGTCGATTCCGATTCTGGTTTTTTATCTATGATTAATTCACTTTCTTCTGGTTTCAATTTAGTTTCTTCAATTGATTCAAGTGGTTTTTCTTCAATACGATTTGAATCTAATTCTGCAGATTTTACTGGTTCGATTTCGGCTGTTTTCGATTCTTGTGGCTCATCTTTAACAGATTCCAATTCACAGGGTTTCGGTTCTTGATCTTCGACAATGTTTTGTTCCTTATCTACTGGTTTAGATTCTTCTTTTTCTATTTTGACTGATTCGATTGCTTCTGGTTTCACTTGTTCAGGTTCCGGTTTGGATTCTGTTTCCTCAGCTTTTGATTCTGGTTCTACATTTTTAACATGTTCTGCAATTTCTACTGGTTCACTCACAGCTGGTTTCGATTCTACTTCTTCAGGTTTCGATGCTTCACTTTCAACAGTTTCAGATTTTAATTCCTTAACTTCAACAGATTCATTATCGACTGATTTAGATTCACTTATTCCGGCTTCAATTGGTTGTATTTCTGTTGATTCTGGTTCCGGTTTTTCAGTCGTGACCAATTCAGTTTCTGTTGGTTTCGATTCTATTTCTGCGATTTTCATTGGTTCTTTTTCTGCTGATTTAACTTTTAATTGTGGTTCTTCTTTAGCCTCGATTGGTTTGATTCCGGTAGATTTTAATGCAGTTGTTTCTTTGTCTGTGATTTGGTCACTCTCTACTGGTTTAGATTCTGATTCTTCCGTTTTAACTGGCTCACTTTCAACTGGTTTTGCTTCTGGTTCAATTATTTCTTCAGGTTTTAATTCTTGTTCTTTATTTTCAATTATTTCAGCTTCTGTTGGTTTCGGTTCTGATTCTTCAATTTTTACAGGCTCACTTTCTTCTGGTTTCGATTCTTGCTCCTCAATTCTCGCTAGTTCATTTTCTTCTGGTTTAGCCTCTTTTTCAATAATTTCCTCAGGTTTCGATTCTGGTTCTCCAGTTTTTAATGACTCACTACTGATAGGTTTCAATTCTGATTCCGTAATTTTTATTGGCTCAATTGGTTCAGTTGATTCAATCTCTTCAGCTCTACCTAATTCACTTTCTGTTGATTTTAATTCTGGTTTTTCGGTTTCGACTGGTTTAATCTCTGTTGATTTATATTCAGGTTCCTCAACTGGAATCGATTCACTTTCAATAGGTTTTGATTCTGGTTTCTGGGCTTCAGTGACTAATTTATCATTTTCTTTAGATTGTATTTCATCCATCTTAATTTCTTCTATTTTTGCATCTAATTTTGCTTCAGATATCGATGTTTCATGTGTCTCTTTTTCATTAGTGGACACATTTTCTTCTTTTTCTAATGGTTGTTCGGTTATTGATTCTGCTGTTTCATTTTTTACGTCAATTTTCTCCAATTTTTCTTCAGTGATAGATTTTAAAGGCTCAACAGGTTTGCTTTCTAATCTATCTAATTCTTCTTGTATCATTTCATCAGTCAATAATTGTCTGGCCTGTTCTGTTTGTTTATCATCTTTTAATTCTTTGACGGGAACAGATTCCAGCGATTCTTTTCGGAGTTGTTCAATCTTTTTTGTTTCAATATTGCTTTTAGAATCTTTAGTTTCTTTTTGTTTATCAGTAGAAGAACGAAACAATGGTTTAATCATTGTCGGCATAATTTTCTCTGCCATCGATATAATTTGATCGAATGAAGATTTTCTTGGTTTATGATCATCATCGATCACAATGTTTTTTGATTGAACATCATGTTTTACTTTTTCATTTGATTCAATAATTTTTGATTCTTTTACTTCAACCGGTTCTTTTACTGTTTCTGATTCCACAGGTTTGTCTTTAGCAGAATCTGATTCTTTGATTTCAGCAGCTTTTTCTTTATCTGCTATCATAGATTCGTTTAATTCAGTTTTCGTAGGTTCAGTGCTTTCAATTTGTTTCAAATCATCTTTTTCTACAGGTCTTGATTCAAAATCTACGGGTTTTTCTTCAGATGAAGCACCTTCTTGTTTAATTTCATCGGTTTCGGCTTTGATCGGCTCTAATTCATCCTTAGCCTTTGTCGCCATCGGTGCTGCTTCTTCGCTTATCTTTTCTTCTATCTGTTCTTTCGATTCTGGAGTTTGATCAGCTTTCTCCATCATTGATTTAATCGGCTCTGATTCCGCTTCTTCATTAACAATTTCTGTCGATTCAATTTTTTCAATATCATCTTTCGATTCTAAATTGGTTTCTTCAATTTTTTCTTCGTCCATTTCTTTTTTGTCTTCAGCCATAGATTGATCTGATTTTGTTTGCTCAATTTCAATGCAAACAATTTCAGATTTCAACTCTTCAGTATCATCAAGCTTTGTTTCTGCGATTGTTTGTTTTTCAGAAGCATCGCCCACCTGTTGCTCAACATTAGAATCAATTTCTTTAGCTTCAATTTTTTCATAATCTTTTGCAGATTCTTTTTCGATTATTTCAATTTCTTTTGCCTGAACAATTTCTGATGATTCTGTTTTTGTAGATTCTGGTAATTCAGCCTCTGCCTGATGATCTTTGCACTCAATTTCTTCATTTTTTTCAAATTCAACTTTAGTAGATTTTTGAACATCTGCTTCATTGATTTCTGATCTCAATTCGCATGGTTTAATTTCAGCAAGTTTTTCTGTAACATCTTGCGTTTCATCCTTCATAGGTGGTTCAACTTCTAAAGAATCATCTTTTTTCTCAGTCATATCCGATATTTCGATATCAGCTATTTTGGGTTCAATTTGCATTGATTTTTCATCAATTTTTTCATCAATAATTTGTCCTTTTTGTTGAATATTATCATCATCATCATCATTCATATCTTTATCGATTTCACTAATAACATTATCATTAATTTTTGATTTTGTCGACAAATAATCATCCAATTGTTTCAATTTTTCATTGATTTTATTATCAATTTGTTCAATAATTTTATGGCCAATTTCTTTTTGTTGTTCAATGATATCAGCAAAATTTCTATTATTATTATTATTATCATTATTTATTATCACAGTTTCATTTATTATTGACTTTGGTTCCGTATTTATTTCTACAAAATCATCATTATCATCATTTTTATTATTATTATTATTAATATTATCATTAATATCAGGCACTTGTTCAACATTTTTCATATCAACAATATCGATCACATTGTCTATTGATAATTTTTTATCATTTTCATTAATCATTGTTGTTAAATCATTATTATTTTGATCTTTAATTTCGACATTAATATCATTTTTATAATCATCCATAATTGTATGATCATCTTTGATTGATTTCATTTGATAATCACTGATGTTTTCTTCAATATTCGATATCACTGGCTGTTGTTGCTGAATTGAAACTTCATCTTTTATTTCAATTTTTTCTGTAGATGATTCTGATTCTTGGCTTTCATCTTGTTTACTTATTGATTCACCGATTGATTGTGCTGGTTGTTGTTGTTGATTTTGAATATCAATATTATCCATTTTCTCCAATATTTTAGCTGATACTGTTGATTGATTTATTAATTCAATCGCTTGTTCATTATCGACATCATTCGATGTTAAGCTATCCAATTGATCATGATCAGTTTCATAATCAATCATTTCTTGTCCAGCTGTTGTAGTTGTCGTAGCTGTTGGTGTTGTTGCTGTTGCATTTATTGATGTTGTTGTTTCATCATCATGACCGATTGTTTTTGATTCAATTGGTTGCTTAAATTGATTTTCACTTTTTGCCAATTCAACAGCAGCAGCACGCATCACTTGTTCAGTTTTCATTTGTTGTTGTTCCATACGTTTGGTTATTTTTCGCACTTCTTCATCGGTTGATGAACGTATGCTTGTTTCTTCGCTCATCGCTTCCGAAAATGTTGCCGGTAATTGTGTTGGTTGTTCTTGGACATCAACTTTTTTATCAATAATTCCATCATGCATTGGCTGCTGCGGTTGTTGTTGTTGTTGTGGTTGTGTTTGTCGATCACCAATTAATTTTCGACGAACTACTGGTCGTGGTATTGGCCCTTCATTCGAAGTTTTTACGCCACCAATTATTTGTTTTGAAATTGGTTCAATTTGTTTGACTGTATGGTCAACTTGAGTCAATCGTTGTTTTGTTGGTTTTTGCTTAGTTTTTGGTGGTGGTAATGGTGGTAATTTGGTCTTTGACAATATTTGATCTGATTGTATTGTCGCTGGTTTCGATTGTATCGAAGGTTTATTACTGATTATGCGATTAGTCATCGATCCAATCGATTGTTGTTGTTGTGTTGCAGTTCGTTGAATTGCTGGTTGTTCATTGACAATTGATTGCTGTTGTTGTTTTGCCATGGTCATTGTAGATGCTATGACTGTTCGCGAAACTGTTGCCGTCGTAGTAGGTTGTTGTCGACGATTGAGAATTGTTGATTCTGTGCTGGTAATTTTAGGTGAATGAAACATTGGTGGTGATACTGAACGGAATCGACAATATCTACTTGGTGTTTCTGAACGTTGCGGTTGTTTACTACCGATTGTTTGACGTGTTTTACTTGTTGTTGTTGTTGTTGCAGCTGTTGTTTTAGATTTTGATTGATGTTTTGTACGTAATAAATTCGGTGCAACCGATAATGAACGACCAAATTGATGCAATGAATTAGTTGATATAATTGTTGTTGTTTTAATAATTTTTTCATAATTTAATTTAAATATTTGTTCTAATTGTTCACCAGTACATGGTGTACGTTGATGTAATAATGTATCTAGCTCTAATAATTCAATTATATTTGTTTTACATTCAGGATGTTTAGCTATTAATGTTGTCAATATTGAATTTGTCGATGCTAATTGTTTACGTGATGGCATTAAACGTCGCGATATACGACTTGATCCATTTGTTGTTGTTGTTGTTGTTGTATTAGTTGTTGTTTCATTAGTATTTTGCTCAAATTTCGAAACAATCATCAATGATTGTAAACCTTCTAATATTTGTGATTGTGTACAATTACCAGGAAATAATATACGTGCAATACGTTTATGTGGATTATGTGGTCTCCATATTAATAAACTACAAATTGATTGTTGATCAGTTTCAGCAATATTTTCTAGTTCCGATTCTTGTTGTTTTGTTGTAGCCGATGTTGTTGTTGGTGTTGGTGTAGAGCGGCCACTTGGATTTCGTTTAATTTCATTGCTTGCAAATATTCGATCTAATGTTGGATTCAAAACATACATGTACAGTGTGCCAACACCAACTTTATGATATAATGTGATTGGTGTTGGTGGTAATGTTGTCGATGATTTCGTATCACGATTAGTTGCAGAAGATTCTTTTTTAGTTTCTTCATTCAACGAATCAATATTACGTATACATGCTAATGGTTTAATATTTAAATCATTCAGATTTTGAAATAACTGTCTATTTAATTCATTTAAAGATAAGCGATGATCATCAAGAACAATAGTTGATGATACTTTAGTCATATCAATCGTAGCATCAGACGAAGGTGTTGATGATGATGATGACGATGAAGATAATGGTGATTGTATTCCTGAAATATGATCATTGCAGAATAGATAACCGATTTGCGGACATTGACTAGATGGTAAATCAATATTACATTCTCTTCTAATTGATTTCAATTTTAATAAAGTTAATAATCCAAAAAAATTATCTTCACCCAAATGTGTAATAACAATTGAATCAAGATGCTGTAAATGTTTTAAAAAAGGCCAAACAGTTTTTGTTGCTGGCATATAACCACCATCGAGTAACATTGTAAAGCCACTATCCAATGATAATATTGCACAATCACCTTGTCCACTTGGAAATACATAAATTGTTGGCTGTTGTAAGCGAACAAAACCAACCGTATCATTTGGATCTTTTTTGCAAATAATTGATGCCAATGAATTGCCTTGGCCAGCACCACCTCGTTCAATCGGTTGCATTAGCCATTCAAAATGCCATGCTAATCGATCACCAATATAATTGAGCAAACTTTGTGCACTTCTGCCACTTGCTGATGTATCTAATAAAACTAAATCACCTTGTTCAGGATTCAATGAAAAATTGAATAAATAACGACGGATATCATCGATTTGATTATTTGATTTTGATTTTTTTATATTTCTAGATTTAGAACTAATGTTACTAGTTGAATTACGATTATAAAAATCGTTGAAAATTTTTGATGACCTTCTTGCTGATTTTGGATCAATTTGATTGCCAGAAAATATATCCAATAAAATAGCCCAATCACCTGCTGGTTCACAATGTAAATAAACTGAAATATCATGTGAACTTAAATGTTCAACAATCGATGAATGTCCATTACATGGATTAATTGATTGATTATCATTAGTTGAATCTTCGTTTCCATTTTTTTCATATGTTTTATCAACATCATTAATTAATTCATAAAAATCATATGCAGAAAATGTGCCATCAGCCAATAGCCATGATCCTGTTTCACAAAATGTTGCACCAGCATATATTATATGTATTTGTCCAGTCGGTGAACGTAATACATTTCGTAAACATTGACATAATGTAAGCAATGAAGGATTGCACAAAATTTCGATGGCCAAAGATTTTTGTGCATATTGAAATAATATTTGGCCTACAACACCATATTCAATCGAAAATATTCAATGAATAAACGAAATCGAAATAAAAAAGAAATACAAAAACAAAATAATTAGCAAAACAAAACAAAAAAAAATCAACAATTATCAAATAAAATAATTAATTAATTTACCATTATCATTCAATAAATTTTTCAATTGTTTTTGTTGATCTAATTGATCTAAAAATGTTTCCAATTCAATGAAATGATTATTATTATTATCATCATCATCATGAATGGTTCGAGTTGTTGTCGTTGTTTGCCAAATTATTAAACCTGATTCGATGAAAAAATGTGTGAGCAAAGAAAAAAAAAATACTTTAGTTAATTATAAAAACAATTTCATAGATTAAAAACAAAATTGAGCCATACTGATCTCGATTTATATATGTATGTTTGTACATAGAAATTAAATTAAATTTATATGACTAATGTTCACCAATGGTAGACAAATAATATTGACACATTGAATCATCGATTTCAATTATAATTAATTCAATAAATGATTGATTGATTGATTAATTGATAGATGATTATTGTACAAAAAAAATGCCATCAAAATCAGTGTTTTTTTTTTGCTTTGAATTTGCCATACTTTAGATTTATTATTTATTTTTGAATTATTATTATTGATAATTTTGATCGATGATGATGATGATGATTAAAACCAATATATATATATATTGGATACCATTATTTGATTATTCACAAAATTCTAATCTATTCTAAATTTATCTATCTATCATCAAATCTATAATAAAGTAATCATCCAAAGTAAATGTTTAACTGTACGACTACATTATTCTACATTTTCCCCCTTAAATGAAAATCAAATAAATCACCATTCAATTCAATGTTGAAAATGAAAAAAAAAAATATCGAAGCAAAAATTATTGTATACGAAAACAGCAGCAGCAACAACAACAACAACAACAACAAGAAATATGCAATCGTTGTTTCTCATGCGTACTGATTCAATGCGACATTCTGAAAATTGGACTAAATTTTGCTTTTTTCGCTTGGGTTCTATACTTGGTTCAATCACTAAAAAAAAAAAAAAAAAAAAAGATTTAAATCAAATTAATGTGAAATAATAATAATAAAAATTCAAAAATATTAATGAATTTCATTATTATTATTATTTTGATTATTTTCGAAAATTTTATTATCTTAATTTAATGATCATGATCATGGAAATGAATTGAACAAAAGGTTCTAATATTTCTGTCTCTGTCTCTCGCGCTCGCTCTTCCTATGTTTATGTCATCAAGGATCAAATCAAAGACAATATGATCATTAGGCATTTTTTTTTCAAATAAAAGATTTATGCATAACATTTCAAAGTTATCGCAAGGATAATATATCGATAAAACTGATATCAATATATTGGTGATATATTCGGCGGTTGAATAATAGAGAAAAATTGTAAATTTGAACCTTTCTTGAATGTAAAATGATTGTCATCATTTAAGGTATTTACCTTTACGTATTTGTTGTATTACTTTGGCAACAAAACCACTTGTCCATCGACGATTAAATTCATCCAATTCTGATTGATTATGAACGAATCTTCGGGACGATGTTAACGATGATGATGATGATGCCTGCTGTCTTAACCATGATTGCTGCCGTAATTGATCGCAACCATCGCTAATAACGATGAGTAAATAACAGCCAACATAACGAAAATTACAAATTGGTTTTGCAAATGATGATAATGAAGATGATGATGATGATGATGTCGGTTGTGGATGTTGTGATAATGATGATGATGGTGGTGGTAACGGTGATTGATGTGCGGATGATGCCGATGTTGAACGTGAAGGTGATGGGGTACGTGTTCGCAATCCTGTTTGCTGTTTTCGTTGTTGTGTAGTTGCCATCGGTGGTGTTTTTTGAATTATGATATTATTTGCCACTGATGATAATTATGCGAATGAATTTTTTTTTCTTTCTTTTTTTTTTTGATGAGAAATTGATTGATTATCAATGAGAAAATATGTCTGCCAGAAAAATTGGGGAAAAAATTGAAACGAAATCCTATTGAAACTAATCTGCAAATCTGCTTCGATGATTTTTGTTGAATGAATGTCCAGAATAAATAGAATGAATTAATAGATTATCACTATTGAATTGTTTTGATGAAATTATTGAATATGAAAAAAAATTGAAAAATTGAATGAAAAATCAAAATTAAATAAATTGATTGAAATGAATCAAAACAAATGAATTATATATCACAAAACTATAATCCACACAAGTAAATACACACACACACACACAAACAAAAGCATTGAAAGGAATGAAATGAAATGAAATGAATGATTTTATTCTCAAATAATGATTCTGCAGATTTTTGAATTGTACAATTATTGTAGGTCAAAAAAATAGACAAAATGAAAAAATTGATTAATTGATTGATTGATTATTCAATGAATTTTTATGGGGTTAATTGATAAAATTTAAAAGAAAAAACGAATATTGAAACATAAACCAAAAATCACTGCATCAAAATCATACCGGCTTCACCAAATTTGATGAAAAACAAATGAACAGAAAAAGGTTTATCACAAAATTTTGACAATTTAGTCATTTCACTTAGTCTTAGCGTATCGCCAATGTTTCAATTAATTTTAAATTTTATTTTTTTTTTTTTGGAAATTTTAACACATGAAATATATTCAAAATATATATCCATAGAATTTTCATCGAAAAATTTTTTTTCAATCATGTTTCAATGTTTAAAATGAATAGAAAAGAAAAAGGATTTCACCATTTCAAAATGGCAAAAGACTGGAAATTTTTTTTTCGTGGCCCAAAAACGAATTGAATGTTGAAAAGAATGATTGAATCATTTTTTTGAAGTGAATCATATATCACAAACACACACACATACACACACACACTGAAATATATCACACACTCAAAGCACACATCATAAACACACACATATACACACACACACACACACAAAGATAGACAGACAATTAATATTCTCAGCAAATATTCAGTTATTTCATTTGTTGTTTCTTTTCAACCATCATCATTTCATCATTTTGAATTCATTTCATTCAAGTTTTTCATCACCATCATTCTTCATCTTGTTCATTTTCATTATTATCATCATCATCAAAAAAGAAGATAATGAAAAATTATATTTTTTTTCAAGATATGGAACAAGAACAAATACCGACAACAACAACAACCAACCAAACAAACGATGAAACTTGATAGTGTTCGAAATTATCGTCTGTTTTGATCATGAAATGTTGTTATTTTTTGCAAAAAATATATCAAGTGATATATGGGCACATTGAAAAAAAAAAAAAAAAAAAATACAGCAGCAATTACTGATATTTGTTGGTGGTGGTGGTGATGGTGATGGTGAATATATATTTGGCTATATATATATGAATATGCGAATTTTTTCATTTTCGCCTCCACCACCACCACCACCACCAGCACCAGTAAAAATAATGCCGAAAAAAAATGCCGCAGTGCCTTCGAGAGCATGTTCATCATCATCATCATCAGTAATGCAGCCGATCTCAATGTATAATGATTCAAAAGAGCGCATATCAACAATATTTTCGGTTTCGGATCTTCCGGTTTCATTTTGGTTCCATGATAATAATAATAATAATACCAAATAATAATACTAAGGTACGAAATGTTCCAACACATGTACCGACATTCATTGTCATTGTTGTCGTATCTTTAAGCTTTCATATCGTTTCTTTGGTCTTCGTTAGCCTTGTATACATTTAATATTGATTACATTGATTTTATTGAAAAATAATGAAAAGAAAAAAAGAAAAAAAGAAAATTCAATTCAAATGACACCGGTTTCTTATTATTTGTTTTTACATTTATTTTATTTTATTTATTCATTTCGTTTTAATCACCAAGTAAATTCCAAAATAAACCTTCAAATGAATTCAATTATTTATTTATTTATTTATTCTTATAATTCTTCATATTCATTGTTTATAGAAACGTGGATACAAGAAGATTATTGTGTATTTTGTCAAAAAAAAAATTGAATGGAAGAATTATAAAATGGAACGAAATGAAATGAAATGAAATGAAATAAAGAAATAAATAAATAAATAAATAAACAAAAACATGTTTCAAAATGAAATATTTTTTCAAAAATAAATAAATGAATTAATGAATCAATAATCTTAAATAATAATAATCTTAAATAATAATAATAATAATAATAATAATAATGAATTACGAGGGCGTAGAAATAAATGATGAAAAAAAAAGAAATAATAATTCTTATAAGCAAATCTTAATAATAATTTAAATTCAATTTACATTATCATCTTTTCTAAAGCTCTTTTAAAAATTGAAAAATTGAAGAAAAATAGATTTTCAAATATCGAAATATTGATAATTATTTTATCATTTATCATTCATCATTTATTATTATTATTTCAATCAAATCAAATGAAATTTTTTTGAAAATTTGATGAAATTTCCGAAATTTTTTCCAATTTCATTAAATTCTTAGAGATTTTTTTTCGAAATTATTTTCTCAGAAATTATTTTAATGAATTTTTTTCCGTCCTTTTCAATTCAATTTTTCAATAAAAAAATGAATGAATTCTTATTTCAAAAGGAATTTGAAGGAAAAACAAACAAAACATTTGAAAAAACAAATCAAAATGAAACACTTTGTTTCAAATGGAATTTATTTATTTTATTTTTTTTTATTGAGGGCCCAAAATTAATAATATTCACTCCGAATGTTGTTTTCCCTGCATGTTTTTTTTTTCTATTATTATTAGGCTGTCCGCAAAATTTTGGCCGATTTTTAATGAGCAAATGCATTGATTAAACAAAATAAACTTTTCGGACAACCTAAACTAAACTTTTGTTGATGAACTAGTTTTGAAATTTTTTTTTTTCATCATCATCATCATCAGCAACAAAATAAAACAAAACACAGAAATAATAATAATAATAATAATAATAATAATAATAATAATAATACAAGGAAACAAATATTACAAGGAAAAACAAATAATAATAATAATAATAATAATAAACAATAGAATTGAATAGGGAATTATTATTATTATTATTATTATTATTATTTTGATTATTTTCATTTGATCATAGCTTTGGGAACCCCAAAAAAAAAATAAATGTGAAAAAAAAAATTGAAATAATGAAAATGTTAATGATTATGATGTTATTGGATGATGATGATGATGATGATACCAATATACTGCAATGCAGTTCTTTTCCCCTATGGTATTATATGCTTGTGAGAATGTCGAGAAAAATGGTATATAAAAATAGACCAAGAAAAAAAAATACATTACACAACGATAACATGAACAATTTCAATGTATAAAAGTTATCACAAAATGCAATCACATATACTTGGAAAAGAAAAAACGCAATCTATATAATGATATGAATTTTTTTTTTCGCTTTTTGCTTGAGATCTTTGGTATAGTTTGAATATGGCTGGTATTTCTTTGTACGGTCTACAAAAAAAAAAAAAAAAAAAAAAAAATAAATAAAGAATATCTTTGGTAAAAAAAAAATAGGAGAAATATGTGTGAAAATATTATTATTATTATTATTATTATGCAGAATCAAATATGATGATGATGAAATGTATACACACAGTGTATCACTTGTGAACAAATATAATGTGAATGAGAATAATAATAATAATAATAATGATATTAATGACAGTAATAATAATGATCAATTGAGCATGACTTTTTGTTTTATTTTTTTTTCAATTCAAATAATTTCAATTCAAATTATTATCATTGAATTCCATTCATTTCATTTCATTCATTTCATTGCATTCATTTCATTCACCATCTATTATTAGAATCATATTGAAATTATTATTATTATTATTATTAGTATTTGATATTATGTTTTTTTTTATTTTGAAACCGGATATAAATTCTTGTAAATTTCATTTTAAATTTATAACTTTTATGGAGATAAAGCAAAATAAAACTAAATTTTAAATGAAATAATAGAGCACAAAGAAATCAAGATCCATTAATCAATCATTTGAAGTAGCGATTGTTTATCATTAATTAATAATCTATTATCATTATTTGTGTAAAATGATTGATGAATTTATTAAAATGGTTATTCGTATTATAACTGAATTAAAAAATGCAATGCAATGCAAAAACAATGCAAGAACTTAATGAAATTTAAATTTAAATTTGAGAAAATTTGAGTTTGAAATTTATTGCGATGATGGATTATTGGTTGGTTTGAAAAGTTCATTTATCAAGTATCAAAATGGGCTGTCTTTATTTGTCTGTATTTAGTTTCAAATCGAATGAAAAATGAAAAATAAATCAAATCATTGTCAATCCAAATGCAAATTTTTGAAAGAAAGTAAGTAGGTATGGATAGAAGAGACATTTGAAATGAACAAATAAATTGATTGAATTGATTTATCATTAAATATTTAATGATCCATTATCATTGATTGATTTTTTTTTGATTTTTGATTTTTCCGATTCGGAACTATTCGGGGAAATATATCTTGAAATTCAATTGGAAAAAAAAGAATATATTCTTGAATATAATTATGGTAATATTAAATAGAAATCGAATAACAATAATGATAATGATCAATGACAAATTGACCAGCGAGAGTAGTCAATAGCACACGCCAAAACTTTTTTCCAAAATGAATGAAAACGACATGTTTATTCATTCTGTTCAATTGTTTCGGTCATTTCTTGATTTAGTTTGATCACAGGAGAAAAAAAAATTTGCCCCTCCATTTCTCTTTAATCAAATATAATTAATCGCATTTATGGAATTCATATATATATAATTAATTCATAATAATGAATTGAAAATAAATAAATTAATGATTTGAATTTAAAAAAAAAAAATAATAATATTGTTAATATGAAAAGAAAAATTTGAATTTAATATAATTAAAAAAAATGATCATTCATCTATATGGAACAATATTGGAAAAATAATGAAAATTTCAAATAAAAAAATGGGTGAAAAATGGCATTTAAAATTGATCCAAGTGTATGATAGAAATATTGAGCAATGAAAAAATAAAAATCAAAATCAAAACAAGTACACCATTACCTCAATGAAAATTATTCGATGAAAAATATTTTTCTTTTTTTTTGTTGTTGAAATTAATGAATTTGAAACAATGAATTTTGTAACAATGATAATAATTGTAATAATGGTAATAATAATGCTTGAAAAATTTTATTCATCAAATTCCTATTCTGTTTGTAATAAGAATCAAATGAGCAAGCCGACGAACGAGAAAAAACAATGGATGAAATTTAAATTATTTTAAATTTTATTTCACTTTGAAAAAAATTCTTCTCAACTAATTCTGACCAATTTATGACAATTTTGATTCTTTTTAACAAACACACATGGCCAATAAACAAATGATATATAAATGAATGAAATAGTGCGAAAAACGACAAAATAATATTTTCAAATAAAATTGGATTAATGAGAAATGAATTTTTTAACGAATCGAAGTGAAAAACTTTCACACAGCAAATCATTAAATTCGTATTTGTTTTATTCAAAACAAAATCCGACAAATTTTGTCTTGAATATACATTTTCGATCATTGTTTTCATTATATTTCGCTTCAATTCAATCATAATTCACCATATGAATCAAACACAGGTAGTGTTTGTACATTTTGTGTGTATGTCTATGTGAGTCTATTACTATTATATCTCGGTATATCAGACAAGATAATGATTGTTCGAAATAAACCATTGTCGAAATAATATAAAATCGTTTATATCTGGCTAATAATACTTGTAATAAATCTTCATTTCGGTTTATGGTTTTTGTTTTTCGGTTAAAAATTTGAAATGAATACAATTCAAATAATAATAATAAAATGATATCGACAATGTCACCTTGATTTGAAAACAACAAAAACAAAACACAAAGAATATTAGGTGGGATAGAATTAAAATGGTCAGGTATTTGTACTGTTTTTTTTTCGGTGCTTGTATATCTATTGTATGGATTGATAAAAAGCTCATAAAAATAAAATAAAATCAAGACAAAAACGAATAAATGAATGAATACAAAGAAAAAATACACAGGTAAATGCAGCTTATGCAGCACTGGTTTCATTTTTTTTCATAGGCATAGACCTATGAAAATGATGAACGAGAAATAAACAAAAACCGGTGATAATTTATTAGGGGTTGAAATTTAATTCAATTTAATTTTTGTGACATTCGTTGAATGTTGATTGAACGTAGAATTATGATATTTTTAATTTTAAATTTGACAAAGAATTTTGGATTTATTTCATTTTCTAGATAGTTTTATTTTTATGTTTTTATTTTCACTGAATTTGACATTTATTAAATGTCTTTGACAAATCATGACAAATATTTGTCAAATATTCGTATGTGAATTGTTTATATTCGTATATCATTCAGTGATTCATCAAATTTATTGACGATTTTTAGTATTTTTTTTTTCATCTCTCTTTGACAAATGTCTTGATTTTATTTTGCAAAAAATGAATAAATTCAATTAGGAATTTGTCAAAGATCATCAACATTTGCCAAATCAAAGGGAATGAATTGACAGTTTCTATCGGATATCGGATCAATGCATTTATCGAAATAGAAAAACTTAAAAAAAATTAATATTAAAAATCATTAAAATCACTGAATTTGATCCTATTAAAATTTTGAATTAATAAATTAATTAATTCATAGTTGATTCATATAATTTTTCTTCTTCTTTCAAAGAAGAAGAAAAATTCAAAGAAAACAAATAAATTTCAAATCATTCAATATCAAACACCTACAAATGTCCTTGCTTTAATCCGGTTTAATAATTCTACTCATTATTTGAACAAAATAATGAAAATAAATTAATTAATTTTCAAAGAAAAAATGCATTAAAATCATCAATAGATTTTGGTGAAAACAATGGTGAAAAAGGTTAAGGACCCGACAGCAATGTATCTGTGATATTTGTAATTGTAAATAATATATTATTTAAAAAAATCAAATTTTAATTTTTTAAAAAAATGGACAAAATTTGGAAAGATATGTGATATTTGAGCACATTGTATATTAATACAATCTTGATTAATCAACACAAAATCTACAATGTGTTAAAACGGAAAAAAAAATTTCAAATTTTTTTTTTCAAATATCAAACCCACACATATTTGGAAATAATTGGAAATAAAGAGAGAAATGTATACAAACACACACAGAGAGAAAGAGAAAGATGTGGATCAATAATCAAAATCGAACCAAAACTAATCGGATTAATCATGGAACCATGGAAGCCGGTAACACATGTTGACAATGTGTGTGTGTGTGTGTGTGTGTGTACATAGAAAAATAGATTGATTTGTATAGCTTGACTTTTTTAGCTTGGCTTAAAAAAATCAAATGACATATATAATATATTAATATATTACAAGCATTGAAAACCCGCTTGTCGACATCATTTTGTGGGCATTCATTTTTTTGTGTGTGTGTGTGCTTGTCGAATTGTTGTCTAACAATTTTTAACTTGACAATTTTTAAACGCTTACGATAAGGGCTTGTACCTGATCATCAAAAAAATGATGCTGATATACAATACAAAATAAAACAAAACGTCAACAACATGTATAGCCTTTGAAAAAAAAAAAAAAAAAAATAAAGTGTAACAATAAAATTAAAAGCCCTCAAGATTCGTTTTGCATCGACTTTGTGGTTAGTTTTAGCCTGTAGTATTGGTGTATATTATTGTTTTACATTTTTTTTTGTTTTTGATTCATTGATTTGTTACGTTATTATTATTATCATTTTTCAGCAACAACAACAACAACAGCTGTTTACGTTTCATTTGACGAAAAAAAAAAAAAAAATAGATTTGCTGCTTGCTTGCTGCTGAAATACTGAACTGTGAATGAACATTGACCAGCCAGATGCTAGAATTTTTTCTTTTTTTTCATTTTTTGAGATTTAAATTCTTTACACTTTGTTCCTATTTGATTCTACGGCTAATTATCTTTGCTGAATTCATTGAAATCATTGGATTTCAAATTTTGTTCATTGAAAATTATTTATTTCTGAACCTTAAAATGAAATGAAATTCTTTTTCGACAAATATTGAAAATAATAATATTTCATTATTTGAAAAAGAATTAAGCCTAAAATACACATGGAAATAACAAAGCATACACACATATACACACAGACCCCTTTAATCTGATCTAATAATAATAATAATAACAATGTTAATTTGATGAAAAGTCAAAAAAAAAAAAAAAATTGAATTCAATTCAATTGTTATCGCATTCATTCATTCATTCATTCATCGTTTTATTACATACAAAATCTTTTATTATTTTATACTTATTGAAAATTTTAAAAATTAGTTATACACTTGCCATTTAGTTATTTTCTTTTTTTTTCTGTGCGAAATTTTTGATGAAATGAATTCAATGAATGTTTATTGAAGGAATAATCGAGATGATGATAATAATTGATATAAAACAATTAACAATAATGATATTTTAAAAACAATTCAACATATTAAAACAATGTAAACAATTGATACTGTTGCAAATTAATTATGAATATTTATTATTAAAAATAAAATGTTTGTCAAATAAAATAAAATACAATTCGATCAGAAAATATTAACTTAATAACTTAAAAAACATAATAACATTGAAATTTCACGATAATAAATATTCAAGCTTGAAACAATACTTTGACAATTTCACATATACAATCATAAAAACGTCTTAGCTTTTTCATCGCTTCTTCATCAGCTTATATATGTTTTGTCAATAATACCCTTTACTATGATGATGATGTGGCTAATTTTGAATAAAATCAAAAACCACCGCATAGTAAAGTTTAAACATCAATCACGTGGCATCAATTTAAATAAAAAAAAATCTGCATCAATACAATTCAATCTTAATGAGAAAATTAATACATTTTAACATAAAACAATGACACTATTACTTTGTATAAATAAGAAACGTTGTCATTAAACTTAGCACGCTTGCCACTTAAACGTCTGCCTTATATATATCGCTAATCCACCAAAATTGACCAAATCGCATCTAGTAATCAGGTTAAACATCATTTGACCGTTAACTGTCAGTAGCAATTCAAACAGAAAAATTTGCATCATTTTTTATTATATTTTGTTCCACAAATTATCAGTTGAATGTTTGAAATTATTCATTACATTCAATTCTTTTGGAATCAATTCTTGAAAAAAACAAAGGGTTGAAATAATAATTAAAAAAAATAAATAAAATTAGATCAAGGAAATTCCGTTAAAATTCTTTGGATTGTTTCTATTATTATAAAAATAAATTGAATGCTTTCGAATCATATATTTTTTGGGATACATAATTGAATAATCAATAAACAATTGATTGATAGAACATCTTGAAGAAAATAAAAATCCAAACTTTAGTTTGTAATACAAATATAAAATACACAAAAGAATTTTGAATAATAATTGATTCATTTGTTCATTATTATTTTGATTTAAACAATAATAATAATAATAATAAATATACAAAGAATAAGGCACAAGACGTGCACCAAAACCAACAACGAAACACATTTACCATTCAGCGACATATTATTATCATAGAAAATTATCTATGGTTCATTTTTGGTTGATTTGATTGAATCGTTTCAATAGAAATAATGAAAAAAAAAATTGAATTGAATTGAATTGATACTAATAATAATAATAATAACCGAAAATAATCGAAACAAATGGACAAATATATATTGTTCATAGGTTCGTGTTATTGTGTGTGTAATCAAATGAACAAAATAACAAAAGAAAAGGCACACAAGATGTGACAAAAAGCTTGCTTAATAATAATATTTGATGGTGTCAAATATTTTTTTTTTCAAAAAATGAAAATATAATATGAAAGTAATAATACCACCACATTCAAGATGTAAATGTGTGTGTGTGTGTGTGTATGTATGCATGTGTATGTGTCAATGTGTGATGCATATATTTCATCACACAATCACCACGGTGTCATCTGGTCCGATTCGATCCAGCTGGTTTGGGTTGGTGTACGCGCGTCATGTGTGTGTGTATGTGTGTGTCGCAAATATTTTTTCTTTTGTATTTTTCCAGTTGCAAAGTGTATACACCACCATGTGAGGTGTATACACTTTTTTTTGGTATGTGGTTTTTAATTCTGTTACCAACAAAGAAAAACCGCATCAATTATCATTCTTAATTCTTTGCTTTTTGGTTTCAAAAATATTCCAAAAGCACTTGTCGTCGTCAATTGTTTATTTGTATGGTGTTTATATGAATATGGTTTTGGTTTGGGTTTCATTTGGTTGAATTATCGATTGAACATTGGTTTCAATTGAATGTTGACCGTCAAAACGTACGGATGCAATCGACGAATGTCGATGAAAATAAAAAATAAAAAATTTAAAAATCATAATTAAACATTGATAATTATCGAATGAAATAAAATAATTAATTTTAAAAAACAAACAATGGTAAACATCGTTGCCGATACATGGATACAGCCAAATTGTCATTCATCAGTGTTTCAATTAAAATTATCAAAATTATCGACATTTTTATCGTTTGATGATGATGAATCGAAAAACGAATCCATAATCAATGATGATCATAACAATTTTGATCATAATGAAACGATACGAATATCCGTGATAAATGGTTCACTTTTATCACCAATAACAACATCGAATTGTATTGATTTGAATAATAATAATAATTTCATTGGTGATGATATGAGAAAAATTGAAACGAATGATTGGTTACAACACGTGAAATTAGCAACAAATTGTTTTGAACAAAATTTGATTGCATTCCAAGCCAATAGCAATAATAATCATCTGTACAATAATAATGATTACGGCAATTTTAATTATAAATTTAAAAACAATTCCAATCATAATCAATTATCGATATATTTTATTACGATAAAATTAATTGAACCAGGTGAAAAGCTATTATATTGGCCATCGATTGAATTATCAATGAAGCTAAACGTACCGATATGTTTATCATTAAAAAATATCGTCAATAATCATTGTTATATTTGTAATAAATGTGGCCAATCATATCGTGAACCGAATCCGTTGAAAATTCATATTATGATGAAATGTCCAGGTACAAAAAATGACAATAATACTAAAAGTGATAATAATAAAAGTAATATAAATGTAAATAAACAAATAGAAACAATGACATCTACATCTGTCAAAAGCAAGGTGGCAAACAATACATCATCACCATCATCATCATCATCATCGAAACGATTACACACGTGTAATTATTGTGGTAAAGTATATACAAGAAAATATGGTCTAAAAATTCATATCAGAACACATACCGGATTGAAACCGTTAAGTTGTCGTTATTGTGGCCGATCATTTTCAGATCCATCAAATTTGAATAAACATATGCGTTTACATCAACAACATCATCATCATCATCATCATCAAAATAATAATAACATTAATCATATGACAACAACAACAACAACGACAGTAGCGACGACAACAAATACAATGACAACATTTACAATTGCAACAACTCTTCAATCATCAAAACAACAAATCGATTCACTGATGATGATGAAAAACAATATATTTCATGAAAAAGATCAATCATTTTCACAGATGATTCGTCATCATCATCATCATCATCATTATCATCGTAATTATGTCAATAATAACCATCATCCACAACAGCAACCGCAGCAAATTTAATTGAATAATTTGAATTGATTTGAAATTTTAAAATATTATTTATTAAACCTTTTATTTATTTTTAAAATAAAAAAAATAAAATTCATTTTATCAAAATCAAATCGGTCATACATCTATCGTTGTTAATGTTGTTTCATCATATAATATTTCCTCATAAATATGATTATCAACCGTACCTAATGTTGATCTTGATCTAGTGGTTGTCGTTGTTGAACATGATGATGGTGATGGTGATATTGTTGAACGTGTAACAATACGTTGTTGTTGTTGTTGTTGATCATGATTATTTTGATTTTTATCCATATTCTGATCAATCGTATTTGATTTTATCAAAATATTTGCTGAATTAGAATCGATTTTCATTTCATTATCATCAGGATTATTGCTTTCAAAACATTTATTCCAATTCATTAATTGATCCATCAAATGATTAATTGATGGTCCTTTGATTGGATCAGATAATAATGTATAAAGTTCTTCTTGTCTTTTCATATGATCATTATTGTTTAGATTTTGATTAATTTGTTGCATAGCTTGTTTATTATCATTATTATTTTCATTGCTTATTTCATTATTTGATTGTTGTTTAGATTCTTGTATTAATGTATTCAACCAACGATCAATGGAATTATGATTAATAATTTGATTATTTAACAAATTGAAATTGATATTATTATTATGTTGAGCAATGATGTTGTTTATATTATTATTATTATTATTAGTCGGTTCAATACGATAATCATTTTGATTATGATGATGCGGATGATGATGATGATGGTGTTGATAATTATGTTTATTATTTGATGATGATGATATTTTTCTATCCATTGTCGTTATTGATTGATTTAATCGATTATTATTGATCAATTTTTTCGATGTTCGTAATTTATTGTTTATTGTTTTCATATTATTGTTACAATTCATTGATGATGATGATGATGATGTTTGACGATATTTATCTTCAATCATTTGTATAAATGAAAGACATGGCATCATTTGATTATTATTATTATTATTATTTGTACTATTATTATTAAGATTATTATTTGTGATATTATTCAATCGAAGATCATTATTATTATTATTATTATTGCTATTGATAATTTGTTTATTATCAATTCCATTATTGATTAGTGATGATGATGATGTGATTGTTCTTGTTGAATCATTTGTACCATGAAATAATTGATCAATTTGACTTTCCAACAATAATGATGACGATGATGCTTGCCTCTGTTGTTGCTGTCGCTGATGTTTATCGCATTCATTCAATGATAATGGATTATTTTCATTGATTTTAAAATTTTTTCTCACATGATTTCGATTTGTTTGAATTGATTTTGAATTTCCATCATTATCGTTGCAGCAATCATTGTTCAATGATGAATTTGGTTTATTATTTGATGAATGATGGAGTGTATTTCGTAATTTGGCACATAATGGATCTTTCAGTATGGATTTGAAATTGGTATTTGGTTGTTTTGTTTGCGCTATGAAATGTTGTTGCTGATTAACTGATATACGTGATTGCATCGGTGATATGTTTGCATATGAAAACAATGATGATGATGATGATGATTGTTTGAACATATTTTGATTATTAACAATATTATTGGTTGTCGACGATGATGTATTCATTTCATTTGATTGATTTGAATTCAATGTCGATATCGATGATGATGATGATGAAGATGCTGATGGTTGTTTTGGCTGCTGTTGTTGGTGTTGATAATTATAATCATTTGTACTCATGGATTGATTTTTCAAATCATAATCAATTTCTTTATTTATTTGTACATCATTACTGAAACGAACTCTGGATGAACGTTGTTGCTGATGTTTATGATGTGTGAATGTCATTTCATCATCTTGTCCATATGAACGATGATGATTCGTTATGTTTGATTTGGCTAAATGATTAGAAATTGCATAAATTAATAAATGAAAATTTTTAAATTTATTTATAAAATTTTACCTAAATTAGATGATTGAACCAGTTGAAAATTATCATCATCTGGCACATTATCTGGCGACGGTAACGGTGATGATGATGATGATCGCGATGAAGATCGAGATGATTGTGGTGATGATGAATGTTGTGATGAACGATCTGAATATATAAACGATGATGATGATGCAAGAATCGATATTGTTTCTAGCAATGGTGCACGAGTTTTTTCCATTTTATTATTTTCATTTGATTTATGATTATTTTTCAACAACGATTTGGATGATGATGATGATGATGATCGATGTGATTTACGATCAAATGATTTGAATTGATTATTTTTATTCATTATATTATTCATCATTTTTTTACCAAAAAAATTTATTTATTCATGGATGAATCAGAATTGTCAATTTTATTCACACATATTTATGACTAAGATGTATGGAATTCAATACTCAGAACTTAACTAAGCCAAAATAGAAACACAAAAAAGAATATGAAAATTAAACATTTCATAGGCTTGAAGACAATAATTAGTATTCAAGCGTATTGAAGGTACTATCAGTAGTTGGTGAAAAAAAAGCGAAAAATTCTTACATGTCAAAACGATTGCACAGTGGTCAAGGTGACGGTGCTGATGGTGGTGGTGGTGGTTGTTGGTGGTAGCAATCGTGTATTTATTTTGTTGCTGAGCACATTGGCTTAACGAACAAATCAAAGCAAACTAAGCAAGCTAGAAATCACAACAATCCTGTTTATTTTCAAAAACATAAGCCTTATATTTGAAAAATAATGCAATCATCAAAATAATCGAACAATGACCGATAACAACAGGTCAATTTTAGTTTAAGCATTTTGTTCACAATAATTTTTAGCTGCATACAAAAATATTGCAAATAGTAAACGAATTCATTTAGGTTTGAAACACAACTCGACAGATGGCAAAATGCTTTTGATCAAAATGTTTGATTTTTCTTCAAATTTCAATTTGGAAAATAAAAAATATAAATATGAGTAAATGACTAAGTGATATTGCATGGTGCATATATTTTTTTTTCTTGGTGATATGTGTCATCAATTGTAAACAAATAAGCGGCAGCTAAATTAGGAATAAATATAATTATTATTGTTCAATCATAAGAAATCATTTGAATAATTATCATCTGTGATTTGTTAATTGTTGTTGTTGTTGTTTGACAGCTTTTGACAATTTTTTTTTGTGTACAAATCAATCATCAATATCCTTTTTTTACTTCCATTTTTTTTGGATTAAATAAATCATTATCAAACAAATTCCTTGTTGCTGTTATCATTAACACAAATATGTGTCAGCAATGAAATTTGAACAATTTCATTATTTGAATTCATGGTTGAAATATTTTATGAAAAAAAAAGAAATTTTTCATTGAATGAATAGCTTTTTTCTATGAAATTTTAGATTCATATCTAAAATCCTGAACGGTAATAAATGAAAATCATTGATAATGATAATGAAATAATGATTAAACATCAACGAAAATGGTATCGTCAAATTGTTTGTCGTCTATTGTCGAACGCTAAACGTATATTGATGGCTATTGTTTTGATATCAATGTTTACATCATGGTTATTTTATTATTGGATTTATACGAATTTGATTTTCATTCAATCGACATCAATATTTGCTGTTCCATCAACAGAAGCAACTGTGATTTCAGCAAAAAGCTCAATTAATTCATCAATAGATTCCTATGACGATATTGGATTATTGAATTGGATTGCTAAATGTCATCATAATATTCTAAGATATTATGATGTTTGTCAGAAATTCAACGAACATCAACAATCAAGTTTGCAAGATGATATTAATGAAGATAATGACGATGAAATTACCAATAAATCACCGATACATATCAAATTATCCGATTATTCCGATGATTTTGCTCCTTTGAGTAAGTTTTTTTCAGCAATTATTAAGATTTTGTATTAATTTCTTGTGATTTTAGATGGAATTTCTGATCGAATTTATTTATATTATGCCTATCATAAATTTATGGACCAAAATGATAATAATTCCAAACAAATAATCATCATGTCGATTGTAAATCGTACGATTTATTGTTCTTCGAATGATTATGAGAAAAATGAACAAAATTCCAATCAAACATTCTGCTATTTGCATGATAAAATGAATGAAACTATTAAATTAAAAGCAGAAATTGAATGTCTTCCCGAACATCATGATCATGTATTCACAGCTGCCATTATTAAATGCTCATCATCGAATGAGGACAATAACATATTGGATGTTTATGATTTTGTAAAAATTGAAGAAAATTTTAATACAACGAATTGGCTTCCAATATTTAAGAATGAGCAAGAAATCAGCAATAATGTTGAAAATCAAACAACGACGACAATAAAATCTATTGTTTGTGTGCGACCATTATTTGGCTCAATAAATTTAATCAATTTATTTGAATTCATTGAATATTATCATTATCATGGCTTTGATCAAATCATCTTTTATTATTATCAAAGATCAAATTATACGAGAAATGTTGAAAAATTTTTCACATATCTATCCAAAAGTTCTATGAAAAATTATGTAAAATTAAAACCAATTACATTGACAAAAAATTTATGGAAACAAATACATTCAGGTGGACAATTATTAACGATCAATGATTGCCTTTATGAACATTCAACATCAATACAATTGCATGTTGATATTGATGAATTTGTTTCATTTAATTATGATGATTTCGATCAATTCCGGAGACAAAATCAATCTATTGAACGAAAAATTATTGATATTGTTCATGATTATTATCAAAATAATATTGAAACTTACATTGCATTATATGTTGCTAATTTATTACATTGTCATGAATTTAATTTATTAAAATCAAATTATTATGAATTGAAAATTGCTCGTCAGCAATATTTATATCGATCGAATTGTCCCAATAATAATAATCGAACAAATATTCAATTTTTTCCAGAATCATTAAAATCAGATCAAAATGTTCAAAGTCCAGAAAAATTTTTTGACAATTCTACAATTCCAAGAAACAATAATTATAATTTTTTAGGCAATAATTTCAATCCAAATAATTTATTAATATATACTAATTCATTATATTCACAAAAAACATCATGGCCATATAAACAACGATCAAAAATTATAATATTACGTCCATGGTTAGTAGATGTGATGGGCATACATCAAGTATGGCGATTTAGTAATGTTAGCAATAATTATGACAATAAATCAACGATAATCATTGACAATACATTGTTTAATAGATTTTATAATTGGTTCAGTAAGAAATTATCATCATTATCAATACGAACATCAACCGAGAATCATATCAAATCACAATCATTATTCAATTTCAAGTATATTGATACAAATGAACTGATATTAAGGCATTATCGTTGGTGTTGTCATTTGAGACAGCCATATAATAATTTTTTGTTACAATTTTTAAATTTTGATTCATTATCAGATGATATTATTAACAATAATGATAAAATTAATGCTAATTATATGTTTAAAAATTTATCACAATTAATTAGTCAAAAAGTGTTCAAACATTTAAATGAATATTTATTTTTTTCAAATTCAAGATTTTAATCACAAGCAATCATTGATGATATTTAATATTTGATTATTTTTTTTAAATAATTTATTATGAAAATGATTTTATTTATAAATAATATTATTGTTGTTGTGATCATAAATAGAAACATTTTTCCAATAGACTCATTTATTTTTGATTTTAAAAATTACATTCACATTCAAACAAACACATTCATACACCGACACATAAAACACACACACTCAAGTCTAACATTGATAATTTTGTAGATCTCACCTTTAATTGTCATCATTCTTAATAAATCAATGTTGCCGTTTGCTTGTTGTCGTTGAAATTTCATGACATTTACACCAATGTAAAGATGATTCATCTATCTAACATTTGTCAAAATAACCAATAAACACAATGTTGTTTGATTTGTTTTTTTTTTGAAATTTTAATTCATTTATGTGTTTCGAAATTTCTTAAGAAATAATAAAAATGTATTTGATTTATTTATTCATCAATGATTTTAATAATGACAATAATAATAATAATAAGATAAAAAATAATAAGAATCTCGAAAAAATAATCAGTCAAAAGAACATACAAAATAATTTTAAGGAAAAATGATAAGGTAAGATTTTTACTAAAATAATTAAGATAATCGGTAATTCATAAAATATCATTATAAATTTTGGATCAATGATGAAGGGGTTGTGGTGGATGTTGTTGTTGTTGATGTTGCATTGGTGGCTGTTGATGTTGTTGTTGTTGTTGACCGGAATGTGCATTAAATTGCTGTTGTTGCGGTTGTTGATATTGATTTGGATGCATTTGTTGTTGTGGTGGTAATTGTTGTTGTTGTTGTTGTTGATGTTGCTGTTGTTGATTATATTGTACATTTGGCATATGTTGCTGTTGTTGTTGCATTTGAGCTGGATGATTATTAGCAATCATTTGCTGTTGCTGTTGTTGTTGTTGACCATAATTTGTATGTTGCTGTTGTTGTTGCATTTGAGCTGGATGATTATTAGCAATCATTTGCTGTTGCTGTTGTTGTTGACCATAATTTGTATGTTGCTGTTGTTGTTGTTGATTATTTTGAATATTATTTGGATGATATTGCTGTTGTTGTCCCATTGGTGCTGCTGGTAAATTATTTGGATTTGGATGCTGTTGTTGTGGTTGATTCAACTGTTGATGTTGATAAGTTTGTGGCGGTAATTCTACATGATGATATTGTACTGGCTGCTGGACATGTTCTGGTGGTGCATTCACCACATATACTTGATGATGTTCTGGTTGTTGTTGTTGCTGATGATGTTGTTGATTTGGATTTTGTACTTGATAATATACTGGTTGTTGTTGATGCTGTTGTTGTTGTTGTCCTGGATGATATTGATATTCCATTCCTGGCTGTGGATGATAACCATATGCACCATATTTTGCATAATGTTCTTGCAGTTGTCGACGTTCTTGTTCGTAGCGTTTTAATTCTTCTTCAGTATAAACTGGTGCTTCTTCAATACCTTTCCAACCATCATCACGATTAAATTCAGCTTGTTTACTATAATCTAAGAATTCCTTTTTCGATATCAATCCATCATGATTAGCATCAAATTCACGATAAATGTGTTCACGCATTCGATGATATTCTTCAATCATTTCATTACGATCATAGCTTGGATCATTTTCGTTATATAATTTTCTTACTTCAATACTCAATATTGATTCAACTTCTTCTTGATCTAAAAATCCATCACCATTAATGTCATGCATTTGAAAAAATATTTTCGGATCAAATTCTTGTTCAGGCATATGATCTTGTTCTTTCCATACTTCTTTCAACTGTTGTTTACTACCTGGATGATGTACTTTTGGATGTTCCAAATGTTTTTTCTTAATTTCTTCATGTTTACGTTTAGCTTCTGCTTGTTGTTCAGCTGTTAAATTTTGTAATGATTCACGATAATGTAATTCTTTTTCCATTTCATATTGTTTAAAATCTCGACGTCTTTTCTTGTCTAATTCATCTAAATCTTTGGTTGCTTGTAATATTAATCGCTGTAAATCTTCAGCCTCGAATGTATGTGGATTTGAATGATCTAAATGTGGTGCATTTCCATCATCTGAAATTGGAAAATTTTAAAGAAAAAAATTAGTGATTGGCAATATTAAAAAAAATTATTTTCAAAATTAAAGCAATTTTCAAGGAAATTTAAAGGAAAGTGGAAATAAATTTCTGAAGAAATTATACAAATAAAGGATATAAAATTAAATAAATAAAAATTATGAATTTATAATGTACAGACCAAGTATATTTTTTAGGATTTTTTGAAATTTATTATTATGAATAGTATCAGTGGTGCGCCAACTTCGGCCACTTTCCACATCAATATCATTATTAATATTATTATTATTATGATCATACGCACCATCACCATTAGAATTACGTGCCTTTTCTTCTTCAAGACGATGTTCTTTCATTGCTAATTTTCTTAAACGATCCAATTCGATACGTTTTAATTCATCAAGACGATTACGAACATCTGGTGCAACTTCATCAATAATACGTGCAACATGTCCATTCTAAATTTCAAAAGAAAATCGATTATAATTGAAATAAATCTTTATTCATTTTCGATTTAAATACCATAATCTGTTCATGAGTGACATTGCCTAATTTTTGAGAAAATACTGGATCATCGTCTAAGGCTTTGACCACTTCTTGTAGATAGCGTCCATATTCTAGTCCCTGTCAAAAATCAAAGATATTTTTTATCAATAATTAATTAATATTAAAATTTTTAAAATACATACAAGATCATCAATTTCTTTATCAACTTTATCATCATCATGTATTTCATTGACATTTTCTTCAATTTCATTTTCACTAGCACCAGGTATTTTAGATGTTTGTGATGGTGGACGTGGTGCACAATTGATTAAATTAATAATTGTGAACACAACATAAATCGTTATTATTAACGATTTCAGTTGTATTTTAATTGACATTTTATCAATTTTTTTCTTTCAATATTAGATAATTTATTTAAGATTATAGATAGATGAAATTGGCTCAAAAAACTTCATATACTTCAATAAAAAATCAATTTTGAAACGCAATATTGAAACAAAAAAATGAAATGAAAAATTCAAAACAATGAATAAATGGAAATCACAGAAATTTGAAATTAATAATAATCATTAACAACAATACGTTAGAATACTATCGAGAAAAATCGAGAATAACATTGAAAATTTTGATTTATGTTTCTGAATACAAATAAAAAAAAAAATTTTAATTTCATTTGTCAATCAATATCGTTGATTCGTTCGTTTCATTATCAATTTACTAACAATTATTAATACATGGTGTAATGACACGTGTAATAGTAACGAAAATTTCTTGTTTTTTTTATTTTATTTTCAATAATTTCTGATCAACAAAAGAGAAAAATTCAATCTCTGTTAAAAATGTTCAATGTTTAAAGCTGTAATTAGTTACACGTTTGAACATTGATGAAGTTGATTTTGATGAATCGATCAATGATTATTTGAATTCATCTTTTTTTTTTCACATTCGAAAATTTTTAAAGATTTCAATTTTTTTCAATTCAATTTTGACGTAAAAAAACTAAAAACTAAAACAAATTTCCTTCGATTGACAAATATACACAAACAAAAATATATAAAATGATCAATTTGAATGTAGGCTAGTAGTGGTAATAAATACACATTGCATGCTTGCACACATATAAACACAGATATTTAATTTCCACTCATATATTAAATTCATTCAAACTCAAATATATATAAATATTTGATCCCTTTTTTTCCCAATTCATTTGTCCACAAAAAAAAATTCAGAGAAAATGTTTAAAAGAGAAAATCAAAGATGGAGCAATTAAAAAGAGTATTTCTTTTCAAATTTTTTTTTTCACCTTTGAACACAGAAATACTATTTTAAAACACACCGATAAATTTGTTGCAGCCAAATCAAATGTGAACAAGAAAAAAAGAAAAAGCTGCAAATGCTTTTCGGTAACAAATGACGATGACGTTTAATTAACTGTAAATCAATTTGGAATAATTATAATATCGACAAACCATTGTCGGTTTTGAAAGAAAAAAAAAAACAAAATCGGTTCGGTTGACTGATTATTAGTCATTTATTGTTCATTGATAATTGATCGTTTATCATTTATCATTTTTATTTATTTTTGAAATGAATTTTTTCATTCAATTGTTTTTTGTAAAAGCTGATAATTCAAAATTTTGCTGATAAAAAAAAAATATTCAAAATTACAAACGAGAATTTCTCGAGAATTTTAAAGTTAAACACATATTTTAAAATCTTATCAAAATTGAACTATTTTTTTGTTTTGTAAAATTTCAGATCAATTTAAAAAAAACAATTTTATTAACGGATTTCCTTGGAAACTGGATATAAAATTATTATTTATTTATTTATTTATTTTTATTTTTATTACATTTTTAATTATTTTCTTTGATAAATTTTCTTTATTTTTTTATTCATTTATTTATTTATTATTACTTTCCTCATCGAATTTTTTTGTAAAATATAAATGATAATAATATTTATGTGTGTGTATGTGTGTGTGTGTGTGTGAATTATTATTATTATCATTATTTGAAATTGACAAAATAATAAAAACAATAAAACAATACACACAAATAAATTGTAGTTGTAAATGTATTAATGTAAATAAATTGGGTGCAAAATATATGATTAACCCTTAAAACTCGAGCTGTGGAAGCCTCACTCACCATAAGATGTATTGCAGCAACTCGATAGGCGGCCATTAGTCACCATTTTACATGAAAAATCGTCGAGCTGCTGGTTTGCTTACGCTGTAAATGCCTCGAGTTCTAAGGGTTAAATGTAAATTTTTATGTATAAAAAAAAATTTGAAATTATTTTTGTTTTTGTAAAAAATTTGATTAATCAAATAATTAATTCAGTCAATTATAATGAATCAATATAATTTATAATTATTATTATTAATTAATTAATTGGAAAAGGTGTATAATTATAACTAAATTGATATGCGTGTATCATTTGTGTGTGTGTGTGTGTGGCTTGTAAATTGTAATTGTAAATTTGTATTCTATTTCTTTTCAGTGTATTTGTTTGTTTGTTGCTTGTTTGTGGTATTAATTAATTAATTCAAAATTAATTAATTTTAAATGAATTTCAATAAATTTCATTTATAATTGTCTTCTTTTTTTTTAATTTTTCTTATCTAAAATTTGTAATTGTTTAGCATTAATAAATGTTTGATTAACATCATCATTTTCAAATAAATGATGATGTTTTTTATGATTATTTAAATCATTATCATCATCATCATCATCATCAATCATAATGATACGATTATCATTTTCATCTTTTTCGATTGATTGTTTATCAATATTATTATTCACCTGTTCAAAACCTTTGTGTAATTGAAAATTTGTTATACGTTGAATTAATTTATAGCCAATTGTTACACAAAATATAACGAAAAATGATGAAAATGCATATAAAAATGGAAATATCCATGCTTTTTTAAGTTGCTATTTGGGGGGGGGGTATGATGAGAAAATTAAGATTGAATAAAATGAAATTCAGAATGAAAATTTCAAATTTTCTGTCAACAATGTGAACATAAAAAATAAGAAATTCATTAATTTACCTGTAATGTAAATGACAATGATATTATTGTCAATGCTGAGCCTACATTTTTTATACCGATTTCGATACCGATTGTACGTGATATTCTATTATTTAATCTGAATAATTTTGCAAATACAAAACCAGCTATAAAACTAAATGCAGGCAATACAATGACAGCTGTATAAAGACTATATGGAACATTTAAAAATATATCAGGAAATATAATCACTTCTAATGATTGACAAAAACAAATAATGCCAAAACCGGCGAATACACCAATTTTAGTGATATATGGTGAATATTTAGGCAAACGATAATTTAATAACATTCCAAATAATACCGGTATTGTGACCAATATTAATGTTATTGACATTTCTGCATAAGGTATAACTAAATTATTTGTTTCAAGATTACGTCCATAAAGCCATACATTTAATGGCATCAATAATAATGCTGCTATCGTAGCAACTGATGTCATTGTAATACTTAAAATGAGATTAAATTTTTTTTTGAGAAAAAAAAATTAATTTCAACATATTTTTTTTTTTTTTGATTAAATGAGAAAAGCAATCAATTAATTATTCAATTATCACAAACCTTAATGGAAGATCACCATCAGCAAGAAATGTAAAAATGTTCGATGTAACACCGCCTGTGTGAAATAAAGAAAAAAAAATTCAAAATTCATATTTTGCGGGAAAACAAAGGTGAAAAAAAAAGAGTTATTGAACTGGTTTGAGATGAAGAATATTTTTTTTTTTTTTTTTGATAAATTGAAAATAAACAACAAATGATTTCATATGTTTGTTGCAATCATTTGTTTCTGAAATTCAATCTCTATTCAAATGATATAATTGTATTATCAAATCAAATTTATCACAGAAAAAAAAATTGAATTAATGATAATTCAATGATATTATTTCATTTGATTGAATTTGAATGATGTCACATTAATTGTGAAAATTATCATCAATAAAGAACACAAACCTGGACAGCAAGCTAATATTAATAAACCTGTTGAATGTAAAATTTCCAATTCTAAAAATGTCATTATTAAATATGCAATAAATGGTACAAGAAAAAATTGTGCAAAAATGCAAACAATGACCGATGTTGGATGACGTAAATGATTCCATACTTCTTGTACGGTAACACCGCAACCCATCGAAAACATTACCGAAATCAATAAAATGACCAATAAATAATCATGAACCAATTTCAATAATGGTGTTTCTTTTGGTTTTTTATCATTTCCGATTTCATTTTTATTATTATTATTATTATCATTAATATCATTATTTAGATTGTTTTCAGAATTTTCCATTAATTTCCCGGTCGTTTCAATTAAATCTAAACCATCCGTAATAATATTTTCAGCAATTTTTTTCAATGATTTTTCATTTCTCTTTTGATTATTATTCTTGAGAATATCATTTGTCGTTACATTTGTTGAATCATTAATTTGTGTTTCAATATCATTTTTAATTGTTGTTGTCGACAATAAAGACGATGTTAATGGTGATGGAGATAATGATGATGATGATGATGAGAAAGAATATGATATTAATTGAATTATTGAAAAAAGTATTGAAATCGATATCGTTTTTGTATTGATTTTCATTTTGAATTTTGATTTTTAGAAAAAAAAATTGAAAATGGATTGAAATTTGTCCGAATGTAAGAATCGGAAAATGAAATCAAAATGACAAAATGATCGGATTGAAATTTATTTTTAAATCATTTTTCAAACAAAAAAAATATCTTCAAATTTTTACTTTGAAACAAATCAAATATATTCAATTCAATTTCAAATATTGTTGTTTCAATTTCATTTCAATCTATCGACATTGATTACACACACACACACACACACACACACACACACACACACACACACAAGTTCATGCACATTTAAAATTCAAGGAATAAATAAATAAATGAATAAATAATTATCAATAAATAAACGAATCAACAAATAAACAACAATAACAATAAACAGACAAACAAACAAACAAACAAACAGAAACCGATTGGAAATTTTGTGAAAATAGAAAAAGCTATTATAATCGGCCTTTTTATACTTGGATTTGGTTTTTTCGGTTTCAAACTATTGTATTTATTTATATTTAAATTTGAATTTATTTATTTATTTTGAATGTTTTCTGTTATTTGAAATCATTTAAAAATGATAATATCCATTAATAATAATAATAATAATACAAATACAAATAATGATAATCAATTTTTTTTTGTTTTGTTTTGTGATTTCCAATTATATTATATATTACCAATTCATTAATAATAATAACATGTATTTTTCATTTTTCATTTTTTTTTCTTCTTTCTAATATTTCAATTTTAAATTTTCAAATAATTCAAATATACATACATGTATATTTGAATTACATTCAACCATAATTATACATCCAATATGTCCAAATATCAATGCGAATGTATGCATACGAATATACGATGCATACATTCGCATTGTTATGCGCAATATTATCGCCTGTGAAATACAAGCATACAAATACGTCAATACACACACACGCATACACTATCCCCAAATAAAAATATACATCGACAATATGATCATTTATTGTCCATTTATAAATTAACCTGTAATTTAATATATTTTTATATGTATGCACACAAACAAAAAAAAAATAAATTATTATTATTTTCTCTATATTGAAATTGAAAAATTTCTCTTTCAATTTCTTCAATTGTTGTTTTAAAAAAAAAATTACCGAATTTATTTTATTTTATTTTATTTTTTCGTATTTAATACATCTGTAAATCTATTAAATCAATGTATTTATTTATTTATTTCATTTATTTATTTATTTGAAAAGAAAATGAATTAAATTATAAATATATACACAAAAAAAATACAATTGAAAATTTGAAATTGAAAAATAAAGAAATCAAACAGAAATTAAAATTTTAAATGGGATTTTAAATAGATTTTTTTCCAGATAGATTTTTTTTTTAGTAGATTAAGGCGTAATGATTTCGGTGACTGCTGCTGTTGCTGCTGCTGTTGATGTTTATTGTCAAAATCAAAAAAATATTAGGCTGTCCCATAAGTTCTTGCCGTTTTTTAAATTTGTTTTCATTCTAAAAACGACAAGAACTTATTGGACAGCTTGATAAATAAAAATGATGAATTATTTGTTTCATTTGTATTGTTTTCTTTTTTTTTTCATTTCATTTATTTCATTGTATTAATGGTAATTAATAGCAATGGCAATGATCAATGATGAGCAGCGAATAATGATGAAGAATAGAGAAGCGATTTTGATTTGAAAAAAGAAAAAAATATTCTGGTAAACAAAAAAAAAAAAAAAATAATGACAAGTAAATCACTGAACAAATGATAAATGTTTGATTGATTGATTGATTTTGAATTTATAATTTTGAATTTGCAATGTAAAGTCAATTTTAGGTAAGGACTATACAATTCAATCGACAATATATTGCAATGAATTTGGAAATTTAAATTTCAAATTTATTTATTTTCTCTTTCTGTCTTTTTTTGGAACAATTATTTTTCATTGATTTGAACATTTATTCATTTATTTATTCGTTAATTCTTCAAAAAACGATTGAAAAATGGATTTTTACATTGTATTTTTTCTTTTTTTTAAATGTCAATGTTAAATCATTTTATTTTTTGTTTGATTATAATTATCATGGTTCTATGATTATCATTATCATTGCCTGCATTCATATGTCGCATTTCGGGGTTTCAGTGTCTCAAAAATTATTCAAAAAATAAAAAAAAAATAAAATCGAAAATCAACCAAAAAATGAAATATTGAATCGACAATATGTCAATCATTCATGTGTATGAAATTCAAAAAAAAAAAAAATGAATAAATGAATGAATGATATTTGCATATTATTGTCATTTATTATTTACGAATATTTAACATTGAACATTTTATTCATTTTGTTTATTTGTTTGTTTTCGGTTTGTCATTTATATTATTATTAGGTTGTCCCATAAGTTCTTGCTATTTTTCGAATTAAAAAAAATTCAAAAAACGACAAGAACTTATGGGACAACCCAATATTATTATCTCACAAGATGATAATTTTGAGAAAATAAAAATAAATAAATAAATATCAATTTTTAAATATTTAAAAATAATTATCATTTCCATTATTATTATTATTATTATTATTATTATTATTAACGATATTGTTTCGCTTTGAAGAATCACAACTAATTTTTTTTTTTCAAATATACAAATATAAACCGTTAATTATTAATGGAATAAAAAATATTAAGTTGTCCCATAAGTTCTTGCCGTTTTTTAGATTGATTTTCATTTAAAAAACAGCAAGAACTTATGGGACAACCTAATATTTAAAAAAACAAAAATAATTTTAAAAATAATTATTTGAAAATACCTTTCCTAAAAAGATTATTATATTTATTTAACATATGTATTGAATAGAGACAATAAAAATAAAATAAAATAAAAGCAAATCCAAATTGTACAAAATAATAATAAAGCCAAGGACAAAATGATATTTGAAATATTTGAAAAAACAATCTATTACATTGTAACATTATTTTTTTGCATTGAACACATATCACATTCAAAAGGAAAATAATTTATTTGAATAATTTTCTGTTGAATTGATTCCGGTACAAAATGCATTCAAAATCCATTTGAATCAAAAAGAATCAAAATTCACCATACGACAACCTGTTGAATTTCGAAAAAAAATAAAGCCCGGATAAAAATGCATTATTTGGGCAAACATTTAAACGGATAATACTGGTTTCTATATTGAGCACGATTTTTTACATATGAAATTAATCAAATAAAAATTTTTTTAAAAACAAAAAAAATCAGCGCATCCATCAATTAAATGATTTTAATTGAATAATCAAATAAAAGAAAAAAATAATAGGCTGTCCGGAAAGTTTTTGCCGATTATATCGTAGGGAATAATGAGAAAATCGGCAAAAACTTATCGGACAGCCTAATACAAATAATAAAAGACAAATATTTCGAAAAATAATTGATAGTTGTCGTGTGACGAGTAAAAGGTCACGTAGGCAACCTTCAACCTTGGAAATAAGTTTTAGAAAAATATTGTCAAAGTTTATATTATCACCATCAACATATGCAAACTCATTTTAAAGTACCAAAGTAACCCTTTTATCATATCATCAAAGGAATGTAAACAACATTGACCATACAAAGACATAAACACAGTATAATATAATTCTCAAGGACACAAACACAACACAACACACCTAAAGTAAACCAAAAAACATATAAAAATACTATGGTCGTAGGCACTTGGTCACATTTCATAGCAAGTCAAGTAATGTTAATGTACAATGTTTGATGACCAAGAAGGCCACGACGTAAGTTATGACTTTTTCTTTAATTTTTGTATTATAATTTGTAAATTTCAATATTTTAATTTAGAATAAATAAACGCATTTTAGCCACGCGCTTTTTAAGAGTTTTTCAATTTAAATAATTGTCGTGTATCATTTCGGCATGCGACAGATAGTACTTACAAAAAAAAATATTTTAAAAGTGGATTTTGGCTGCGTAGGAGAATGATGATGATGATGGAAAATAAATAATAATTGCTTTTATAATTATTAATAATAATTATAATTATCACTCTTAAATATTTGTATATATAAATGAATGAATGAATGAATAAAGCAAAAATTTTTTTGGTTTTAATTTCTTAAAATCAAAAGAAAGTTATGACAATTTTTTTTTCTTTTCTTTTTGGATAATTTCAAAGAATCGAAAGAATAAAAAACAATTAATTTTTTCCATTCAAATCAAAGAAAAATTTCCTCTTTGAAAAATAATAAAAAAATAATAATAATAAGCCTTTGAAACCCTTTGAAAAATTTCCATTAAAACACTTAGACTACCATTTTCATCCATAAATTAATAAATAAATCCTTTCAATTGTATTCCCTTTTTTTTTTGCCTAAAATTGGCCAAAATATTTTTCCAACGAATATGCTTTATTCAATTCATCAATCAATCAATCAATCATAGAACGGGTAGACATATTAGCATTTTTCTTATTTTTTTTTTAACCTGTATTTCTATTTGTTAAAACATTATGCAATGGTTACCTTGAATTGTGTTTGTGGATGTGTGTGTGTGTTTACACACATCGGTAGGTAGCTTTTTCTAGGAAATTGAAATTTTTTTGGAATATGAATTATGAATTTTTTTTTCGCTTTTTCGTTTAACTATTTTTGGCTTGAAATTTGTGGCTTATTTCATCCCTATTTTTCCAATAATCACCATTATTCTTTTCTGTTTTGAATTAATAAAGACAAATCAGAATAATTTAAAAACCAATGAATAAATCTGCCTACTATTAATTAATCATAAATGGTAATCAAGATTTTGAAATGTGTACAAAGCAATTCAATTGTTTCCATCCAATTGTTTAATCCTTGTTTGTTTTTTTTTTAAATCCTTTGAAACCAATAATCATTTGAACATTGAAAAAAATTGAATGAATAAATGAATAAATATTTTTCAAAATTATCCATTGATTATATATTATCATCATCAAAAATTAACTTAATTGATTAATTTTCAGTGCATTTATAATTAGCTATTCATTCATTTATTTATGTTGATTTGTATTTTAAATTTGATTTTTCAATTTTTTAAAATTAATCATTTATATGATAAATTATATAATTTTTCAAAGCAAAAAACAAGGAAAAAAATTCATAATTGAATATATGCAAATCAGTGAGAATGAATGTAACAAATGTATGTAACAAATACGACAAAAAAAAAATATTAAATACAATTAATCATTCACCAATTATTATTAATCAACGTAACATTCAATTTTGAATGTTGAATAGGTATTACATTGAATAGTGGGTATATCAATATATATATGTTTGATTTTTTTGTTTATTTTTTCAAGGATAATCTTTAATTATTCAATAATTTATTCAAATCATCAATTGTATTTTGATGCTTATTATGTACATTTTATAATTTTCGATATTTCGTAGAATACGTCTTCGAGTACAAATTATGTAAATTTTCGTCATTCGACTTTTGTCAACACATCTTTGTCTTTGCTGAATTTTTCTGGACATTTATTTTTTTACTCATTTACATTTTTCAATTTTTTTTCTCATTCATTCATTTATCATACTTGTCAAATAATTGTTGAAATGTTTTGAAATGTTTCTCCAACGTTCAATCGCTGCTCTCATAATCAATCATATCAGAGCCATTCATCCATCATTGATGTCCAAATGATTGCGATGAATTTATCACCATTTAAACCTGTCACCATTTTAAAAATCAGTCAAATTTCATTTTGAAAATTTTGGAAATTTCGCATAAATCAATGTCTTCAGGTCTTTTACACAATAAATCACACTAATTGTTCATAAATATTTGCCGTTTTCAATTCATATATTCCAACATGCCATTTGATATTTATCAATTCCGACAATAATTTTTCGACAAAAAAACAAACAATCATTGACAAACGAAAATTTTCACTTTGATTTAATTTACCTTGTTTCAGGAAAGAAAAAAATAAATTTTTAAATTTTCATCTGTCATTTTTTGAGTTTACAAATGTCAAATTTTTAACCTTGAAATTTTTCATGTTTTCCATTTCTTTTTTTTTTCTTCGGTGGAACAACAACGAACAAAAACAAAAAACAAAAATGAAAAAATCATCAACTATGATTTGATCAAAAATCTATTAATCAATCATCCATTGAACAATGCACAGACACACACAAACAAACAAATGTTAATTTATGATAATCCATGTAAACACAGGTAAACAGGTAAACAAATAAACAAAAACGAACAACAAAAAAAAACGAACAAACAAACATAAAACAAACAAAAAATCTTGAAGGAAATTCAAAAATCATAAACTCATAATCAAAGTTCTGCATCAAAACCGGTGACAAAAATAATGTAAATTTAACAAAAAATTCAAACAGGAAATTTTCAAAATTTCAATATCAATCCATCAATCCATCCATCAATCAATGAATTTTGGTTGGCCAAAAATTTAAAAATTTTTGAAATTTTATTTAAAAAAATGAAATTTAGACATTTGTGTATGGATTATTGCCATCGATTCATAAATCAAAATTTGAAATTTGAAATTTGAAATTTTGAAATTTGAAAATTTGAAATTTTTGAAATTGAAAATGGAAACAGAAAAGAATTTGAATTTCATGTTCTATGACATTTGTTCTATTCTGTTCAATGAAAATGAAAATGAAAATTTTAATATTCAATTTTTTGTTGTGTACTATCCGATTGTTGTTGTTGTCGTTGTTGATATTTTTGTTGACTTTGTTCATGATGTTGTTGTTGATATTGTTTTAATTGTGGACGATGATATTGTTGATGATGTTGTTGTTGTTGTGATGGTCGATATTGTTGTTGTTGTTGTGGTTGTTGTGATTGTATTGTTCGTATTGCTGATGTATCTTTTTGTTGTTGTTGATTTTGATGTTTTATTGAATTGGCATTATATTTACTTGCTGCATGTGTTTGAGTGCCATGATGATGTACTGGTCTAGCAAACGATGTTGTTGGTGAATGTAAACCACTTGTTTTTGGTTGATAATTTGGTGCATTGATTGGTATTGATGGCTGTGTTTTTATTGGTTGTGATCTGATTTCATATTCTGGTCCACCAACCGGTGGTGCTACTAAATGTCTTCCTGCTTGACCACGTCTTTTACCTGGATTACTGCTTACAGCTTGTTGCGGTTGAACACGCAAATTGCCGCTTTCTACTTCAACACCTTCTGCATGGAATGTTGGAGGAACAGGTTCTCCAGCTTCGAATGTTGGTGGAATAGGTTCGCCAGCATTAAATGTTGGTCCAACTGGAGCTCCAGCTTGAAATGATGGACCTACTGGGCCTCCAGCTTGAAATGTTGGTCCAACTGGGCCTCCAGCTTGAAACGAAGGGCCTACAGGACCACTAGCTTGAAATGATGGTCCAACTGGTCCTTCAGCTTTGAAAGATGGTCCAACTGGTCCTTCAGCTTGAAACGAAGGGCCTACAGGACCACTAGCTTGAAATGATGGTCCGACTGGTCCTTCAACTTGTACTGAAGGTCCTACTGGCCCTTGAGCATGAACTGACGGTCCAACTGGTCCTTCAGTTTGAACTGACGGTCCGACTGGCGATTCGGTTTCTTCACCTGCTTCAGCAGTATCATATGTCACTTCACTTTGTAATGGTGCAGCACGACCACCACTTGGTCCTGAGCTATATGAGGAACCGCTAGGACCAGTGGATTTATATGTTGGTCCAATTGGTCTAGAACTGCTGTGGGATGGTCCTGTTGGTCCGGAGCTGCTGTATGATGGACCACTTGGGCCAGATGATTTATATGATGGGCCTGCTGGTCCTGAACTGCTATATGATGGTCCAGTGCGTAATGGTGCAGATGAACCTGTTGGACCACTCAATCTGCCTGGTCCTGAGCTGCTGTACGATGGTCCTGTTGGTCCTGAGCTACTGTGTGATGGTCCGATTGGTCCGGAGCTGCTGTATGATGGCCCTGATGGTCCTGAACTGCTGTATGATGGACCACTTGGACCAGTTGATTTATGTGATGGGCCTATTGGTCCAGAACTGCCATATGACGGTCCTGCTGGTCCTGAACTGCTATATGATGGTCCAGTGCGTAATGGTGCAGATGAACCTGTTGGACCACTCAATCTGCCTGGTCCTGAACTGCTATATGAGGGTCTTGCGTTGCTATATGATGGTCTACTGTGCAATGGTGCAGAAGGACCTGTTGGACCACTCAATCTGCCTGGTACAGAGCTGCTGTGCGATGGTCCAGTTGGTCCTGAACTGCTATATGACGGTCCAGTTGGTCCTGAACTGCTATATGATGGTCCAGTTGGTCCTGAACTGCTATATGATGGCCCATTGGGTCCGGCAAACTGAGCTTGCCCACTGCGTAATGGTGCAGATGGTCCGCTTGATCCACCTGATCCATATGATGGTCCAACAGGGCCAGAACTACTGAATGATGGGCCAGTAGGTCCTGAGCTACTGAATGATGGACCAGTAGGACCGGCAGCATTAAAAGATGGTCCAGTTGGTCCTGAGCCGCTAAATGATGGGCCAGTTGGACCGGCAGCATTGAACGATGGTCCAGTTGGTCCTGAGCCGCTGAATGATGGGCCTCTAGATCCAGCAGTACCATATGATGGCCCTTGCCATTGTCCAGATTGCATATATTCGGCGCCAGGTTTTCCTGATTTTTTGAAAATAATTTTAAGAAATGAAATTTCAATTAATCCATGAGAATGCTTAACATACCTAATTCTTCATTAACTGAATAATATTGTTTAGTGCGAGCACAATCAACTGCATGCCAATAATCACAGGATAAAATTGCTTGATTGAATACTGTTCCAACACCGCAAAGAAAACTTTCTTTGCGTCCTTGAAAGCAAACATGATAAACTTGGCACTGTGCTTCTTCATCAGCATACATTCCTGGTTCATATGGAACACCATCACATGTGAAGGCAGTGTTTGGAATTTGTTCATAATTTGGAAAATCTACACCAGGTGTACCTTGAACACCTCCATACGATGGTGGTTCAGAATCGACAGCATTATCATCACCATGCCAATATTGACCAGATTGATCACCATCATTGCCACCATAATATTGACCATCACTCGAATATCTTGCTGAATTTTGTTGTCTTGCATAATTACCACCAACATAATTATTTGGTGCTCGATAATATTGATGTTGTGCACCATAATTTTGAGATCCATATTGATTTGGTCTACCTTTTCCACCTGCATATGTAGCCGCAGCAGCAGCAGATGAAGAAGAAGCGGCAGTACCAGCATTACCCGATGGTCTATTGTGTGTCGATGATTGATGATAATTATGTCTGGCACTATCTGATTGATGATGATGATGATGATGATGTAAGGCATTTGCATTATATGTTTGATGTTTTGAATCTTGTCTTCTGGCCTAAAAAAAAAATAATAGATTATTTTATAAATTTAAAAATTTAACATTAAAATCAATCAAAATACACTTACACGATCATTATAATCATTCGAAGATTCAACATATTCATTATTATTATTATCATTATAATTTTCAGCTGCATTAATAACTGTAGCCAATACAGTTATAATGATGAAAAATTTTGCAATAAAATGCATTTTGATTTCTTTATTTGAGATATCAATCTTGATTTTTTTTTTTTTTTTTGCACTAATATTTTTTCAATTCAAATGAACACTATTGTTATCAATTATTATCAACAATTACAATTTACAATTTAAAACTATTTAAAACATTATCCGTCGTCTCGAAAGATTGAAAGAAGAAATGATTTGAAAAATTTTCAAATTCAAAAATTTATTGGCCATTTTTATAATCGAAAATTTTTTGTTGTTGTTGTTGTTCATATTGTTGAATCACGAATTATTATTTGTTCAATTCATTCAATTATTATTTTATTTCATTTCATTTTTTTTTCGATCAAAATCTTTACCAATTAAAGTGAATGAAGTAATGCGTGGTGTGGTATGGTAAGTGCTAATAAATAAACAACAACAACAGCAGCAGCAGCAGCAATAATAACAATAATTTTTCAGCCAATAAATAAAAAATATTCTTTCCATATTTTTGTGAATAAGGTGTAAAGGCTTATACCTTATAATACCTTCGATAATATTCTTCAATAAAGACGTGTTCATTCATTCATTCATTATTATTATTATTGTTTTATTTTCATTTAATTATTTCTAAAAATATAAACACACACACACACACATATATATTCTCTCATCCTTTTTTTTTCTTCTTTGGTTTTGTTTTTTCATTATTATTATTATTAACCATATATTGCAATGATTGGACGGATGTAATATTTTCATTTATATTTATATATATTAGTCATAAAGATGATTACTATGATGATGATGATGATAATCAATCAAATTGAATCAAAATGGAATCAAATCGAATCGATTATTGTGAATAGAAATAAATAAATAAATAAATAAATAAACGCCTACTTTTAGAAAGTAAATTTCATTTTTTTTATTATTTCTGTAATGAATCAAATATCAATATTATTATTTGAAGAATATTTTGTAAATAAGAAAATAATAATAACAAAAGAAGAAGTATCATTGTTATTATTATTATTATTGCCATAAGGATTGAAAGAATATTCATATTATATTCACTTCATATATTTTATTTATTTATTTTTTTCCAAATTTTCAAATAGAAAACAGGTGCATCATTGTATCATTATTTGTATTATTGTTTTGTTTTTTTCCAAAAAAAAACAAAATAATAATAACCTTGAAAATGTGTTTTTCAAATATTTCATTTTTCAATTTCATTTATTTAATGTTCTTGACAGTGTAACTCATGATGATGATGATGATGATGGCTAATATAATAATCGATTATCGTGATGTTAATGTATGTTATGGCCTTTGATAAATTACAAAAATGTCACCAATCATTGAATAATTTATAAAACAAAAATGACCAATTAATTGATCGATTAAAAAATCGATTTATTTGGAGCAAAAATAACGAAAAATTGGTGAAATCAAAGTGAACGAAAAGGTTTTGAATGGAAATTTCGCAATTGGATTTTCCATTATTCATTTTGTACAAATATATATTCTATAGAAATATATTTTCTCATTGATGATACGATGATTCGACATTGACAATGAAAAATGAAAAATTTGTTCATTGTTGTTTTTTTTTGTTTTGTTTGCATTCAATTTATCATATATTTGGATTTCATTGACAATCAACAATCATTCATTCATTTTAATAAGATATTTATTTATTTTATCACCTACGAATAAAAATCTTGTGTTTTCTTAGAATCAAAAAATACAAAAAACAAACAATTTTTTTTTCTTTAAGGATGATTCATTGGATTTTCATAAAAAAACGATTCATGTTCAATATGCCTACGCATCCATTGTGCCCGGATTCCAATTGTAGAATTGCAATATCCGATTTTTTAATATTTGAAATTCAATAAATAAAAAAGACAAATAATTTCTAAAAATCATGAAAAAACAATAGAAAAACCTTTTCGATGTATCAATTAATCATATGATAAATTATATGGATCTTTGTGTATACATATTTCAATAGAATCAAAATAATTAATAATTGGAAAATATGTAAATTATTTACCAGCAATAATTATAATGATTAAATCAAAAAAATCAAAAAAAAAAAAAAAATTTCTCGTAGAAAAAACCCAACCAATTATAAATCAATTAATAAAATATCGATTACCAATATTTCATTCATTTCATTCATGATTAATTTAATTTATTCAATTATCATCATAATCAATTCGTATTGAAACAAAATGCACAACAATTATTTCCATCAATTTCAATCATAATAATAATAATAATAATAACATTGAAATTTCATATGAAAAGTTTCAATTTAATTCAATTATTTGATTCACAAATAATCATTCATTCATTCATTCAATTGATTCATTTCATTCGAAATTGAATCCAACAATCACCATTGAACCACCATCATTATGGGTTTTTTTCTGTTGTTTTTTTGATTTTTTTTTCTATAAGACGTTCCGAAAAGTTCATTCAGCTTAATCGATAGAGTTGCTCGTGAAAATTGGCCAGAACTTTGCGGACAGCCTAATAATTTCATTTATTTCTCATCAAAAATCATTGTTGTTGTTGTTTCATAGTCGTGTAATTTTCAATCAAATGCTAATTTTCGCTTCGGATTTCATTTCACTATCATCATCATCATCATCATCATCTTTCCATTCATTCCACCAATAATAATTCATTTTCAATCCAAAAAACTATGCTGATGATGATGATGATGAGCGAGAATAATCATAATTTACATATGTAATTGATGATTGCATATACCAAAACGAATAGAAAATAGAAATAATTATAAATTTTTTTTTTATTTTAATTTACCATGATAATTTCATCATCATCATCATCATCATCACTAAATAATAATCATCTCATAATTAAATATTTGAAATTTTTCACGTGTGTGTTTTGATTTTCTCAAAAATGTTAATTTACACACCTTTAATTTTTTTTATTTTTTCTTTGCTTTATTCTTAGCCAAATGATAATCATTTTAACCAATCAATCTGACAGTCAGTCAGTGTATTATTATTATTATTATCATGGCGAATTGTTTTTGAATAATTTGAATATTTTTCCATTTTTTTGTTTTGTTTTTTGTTTTTGTTTACCCACAAATCGTGATTATGTGATATTCAAGAGGATTATGATTTTAAAAAAATAATTCCAAAGAATTCAATGAAATTAAATAATTGATCAATAGAAAAACAACTATCGAAAATGAATAAGAAGAAGAAATAATACCTGTCATATTCATTTATATTTATTCATCGATTCAATCATAATCATCATCATCATGACTATTATTATTATTATTATTATCATTTATGTTGTTGCTTATTAATAATTTTTCCAATTTTTTATTTTTTGAAATAAAAAATTCATGTCAATTATGCCCTTGTGATTTTCTTCGATGTTTCTTTGTCAAATTTTTTATTCTGCAAAATTTTTCCTTTCGACAAATCAAAAAAATCAATTTTCCAAAACAAACCTAATCAAATTCATTGATTGTTTCATTTGATTTATTGATTCAATGAAACACAATGACAATGACAATCAATCAGTTACAATTGATCAACCCCATTGATCACAATTGATTTGTGATCATCACGATTTTTTTTTTGAATTTTCAAAATTTCTTGGTTTTGCAGAAAAAAAAATAAAAGATTTATTTTTGATCAAAATTTCAATTTCAACAAGTGGTATTATTCTGTAAGGGTATTTGAAGGATTTCAAAGTATTTTGTCCAATGTTTTTAAATAAGTTTTTTTCATGCGATTTTCTGGTTTTCTCGTGTGTTCAATATTTCAAAAATGTATTTGATTTTGTGTTTTTATGAATTTTTTTTCCCAGTGTTTGGTGTATGATTGTGGTTTAATTTATTTTTATTCTTATGATTATATATTAAATTGATTTTTTTTTAATCGAAACGACCCAATGTTGCTGGTAATGGTGGCAGCACGCCAATACGTCCATTTAAATAATAATAACTTGGTGATGCTGGACAATTAACTAAATACCACCAATCACAAGTCATTACTTTTTGATGAAACAATGTACCGTTTGGACAAAGAAAGCTATCCATACGTCCATCACGTTGACAAATATGAAATACTTGACAGCCAGCAGCAACATCAGCATAATAGCCGATTTTATATGCTTGAAGTTCACAACGAAATCCAGTGTATGGCACCGTATTATATCCTGGATAATCAAATCGTATATAGCCTGGAAAACCGGGAAATGTTGAATTGCGTACACCTGGATAAAGTGTTAATGCTGATAATAAGCGGCCAGGAAATCGTGATGGATAAGCACTTGCTGGTGTTCCAAGTGTAGGCAATGGTGGATAGCTTGATGTACGATTGCCAATTGGTGTTATGTATGATGGCAGGATACCGGGTCTTGTGCCTAATCCAGAAGTTGACGGTCTACCAGCGCCATATGTGCCAGTTGGACCTGCCGAACCACTACCTCCAGGGCCAGTGCCACCGCTGCCGTAAGGACCACCAGAAGCATATGGCGCTCCTCCTGAGCCACCAGCACCTCCATCACCAAATGTTCCACCAGCGCCAGGTCCGATGCCGCCGCTTGAACCGCCACCACCTGAACCACCAGCGCCTTGGCCTCCACCAGTTCCTGCACCCCCACTGCCTGGACCGCCGCTGCCGGATCCACCGGTCCCTGAACCACCACCACCACCACCGCCGCCTCCAGATCCATCACCAGGTATGCCACCTGTTGCACCAGTGCCAGTACCGCCAGCACCACCTGAGCCAGAAGGCCTGCTTCCATCTCCTGATTGACCGAAACTTCCAGTGCCGGAATCGCCTGGTCCACTGCCAGCACCAGGTCTGGCGCCAGGAATTCCTTGTCCAGTATGACCAGGGAATAAATGTGGATAGAGTCGTCTTATTTTGTTAAGATAATCGTTTGCAGCGCTTCCAGGACCGCCAGCACCGCTTGGTTCGTCAATACCACTTGAGTCGCTGCCACCAGTGCCTGTTCTGTGTCCTGGTCCTGAAGCTGGAGTTGAGCCAATCCATGATGGTCTAAATGGACGAAGTCGTTCACCAAATTGTTTACTAAGCAAATTTCGAATAATCAATTATTATAATAAGCTAAAAAAATTGACAATGTAAATATACCTTGGATCATATGCAAGAAGTTTATTAAGATCTTCTTTGATTTGTTCATCGAATCGTACTCCCACATTTGCGCCATCAATTCCACCAAATTTTTGATCAATATCTTTGATCTGTTCAATTATATGATCAGGATGTATAGCATTACTGTCACCAGGCCCACCAACACTGGTAGAATGTCCATCACTATGACCTCCAGTTGCAGTGTTAACATTTGTCGGTATAAGTGGAACGATATTTGCACCGATTCCAGGGCCAGGACCAGCGCCAACATTACTACCTGCATCTCCTCCTCCTCCTGCATTTGCTGTTTTTTGTTGGCGTTCAGCTTCAATTTTAGCTTTCATTTTATTGAGATAATCAAGAATACTAAAATCTTTATCACCATTTTGCAATGCAGCTTTGATTGCTGCTTTTGTTGCATACAATTGTTGCTGATAATCAGACATTGTTTTCATATCATTCGCTGAATCATGTGTTGAATCTGTTGAATGACCTCCACTACCGCCAACACCACCACCACCACCACCGACACCATCAGCTTGTGTTAAACGTAACAATTCTCTCGGTACTTCTCGGCCTTGATGATATTCACGAATAAAAAATGCTTTAGGTTTGGCTGCTTGTGGATCATTGCGTAAACGATTTTCATAACGTAATCGGCTTAATTCATAGCCACGTTGATAATGATAATTTTGTCCACGGAATACTTCACGTTTTTTCAACTAAAATTTTTTTATTTATTCGATATCAGAAAATAAAAGGAGTAAATGAAGAAATAGAAATGAAATTAAGGGAAAAACCAGAAAAAATTTCAAAAAAAAAAAAAAAACAATAATTCAAATACAAATACCCTTGATGAAGTATTGAATTTATTATTCGAATCAATATTATTATCATCTATGAAAGTACCATTATTATAATTAGTATGGTCATTATTGTTTTCAATTTCATTTCGATCATTGATCATTATATACCCATCATCATCATCGTGATCATTGCCATTGCCATTACCATTACTATTACCCTTATTATTATTATTATTATCATCAACAATAATCATAGGATTTAGATCATTATCATCATCGTCATCATCAACATTATCATCTCCAATATTCAATTCAGGTTCATAATAATAATCTTTATTATTAACATTATTATTATTTACTGTGTCTAAATCGAAATTACTATCATTTTGATTATTATCATTGATGTTGATGTTGTTTAGATAATAATTTAGTTGTTGCTGTTGTTTACGTTCAATATTCGATGAATTTATTGTCGGTTCAATAATATTATCGTTATTATTATCGGTGTTTGATGATGAATATTCTTCAACATTGAATATTTGTGATGCTTGAGGCTGCCAAATTTCATTGAATTCTATTTATTGGAGAAAAATATTGATGTTGATGACATTAATTTTGGTTTTAAAATAGGAAATGAATAATTTTTTTTTTTGAGAAAAGTTTTCACAAAAGAAATTGAAATATTTTATTTTTTTTTAATTAAAAAACGAATCAAATCTAATTGAAATGAAATAATGATGGAATAAAATTGAAAATTTTTTACCATACCATTAGCATTGATTTGATATACGAATGATGTTAATAATAGAAATAATGATGATAATATTATTATTATAAAATTAAATTGTTTCATCAATGATTGTTGTTGTTGTTGTCGTTGTCGATTGATTGTTTTCAGCAACATTATCATTGCTGATATTTGCCCATAATAATAACCATTATTGTCATCATGATTATTATTATCATCATTAATTTTAATCAATTTCATTTTACGAAAAGATTTTTGCAACCAAAATCTATTCGATTTTGGATCAATCATTATATTTTTTTTTTGCAGGGAAAATTGATCTTATGATTGAAATAATCAAATAATTTAAACACTGTTTGGTTATGAGAAATATTCTTTGAAGACAAATAAATAAAAATTCCAATACAAATATGAAACAAATATTTTCAATGTTTGAAATTAAGATGAAATTTTTTTTTCACTTGTTTTGAATATGTATTTATTCAGCTTCAATCTTATTACTACTTATTCGATGTGTTGTTGTCGTCGTTGTTGTAGTCAATCAAACAATGATATAGATTGAAATGATATTCAAATCATTTGTTCCAGGAACGTTTATATTCTTTGAATAATTGTCTTTTTCTTTTTTTCTTTTTTTTTCTTGAAAAAAATGGAATAATTTTTCTTTGAATTTTTTTTTTCTTTATTTTATTGCGTCAATTGTATGGGTGGGAAAATTTTTTGAATTATTTCATATCATCTTCAATTACACATTGAATATTTGTTCAGCGGCAACAACAACAACAACAACAAAAGATAAATAAACAAAAAGTGTTTCAAATATTTACAATTGGTCAAAAAATAACGGAGAAGATAGCTTCAAAAATATCAAAAATAAATGAAACAAATAGAATAAGAAGCGATTGCATTGAAGAAAACAACGAGACAAATTCAATTTTGTATGTCTTTGTAATTCCCTTTCTATCATTTCTGATAGTCGAATTGTCAAATATTCAAATTCATTTGATTTTAGAATCGAAAGAAAAAAAAAGATCCAAATGACACACACACAAAAAACACCCACCATTTCAAAACACCATGTTTGAATTCAGTACAACAAACAACATTATTAATCAAAAATATCAGAGTTGGCTACCTGCAAAATGAAATTTTCTCTTCTACGCCATTCTTCATCATTATCATTTTGAATTGGTTAAAGAATTTTTGAATTCAAAAATTTTTGAAAAAAAGAAGAAGCTTTAAAACAAAGAATGGAACAAATAATAATAGTAATTTGAATACATTTCTTATTTTTGAAAAAAATCAAAAATACTTTTAGAGCAAATTTCCAATTGAAATTTATATTTAAAAAAATTAAAATAATAAATGAATCTTTGACAATTGACATTCAAAAATTTTTCAAAATGAATGGAATTTCCATTCCATTCATTTTTTACTACTTTTTTTTTGTTTTATCCAAAATAGTGGTGTCCATTTGAACATGAAATTTTTGTTCAAAAATCGACTATGAAAAATTGAACTAATGAATTGAATCAAAACTTGAACCATGAATGCTACATGTGTTTTTTGTCTTCATGCGCATATATTTACATTTTTTTTTGCTTTATTGCATAGCCACTGTATTTTTAGTGTGTATTCGTGTATTTGTACATTACATTTGTTTTGTTTTGTTTTAATACGTGTCCAACACGTACTATCAACCAAAAAGCAAAAAAAAAAAACAATGAACAATTGTAAATTAAAAAAATTATTACTATTATTATCATTATCATTATCATTACTTTTAAATGTAATTAATCAAAAAAAAACTCAAGTATTATTTAATACAAAGTTTTAAGTTTAAATTCAGAGTTTTAAATATGATTTTCGTAGTTTTTGAGAGCAATTTTAAACAGCAAAATTACGAAATTCTACTTTAAAACTACGAATTAAAACTTGAAATCCTGTAAATGCATTGTTTTTTATTATTATTATCATCATTATTATTACGTATATTTATGTCTATTTTTTTGTTGTTGTTGATCTTCAAAAAAATAAATAAATATATATCTATAAACAACGACACATGTATTTATAAATACATTTTCATTCGAATGGCTTTGGAAATATTTTCTGTGTGTGTGTGTGTTTGCAAAAACATCAGGCCTGAATATGTGTGTGTTGTGTTGTTACACGCAATAATTCAAATTTTTTTTCGAAATTCAAATTAATAAAATATTTCTGAGAATTTTTAAATCTCATATATTAAATGCCATTTGCATTTAATATATATATTTTGCCAGAAAATGTGAAGAAAATGGATGAGAAAACACAGATGAAATGAATTGAATTGAATTGAATAAATGAAATGAAAATTTATATTTTTACATCTTCATCATCATCATCATCATCATCATCATATATAATTATAATTTTTAATGAATTGATAAATGGACAATATTTTATTGCTTTGTAAATCGTTTATTATTATTATTATTTGCTGTTATTATTATTACTATTATGATCATTGTCATTATCATTATTATCATTATCATTATCATTATTGCTGCTGCTGCTTGTAAATTGCAAGCGATAAATAATGATAATATGATATTGAATAAATGAATAAATGCTATTAATTATTGAAACAGATTTTTTTTTATTATTTTCATTTAAATATTAGGTAATAATCTTAATAATAATAATAATAATATTACTCTCCTTGTTACAATTATAGCCATAATAATAATAATTATATCTCATCATCATTATCATTTGCCATTACAGTTACAGTTATAATTATGATCGTTATAATTATATTATGATATCAAAAAATAATAAAAATATGAAAATTGGCAAAACAATTGTGTTTTAATAGCGTGATTTAAAGGTATTTATTTCTTTAAATTATATAAATTTCATCTATTTTTCAATTTTTTTTTTTGAGAATTAGAATTGAAAATTTTGATTGAAATTCAATTCATTTTCCAGAAAAGAAAAAAAAAATTCTGTCGTAATTTCACATTGACTACATCATTATTTATATATTTCAAGAATAACAAATGTAAGGATTTCTTGTTGTCGCTACTGGTGCTGCTGTTGTTTGTCTCATTTGATTAAATTATGGAGAAATGAAAAAAGCTAAATTTTCAATGACAATGAACGATATGGTCATTTTTTGAAACAGTAAAAATAAAAGAATAAGACACATTAATTAATGATTAATACAAGTAAATGATTTTCATAAAATGATTGAATTACTAATTAATTATTAAGCTTTGAGACTAATTAATAAATAAATTAATTAATTAATTAATGTCTCATCATGTTGTCATTGGTGTTGTCAATTCTATGGCTCAGTCATTCATCATTTCCATAGCTTTACTTTCACTTTTTTTTTGATTTTCAATTTTTTAAATTTTCACATTTCTTTTTTATATATATATATGCTTATGCATATCTTACAACAATTCTTGCAATTTACAAATATTAATTTCATATCAATGTAATGACAAATAATAATTTCAAATAATATAACAAATGATAATAATAATAATGGCGTGTTAATGTCAAATTTTCAACGAATTTTAAATTCTGACAAAATTTTCACTAAAATTGAATTGTTTGTTTGATAAAACAAAACAAAAAAAACGAAGAAGAAATTCATTGAAAAATTTGAAAACAAAAAACAAATGAATGTCCATGTTCCATGTTGGCCCATGATAATTATACCATATGAATTGTTGCGAATAATATTAGTATTAATAATAATAATGATAATAGTAAAATGATTAAAACAATTGAATTTGATGAATAAATAAATGTAAATATATAAATAAATAAATGTGTGTAAATGTCTTTTATTTTTTTTATTTTTTCAATTCCATATCATTTACCATTCATTCATTTTTTTGTCTTTTATGACTTACAAAAAAAAAAAATTTTCGAAATATTTCGAAAATGGAATATAATTATCATTACTTGTTTTGTTGTTTTGTAAACAAGCGAAATTGGAAATAATTTAAATAATTTTAAATAAATGAAAAAGAAAAATTCATGAAAAACAAATCCAAATCCAGTTAAATGTAAATTCAATCGGTTATATTTGTTGTTATTGTTGTTGTTGTTGAAAATCAATCAATTGAAATTCAATTGAAATCTGAATTAAAAATGACCAAAAAAAAAAAACAAACAAATAGGAAAATAAAACTGAATAATTCAAATGATATTGAACAATATTGGACCGAATCGAAATTGGATTGAAATTTTGAATTTTCGGATTTAAATGATGGATTCAATTATTGTCATTGTCAATTTTAAATTCGTGACAAATCAACTTCGATCAACTTTCGAATGATTGAATTTATTTAAAATTTGAAAAAAAATGCATTGGATTCATTTATTCATAACCATATCGATCATATTTATGATTGATAATGAACAATTCGATAGTTATACAACAATAATGAATCGATTTTTATTGGAAAATTATTCATATCAACAACAACAACAGCAGCAACAACAACAACAACGATTGAAGATATTCAATGAATTGCCAACATTAATGTTTCCATTATTTATCACTGTTTGCGTATGTTATTCATCATCATCATCCTCATCATCATCATCATCATCAAGAGCTCGAAGATCATCGGAACCAAGATGTCATGTTTATATCCATGGGAAAAAATAACAAGTGAATCACGCCGTATATTGGTTCATGTTTGCATTTAAATATAATTTTTCCCTTCTAATTTTTTTTCAATACATTTATTTACCTTTGATTTGCTTTTAGTTCATTATTCCTTTATATTATGTCAGTATCAACTTCGAAAAAAAAAATTTCTCCGTTTCCAAACTTCAATATACTTGTACTGAATTCGTCGCCATTGTTTGCTTAAAAATATCAGCCGATTCATTCATTAATTTCATCATTATTATTTTTACACAATAATAATAATAATACATAATGATAACCGTAAAGAAAAAAAAAATTTTAAAAATCGTTGTTGTATTGCGATGTTGTATTTGATTAATGACAAATAATGAAATATTATTAAATAAACATGAAACATACAACAATGATTGAATGAATAATAAACATGTTGTTAATATTTACATATTCCACCAATATATAACCATACATGAAATAATAAATGACAAACAAAATAAACAAGACAAAGACAACTATTAATTTTTTTTTTTTTTGACCAACAAAAATTTTGACGAATATGATTCATGTTTATTTATTTCAATTTTTTTCAATTCATATTTTTTTGTTTGTTTTAAAAATTTTTCAAAAAGAAATTTTCCGAAAAGAAATTTCCACAAAAAAAAATTTCCAAAAATTTGACATTTGAATTTTCAATTCAAATATTCATTATTATTATTATTATTAAATATCTTTCTTTCAAAATATTAAAAATATATTTTGTTTTTTGAATTTTCTTTTTTTGACAAAAATACAAAATGAAGTGAAATATATTCTTTGAATTTTTTCTTTTTTGACAAAAAAAAAAAAAAAAATTCCAACTGGAAGAAGATGAAACACAAATGTGGAAATATATATTTTATTGGGTTATCCCATAAGTTCTTGCCGATTATATCGTAGAGAATAATGAGAAAAACGACAAGAACTTATGGGACAACCCGATATAATATTCAAGTAATAGAATAAACCTTGAATAATAATAAAATCTTTATTATTTTCCATTATTATTATTATTACAATCAACAATGATTATCATTGAACAAACACGTATGTTTTGTTACGGTTTTCATTTGTTTTTTGTTTTGTTTTGTTTTTTTTTCATTTCTACCATCTTAATTGTAAATGGAAAATATTCCAAAAAAAATATCAATACAATCATTTCTTGTCCAATTCATAATTTCATATTGTTTTTACACATGTGTTTGTTTATTATTGCATTGCATAGATGATGATGATGATGATTGCGTGTGTGTGTGTGTGTATGTATGAGTGTCGCTTACCTTGTTGTCAAACAATTTTCATTCATTCATTCATTCATTCATTCAATTATTATCACCATTATTATTATCGTCATTATTATTATTATGAATCGTATGGTCATTTGACATTGGAATATGGAATATATATGTTTGAAATTTGAGAAACAAAAACAAAAACAAAAATTGATATTTGTTTCCAAAACAAATAAACAAATAAATAAATGAATAAATAAACAAATGAACAATGAACACACATATACTTTCAATTTTCGAATTGCGAGATGAAGAAGAAGAAGAAGGTTAATTATTATTATCATCATTATCATTATTATTATTATTATTACTATTATTATCATTAATATTTTGACCAAATTAAAGGTGAAATAAATTTTTTTTTTTCGAAAAAAATTAAAAATTTTTGACAGATCGACATGTGTTTTTTTGATTTATTATTATTATTATTATTTAAAAAATAAATTTTGACTAGAAAATATTCAAACAAAAAATAATGGTAATAATATTGGGTTGTCCCATAAGTTCTTGCCGTTTTTTGGATGAAAAAATCCCAGAAAAAACGGCAAGAACTTATGGGACAATTCATTAATTATAAAAATCATAAAAATAAAAAATCAATTCTTGGAATGGAATCAATAAATAAATGAATAAATGGACAGATGAATATCGATGATTGATTGAAATTTCAATTCGATCATCATTGAAGAACAGTAATATTGACTAATCGTTCATTCCTGAATTTGATTTGTTTCATTTCCTATTAATAATATTGGATCAAATTAGATTTTCTTTTTAGATTTTTTTGTTGTTGTTTCATATTTTTTTATATTCGTCAAATAATCATCATCATATGTTGTATCAGAATCAGAATCATAATAAAAATTTCGATTCATTGATTGTAGCCGTTGTTTAGGTAAAATATTTTTAGTGTTGAATCGTTGCTGCTGCTGCTGATGTCGTCGACGAATATCATCGTAAATATTTTTCGATATTTTTGAAATAGCATTCGATGTAGAAAAATCTGATTTACAACCTTTTAAATTATTTAAATTATTATTATCATCGTTATTGTATTCATAATAATATCCATTCATATTATTATTATTATTATTACTTTGTTTTGAATATCTACTATTATCAATCATAGTTCTACGATTAGTATTATTTCTGATAGTATTGATTTCATGATTATCATTTCGATAATAATATCTATAATCACATGAATATGTTTGTGATTTTATCTTTTTTTGTTGTTGTTTCAATTTGCCATGTTTGTTATTATTGTTATATTGATTGTAATCATATTCATTATTATCATCATTATGATCAATATTATAATTATGATAATATGGATTTTGTATCGTTAATCGTTGTTGTTGCTGTTCTTGTTGTTTGTAATGTTGAAAATAATTACTGCTATGATGATGATGATGATGATGATTTTTCTTTAAATTTGATGATGATTTTGATGTTGTCGTTGTAACTGTTGATGTCAATTCATTATTCGATCGGCTACGTTTATTTATATGATTTGAATTTAGGCTACAATTATTATACAATGATAATTTTAAAGGTGGAGGTGATGCAATTAATTCTTGAATATCGAAAAATGATTTTCTCAATGCAATATTCATTGGTGTTTCACCTTGCTGTTCGAAGGAGAAAAAAAAAGCAAATTTCAATCAAATTAAAATCAAATCAAATCATTCGTATACATACACGATTGACAATGGTCGGATTACAACCATTTTCCAATAATATTTTTGCCAATTTTTTACGATTCATTGCAGCCGATATGTGTAATGCTGTATCATCATTTTTATTCAATTCATTTACATTTGCAAATGCTGATATTAATATACGAACAACACCAACATGACCATAACGTGATGCACTAGAAAAAAAATAAATAAAAAAAATTAGAATCAAAAATCTTAAGGACAAAGATTTCCATTTTACCTGTGTAATGGTGTATCACCAAACTATTGAATTCGATTTTCAATATTATCAAGGTCATAGTGGTCAAATAGAGATGAAAATAATAAAAATTCAAATCAATCAATTTTTTTCATATCTAGGAATGAAAATAAATGTAAATATTTACATTATTTTTAACATTTGGTTTACATCCGGCCAACAACAACACACGAGTTGATTGATTATGTCCTTTTTGTGCCGCCAAATGTAATGCTGTATGTCCTTGCTACAAATTATTTGAGATACATATACATTTTAAGAAATAATTTTAATTAATTATACACACACAAATTCATACCTTATTTTTTAAATGTAATTCATCGATAACAATATTTTCATTGTTTTGACATTTTTTCTTATTATTAATATAATTACACAGGATTTCTAATGTTTCACTATAGCCTTTCCATGCAGCTTCATGTAATGCTGTATTATCCTATCGATAATTATTTGATTAAATGATAATTATTTATTCATAATTTTTTTTCTGATAACAATCATATATATACAACAGAAACATACGAAAAAATTTTGTGCACTAATTGATGCACCATGATCAAGTAAATAGCTGACCATTTCACGATTACCATTTAATGATGCTAATAGTAAAGGTGTGTTTGATTCCTGCCAAAAAGAGAGAAATAGAAATGATTTTAATAAATAAACGGGATAAATTTTAAATGAAAATTTACCGAATCACGACAATTAATTAAATCATGATAATCATCATGATCACCATGATTATTCGTGTTTGATGATGATGATAATAATAAATTTTCCATTAATTCAATATTATTCGTTATCGATGCATGATGTATTAATGTTATTAATGATTGTGATTGATTTTGATGATTCAGATGATTCAGGTGTTGATCATCGTTGCTGGTGTAATTCTGTTCACATTGCTGCGGCTGCTGCTGTTGTTGTAAATGTTGTTGTTGAAATTTTTCCGATAATTCATCAATCACATGATTAAATGATAATGATGATGATAATTCACCGTTATCATTGATTTGTTCATTGTTGATTAGCTCATTAGTGGATTGCTGTGGCTGATAATAGCCATAATGTAAATATTGATCATTCGATTGATGATGATAATGTTGCTGTTGAAGCTGCTGTTGTTGCTGCGGATGATTCAAACAATACAATAATCGATCATCATTGTTGTTTGAATCATCATCATCGTAGAAAATTAATGTAGAATGCTTGTTGTTGTTGTTGTTGTTTTCCATTCGGCTGATGTTGATTAATAATAAGACTGATTTTAATTTGATTTAATTTAATTCAAAAATTTTTCAAAATTTTTATAAAATTTATTCAAAAACAATATTCAACAATCAAATATCAACATATTTGGATAAAATGAATTTTAAATTTCAAATTTTTTAAATTAAAATGGACTGAATTTTTCTTCGAAAAATAAACTGACTGATCAGTCAACTTAAGTCATTCACTGACTGTCAAACAAACAAACAAATGCCAAGACAAATACAAAGACATGATACAAACAACAACAATAACAACAACAGCAATGCTGTTTGTTGAGCAGGTGAAAGGTCCCCTGAAGAAATCTTTCAACATTTATGTTTATTCATATTATATCACATTATTATCATCGTCATTATTACCATTGTTTTTCTTCTTCTTTTTCATTTTCTTTAATACTTCAGATAGTAATCATTAAAAAGCTCATTTTGTTGTACACACAGACATACATACACACATAAATTCACAGGTATAAATTGATGCATTTGAAATGAAAAAAAATACATTTATAAAATCTATTCGCATGAATAAACACACACACACACACACACACACACACACACAGATGAATGAAAATGAATAATAATAATAATAATAAAGATAATTTCATTAGTCGATTGTAAAGTCGCTTGTTGTGTTTTGCATTGAAAATCAATGCAATATGCATGGATTACTTTTCGGCCAGCAAACAACATGTTGAATAAATATTTTCAACAACAAAAAAAAAATATGAATAAAATATATGAGAAAAAATATTAATTTTTTCTTTTCTCCAAGAAAAAAAAATGAACATATGTATTTTTCAAATTCAACTTTGATTGTGACTATTATTATTTACATTCATTTCATATCATATACAGTTTATTCAATTAAATTTTCATCCATTTACTTAATACAACTAACAAGAAAGAACAAGTTTTTCTTTTTGAAATTTTTGTTCAAATTTTACTCAGATTTTACTAAGATTTTCCGTTTTACATATTTTTATTTAGACAGGACAAATTGAATAATAAATTTGTTGACTTGTTTAATTTATTCATTCATTTTTTTTCAGAACGAAATTGTCAGTGTATGATTTTGTATATTTCGTCGTTTCATTTCGTTTCAATTTCGGCTAAAATATTTGCAATTTTGACTGATCATAAATGAATGTATATGGCGGCATATCAGGCATTCATATATCATTCATATATTCAATCTGTATGTATTTGTGAGTGTGGGAATGTATATTTGTTCAAAGGTGAAAAAAAAATTTTTTAATGAACAAATAAATTTAAAAGGATGTCAAATAATAATAACACAAATAATTTATCTGTCAATCAATCGTTTATGTTTCGGTTGAATGCATTGTGTGTGGTATTTCAACCTGTACATTCACATAGTTCAAAATTTCATCAGGAAAAATTGAAAATGTGCTGATATACAAAAATATCATGGATTGATTAATGATATTGTTTATTTATTTCTAAAATTTTGAATTTTTCATTATCATTTATTCATTTATTTCATTCAACCAATTATATATTCAACACTGAAGAGTGAAAAGGGTCAAATTTTCTGCATCGTTTCTGCGTCCGTGAATCATTGAAAATACTGAATTTACAAAATACAAAATTAAATATTTTGTTTATTTCATAAGTAAAGAAAAAAAAATCCAAAATTTCAAATAAAAATAATCGAAAATATTAGAAAAGCAAAGCAAATGCAAATCAAATGCAATCAAAATTTGATGGAAAAAGCAATAAAGGAAAATTGAATTAATTAGTCACATTTTAAATGAAATCAATTGACTAATTAATTAAGTACACTATATTCAACTTGATCCATTTTGTCCATTATTCAAACGTATACTTTCCATATTTTTATCATCATTATTTGTTTCATTATTTGATTCAGATATTGTTGATGTCGATAGTGATTCGCTTAGCTTTGATATATCATTAGAAATTTGACTATCATCCATCATTGATAAACGTTTTTTCATTGCAACCGTCAACGATGGTATACAATGTCTTGGTATCAAAAATGTTGATAAATTAAATAGATCGACAAACACTTTGTAACGATCACTCAATGTTGATCGTAAATAATGATAACCGGATGAACCACCAGTACCAAATTGATGTGCACCAATCATACGTAATACCATTTCAACATGATTACCTGTTTGTTTGATTGAGATTGTAAAAGAGATTGATTAAGATTCAATTTAATAAATTTTACCAAAGATCAAACATACTTCTCCATTTTGTAATCAATGAATCGATATCCATCAATAATAATAATATTTGAAATGGTAAATTAAAGCGTGGTTCATCACGATACAGTGATATCATCAAAGCACCTTGTAATGCTTTATGTGTAAATCGACGATCACCACGTGCCATCAATGCATTATGTTTGTTTACATCAAATATTGAATCAAATAATTCTAATTTACGATGATATTCATCTAAAGTATTTTTCTTCATTGTTTCATCTTCTTCTTCTTCGGCCGATTGTCTTAATTGTTCCAACATATCATTCACAACCATTTTATATCGTTCCCAAAAATTAAATTCAGGACTATCTAAACCAGGTGTTTGTTCTAACCATATTTGTAATAATTCACATAATGAATGTTCATCTTCACTTTTTTTAATAAGATCAATTACATTTGGATCTTCGAATATTTTTAAATAATAATTTTTTCCATAATTTGTACGTAAATCATTACGTATACCTAATTTATTTTCCAATAAACGAAATTGTACTGATTGAAAACCACTGGCCGGTGATAGATATCCACGAAATTCCATAAAATCTAATGGTGTCATTGTTTCCAATATTGTAACTTGATCGACAAGTAATTTCAATATCAATACAACACGATTCAATCTGGATGTGATTATCAATAAATTTGCTTCATCCTATCAAGAGAAAAATATAGATGAAGAAATAAGCTATAATCGATATTTCAAATAAACTAACCTTAACACGTTGATTCATTATTTCACGGACAGAATCAATTTCGAATAATATTTGCTTGAACCATAGTTCATATGCTTGATGTGTAATGATGAATAAATGTTCATCATGTACTTCATTACCAACTAATCGTGTTACTGGCACTTGACATGATAATAATTTATCGATCTTGAATACCAAAGCAAATTGAAAAGATGATTAATTTATTGTTCAAGAATGAAAAAAATAAAATAAAATTTCAAAAACTTACATGTAAATATTCACCATAAAGCATACCACCTTTCGGTATATCACGTGATACTGATTCATTTAATTTAGGAAAATTAACATAACCAAAACCGCCACCAATCATATTACCATTTCCAAATGGACAACCACCCATTCCACCAGTTTTCGGTTCATTATTGAATGTTTCATTATGATCATTTGATGATGATCCATTAATTTTAACATTTGTTGTTTTTTTAGATGATGATGATGATGATTGTTGTTGTTGTTGTTGTTCTTCATTGCTATGAAAAGCATTAACAGATGGAACTGTTGTTGTTGAATTTGTTGTTTTCACTGTTTTTTCTAAATGATTTTTACAAAATCCATTCATCTTTGATGATGTGGATGATGATGATGACGATGATGGACATTGTCCATTCATTTTGCTAAAGGATTGAAAGAAAAAAAATTAATTTTTAAAAAATTGAAAAAAAATCGATTTAAAATCAATTATTTAAAAATCAATTTACATACTTGTTCATTTCATTTGAATTATCCATAATAATAATTTGAATAATTAAAAATAAATTTCATTGATCGATTTAAAATTCAATAAGAGGTATGATATTTCAAAAAAAAATATTTAAATCAAATAAAATCCTTGATTTTGATGATTTTTTGAATTGAAATTGAAATTGAAATTGTTACAAGCGGCAAAAAATCAAACAAAAATATCGCTGTGTTTGATAGAAAATCTTTGAACAAAAAAAAAAGTAGAATTATTATTCGTATTTCGATTAGATTGATTGCGATTATGATTGTGAATTGAAATCTAAAAAAAGGAAGAACAAATCGATACAAAACAGCAACAACAGCAGCAGTAAATAAACTTGATCAAAAAAAATCAAATTCAAACAAAATCATGCGATTAAAATTCATTTCATATTGATTTCATATATTTAAAATTCATAGACAAACAAACAAACGAACAAATAATCAAAAAACGAGAGAAAAAATCAAAAATCAATTAATCAAAATTAAATTTGGAAAAAAAAATTATTAGGTTGTCCCATAAGTTTTTGACCGTTTTTTGAATAAAACGAAATTTAATAAACGGCAAGAACTTATGGGACAGTCTAATATTTTCTCTTTTAGTAATCGTTACTGTTTACAAATTATAATCATGATCGATGATCATGACGACAACAAACACACATATTCAATCAATCGTTTTGTTTATTTCAATGCTGTTCGATAAAAAATAAAAAAAAATCGGTGTGATCACCATCACCATCATTATCATCATCAGTATGATCATCATTATTTTGATAATCATAACATGACAATGATAATAGTGATGATAATCATTATCATATATTGATTATGGTGATTGATTGATTGATAATGATTAAATCAAATTTTACCAAAAAAAAAACAAATAAATAAATATGATTACAAATCATATTATTTGAATAAATAAACATTTGATGAACAGAAAAAAAATTTCAGAAAATGAAAAAAAATGGTGTCATTTGAAATTTCTGTATTTCATCATCATCATCATCATAAACTTACTAATATTTAATAAGCTTGTCCGAAAAGTTTCTGCCAGTTATTTGGTAGAAAATCATTCGAAAATTGGCAAGAACTTGATGGACAATCTAATATTTGTAATACACATTGATCATTTGTTTATACATTTGTACCATCAAATGATCATCACTATGATCAATGATGTCAGTACAAAAAAAAAAGCAAACAAACAAATGAAAAATTTGGGTCAAAGTCTTTTCCCAATTATTTGGATCGTAATTGTTTTATTTGTAAATATGAATCAATTACAAAGTTTGATTTAAAAATTGAAATTGAAATTGATTGGACACATGCACGGGCAATTGCATTTACAGGAATCGATCCATAATATTGCATTCAACAATTTCATCGAGAATTAATGAATTAATTAATGGATTAATCATCATTGTAACCATGAAAATTGAAATTTAAAAAAAAATAATAATAATCAAAGAAATGAATCAAACTATCTTTGTATTGACAAAGTTCAGTGGTATAATCAATCAATAAATCAAAAAAAAAATAAATTAATAATCCTATGATAATTTCATATACAAATCAATCATTTGATTTGATTTGATTTGATCAAGCGCAATCAACGATTCGTGCATCGAATCATATAGTATTATTGATCATTGATTAGAAGATTTGAAATCTTTCGATTTTTTTGATTCGATATCATTCGGTTATTTTTATTTGATTTGAAACTTTATTTTTTTAAAAATTATTTTGTTTGCATCAAATCAAATTTAATTTTGCATAATTTAATGACAATGATTCATTTATTTATTCATTTTTTTCTTGAAAATTCTTAAAAAAAATGAATAAATAATCAAATTTAGATAAAAAATAATTCATTTTAATGAGTAATTTTACCTTGAAAATTAATGTTGATTGCTTATTTACTTTTTTATTTATTTATTTGTTGGAATGTAATGCAAAATAATGAATTTCTTTGATAAATCAATGAATAAAGAATGTATTTTTTTTTGTTTGTTTGCTCGGAAAATGATTAATCTGATGATCAATTTGAATTTAGTTGATGTTTAATGGTTTTGGATTTAGATTTTTTTAAATTTTCTTTTATTTTTAAACTGAAATTCAAATCTTGAATCACACACATACACACACAAAGAAAAATTCACACAAATTCAAATCAAACAAACTAAAAAATCAATCAAATATCAAACGTTTTTATATGCGAGAAAAAAAAATTGTAAAAACACCATACAAGGGTTGTTTTGAGAAAAAAAAACAACAACACAATTTTATTCAACGATTGATGTTGTTGATTATTATTAGAATTGAAAATTGTATAAAATATTATTGAATTAAATGATTTGTTGACGCCTTAAAATTATCGACGATGATGATGATGATGATGACGATTTATTTCATTTAATATTGATTATTTTTATTTGAAATTTTATTGGAAAAATACAAGAAATGAAAACAAAAAAATCAATTTACCTTTACTTAGTTTTAATGTGATAAAACAAACACATAGAATTATAAACAGAGAGAATAATATTGAATGATACTTTAATCATTTAAATCAATAAATTAATTTTAATTAATATATCAAGGAGATTTTAATCAGAATCAAATATATATATATATATTCTTTAACGATAAACAAAATATCGATGAAAAAAAAAGAGAAGAGAAGCAGAAAAATTAATGATAAATACTGAATATAAATCATAAAATCATTATTAATCGAAAAAAAAGAGAGAAAATAATGTATTCTTGATTTTTAAATTAATGGAAATTTAAAAAAAAAGAAAAATCAATTCAATCATCAATTGAATTGAATTGTGTAAAAGTTTAGATTTCAAAGAAAATAATAATACAAAAAATCGAAAAAATAGAAATTCGGTACAAGAATATAAATTAAATTGAAATTTATGATAAGCCAAGATATGATTACTGACTATGATAAATAAGATGATCAATTTCAAGTTCAAGAATTGTGCTTGAAATTTTTTCTCTTCAATTTTTCACTTGTCAAAACTAATAATTTCAACTTAATATTTGCTGTACTGTCGAACTTTGACCATTAATTTATGATGCATGAATTAATTTACGCATTTCGATTTTGGTTAGAAATTTTCGATAAGTCAAAAAGGCAAAAATATTAAATTAATGACCATATTTTGGTTGTTAATTATATGATTAGTACCGATTCGCACTGAAAACCATTTGATTCATACGTGTGTAAATCATGTGTGTAATCTGAGGTATGTTTTTTTCCGAGGCAATTTGAAATCAATCGATAGATTGCCTGGTTTGCTTTGCTTTTTGTAATCATCATTTAAAAACACCGATCATTAGCGTGTATAATTTTATAAACTGCAAATACATGTTATGATTGAAGTTCAAAATTGAAAAGAAAAACATAAAAATTATGACTGTTTATATGATCATTAACATATAACAACTATTTCATTATCATTAAGGAAATATTTCATTTCATATTTTCATCATTATTTAAATGTTTTTTTTTCGCCACATTTTTCCCTCGGCTTAGCCGGTTGATGCAATCAAATCCCATTGATTACATCAGCTTTCAAATCAATTTGTTTTGAATTGAAATTTTTTACTGTTTTTTTTTCAGAAAAATTTCGTTTGCCATTGAAATCATCATAAATGATTTGGTTTGATTTGATTTTTTATTTTTTTTATTTTTTTGCGGATGTTTTGAACAAAATATTAAAAAAACTGGTAATTGATTATACAGGTACAAATTAATCAATTATTTGATTGATAATATTAATAATCGATCGATTGATTGATTGTTTAGGTAATAAATAAATAAATGATTTATGACAACATTATCGATTTGACAAAAATCCAAAATTCATTGGAAACGGATTGATTTAAATTCAATGATTTTTGTATTATTATTATTATTATTATTGAATATAAATTCAATCACCATATTACAATTCAATCATCATTGACATTGGAACAAATGGAGAGAAAGAAAAAAAAATAGGAAAAAAATAGATTTTTCAAACATTAATCCAAACAAACAATTAATTAACCAATGTCCTTGTCAAATGATCAACAGATTTCTTCTTCTTGAATTGATTTATTGAATAAAAATAAGAAAGAAAATGTCATCAAATGCTTTGTCCAAATGCTTTTCAACAACGTTTTCAATTATCATAATGATAATTGATGATTGATTGAAAAGAAGCATGATCGAATAAAAAAAAACAAGGGAAAAAAAATTGGAATTGATTTGATTTAAATTAAAATTTGAAAAAAATGAAATGAAATGAAATGAAATTGTATCGGATTTAATCAAAAAAATTCACTGTGAATGACATTAGAAGGTTATAGATTATTATTATTATTATTATTTTTTTGTGAATTGTAAAAATTCAATAAAAAATTTTTCTTCAAAAAAAAATATATCCAATTTCAATGATTAATCGTTTTGTATCATTGAATTTAGTGTAAAAAAAAATAGCAGTAATAATAATAATAATCAATGATGATTAATAGAACTGTTCAATTGAATCAATTTCATATACGGAATTCCGTTTAGTTTATCATTAAAAATTTTTTAAATTCAAACATAGAGTAAATATACGAGTATTTGATAAAAAATAAAAATAAAAATGACAGTGATTGATAACAACAATAACAATAACAAGGTCATTAACGGTTTATTCATTTCAGAATTTCTACTTATTTTTGCACGTTCAAAATAATGTTTAGTCTTAGATTAGTAATTGGTTGGTTGTTAAGCATGATATAAGTATGAATATTTTTCTGTGAAATTTCTAAATATTTCGAATTTCACAGAAACAGATATGACAGGTTTTTTTTGCATTTCCAAATAAATTGATTTGATCAAATAAAAAAACGATTTATTCATTGATTAAATATTGATCAATTGATTAGAATTTAATCAAATAATTGATTTATCGATTTGTTTATTTATATTATTTGATTGATTTTGTTTTTTTTTTTTGCAATTCTGATATCATATACATGATGTTTATTATTAGCGATTTTTTTTTTCTGTGAAAAATTTCCATGAAATTTTCTTTTTCTTTTTAAATTAATTTAGCTATTTTAGCCATTGAATAGAACATTGAATCTGTTCGTTGTAATAGAATTTCTGGTTTATCATATTCAGCTATTTGTCCATGATCTAATACCAATACACGATCATAATCGATAACAGTGTTTAAACGATGTGCAATTGTCAATATTGTACAATCGCTAAATTCTTTACGTATTGTTTTCTGTATCAATTCATCAGTTTCCATGTCGACAGCTTTTTACAAGTATTCAATGGGTTAAATGGAATGATGATAAAAGAAAATCGAAAGGAAGGAGTAATCGAATATTTGATTGTGATTTGCAATCGATCATGAACTTACCGGCTGTAGCTTCATCTAGTATTAATATTTTTGATTTTCGTAATAATGCACGTGCCAAACAAACTAATTGTCGTTGTCCGACGCTCATATTTTCACCACCTTCACTGATCATGTGTGAAAGGCCACCGTCTAATGTTTCGACGAATTTTTTCAAATGTGCCAATTCTAATGCTTGCCATATTTGTTGATCATCATAATATGCAAATGGATCCAAGTTCATACGTAAATTACCGGTGAACAGTACAGGATCTTGCGGTATGATCGTAATACGTGATCGTAAATCAAAAAGACCAATACGTGAAATATCGATTTCATCGATGACAATACGACCAGATGCTGGCTGAATAATGCGAAACAATGCTAATGTTAATGATGATTTTCCGGCTCCAGTTCTACCAACTACACCAACTTTTTCTCTAGGATTAATTACAAAATTGATATCACGTAATACAAGATCTAAACCTGTACGATATCTTGTACTGTATGATTCGAATTTGATTTCACCTTTTTTTGGCCAATGTTTAGGCTTATCAAAATCTTGATAATAATTATGTTCTTGTTCAATTTCGGCATATTCAATCAAACGTTCAACGGAAATAATATTCGTTTCAACATCGGTCATATTTTTCACAAACATACCGATTACACCGGTAATATTCAATGAATAACTGATCGCCAAACCAGCTAAACCAGGACTTAATACATCACGACTTAGCACGGCGAATAAGGCAGCTAAAAATACAATAATATAACCAAAAAATTCTAAACGTACCGATAACCAACGTGCTGCAACTTGACTACAATAAAATGATGAACTATTCTTATCTAAACGATAATTACATTCATCGATTAATTGTTTTTCAACATTATATGCACGTATTGATGATATTCCATTTACTGTTTCAGTGAAATGATTATAAATTGGTGAACGTGTTATCGATTCGATACGTTTCAATTGTCTTGATGATGAAATATAAAGACGTTGTACAATGTAATATAAAAATAAAATTGGTATCAATGCAACTAAAATTATTGGCGCTTCCATGCTAATCATGATGAATGATACTATTGTACGTAAAAATTGCATTAATGTCAATCTAATATTGAATGTCAATGATGTATCGGCAACATCAACATCTTTGGTGAATCGATTCAATATACGACCGGTGGGTGTTGTATCTATTTTGGATGAAAAAAAATAAAGAAATGGTCAAACTAATGATTTTTCAAAATTTTTCGTACATTATGAATAAATCATGATTATTTTTTTTAGACTTGTTTTCTTTTTTTTCTTAGCTCAAAGAAATAAAAAAAACTTCAAAAAAATAGACAAAAAAAAATCTAAATAAATCAAAATCAAAGATAATGGATATTTACCGAAAAATGACATTGGTGCATACATCACTCTTTGTAACATATCATGATGTAATAATTTCGATGCTCTAATACATGCTAAATTCAATGTTAATGTTGATAATATTGAAAATATAATTTCACCAGCACCTAATAATGCATAAATAATTAAACGATAATTTGCTGATGGTACTTCGATGTTTCGCAACAAATCTAATGCATCATTACTCCAATCGGAAAGCCATAAATATGTGGCCATTTGAAATACATTGCCAATGATTGCCGTAATTAATATGAATATTGTGACAGCGATTCCAATTTTTTTGAAATATCGTCCATAAATTGCAAATTTTACCGATCCAGTTTTTGCTGTTTCTTCTTGTATTAATTTTCCATCATTTGATTGTTTATCAGTGTATTTTTGTTCATTTTGCTGTTGTTTATTTTCATGTGATAATTTAAATGAATTTTGATTTTTTTCCATTGATTTCAAACTAAATGTTAATTCTTTTTTTTGTTTAGTTTTTTTGACAGATGTTGGTGGATCCAATGAATTCGATCTAGAAATCATTATTGAATTTGTACGTGATCTTGATCGTTCTAATATTGGACGAAATTTTTCAGCAAATGATTTAACCATTTCGTATTCATTTTCATCCATCAATGAACCATCAATATCTTTTTCGCCAAGCATTTCTTCCATATATTCATTGATAAATTCTGCAAATGCACCTTGACTATCCATCAATTCAGACATAGTACCACGTTCAGATATTTCACCATTTTTCATTACAATTATTTCATCAACTTCATTCAAAATCATTGCACGATGTGTTGCTAATATTCGTGTTTTATGACGAAGCATTCCTTGATTACCGATGACATTTTTAAACAATTTATCTCCAACATGTGCATCGACAGCACTGTAATTGATATTGATATGAAAAATTATCGACTCAAATCATCATTTTTTTTTGCTCACCTTAATGGATCATCTAAAATATAAATATCAGCATCTGAATAAACAGCTCGTGCTAATGATATACGTTGTTTCTGGCCACCAGATAGATTAATACCACGTTCACCGATTTCAGTTCGATCACCGGCAGCCAATATTTTCAAATCAGCTTCCAAACAACATGCTTTCAAAATTTTTTTATATTTTTCTTCATTGTATGATGATGAAAACGTAATATTTTTACGTACTGTTTGATTACGTATCCATGCTTGTTGTGGTACATAGGCTGTAGTGCCGTCTACATTGACTGAGCCTTTCAATTTATCCATGTCACCGAGTATAGCACTCAATAATGATGATTTACCTGATCCAACAGTACCAACGATTGCAATCAATTTTCCTCTGGCCACATTAAGATTTATGTTTTTCAATGTTGCCGGAATCTCTGGTGACCATGTAAATGTTGCATTATTAATTCTTATTGAACATTCATCATCGGGTGATTTTTTCACTGCATCTTCATCTCGTTCTTCACTGTTAAGAAATTTATTTACACGAGACAACGATACTAATGATTGTACACCATTTGTTAATATCATTGGCAATAATCCTAACGGTACACGTATTATACTGAATAATGATAATGAAACAAATGCTTTATTTGGATCAAGTACATTGCCCAATAATACATATGTAGCGAATGTAAATAAACCGACCATAAATGGTGCAGCAATAAATCCAAATACAATAAATCCATTATATAATGTTACACTGTATAAACGTTTACATTCCCAATTTCGAAGATTGGAAATTTTTTTCTCGAATGAATTTTCCCATGCATACAATTTCAATACTTTCATTCCGCTTAATATTTCATTCATCAATTTAGAACGTTTATCTTTTTGTAACATAACTTGTATTTGAAATGAACGAATTTTTTTCATCATATAACCATTGATTGGTATCAATAAGATCATAAAACTGAGACCAGCCATCGATGCTATTTGTACTTGTTGCCATAATAAATAAAATGCGATCACAATTTGAAATGGTGTTGCCCATAATGCATTTGCAACGTTTAAAAATTCAGTGATACGTTCAGAATCGACAGCCATAATGTTCGTTACTTCACCGCTAGAATATTGTGAACGGCTATAATTGGACATTTTCAAACTCTGAGAAATGAAAAAATGAAAACAAATAATTTGTGGCTAAAAAATATCGATTTCATTTTTTTTTTTTTTTTTTGTTGATTGGAATATTAATTTACTTTATTATAAATAATGGATATTATAGAAATACGAGCTCTTAGCACTACAACTTCGATCCAATAATCATATTGATTAGACATTATCGATTCTAATGCTGGTGAAATTAACATTAATGATGCATAAAAGAAACCATGCCAATATGGTTCTTTATTTGAACTAATAAAGCTTATTAAATAATCTAAAATTATCGGATTGATGAATGTTAATGCTGATGCTAAAAATTTTAATATACCACATATCAATAATAATGGCCAATATGAACGTAATATAATCCAACCGATATTGATTTTTGTTTTATATTTATTATCATAAATAGGCTGCTCATAGCCATTAGTATTATTATTATTTCCATTACAATTATTATTATTATTATTTTCCAATAATAATTGTTTATTAATATTACGCCATTTATAATGATCTAAAATTTTATGAAATTTTCTTAATATAACATTTGTACGATTATCATGATCTAAATCGAATAGATCACGTTCAATTAATGGCCGACGATAACCAATCCAAATGATTTGATTAAACCAATGAAATGTGATACGAGATAAAAATCCAGCATAAAACCAAGGGTTGATATTCATTGGTTTCTGTTCATTCATTTATTTATTCATTCATTCGTTCATTCACAATCATATTGATGAAAAAAACAGATAAAATAGAAAAAATATTAAAATTATTATTATTATTATTACATATTTGTATGAAAAAATGTATGAATAAAAATTTATTAATTGAATTAAAATGCAATGAAATTATAATTCATTCGTCTATATCTTCGAATATATTTATGGATTCAAATTCAAATCATTATTACTCAATGAATTATTATTTGAAATTTCATATTTTTTTTATATATATTAGATTGTCCGGAAAGTTTTGGCTAATTTTTTTATGAAAAACTCTATTTGATTAAGCATAATGAACTTTTCGGACAATCTACTATTTCATTTCATTTCATTTTTTCATTTAAATTTCATTGGAAATGATTTTTTTCGTTTTTTTTTCCCTCGATCTCTCTCCCAGTTTATGTCTATTTTTTCTGTTTTGTTTGATTCATTGATTCATCGATTCATTGATTCATTCATTCATTTATTTATTCATTTAAATAATTCATAAACTTTCTGAATCTTTTCATTTTTCACCGATATTTTTTTTTATTAGGGATATATTTCAAATTTCAAATTTGGGAAAACCCGTTCCAGATATTCATATATAATATCAAATAATAATAATAATAATAATAATGATAATAATGATGATCGATTTTTATGTTTTTTTCTTACATTAATTCAAAATAAAAAAATTTTGAATTTACCATTTCAATTTTGAAATTTCGGATAAATAAAATGGAATTAATAAACAAAATTATCAGAAAATATTTCTATCTATTTCAATAAATGAATATCTCAAAAGTAATCTGATAATATTTTGAAATTTTTCTGATGAAAAAATAAATAAATAAAGAAATTTCAACGTGTATGCATGTATAATCGAAGAAATAATAATAATAAAAATCCTATGTCCATTGATAGAAAAAGATTATTTCAACGAGATAAATAAAGTCAAGAATTCTTTACTTTAAAACTTTTCATATTCTGATAAAAAATGTGAAAATATCTTTTCAACAACTACTACTATTCGTAATAGTTTGAATGATAATGGATTGAATTTTTTCAATCTTTTCATTCTCAAAGAGATTCTCCTTACAAATTTTTTTTTTCGCTCATATTTCACCCAGTATTTGGAGCTTTTCTGTTTTTCTTTTTAAGCTTTGCTTTCGGATTATTTTTTCTTAACAAAACTACAGATTTATGAATATGAATGCTGATGCTGCTGCTGCTGTTTGTTGGCTGTTTATTACGATAATTTCATTTGTTTTTGTTTTTCTATTACAAAGTAATGAAAACTATAATCATCATTTCAAAAAAAATTAATCTGTTTCGAAAATTTTCTTTTGAAATTTTTTAAAGTCTTTTCAACTATATTTAGTTTATATGGAATAATATTTAACATTAATTTACTGAATAAAATCATGAAAAAAATCAAAAATCATCTTTGTTTAATGATTCATAGAAGAAAAAATGAAGAAATTATTATCATGATAATAATTAATAATTATAAATGATTATTAGCTACTTACATATTGATTTTGATGATTATTCAATGTTGGTGATGGCGTCGGTGATGATGACAATAATTTTTCTTTTTCATAATTTTCATTATTGATATCGTTATTATTATTTTGATTTTTAATAATATCAATATTCTGTTCGATATTAATCATTCGATTATAATTAAATTTTGGATAACTAAAACAATTTAGAAAAAAGAAATAAATTGCTAAAAATGTGGATAATGTACGACATATTAGATGAACATTGTTGATTTCAATATAATAAATGTTGTTCTATTTTTTTTCGAGAAACAAAAAGGTTTTTATTTGAATTTGAATACGTTTATACGATTCCATTCATTCATTTTGTTTGTTTGTTTGTTTGTTTGGTTCAACCAATGTTGAATTCATATGTAAATGTATTGAATAAGAATAAGAATAAAAATATTTATGCCAATATTTTTCCAATCATTATTTTTATTGGCAATTTGACCACAAATGGAACAAGGGAGAAAAAAAAGAGAAAAAATAAAAAATGATTAATAGCTTTGAAAAGCATATAAGAAAATAATAATATATATATCAAAACAAACATCAAAAATCGATGCAAATATGCAATCAAATATTGAATAATAATTGAATAATCGAATAAGATATTTCTTCAATAGAATCAAGGAGATTGATTCGGCAGAAGTGCAAATGCAATATTCAAAAATCAGAATTTGATAAATTCATAGATAGATTCATAGATTTATGAATTAATAAATTTATGAATTGATTAATTTTCCAAATTTTAACAATTATTATTTTAATCAAAATATTTCAAAATTATTATTTCAAATTTTCAATATCAATAATTGATATATTGATTTAAATTTTTCACTAATGATTCACTATCGATTTTTTTTCTATTTATTTGAACAATATGAATTTAAATTCCTGTGCTTTGATTTGAAAATCACTTATGATGAATAGAAGAATTGAAAATACTACAAATAATAACAAATGATTCAATTCATCATTCATATGTTTTTGTATCATTCACATTCATTGTATCGAAGAATTTTTTTTGTGTCTTATTTTTTCTTTGAAATTTACCATTCAATTCACAATTCACAATTCATTTCATTATTATTATTTTTATTTTATTTTTTGTTGGTTTCATTATTATTCTGTGTTCATTTACCAATATTTTTTTTTCTATTCAATCAATTTGTTCATCATTGATTTCTTTTATTTTTCATTCATTCATTCATTGATTCATTTATTTTTTTTTAGTGTTTTGGCGATAAATAGAATGAATAGAGAATCGAGGATTTGAATCGATTCGTATTGAATTGAATTGAATGATTGTATAATAAAATATACGAATGAATGATATGATACATACATCATAAGAGAAATTCAAACCACAAGAAATTTTTTGTTTTTCCTATTTATAACGATGAACAATTCAAATTCAATTTTTTCCTTAATTGTGATTCATTAGAATTTATTATTATTATTATTAGTATTATTGTTACTGTTAATTGTATGTATACATGGAAAATTGGTGCATGTATGTTTGTTTATATATATTTTTATGTAATTATGATTGAAAAAATAAATATTGGCACAAAAAAAAAAATAAAATAAAATATTTTATTTTTCATAATAAAAATAAAAATGCACTCACATCAGTAAGAATGGCCAATAATATTGTACGAAAATTTATTATATGATATATTGAAAATAATAATGCAAATATAAATATTGAACCAGATGAATATATTGCATTACGACGAAATATCAATAGCAGATAAATCGAATATGTCTAGAAGTAAAAAAAAAAAAGATTATAATATTTTTGAAAATTATACATTAAAAATTATAAAATCAGTGACCAAATTTTCAATTATATACATACAAACATCATTATTTTAGTCAATGGACTAAACCAATGTATCGAAATGATTGATGATGATGTTATTATAATGAATGAATTATTCCAAATATTCCATATTTCAATTATATTGATCAATATCATCGATACACATATGATTAAATTGATTATTAGAAATAAATTCCATTGTATTGGTTCAAACAATATATTTGAAATAATTGATTTTTGATTATTTCTATTATTTTTATAAATATTAATCAATTGAAATGATGAAAATAAACATAATGACAAACAAATTGTCCATAATAGACATGTTTCTTCAAAACAATATGTCAAATCTGGATCTTGATCAGTTGACCATGATAATGTTTGATTCCAGTGTTTGGTACCGCAAAATTTATTTAAATTAATTTTTGACATTTTTTTTTTTTTTTTTTTTTTTTTTTTTTTTTTTTTGAAGATATATTATTTTACTTTTCTTCTATTTTTAAATTTGACTCATTCACTTATGATGATTCGTAAAGTGCTTGATAATTTGTTAATGCTTTTCTTTCTGATGATGATGATGATGCTGCTGCTGATGCTTTATTGTTTGATCACATTTCATTTCTACAATTTTAATCGATGGTAAATTATTTGTTTTTATTATGAATGATAGTCATTGTCAATGTGAAAGAAAAAATGATGATGATTGGTGAATTTTTTGTTCAATTTTCTTGATTTTCACTCGAATTATATTGATATTATTATTATCATCTATTTTTTTTAATTAAATTTTCTATTTGAAAGCATCGTCATTGTTGTTGTTGTCATTTTCACAGGGTTGCAATGAGATTTTTTATTTATTTTTCGTTATAAAATGACAAGTGCTTTGATTATCATTCAGGAAATTTCAAAAATAAAATAAAATAAAAAATCAATTTCAATTTCAATTTTTTTCCTTGAAATATTATAAAATTCAAAAAAAAAAAAGATGAAGAATTATAAATTCTAGTCACCAGAAAAGCATAATGATAATATTTTGACATGAAAAGTAATGATGATGAACATAATAATAAATGAATAAATGAATGAATGAATGAATCAATAATAATAATACGAGGTAAGCGACAATATTTTAAATTGATTGAGCTTTGATTGATTGATTGATTTTTTTTCGTTTTTTGTTAATCTGAGATCGTTGAAAATGTTGAGAATTTTTTTTTCCACATTGAATTGAATGTTAATCCAATTAAAATTTTCTATGTTGATGATTTATGATGAAATCAAAGCATATTATAAATCAAAAGCATCAAGATTGCAAGCATTTTATTTCTTTGATTTCAAAGGTTTAAATACACACATTTTGCAACAGATTTCTTGAAAATATGAATATGAAAAGATGCTTATCGATATCGATATGTGAGCGTTTGAATGCTGAAATGTGTGTGTGTGTTTATGTTTATCACAGTTAGGACAAATAATTTTTTATGTTTTAGTATGATTTGATATGGAAAAAAATGAAAAATAAAGCACTTAAAGTGAAAAAAAATAAAGATAACAAATGTGAAATCAGTGCAATGAATAATCATTGGTTTTTTTCTTCTTCTTCTTCTTCTGACAAGAAACACATTTGAATATATTATGCTTGATTCAAATAATCACAAATGATTAAACATGGTGCAAAATAAAGTACAGAAAAAAAAAATGGCCAAACAGTACGAAAAAGTATGAAAATTATATCCGAAATCAATAATGATATTTTTTTTTATTTCATTGATTTTTTGGCTCATGTTTATTCAATTCGAATGTATTATACGTAGACGATAATAATTGTTGATAATTTGTTTGTTTTTTTTTTTCATTTTTTGTTCATGTTAATTTATGTGACATATAGTCGATACATTGATTATATCATATTTTATTATTTTTCAAAAAAAATGATATTGAAATTAAAATGAAAATCTGGTCAAATCATTTTTGATTTTTTAGGTCAAAAATCATTCGTATCATTTATTCATTCATTGATTCATTCATTCAATTTTATTTCAAATCACTTCATTTGATTCAATCGGAAATAATGTACAGATATGCTGAAATATCATCAAATTGATTTTTAAAAGAAAAAAAAATTGATATTCAAACTTGACTATCGATAATAAACGATGAAGATTTTTCGCATAAAATTTTTCGATTGATTGATTGATCAAATCGGTGAAAATTTTCCCCATATATTCATTATTTCAAATTTTGAATTAATGAAGAAGAAAAATTTAAGAGTTAATCAATTCAATTGAATATTTAAATTTGATGATTTATTTGAATGAATGAATGTATGTATGAATAAATGAAACGAGTTTGACAATGATGATAGACTGTGATTAATTTATCAATTTGATAATCTATTAAATTTTCAATATTTCAATTGACATTTTTATTTAATTTTTTCAAATCTTGTCAACAAAATGATTAAGCGATTATTTCATTTCATTTCATTCATTTTCGCATTCTTTGATCCATTAATTTTTCTGTGTTTTTATTTTTCATGTTCCGTACATTTTTTTTTAAATATTTGTCATTACCCAAAGCAGCACAACATTCAATGATCATAATCAGTTTGACAACCTCTAATATCTGATTGATGATGATGGTTATAATGAAATAGTTTGAAAATTCATCGAGTTCAAATTGTTTTATGCTAAAATTTATGGCAAACAACAGCAGCAGCAGCAGCAGCTGTATTGACGCTCGAATGGATGCATTGTTTTTTTTCGTTTTTTTTTTTTTGGATCAAAAGGTTCATTCAATAGAAGGCCATTTATACACACAAAAAAAAATCTGTCTGTATGATTTTTCAATATTGATAAAGTACTTATTCTATTTCAATTTTTCCATTATTTTTGCTAAAACAATAAACCTTAACAGCATTCGATGATGAAAAAAACTTCAAAGATCTTAAGAGAGATCATCAAATGAATGAATAATCTTGATTCATATTGAACTTATTTGAATCATTCATTCGTTTATTCAATCATTCACTCGTTGAGAATTCAATTAAATTCAATGATGATTTATATTATTATATTATTCACAGAGTGTAAATGTATTCTAGTGTGTTTATTGATGAAAATTTGTATATTTTCATTGCTACAAATCGTTAAATAAGAGTCGAAGATGTTGTTTTGAAAAATATTTACAATTTCGATTGATTCGAAAATAACAATTGTTTTCACAATTGACAAATGACATTTGCATAATGAGTATAATTAAAATCTTAGATTTCAAGATGATAATTTCGATATAAAACTCTTGTATGAATCAATTCATCAGAAAATTCAATGAGAATTACGATCCGAATTTTATTCGAGAATTATCCAACAACTCAATTCGAAACATGTGGGACAGACTTTTTCATTTCAAAATTCAATTTTTTGCCCAAAAAAAAAAGAAAAAAATTTACTTTATGAATCAATGTAAAACATGCACATGAATTGAATCATATTTGAATTGAATTGGATTTATTTTGGCCAGAATTTGAAAATATTTCATTCAAAAATTCAATTGTGGACTGAAGAAAAGAAAATTTTTTTTTTGACAAATAAACAAGTTTATTGAATATTGTCACTATTTTTGGCCAAAAACACATTGAATCTCTTTTTATTGTCATTGAAATTGATTGAAATTTTTCTCCCCATTCATTTCTTCAACAAAAAAAAAAACGAACGATTATTGAAAAATAATTGATTCAAAAGAAAAGAAGAAAAACCCATGCAGATAGACACATTTGGATCGATTTTTTTTCCCAAAGACGGACCAATTTTTCGTTTATCCATTATTTACATGTCGAATATGTTTGTCACTAATTTTTTTTTTTTTTTTTTTTTGAGGGGAATTTTTACCATTGAAATTGATAGTAAAGTTTTTTTTTTGAAAAATACAAATCGGTTATGGATTTTCTTTTGTTGTTGTGTTCAAAATTCTACCCAAAAAATGGTAAATTGCTTCATCGTCCATGTTACATTATTAATAATCCAACATCATCGATGCACAAACGATTGTCGTCGTCGTTGTCGTCGTTTTTAGACGATTCATCTTGAGAGAAAAAAAAGGAAACCTTTTATCGAATCGATAAGCTTCCATTATACAGTGTCTGAATATATTTGGTTGTCCGGAAAGTTTTTGCCAATTTTCCAATAATTTTCTACGAAATATAACTGGCAAAAATTTTCTGGACAACCTAATATATACCCAAATTCAAACGATGTTAAATGACCTGAATATCTTTTTCGAAAAAAAAAAAATTTTATTTTTAAGTTAATTATCTTTTTCAACATTAATTATTATTATAAATACCTTCATAATACTAATTCATATCATTAAATACTAAGTCGTTTAATGACAATGATAATTAATTAATTTTTTGTCAAAAATTTATCCTTATAAAATAATGAAAATGATAAATTTTGAATATGTTTATCATTGAATAATCTTATTTTATACACTCATTCATTCATACATTCATTCATTCATTTGTTTTATTTTATTTTATATTAGGTTGTCCCATAAGTTCTTGCCGATTTTCCAATGATTCTCTACGATATAACCGGCAAGAACTTACGGGACAACCCAATATTTTCACATTCCACTCTAATCTTTTATTTTCCACTTGAAAATATAATTTTTTGTTTTTCTTAAATAATATATATATTCCATATTTCCATTTATTCATTATACATTTATTCACTTATTTCACATATTCATTCATTCATTCATTCATTCAATGAATTTCATTTTTCTCTTCTTCTTCTTCTTCCTGAAATATTTTAACCGAAAAAACAACAACAACAACAACAGCAAAGAAACCAAACGACCATTTTGCATTTCGGTCTTTACATTGGGTCCATTGGTTTTAAGTATATTTTAATAATAATAATAATAATAATAATAATTTTTGATAATTCTCATAATAATAATAATCATCCATTAATAATGTAAAATTTATTTTCATATTTATTTTTTGTTTAGTTCGAGAGAACAGAGAAAAAAACAAATAAATAATATTAATAATAATAAATTTTGCCAGACTTTAAATGAATTTTTGTTATCATTTTTTTTTATTCACAAATAATAATAATTATTATTATAATCATTATCATTATTATCATTGTTGTTGTTGTTGTTTTCGTTATTCAATGAATTGAATAGCACATTGAACATCATCATCATCATCATCATAATGAACAATTATTTAGCTAAATGTGACCATATCACCGGTATTTAAAAATTGAACAAAAAAAAAAGGAAAAATATTAATATACGGGGACACATACACAGACACACATAGACACACAAATACATTAATGGTAAAAGAATATATATAATGCAATAATGGATTGTGATTATTTATTTATTTTTATTTTTATTTCAATTTTTTCATTTTTTTTTTTTTTGACAATTTCCGACTAAATATCGGGCATTTCATTTCATTCTTTGTTTTTTCCACTCGAATTTTTTGTCATGTCATTTTCTCCCATTTTATTTTATTTTATTTTATTTTTTTTCGAAGAATTCTTAGAATGAAAATGTGAAGCAATTTTTTTTTCTTGAAAAAATAATAAAAATACTAAAAGAGTTCATACGTGAATTTCATTGAATTATCTGGATTCATTTTGTGCATTTTTTTTCTGCCTTGAATTTCCTTACTGTTTTCGCATTGAATTGTAAAGTGAGAAATGAGAAAAAAATTTTCAAGTTTTTCTATCCACTGACAACATGCGCTCATTCATTTGCTTTCAGGTTTTTTGTTTTCTCGCCTGAATGAATCAATGTCCCCAGAAAAACAGAATATTCTGTACACTTTGAATCTATTCGGTACTAACAAGTGAAATTTTGCAGACGAATTTTTTCGCCCATTTGAAATACACCAGATTTTTGCCCATATTTTTACATTTATTTACATCCAATTTGAAATTTATTGTGTACAATATTTTAGATTCAAATGTGTTTGGGTCTGTGTTTGTTTTACTTTTTTTTTTTTATTTTTCAAGATCTAAATCCGATACTTATGAGAAATATATTTACGTTCATACACACACTCACACACACACACACAAACATATAACGCAAACTCTAATGAAAAATGATAATTTAATTTCACAACTTTGGACCGTTAGCATTTTAGTTTTTGTTAAGCAATTCTATTGCCATTTGGTACTTTGTTCGGGCCTTTACTTTATTTTTTTTTATTTGAATATTTTTTTTCGGCTCGAAATTTTCACCCAAAATTCAGTCTATAATTTGTTTGCAATGGTGAATGTGCAATGGAACTTCAACCGAAGAATTGAAAAATTATTCTGAATTTTATCATGAAATTTCAAAAAAATTTTCTCAAATTTCATCATTTTTGACGGTTTTTCGCTGTTCGCATTTCGAAATTTTGATTATCTGGCTAATTATCATATGAAAAAAATTTAATTTCGATAAAAAATTTCGATCAAAATCAACAATGAAATTCAAACAGGTGCTGAATTATGTTGAATTTTATGCTGTATTGTTTTGGAAAAATTTAAATTTTTTTGACGGATGTTTTTTTTTTTTTTTTTTTTTTTGATTAATTAAAACAAAAAATAATTAAAAAATTTTCTTTTCCAAACAATGATATATTTGAATCAATTCAAAATAAAATTATAAAATTACAAACACCAAAGAAAAATAAAATGAAATAAAATCAGCTATAATCCTAAACAAAAGTGGTAAACTGACAAACATGAAATTTTTGATTGAATTCCGTGATATGTTCGTGTGTGTCTGTGTGTGTGTGTGTGTGTGTAAATGAAAGATAAAAGAATTAAAAGAATCGAAAAAAATCGAAAAAATCAAAAGAAATCAAATCAAAAGCAGCAAAAAAAAGCAAAGAATTTGATCTTATAAACAACAGCAGCAACAGCAACAACATTTCAAGAATCAAGAAAGCAAAGAGTGAAAACTTTTCAATTAAAAAAACGAAAAAACGAAAATCACATCAAGTTTGGCATTTTTATTTCTGGTTTTTTGGTTAAGACTTATTCTTGAAATTAATCTTATTTCTTCTCCCCTGGTTAATGTGTGTGTATGAGTGTGTGTGTGTGTGTGTATTAATTCTTAAATTGCATCTGCTTTTTTTTTGCCACCAAAATTGTAAATCGAATCAGTTACAACAAAAATAAAATAAATAAATAAAATCAATAAACAGAATCAGTGCAAAATTCAAATAATAATTCATATTATTTATTATTTATTTTTCCCGAAATTTGAGTTATCTAAAATCAAGTTACAATCTTGCGACAAATAGTATCAATAATAAAGACAAAGTCGACGAAAATAAATGATCATATGATCTTTGCGATGGCAAAGATCATAACGAAACAACAAACAGCAAAATGGACAGATCAGATTTTTTTTTCAAAAATCAAATATAAAATATGATATATTCTTCATCATTTCATTGAATATTTGTGTGCGTGTATATATAAAAATATAAGAACATTGTTGAATAATAATGATTTATTGTAATATTTCATACAATACAATTAATGTATACAGAATCAATTTTTTAATGAAATATTTTTTTGCTGCGATGATAATAATGATGATGATGATCAATGTTGCTTTGCAAAATGATTTTCAAATTTATTTTGATCATTATTTCAAATGTTAATCATTTCACATCAAGTTTCACTGATTTTTACTAATTTTAAAAATTGAAAATTGTCAAGCGACGCGGCTTGATTTGATCGTGAATATGCTAAGTTAAAGATGAACAGCCAGCTCAATGGTAAATGTTAATTCATAGTCAAATGTTTATACAAATGGTTGATCGAGAAAAAAAGAGGGTTTTCTTCACATATATATAAATAGCTTAATCAATTTTTTGTGTATTTTTCATTGCTTTGTTCGCCAATTGTGCAGCTAACCATTGTTTTTATTTATTTGTTTACTTGTTTATGATTGATTTGTATAAGTTATCATTTCAATGATCTTTTCTGATAAACAATAGCTTGTCAATATTAATTATTGATTTATATTATTGTTTATTTTATTGATAATTATAATTTTTGAAAAGAAATAAAGAACCTTAGTAGAAATATCAGTACAGCACAGTCCGCATGGTATTTCATTCACAATACTGTGAAGCGACAGTACATAGATCATCATCACGTGACAAATTTGAAAAAACATAAAAATTAAAATTAAAACATGCAACTTTGTTATTATGTGATGATTTTTGTCAACGTATTTGTTGTATTTGTAAATGAATTAATCCATTCATTTATTATTTAGACATTTTGTATATGTGTTTCTCAATATTATTTTCTGATCAAATGACCAAATAACCATGATATTTCTGATGAGATATTAAATGACAAAATTTGAAAATTTTGTAAAAATTTTTTGTAAATCTGAAAATTATATAATATATGATATGATATTGTGATGGTGTTAATCTGGTGTTTGTGAATTTTCCATGTCCAAAATTCTGTGTGTTTTTTTGGTGTAATTCTATACATTTTTGGTGTGTTAGTTTCTAATCACTTTGTTCAAACATTCGATCAACAACTCGATTGCCAAATTCTGATAAATTTTAGTTTGTATTTTTTTCTCGGTGAATTATAATTGTGTGAAAAAGTAAAACATTCAAAAATTTTGTGAAAGAAAATAATTTTTTTCACCGTGAATTTTTCACCCATCAAAATTGAATTTGAAATTCAATACATCATCACCAAATTCAGATTAATTTGCGTATTTAAAATTGAAAAAAAATAAAATAAAATGAAATTATGTGAATTTTGATTAATTTAAATTCAATTTTATATTGTCAACCCTTTCAATCCAAATGAAATGAAAGCAAAAATTTTTCAAAACGATGACAAATTGAAATTTTATGAATTTTTTAAACGATATTACTTTTGACATTATTATTATTATTATTGATCGGTTGGTTGATATTCTCAATCTCTTCCATCAACGTCAATACATAATGTATTATTCATTATTATTTTCAATAAAAAATAAATAAATAAATAAATTCAAAACCTTTCTTTTGTCATCCTTATTGTTATTTTATGATGAATTGTAATGGCTATCATCAATACATTTTTACATCATCATCATCATCATCATCGTCATCATCATTTTTTTCCTCTATTTCATCATTATTTGCTACCGTATTTGTCAATGATAATGATATCAATATCAATGATAATAATAATAATAATAATAAAACTGCCATTATTGATGATGAATATGATAATAAAAATGATATTCATGAATATAAAATTGATAATAATAATAATAATAATGATGATAATAATATTGAAAACGAATACAATGATGACAATTATTATGATGATTCAGAATTTTATAATGAAATTTATGAAAATTTTGAATATAATACAAATTATGACGAACAACAACAACAACAACAACAATGGCAATCGACGTATCGGCGAAAAAATATTGTCAAAGAACAAACGAATAAAACAAATTTATCGTATAAAATTCTCGATAAATACAGAATTGAATGTAGAAATAAATATAATAAAATTTTTATAGCCAATTTTGAAGATTCAAACAGTGATGATGGTATATATAATGAATCCAATAATAATAATAATATTTATGAAAATAATTGTAGAAATTTTTACCAATATTTATTCATTTATTTCAATTCATTTCGCTATCAAACGATTCAAATATTACGAATATTTCAATATTTGCCAACAATAATACACCAAACAACAACAACGACGACCAAAACAGCATTATCAAACACAAAAATGAATGAAAACATATTCAATAATATTCATTTCAAATCTATTAATTTGAATACGAATAAATTCCATTTTTATCATTATTTATTTATGATTTTAATGATAATCATAATGAATTATGATTCATGTTTAGCATTATCAAAAAATGATTTTCATGAAGAATCATCATTATTGCAGTCAGCTGCTAAAAAATCATTTTCAAATGAAATGAAAACAGTGACAACTGTTGAAAATCAATTAGAATCGGTTGCATCCATAAACATTTCCACATTAAATCCAATGAATTTGCATAATTCATTAATTAAATCATCACATGAATTTAATGATAATTATGATAATGATTCGAATCAACTTTCATTCAATAATGATACAGATGAAAATAAAATTGATCACACTAATGAATCGAAAGCATTAAAGTTGACCGATCTCAATAATACAGCAATGAATAATGATGATTCATTTAATCAAACAGAAATGATACCCACAACGGCATCAACTAAGATAAAATTGCCAAATATATCATTGAACGGTAGTGATAATAAAGCTATAAATGAAAGTGATACAAAAGAGAAAAAAGATTTAAATGTTCTTAATCATGCAGTAATATTAATTGGTGGATCATTATCATTAATAACGATATTAGGCAATGTATTAGTGATGGTTGCATTCAAAATCGATCGCCAATTGCAAACAATATCAAATTATTTTTTATTATCATTAGCTGTTGCCGATTTTCTAATAGGCTTTATATCGATGCCATTATCATTAATTTATATTGTTATGGGCACATGGCCATTAGGTCATACAGTCTGTGATATTTGGTTAGCAATCGATTATTTAAATTCGAATGCATCTGTATTGAATTTATTATTGATATCATTTGATCGTTATTTTTCTGTTACACGACCATTAACATATAGAGCAAAACGTACAACAAGACGTGCTTGCATATTTATTGCATTTGCATGGATCGTTTCAGCATTATTATGGCCACCATGGATATTTGCATGGCCAAAAATAGAAGGACGCCGTACAGTGCCTGATTCTCAATGTTTTATTCCATTTCTTGAATCAAACATTTGGGTTACAACCATTACTGCTATAATGGCTTTCTGGCTTCCAGTCACAATTATGTGCATTCTTTATTGGCGTATTTGGCGTGAAACGGAAAATCGTTACCGTGAACTAACATCGTTGGTCGTTATATCACCAGCAACATCTAGTCAACCGACCGCAACAATTACAACGACAACAACTACATCCATAGCAAAATTATCGGCACGAACTGCAAGCAGTACATTCATTGAAACTGGCGTTAGTTCTGGTACCGATGAAACAAATATTGAAAGTGATACACATAAAAAAATTAAATTAAAATCTATGACAGCGAATGGTGATAAAAAAACACTCCATATTCGTAATCATCGTTCACAAAATTCCAATCAAAATCAATCGACCAAAACGCATAAAATTCCGAGCCATTTACCAAACTGCCCACGTTATTTGATACATTGTAATAAAATACGCACAAGACAGATAATATCACCAACTGCTCCTTCTTATGAAGAAATTGAGAAAAATTCAGGAAAACAACATAGCATCATTGATAGTGCTATGTTACAGCGAAATTTATCGCATGGCCACTCAACTCGAATAGAAAACAATAATAATAATAATAAGACTAATAATAATAATAATAATAATAAGACTAATAATAATAATAATAATAATAATAAGACTAATAATAATAATAATAATAAGACTAATAATAATAATAATAATAATAAGACTAATAATAATAATAATAATAATAAGCCACCATTATTATCAATGTTTGGCCGAACCATGTCACATACAACAAATGGTCAGCAATCAAATACGGAACCAGTGCCCAAAATATTTTCAACGCATGATTATATTGATGAAATCAAATTGGACGACATTCAACAACCGAATGAAGGATTAATGTGCTTGAAATCACCAACATCATTGATTGAACAACAAAATTTAAATGTTGAAGATTATGAAAATGAATTGATCAAAATTGCTACATCAACAAATATGAAGCCGAATGAATCTTGCTCTCAATCACCGTCACGATCGACATTTTTAAATTGGATATTAAAAATGATAACACTCAATTATATTTGGAGCCATAGACGAAATAGACAGCAACAAGAATTTGAAGATAATAAAAAATATTCAATTAAAGGACTGCAATCTGAATCCGATACGATTGGAGCAAATGTCAGTAAAATAAGTGAAACGCCTGCAACAAAAACAATAACATCGACAATATCTACAACAACCGAATTAAAATGTCCAGGATGTGAATATCGTGTACGAAAGCTGCGACAAAAACGTCGTTTAAAACGCCTTAAACAATTACAAAAATATAAAAGTTTAGAATCGAATATTGAACAATCGACAACAAAAATATTGGAAACATCTAAATCATCATCATCATTAACACAATCAACACAAACAACGATTAATAATAATAATAATAATAAAAAACAAAAAATGATAAAGATGAAGATGATTGATAGACCAACAAAATCGATCGATCAAACTATAATTGATAAAGACAATGATGATGATGATGATGATGATATGATGAATATTATCACCAACAAACAACAACAACAACAACAACAGCCAACATCAACAACTATTAATTATCAAATAAGTGAAATTGAATCAATCAATGATAATAATAGCAATAATAAAAAGGATAATAAAACAAAATCAGATAATGGTTCAATTTATACGATTGTAATTAAATTACAAGATCCACAACAACAACAACAACAACAACAGCAGCAGCAGCAACAACAACAACAACAACACGAACATATGATGATGATGAATTATTCACGTGGTTATTGTGATAAATCAATTAAAATGTTACAATCATCAAATCGATCATCAAAACGTTCAGCAACAACAGCAGCAACAACTACAACGACGACGACGACGATGACCACAATTGAAACATTGAAAACATCGACCGATGATGAATATGATGATGATGATGATCATCATGATCATCATGATCAATTTCAACAAAAAGAACAAAAACAAAGATTATCAATAATTGCATATGATAAAAATGAAATGAAAAATATGCAAAATATCAAAAACTTTAGCATTGATAATGAAAATTGTGATGATGATGGTTATGGATATGATTTAGATAATGATGATTTAGATGATGATGATAATGATGATGATGATGATGATGTAGATTTGGATGATTTTGATGATGATTTCGATGATGATGATGATCAAAATGAATATATTGATGAGAATAATCTATTAAATTTGAATGAAACGAATGGTAATGATAATAATGATGATGATGTTATGAATGATGATGATGATGATGATAATGATGAAAATCCAAACAATTATAATGATCAAAATGTCGACAATGTTAAAGATGATGATAATGATGTTGATGATGATAATAGTGATTCAAGTATACAGATGAAAAATTGTTGTCCAATACGTTTAATTTCATCATCATCATCAAATACAAATGCAAATTTGAATGCAAACAATAATGATAATAACACTAAATCAACACAGAATCGATCATTTTCAACGTTAGCATCAGCATCAGCACCAACTACAACAACAACAACAGCAGCCACAACATCAATGCCTACACCTGTTTTAATAATAAAACGATCAACAAAATTCAATCGTCAATTACCAACAAAATCAAAAACAAATTTACTACAAACTCAACAATCAACAACAGAATCAGCTTCAGCACCAGCACCAGCCACAACAGCAACAACAACAACAACAACAACAAAATCATCATCAACAACAACCATAACAGCACCAACATTTACACGTGTACGTGCAACATTTCAACCAAAATCTGAACGTAAAGCAGCAAAAACATTGTCAGCCATTTTGTTGGCATTCATCGTCACATGGACACCTTATAATGTTCTCGGTAGGTGCCCGAATTTTTTTTTTGTTTTCTCCTTTGAATTTTTTTTGAAATCTATTTTTCATATATGATCACAACACAATATTTTTAAAATACTTTTTCTAAGAGAGAGTTTAAGTGAATTATTATTTGAGACTATTGTTAGTGTGATTTTGTCTGAAATTTTAAATTCATTTTCAAGTTTATTTATTCATTTTTTATTTTTGTGTGTGAATACCAATGAATAAAGTGAATGAAAAATGATAATGTTAGTCTGGCTGATTTTTTTTTATATAAATCGATTCCAAATCAATGAGTTTTATTGTTTTTTTTTTTTTTTTTTTTTTTTGAAATCTTTGAAAATCTTTGAAAATCTGAGAATATAATTACCATTATTTATTTAAATATATTCTGTGTTTGAAATGAAACGATGAAATCATCATCATGATGAGAGTGGGCGTTCTTGAATTTTGAAAAATTCTTTGAATTTTGTAATACTTTGAATTTTCTCGATTCTAAGAATTTTGAAAATTTCCCGATTCCAAGACTGTGAAATTTCTGAATTTCTTGAATTGAATTCTTGTGTTTATTTGTGTGAATTTTTATTTGTTTTTCATTGTTTAAATTCTTTGAATTATTTTCTTTTTTTCGTCGAAAAAAAAATTTAAAATTCAAAAATCGTTAAATGTTTGTAAATATTGAGAAGAAAAAATATTTACGAAGAATAATAATAATCACCACCAGAAAAAACAATCACAACAGAATGATTCAAGTTTTTTTGAATGACTTATTCTTTCAAAATCGTTTCAATTTCTTTTCAAATTTTTAAATTTTTTTTTTGAATAACTTTCAATTGATTTTAGCCTGTTTATTTCTCTCATTCGTTTATCGTTTCTATCATTTATTGTTGAATAATTTAATTTCAGTTTTTCTTCGAATTTTCTTTGAAAGTCCTTCGTGAAAAAAAAATTATTAAAAGTTTTCATTTCGCCTTTATCACAAATAAACTGAAACTGAGAAAAAAAATCAGTGAAATTTTCATTTATTCCAAGCAAAATATTAATTTCAATAGTCCAAAAACAATGGGAAAATAAATAAATATTTTCTGGACATGACTTGAATATTATCATGAATTTGTTTTTTCTTTCTATTATTTATTCTGTACTAATTTTCTGTACAAATATTTTTGTATATTTTTGTGAAACAACAAAAATATATACATAAATAGTGAATGGATAAATCGAATTAGTGATTGAACATATACACACACACACAAACTCATATAATGATTTTGTTTGTTTTAAATGAATGAAAAATTTTATTTATTTTTCTCATATTTTTTTTTATTTTTGAAATTTTTCCAAAATTTTCCAAAACCCTCACCAATCACATCATTTCCTTTCAATTTTATTTCGTTTGGCTTGTGTATATCCTATTATTATTCCTCTTTTTGTCCGTTTTCACTGAAATCGTAATTCGTAATGATCGAAATAATATAAATCTGTTCAGAATTAAGAATGAGGAATATGAAGCGAATTTTTCTTTCTTTTTCTTTGAATTTGAATTTGACAAAATGTATGTGAAATAAATGCATTGCAGTGAAGCAAAACTCTGTTAATAATGATAATAATTATTTGAATGAGATTTATTATGATGAGAGACAATTGTTTATTCCAATGATTGTTTGTGTATACCCTAATTGAACTTTATAATTTTGCTTTAAATGAATTTGATATTTTGATGAGTTCAAGTTTTTGTTTTAAAAATATATTTTTCAAAATTGTCAACAACAAAACAAAACAGCAGATTATTCTTTAATCATTCGCTTTTTCTTGCTGGTGTAATGTTGTGTGCATTGATTGCATGAAATTGATTAACAAATCTGTTCATCAGTGGAAAAATAATTAAAAGCTGGTTCATATTTTCTGAATTTTTTTTTCATCATTGAAAATTTTGTCGATAATGAAAATGTTTTTTTGGCATTTGTTATGATTGAATTGAAATTTCATGCTTTCATATGCATGAAATAAAAAAAAATCATGATATGCATAAAATCAAAACACAATAAACATTTAATACACGTATTCTCTATTCTCTCTACACAGAGTTCATTGCATTGTTTTCACACTACGACTCAAATGTTTAAACAAGAGTTGATATCGAGATTTATCTCTTCTCGTATTGAATTCATATTTAAATTTATAATCAAATTATGCATATGTTTATGCTGTGCATCTCTGTAATGTTGCATGTCTGCATGCGTGTTTTGTTTGTAATTTTCGAAAATTCAAGCTTTGTGAATAAATCTGGGCAAAAATATTCTGCAAAAAAAAAAAAAATATTTTCGAGAATATTTTGACAGATTTCATAATTCGATCATATCAAAGTTTGAAGTACAGTTCAAAGCAACGCAAATAAAAGTTAAATGACATTTTGTGACAAATACGCAAAAAATGTGCATGTGAAATATGGAAAATTTTTGACTTTTTTCTATGAAAATATTTTCAAAATTTTTTTTTGAAATTTTCCAAATTTTTTCCATTAGTTTTTCACTATGAAATATTTTCCATAGAAATTTTTTTTTCTGACAAAATTTTGCACCAGAAATTTAAATTTCAAAAAAAAATTCAAAATTTCTCATTAAAAATGAACAATTTCAGCTGCTGAATATATATTTTGGACCAAACAATTGTCCAACAATTGATTCACGAGGACATTTGAAAAACTTTTGATTATATAATCATTGATTGTAATTGTATTGTATTATTATCATCATTATCATTATGATTATTATTATTATTATTATTATTATCATTATCATTAATTTAATCATGTTTTTTTTTCGTATATTTTGATTTATATGATTTTAAGAAATGAATAATAATCGTATTTTTGTATTTGTAACTTATTTTATTGTATTCCCTCTTTCATTTTATTTTTACTGTCTTACTGTTTCCACATTTATGCCAATTCTAATGTAACATTTGACACGAAAGCAACGGAAATTTCATTCAATTTATTTTTACAAATAATTCCTGGTTCACATATATATATATACATCGTCATCATTATCTTAATCATTGAATGTTTATCAAATGTTTCTCCTCTTCTCTCTCTCCACTCTCTCTATCGTATATATTTGATCAAATGAAATGATAACAAACAATTGAATGAATGAATTAAAAATATAAAAATCTAAATTGTATGAGTGCGTGTGTGTGTGTGTGTGTGTGTGTATTAAATGAAAATTTAATACAAAATATTTATTAAGTCAAACGGAAATGTTTTTTTTTGTTGTCGTTTTTTGTTCAAGTTTATTGTTGATTGTCGTTGATGATTATGATTACTGTTGTTCATTTGTTTTCGCCAGTTCATTATATCTATCTATACATCTATCTATTTATGATTTGATCAATTTTCAATTTGAACGAACATTTCCGAGCATAGTTTTTTTTTTGGCGTTTTAATCTTGAAACAAATAAAATAAATTTCCTCGAAAAATTTGAAGAAAAACATTGACATTTTCTCTGTTTTTTTTTTTTTTTTTTTTTTGAAGAGAATCTTGAAATGATTAAATTATCCTAATACAGTTGTTAGCTTTGAAAGGAATTCTATTCTTTTCCGAGATGTTTATAAATTTGCCAGTTTTCAAAATTATTTCATTGATCATTTCTTTGTTTTCTTAGATTCTCTCAAACTTCAATTCATTAACAATGAGCGTGTGTGTGTGTGTGTTGCAAAGCAAGCCGAAAAAAGCCAAAAATTCCATGATCGATTCGGCAATCAATTGTGTTATTCTCATTGTTTTTTTTTCGGAAAATCAATTTAATAAATTGATTCAATGAGACAAAGAATTGAAGAGAAAAAAATTCTAAAGAATAATTCAATACTTGAATGAAAATGGATCAAATTTTTTATTTTGGTAATTTTTAAATCGATTGAACGATTTATACTGAGAGAAATTCAGTTTATGAAAAACAAAAGCTCGTTCATCATTTGAAATTGGCAAACTGTTCGTAATGTCATAGTTATTTCCGAATCTGATGAATCAAATTTTACAGAGAAAGAAAAAAATTTGAAATTTTTAGAAAATATTTTTTCAAAGAATATAGATTTCAATTGAAAAATGAAAAATATTTCATTCTTTTTTCCTTAGAATTTTTCTATAAGAAATTCTCTCATTGTACGAATCATGAACGATTCAATTTCAACAAATTCATTTCAATTATAAATTGATCAAAATAAAAGGGTTGAAATATTTTCAAAAAAAAAAAAAAAAAAAAAAAAAAAAAAATTTCAAAATTTATGCTGGTGATATTTCAAAATATTTAATTGAAAAAATGTCATCGAATCTTGATGTATTCTCGATGTATTGAATGAATGACAGAATTAATGAAATTCAATTTAAATTCTTGATTAAAATTCTGGAATTTAATCATGAATTCTAGAAGAAGAAAAATCATATTTATTCCCTTATTTTCATATTTTATCTTTGCATTGCAATATCTCGTTTAATGTTCACAATATTAAATAATAAATACAATGAAATGATATTTTTTGCTTTTATTATTATTCAAAAAAAAACCAATATGTGTAATTAAAGATCTTATCGAATTACAAATTGTTTTCGTTTCGTTTTTTTTTTGAATATTTGATTTGATTCAATTTCTATCACGTTCATTGAATTTATCTTTCTTTTCGATTGCAGAAATGAAATCAAAAGAAAAGAAAAAAAAATGAATTAAATTCACATCAAAATTCATGTCACCAAGTGTAAACAAACAAACAAATAAAAAAATAAACAAAATAACAAAAACAAATCAAAGCCTCTAATCATATGATTTGTTTTTTCTTTTTTTTTAATAATAATTTGTTTCATTATTCTTTTCGATAAGAAATTTTGTATTATTTCTATTCGTAAAATGTGAAAAAAAAAAGAAATAATCAACGATATTTCATTAAACACAAACACACACAGATTGATTTATGTTTGATTTTTTTTTTTTTTTGCTTTTTGGTTCTTATCAATATGAACAACATAAAAAAAAAAAAATACATGTTTCATTTTCATTGAATGTGATTATTATTTGTATTTATTTCCATTTTTTGACATTTCTTCTTCTTCTTACATCATTCTTTTTTTTTATTTATTTTTTGTTGCGATTTGCGATTACAATTTGCGCTGTGTATACACATGTTTTAAAATGAAATGATGAAAACAAAATGAATTAAATCAAAGAAAGAAGAAAAAAAATATGCTGAAACCTTTCAATGAGAGAATGATTATTGAATGTGAAAGCAAAGCAATATCATAGTTGAAAAACATGTTGTACAAATACAAACAAACAACACAACAAAAATAAATGGCCAAACCAGCAGCCAAATATCAAAATCAATCCGATCACTGAAAAAAAAAAGCCAAAACCAAGGAAGAAAGCATCAAATTTGAAATCGAAAGAAATTAATATCGAATCACAAATTAATTCCAAATCAAATCAAAATCAAATACAAATACAAATTCATGTTTTTTCTTTGATAAAAATTCTGTATTTTTTTTTTATTCTTTAGCAAGCAAATAATTTGATTCGTTGATAATCGTTTCCCTTCTGGGTTACAATCAAGGAATTTATATTGAACAATTTGACAAAAAATTAAACAAATTTTAGCTCTTTTCAAGTTCAATTTCAATATAAAAATAATTGAAAGCAAACATATTCGTTGATTGCACACAACCTACCCTGATTCATTTCAATTCCTGAATTTTTTGAATACGAAGAAATAATTTGAAATTTTCAAATCTTCAAAATTTAAATTTAAATTTTCAAAAACTTTACTCAAATTTCTTCTCAGCAAATGAATTCTTGACTGGATAAGAATTTTTTTTTTTTCATCATTTCATTTTAAAGTCATTCAAATTTATTAATAATATGAGTATTATCATCAGATATATTACCCGAATTACATGTGTGTATGAGTGCAAATGCAAGTGTAAAATAATATTTGTGAATTCGTATGTATGTTTGAAAATGATTAAAATTTGTATGAAAATGAAAATTTCAAGCTTGAAAAAAATACAATTCACATTATAATCATAATAATAATAATATTGCTTAGACATTATTATGTTCTTATTTTCATTTCGTTCATTTCGAATGATAGAAAAAAAAACAATAAATGAAATGTGCTAAACAAATGATCATTTTTGCTTGTTGTTGATAAACAATAAGCAAAAATGAATGAATGAACAAACAGCCGAATGTAATAATTGTAATTATGATTCTAATAATAATGATTTCTCTTTACATTTCTTCAATTTTTTGATTTTTTATTCTTTTATTATTGGGTTGTCCCATAAGTTCTTCCCGTTTTTCTCATGATTTCCTAAAATAAAATCGGCAAAAACTTATGGGACAACCTATGATTATTAATATGACTATTATTATATCATGTTATTATTATTAAAAAAAATAAATTCATTTCAAATCAAACACACACATATTTACATACACACACACGCATATATATATATGTGATATGATTAACCCTTAAAACTCGAGCGGTGAACATCACTCACCATATAAGATGTAATGCATCAATTTGATAGGCGCCTCAAAGGCACCATTTTGTATGAGTGTGAAAAATTTTCGAGCTGCTCGTTTGCTTGCATTGTGAATGCCTCGAATGCTAAAGGATTGAATGTATTTTATTTTCTATCATTACAATTATTATTATTATTATTATTATATCATAATAAAAATAATAAAAAAAACATATAAATGATTATTATTATAATTATCAAATATAATTATATCTAATATACACATTTATTTATTTATTTATTTTATATTTTTGAAATCATTTCATTTGATTTCATTTGATTTCTTTCATTCTTTCTTTTATTATTTTCATTCATCTAATATTCTTCTTATTGTTTGTTTGTTTGTTTGTCTATCTATCTTTGTTTATTGTTTTTTTTTCACTTTGACTTTAAATTTTTTTTTTGGTCGCTTTTAATTTGATAATGAAAGAATTTGACTGACTGAATGGAGAATTTCTGCACAGTTTTCAACATAATTTAAATGTCAAAAAAAATTTTAAAAAATTTTAAAAAAAAGATAAAAGATTGAAATTGAATTTCAAGTTGAAATTAGAAAAAAGAGAGAGAAAATAATAATAATAATAATAATAATAGTGATATTAGGTTGTCCCATAAGTTCTTGCCGGTTATATCGGCCAAAAATTCATTAAAAAATCGACAAGAACTTTTAGGACAACCCGATATATTTAATATTCATTAACTCTTTCATTCCATCTTTTTGTTTTGTTTTGTTTAATCATTTAACATTTAATAATTTTATTATTTAGTTTTTAATTCAATTCAATGTTGTCATATCAATTCATTAATATTAATGGTGAAAATAAGTGAAATATTTTCTTTCTTTTTTTTAAATTTTTCATTTTAGAAAAATTTCTCAGAAAATTTCTTAAAGAATTTTCCTTTATTTTGAATTCTGGAATTTTTCGAAATTTCTTTAAAAAATTTCTTCCCAAAAAATTTTTCGTCCAAGTAAAACATTGATTCAAGCTTTCAGGACTACATTCATTTCATAATGACTGAGATATGGATACTGTTTCAGTAAATATCAAAAAAAATTTAAATGACAGAAATGAACGAAATGTACGAAAAACAAAAACTTTTACCATAACACACAAATAATGACCAGAAAATAAAAGTAAATTGAGTAAAATGTATTTATTTATATAAGATATACGTGATGGGGAACGCAATTTTGGTTGAATTTTACTTTTTTTTTTCCACGAAATAAAACTTATAACACAACAACAAGTTTTTTTTTTTTGTAAAAACTTTATTTATTGATCAAAAAAAATGATAATGACAACATTTGATGAAAATAGCGACTGACTGAATCATAATTGACAAATTGACAATTTTGATTAAAATGACGGAAAATATATACATTATGAGAAAGGAATGTGATAGAAAGGTAATTAAATCGAGGATGTTTTGACTACTTTAAATCATAATGATGTGCATGTTTAGCCAATGTGATTAGATTGGAATTTTTGCCAAATATGGTAATCAGCTAAACATTATCATCATTAAGCTAACGATTTAAAAATTAATGATGTTAAATAACATCTCTTTAGATCAATAACTACCATTTCTATTACATCTCCCCTCTAAAAAAAAACAATACGGGGGGGTGGAAACGCGCAACTTTTTGGATTGACATTAATTTCGTTTACACAGCGGTATCATCTACTTCTGGGCTATTTGATCCTTGTGATCTAGCTTGATTTTCCAACTCGATGAATTCTTGCGATCGTTCTAATATTTTTCTCTTCTTCTTTGTCAATTTTATCCTTCTCAATATTACAATGAGTACACCAGCGATAATAATCAATAAACAGACTCCTGTTGGAATAAGCATCAACCATTTATTAAAACGATCTTCTTCAGGTTCATCAAGATTATTCATTTCCGCTAGTAATTGATCTATGTTTTTCGTTTGGATCGAATAATTATAAATTCCACTGTATAAGTTTTTCCCAATCAATTCGTTTTCATACAAATGGAATGAATGATTTCCCAGCGTTTTGCGTACTGATGGTCTGTGATGGAAACTTCCAGCGATAAACTCCTTCTTCTGTGGGATTTTATAAATTTTGTTTTCGCATTCACTTGTTATGTTTTCGATCGTTATCAATTGTTTGTAACAATATACAAAAATAAACTTATTGTTATAATGAATTTGTAGTTCTTGATTGAATTTTGATTTTGTTTCACAAAATTTCTTTACCCATAATTTTTCGATTTCATCATCCTCTTGACAGCTTGTTGGTTTATTTATAATAAAACTTTCTGAACGTTTCTTATGATGAGGATGTAAATGGAGTCTTTTTACGCAATCTTTTTCTAGATTATACAGCATGTATCGTGGGCCACTGTATTCGTACATACAAAATTTATCTTCTTGTTGTTTATATAAAGTAAAGGGATGGCTTTCATATACAATTAATTCGTCATACGGTTGAGGTTGTATAAATTCCAAAATTAAATCGGAATGTGATGACAAATCACATCCAACGAATTCCCATTGTTCATATTTATCTTCGGAGGTAACGATTCCGGGAAACAATAATTCAAATTCTATTGGGATTATACCACGAGCCAATTCATTAAAGAATTTTTTCAGATTTTGGCTGATAGTCACCATTTGTGATCCCACCATAAGGTCATAATGTAGACCATCTATTAAATCTTCCATGGTTTTTCTGTTGTTCATTTGTATTTCGCCCATCTTATCCAACTTGTCCACCATTTCTTTCAATATTTCTTTTTGAGAGTTCATTAAAACCTTGATTTGTTCTTGCTGTTTTCTTTGTGTTTCTTTCAATGACTTTATTTTCTTTCGTTCAAACCAATTAGTTACAAATCCAACTATCGTTTGTCCAATATGTAATACCTTATCGTAATTTTCGAATAAGAATTTCGTACCTTTTAAAATACTTCCAACAAATCTTTTTCTTCGCCGGTTTTCTTCCATAAAGTCATCATATGTTATATTAATCTTATCGCAATTTTTATTTATTGTTTCCATTATCCAGAAATCATATCTTGCGTTACATTCAAAACGTCTATCCGTTCTTTTAAGGATACTACATGGATTTACTAAACGAATATAATAATAGGCATTAACTAATTCTTTTGTGATAGTATGATCGGTTTTTTCCCAAACAATAGGATCTGCGACGGAGGGTTCATATTTCCCATTAGCTAGGTGTATCAGCATTAGTGAAGTCAATAGCACCATATTAAACGGATGAAATTTTGGCTTGACTTGGGAAATGTGAACTTTTTCTAATTTTCCCTTCTTCTGGATTTTCAGCATTGTATTCCCTTCTTTATCGACCACTGGAAACGGGCCTTCAAATCTTGCGTCCAATTTTTTCCGGTTCAAAGCGTTTCCTTTGGAGACATACACTTCGTCGATTATTTCCAATGGTAATTCTTTTCTTGTTTCATCATATTTTTTCTTATTTTTTTCATGCATTAAATTTGAATTTTGAAAAGCAATTTTTCGTGCTTCTACTACTTCCTCCGGTCCTAATATTTTTTCAGCATCATACCCTGTCAACAGAAATAATGGGGAATACTTTGTGACACTATGAATGGTTTTATTGTATTCTTCAGCTGCTTTTGCAGCATGCGTTGCCCAGGATAACGTCCTTTTTCCTCTAGATGTTTCGTATATTTTATGACGGATTCGATCGCAAATTGTTTGGTTTACACGTTCGACTATCCCATTACTGGAAGGATGATCCCTCGGGATAAACATAATACTTATGTTGTTCTTATTCAAGTACGTTTTGAATTCGGTTCCTTTTATCGCGGGGTATTGGTCAGCAATAATCAATTTTGGATTTGTTACGCTTTGAATTTTTTTGACCAAATTTATCATATCCTTTGCCGTCTGCGTCCTTGAACAAATAATCCATATAAATCTTGTAAAAGCATCGATTGCCAGATGTAAAAATCGTTTATTTGATCCAAAACTCTGGAATCCTCCTATGGTGTCGATATGGACGATTTCGAATGGTAATTTCGCTGGTCTTATTTGGCCCATAAATCCAAAACGATAAGAGTTTTTCTTGGTGATGTTACACACCTCACAATTTTGCACCACTTTTTTAATGATCTTCATAATATCTGGGGTGTAATATCGTCTGGAATAATGCTCGTATAAATGGACTGAACCTATATGACCAAATTCGTGGTGAATTCTTCTGAGTTCGTTTTCCGCTTCCGCCTTTGGGATGAAGATTTGTTCAAAATTCTTTTTCTTTCGATAAATAATTCCATTTTTTTCATAGCATTTATTCAACTGTTTCGGATTATAATTTTTTTGAATTGCAATAATTTTATCAGTATCTTCCCAAAGATTTGTAAACATGATCATCGGAGCTTTGGCCATCTCTTCTAAATCATGGATCGGATGGCGTGAGAGGTAATCGGCTTCTTGATTATCAGCGCCCTTTCTGTACACAATAGTAAATTGATACGAGCTTAGCCGCAAAGCCCAATTGAACAGCCTTGTTTTCGGCTTTTTTATTTTTTTCAGGCTTTCCAACGGTTTGTGATCAGTAACGATAGTGAAATTTTGTCCAACTAACCAATAATGCCAATATTCTACCGCTTCAAGAATTGCTAAGCATTCTAATTCAGATGCTGAATATCTTTGTTGATATGGCAGCAACTTTTTTGAAAAGTAAGCGACAGGATATTCTTGTTCATTGGGATGAATTTGTTTCAATACTGCACCAATACCTTTTAAACTTGCGTCTGTGTAAATTTTAATTTCCAATTCAGGATTGAACAATTTTAAAATAGGTTCTTTGATAAGCAAATTTTTCAAATTTTCAAATTCTTTTTGTTGATTTTCGGTCCATTCCCATTTCTGATTTTTCTTCAATAATTCCGTTAGATAATACGTCGTTTCCGCTCTATTCGGAATGAATTTATGGTAATAATTGATTTTGCCAAGAAATCCCCTTAAATCTTTCAAATTTTTAGGTGGTTCTGCTTTTATTATTGCTTCAATATTTGATTTGCATGGAGCGATTCCATGTTCAGAGATCTTATGTCCCAAAAATATAATAGATTTCATACCAAAGATACATTTCGACAATTTTAATTTTATATTTTCTTTCAACAAAACGTTCATTACATTATCCAAATGCGTAAGATGTTCCTTCTTTGTTCTTGAGAAAATAATAATGTCATCAATATAGTTGTGACAGTACATGTGTAGATTATTTCTTTTTATTAATGACCATATGATTCTTTGGAAAATCATCGGAGCGTTTTTTAATCCAAATGGGAGTCTTTTCCATTGATACTGGTCGTATTTTGTCACAAATCCTGTTTTACCACGATCATCGGGATCTATCATCACATGATAGTATCCTTGGCTAATATCTAAAGTTGTAAAATACGTCGAATTTATTAAGCGTTCATCAATATCTGATATTTTCGGCATGGGATAATGTTCTACAATTGTTACGTCATTCAATTTTCGATAATCAACACATAATCTTGTTTTTTTTCCTTCGTCTTTCTTATCAACCAGTACTATTGGAAAACAGAATGGTGAGTTTGATGGTTCAATAACATCCATTTTCAATAACCGGTCAATTTCTTTATCGATTATTTCCTGGTCCATCGCTGTACAGGGGTAAGGACGGCATGTGATCGGTATTTCATTTGATAGATGAATTTGTGCCATTTCGTTTTTTATACATCCAATATCTTCTTTATTTTTAGCAAAAACATCTTTGTACTTTTTCAATAATTTTCCTATATCGTGGTCTTCAACGTCCTTTTCTTTACCTTGACCAATATTAATTTTTACTTTCCATTTGTTTTCATCTTCTGGAATAATACTTATTCCAAAACTTCGCATTGCATCCCTGCCTAAAGCGATTATATCTTTTTCATGCGGCACCACATAAAATTAACTTCATGTTCAATATTTTCAATTTTTACTGTTGTCGTACATATGCCTTTTATATGAACATTTGGTCCCAGAGTGATTATATTTTCGTTTGATGGTTTTTCTTTTAGCAACAGTTTTTTGACATACATTGGTGTTATGAAGCTGATGTTTGCTCCGCTATCAATCATGAGTTCTTGTTCAAAACTATTTACTTGGGCTTTCACTACCACTGGTTCTTCCAAATCTTTTCTTTTAGCCATATCTGTTGTTTCCGTCTTTGCCATCATCATGTGGAGCATATTTGATTCTAAATTTGATAGACCAATTAACTCATCTTCCATTGTCTGGACTTCATAATCATCAGGTTTTGTATTTTTCATTTCTTTTCTTTCATTTGTATCGGAATTTTGTTGAACTTGCGACCTCATATCATTACTTGTTGTATTCATGGTTTCGCACACATAACTTTCTTTAACTTTTGTTCTTGGTGTATTTGATTGGCGTTGTGGGTATTCAATCATCTTTCTTTGTGGAGACGTAATCGATCGATAATTTCCTTTGTTAACATTAGATTGATTTGTCCATCTTGGATTGTCTTGCTGAGGTGTTTGGCACAGAATTTCATGATGACCACTTTTACAAATTTGACATATTCGTTTTGAATTACAGTTTTTCATACGATGTCCTTTTTCTAAACATCTGATGCATAAATTTTTTTCCCAAATTATATTTTTTTTGGTTTTCAACGGTATTTTAGCGTAGCAATCAATAGATTTATGTGTTGGATTATTACAAAAATAACAATAGGTTGACCTTGTATTTTGTCTCTGTGGACTTGTTTTAACAATTGGATTGCAATTCAGGAAATCATCAAAGAGATTCTGATCTTCCCTTCTACTTCTAGCCAATTTATGTTCTTTTTCCAATACTTCGATAATGGTACTTAAATCGGTTTCGCTAACACAACCCAATTTACTAATAATTTCATATGTCAATTTTTGATAGATGATCCTTTTGAATTGATACGTGTAAGCGGGATTAATATTAACCTTTATCATTAATTTTTCAGTTTTCTTTATATCTTCCAGTATTCGTTCCATACCCATTATATCAAAATTATTTGTCAACTTTGGAAGACTTCTTAACTGTTGAGCTATATTTAATACGACTTCATACGGATCATAAAATTTTTCACGCAATATGGTTTTGACCTTCTCGTAGTCGTCTTCATCGCCCATACTATTTATAAGTTGTCGACTTGGTCCATCTAATTTTTCAGCAATTATATCGATTTTTCGTTGCGGGGGTAAACAGCTAAGGTCTAAAAGTGATGTTAGACTTTCGAAAAATTTCCGAAAATCTAAAAATTTCCCCGAAAATGGTTTAATTTTTTCAATTTCTTTTAAAATAAATTTTTCAGGCATCGTTTTTGGTTCAGCTTCGGTTGTCATTGTGATTGTTTCCTGTTGAACTTGTTGATTAGTTATATTTGACTTACTTGGTTCATTTCTAGCTTTAGTTGCGTCGTCTTGGATGGTCATTTCAAATATATTTATTTTTTTGATGTCCTGCTTTGTTTTGTCGGCCACTTCGTATATTTTATCAAGTTTCTGATGATAATCTGTATTGATCAATTCATATTTTTCGGAATCAAACGGAAGTCCATGTTCACGTCCATAATCTGCTGATGCTTTGAATTTGGCTCGATAGTCTGCGACTTTCTTCGCTAATTCCAATGTTTTCTTTACCAAATCGTAAGCATCAATCGTTTTTTCGTTAATTTGGTTAAATACTTCAGTTATCATTCGCCTAATAACTGGCTTCTCTTTCTCCAATTCCTGGAGATTCTTCGTCAAAACGTCGGAGGTACTCATCTTATTAATATTTTGTAATGTTATCTTGCTGGCTTATAAGATATACGTGATGGGGAACGCAATTTTGGTTGAATTTTACTTTTTTTTTTTCCACGAAATAAAACTTATAACACAACAACAAGTTTTTTTTTTTGTAAAAACTTTATTTATTGATCAAAAAAAATGATAATGACAACATTTGATGAAAATAGCGACTGACTGAATCATAATTGACAAATTGACAATTTTGATTAAAATGACGGAAAATATATACATTATGAGAAAGGAATGTGATAGAAAGGTAATTAAATCGAGGATGTTTTGACTACTTTAAATCATAATGATGTGCATGTTTAGCCAATGTGATTAGATTGGAATTTTTGCCAAATATGGTAATCAGCTAAACATTATCATCATTAAGCTAACGATTTAAAAATTAATGATGTTAAATAACATCTCTTTAGATCAATAACTACCATTTCTATTACATTTATTTATTTATATCTGTCTATTCATAAATAGATTTTTAAAAATAAAAATATGAAATTTTCATGTACAAAAGTGTCTTTTCATTCGCTGTTGATGATGATGATGATCCGCCATTATGATTGTCATCATTTCTTGTGTCATAATGATAATGATAATAAATGAACAGTAGCCATGAAAATAAATAATAATCATAATCATAATCATCAATTGTTTTTGTCGAAAGCTATTTCTTCGGTTATTTGATGTGTGTGTATGTGTGTGTGTGTGTGTTATTTGCTTGCTTTTCACAAAATAATTTTCATCGTTCATCGTTTACACGAATTATCAATATAAATTTTGATAAAAGAAATTTTTTCTAAAATAATAAAAACAACAAGAAAATGATTACCTTTCACACAATCATTATCATCGTTTATTTATTGTTTCAATTTCACAACGATAATGCATTACCGATAATTTTCAGTGTGTCTTTTATTTTGAAAATAATTTTTTTTGTTGTCAATTTTAGTTTTGTTTATGTGATATTTTGCTGGTATCTTTCAACAGTCTTTATCTATCTTTGTTTGTTGAAATTTTTATTTTTCTTAAATATTTTCTCCAATTTTCCAATATATTTGGATGACAAAAAAAAAAAAAAAAAATGAATTGATAAATTTTTTCCCATGAATTCCCTGTATCATTCGCCATGTTCATGTGTGTGTGTGTGTGTGTAGGTACTTGTGTGAAATTATTTGTATCTGATTTAAGTAAAATGAATCATTTCTCCTTGATTTCACACCCATTGAATTTTATTTAGGAAAACTCGACCTTGTTTCTTTGAATATATTTAAGGGGTGAAATTTTTGTGTTTGAAATTTGCCAATTTTCTGTGATCAAGCTTAATACAAAATATTCAGTAAATAATACAAAATAATTTTGAAGAATTTATTTCATTTAAAGCTTGTTTGCCTTTGTTTTTATTCTCATTTATTCTTGTCGTTATTTACAATATTTTCCACTATAGTTTATGTATTTTCAATATTTTTTTTTTCAAAATCCATAGTGTTTTATTTATTCATTCTTATTCCATTGTTTTTGAATTTTATTTATTTATTTTTCTCCATTATAACTTTACTTATTTTAATACATTACCAAATAAAAACATATCGAATTTTACCTCGAAACAAAACAAAATTTGATGCAATTTTTGCCTGTCATTATTTCATTCTATTCTTTCATACATACCACACAACTAATAATAAAAATACATGGGAAAAAATGAACGTAAATATTATCGAATGAAAAAAATAAAAAATAAATAAATAAAGAAAATAAATAAAAACGTAAACGTGAACGTATATTTCAATGATAAAAATAAAAATTTGAACGAGAATGGACGTAAATTATTTTGAAAAATAATGATAAAATACATGAAATAAAATAAATAAAAATAAAATAAAAGCATTAGCAGTAAACAACAACAACAACAACAACAAGCAGCAACAATAATAATGTTGTTATTGTCGAAAAATAGAATGAAAACCTCACTTTTCTTCTTTGTTTACCAATTTTTCAAACCATTTCAAATGCACAAACATTCATATACCGTGAGAGAGAGAGAGAGAAAAAACAAACCCATATGAAAATGCTCGAAAAGAATCCATAAATCCATTCGAAAGATTGAAAATTGTACGAAAAACTAAAAAAACAAAAACCTTAAAAACGAACGAAATACGAAAATCCATCTATGGACATTTAATGTATTTTCGTATTTCGTAGATGTTTTGTCTACTTTGGTTTTTGGTTTTTTTCGTATTTTAGATGTTTGGTCTTTTTACTTTCACAAATCTAGTTTACTTAGTTGAAATTGTTTAGTTTGTTGTTGTTTTCGTTTATTTTTGCTTTGTTTTCTCTTGAATTTTCTCCCATTTTTTTTTTCATTGGTTAATGACATTGGCTTAGGCCAAGCGCCCATCAAGCCATCAAACAAACACAAAAATGGTCAAACAGTAAAAACATTGAAATCCTGAGAAATCTTGAAAAAAAAATGAGGCCCAAAGACCAAATGGCGACGAATAAAGAAAAGCAAAATGTGTATGTACATTTCAATTTAATACATTTATTCATTTATTTTTCTCAACATATATCGAAATATATGAATGTATTTGTTTGTCTGTGTGTTTGTTTGTTTGTTTATTTGATGAAAATTGATTTATTTCTCATAGTTATTTTGTTCTTATTGAAAAATAAAAATAAAGAAAAAAAATATATCGAGAAAAGACATTAATAAAATAAATAAATGAATGAATGAATGAATAAATTCAAATATATAATTCAAATTTTGATTGAATTTCGAGAATGAATAGAAAGAGAGAAAAAAAAAATCCAATTGAATTTTAAAATAAATGAGAAAAAATGAATAAATGAAATCAAATTCCATTTTGACCATTTTCAAACACATTTCAGATGAATTTGGTGTTGAAATGAATGAATTTTAATGAATTTGAATCGAAATAAAATTGAAGAGAAACTTCGAAAAATATTTACATAATCAAATGCATTAATATTTATTAGTCAATTAACAACGAAAAAAATAAAATAATTCAAATAATACTACTTTTTTCATTTAATAATATGTAAATTTCTTAATGCAATCTCTTATTCATCTTATATTGATGAATTTTCACATTGAAATGATGATAATAAATGCTAGTACTAAGAATAATGAGAAATAATCTCTGATTTTTATCTATCAATCTATTCAAATCTATAGAAATACTCAAGAAAAAATTGTTCAAAATTTTTTCTTTGTTTGTAATTTATACAAATATTCCTTAAAGCACAATCTCTTATATCAGTGTGTGTTTGTGTATTAAATACTTGAAATTTTCTCCTATTTCATTCTCTAACGCTAACAATAAGAATGAATAGTCATAGACATGTAATAACAATAATAATGATCATCTTGATAATGTATTTTTGAAGAATCTAAATAAAATATCGAAAAAAATGAGAATGATCAAGATTGCGATAAATGAATGAATGAATGAATATGAAAATATGTAAGATGGTTGAAAAATATTGAGCAATACAGAATTTAATAATGTTTAACATTAACAAATAATGACAATAATAATAATCAAAATAATCAAAGTAATCAAAGTAATCATGGTAATGGTATTATATAATGTTATATTTTCAACCAAAAATAAATAAATAAATAAATGAATCAATGAAAAAATGAAAATATTTTTCCGATATAAATAAATGTTTGTACACAAAAATATGCACACCAAAAATAAAAATGTATTTTGAATGCTGCACACCAGCCACCCACCCACACACACACACACACACACACACACACAAACATTATTTTTTATAAATATCGATACTTAAACTCAGACAAACATTATTTTTTGATGTATTCAAAAAAAATGTTTATTTCTCATATATTTCTAGCCATTTTTTATGACAAAATTTGGTGGACATTATTCACCAAAAGAAAATGATAATATTAAACAAAAAAAAACAATAAAAGCAAGCTGTAATAATAATAATAATAATAATAAAATGTTTGTGATAATATCGTCGATAATAATTGAACAAATTATTCAACTTGTGAACAATTTCAATTGAACAAGAGAGGCTAGAGAAAAGCAAAAAAAAAGAAAAAATCTTGAAGAAATAAAAATCAAATAAAACTATTGATGTTTTCGAAATATTATTATTATTATTTCGAAATGATTGAATGAATCTCAATTGAAAATACTATTCATTATTTGTTTATTCGTTATATTTATTTATTTATTTTTATTGTAAATTTATTGTTTGTTATTATCGTATAATGGCTATTGCTGTTGTTGTTGTTGTTGGTGTTACAATTGTCTAATGTCTACGAATTTGCAGCTAAAAACTTTGATTTTTTACTATTTCTTTGATTTATCTTTTTTTTCGCTCTCAATGATAAATTCTTAGTCATTTATTCATTTCCATTTTGCTTCCACTGATTACATTTTGAAACATATGAAAGAATTCTTGTTATAAAAAAAAATTAGACGATTAAATGGTCGAAACAATGAAATAAAAATGAAAAAATCAAATATCCAGAGATTCAAATCAAATCGATTGATTTTGATTGATCAATTGAATTTCATCGCTTAATTCTCGAGTTATGCTTTCTGTTCTTGAATCTCTTCTTGAATTTTTGACTTCCACTTTTTGCTTTATGGACGAACAAAAAAAAAAAAAAAAATAGCCAATACCCGAATCAACAATGATGATAATTTTTCGCTTAAAAATAGAAATCGACGAAATCATGATGTGAAAACAAAAAAAAATAGAAAATAGAAAATTAAATAAAAACTTTTAATTCCGGACAAGTTATTAATGAATTATTATTATTATTTCATCAATTTTCATCATTTTCAAAGTACTAATTTTTACATACACATTGAAATTCATTAGACGAAACAAGTAGTAGCCCACACACCAAAAACACAAACACAGAAAGAAATTTACTGTCAGTATTTCAAATATTTTAATAATACGAGCGTGACAATTAAAAATTGTGGCGCATATAAAAAAAGATGAAGAAATTGTTTTTTTTTTTTCTTAAAAATCAATGAATTTATAAGTTTTTTATTCGATAAACAATGATAAATTCTTCCAAGTAAAATATCTGAAGAAATATAAATAAATAAATAAATAAGTGAGTAAATGTATGAAGCAATAATTTGAAACAAAATTATCAAAATATAAATTTCTTCACATTTATTCATTTATTTTTATTTATTTTATATGAGAAAAATAAATATTGACAATATATTTTCATTTTTTTTTGAGTGAATATATTAGGTTGTCCCATAAGTTCTTACCGTTTTTCAAATGAAAAAAACTTCTAAAAAAACGGCAAGAACTTATGGGACAACCCAATATATATATTTATCCATACATTTTCTTCCAGTTGTTTTGTTTTCTGTGCTTTGTTCGCCCAAAAAATAATAATCATACAAACAATACATCAGGCACACACACATTCTTCAATTCATTCATTCATTCAATTCTTCATAATTTTCCATTATTTTTTTTTGCTTTGTTTCTTTATTTCTTCGATTCTCCTCGAATTTTTCTCCTCGAATTTCATTTGAAATTCTATGGAATTTTTGCAAATATTTCTCTCCATTCATTCATTCATTCATTTATTCATTCATTGTTTTGAATGAGAGAAAAAAAATAATAATTTAATCGTTTAGCATCATTAATGTTAACTGTTATTATCATTATCATTACTCTATATTTCAATGTTTGAACTTGATTAGCTTCAATTTATTTATATTTTTTCATCAGAATGAAGTTTATATTATTCTTATTCTTTTCTTCATTGGTATTTTCAGCATTCGTCCCTTTGTTTTCGCTTTATTCATTTTAATTTAAAAAAAAATTGAAAAATTTCATGTTTATTTGTTCCGGTTCATTTGTTATCTGTTGTATTCATTATGTTTGATTATTATTATCATCATTTATTTATTCATTCAATAATTTTTGTTTTCTTTGATATAAATTTCTTTGATTTGATTAGAATATTGATATGATATTGTTGAGGAAACCCTAAACCCTAGAAAAATAAATAAATGAAAGTTTATTTGTTTGGTCAATTGTTTATCATTGATTGCTATTCATTATTATTATTATTATTATTATTTATGATTGATATGTGTACAAATGAACCAAGTAATTGTATGAAAAAATGAATCAAAGAATTTTTTTTTGTCCAATATTTACGTTGGATAAATTTTTCTGTTTTTTTTCTTGTTTCAAAGACATATGAATGACATTGCATCGATGTAGAAGCTTATGTGTCAAAAAAAAATAAAAATAAAAATAAGAAGATATATATTTCAATGAATCTTGTGTGAATGAACAAACATAAATTCTAAGATATTATTTCTTATTTTCTTCTTCAACCAAGAATAAAATAATATTCTGAATGAAATTTGTTTCTTTTGTTCATTCTTTCAACTGTTGCCAATCATTCAATTATCAAACACAATAATTCATTGATTGTTTTCATTAGTTTCATTCTACCAAAAAATAAGCTATGTATGTACAATTGAAAGTTTTTCGCATCTATTTTTCTATTTATGATCCAAATATTTTGTTTATTATTTCGTTTATTTTGTTTTCACATTCATTTGTATGATCATCCGTATGATTATGTATTTCAAAAAACATTCACGAAAACCTTTCAAACATACAAACAAACGAACAAAAAAAAAAAAAAAAAGTACAAACACATTGAATAATGACATATTATTTGATTACACATTGAAAAATGATTCGTAATCAAATTAAAATTCGTAAATTTCTGTCAATTTATTTCGCTATGTTTATTTGTTTGTTGAACAATAATATTCATATATTTATTAATTCATTCATTTTGTTGATGTATAATGTAAAACAATACATACAGACACACACACATCACACACAATTAAATCAAATCAAATAAATAAATAATATTGATAATTGGATACGCATGTTTCTGCAATGGCAGCAGCAGCAGAGAAATACCAAAATTTGACAAAAAACTTTGCACCTTATTCTCTCTCCACCCGTATTGTTTTTACGAAAAATTGATTCAAAGACAGTTTCCAACAGTTTATTTCGTTGCTTATTCTCTGGTCTCTGATTTGTTGTTTAAGTTAATTGTTTCAATTGAATTCATTAGGTTTCATTCATTCGAATTTCGTCCAATTTCATTTCGATTTCATTAATTTTATTTATTTAGACATACATTAGACAGCAGCAGCAGCAAAAACCGATCATATTGAAATCATTAATTTGTTAGAATCTAAGCTACGAAACAAATAAACAAAGTTTGTTTGTTGCTGCTGCTGCTGCTGTTGCTGCTAAGCAAAATTCACTAATTACAATCGTTTATTTATTGGGTTGTCCCATAAGTTCTTGTCGGTTATATTGTAGAAAATCATTGGAAAATCGGCAAGAACTTATGGGACAACCTAATATATTTTTTTTTCTTTGCTTTGTTTTTCTCAGTGGTCGTCGTCGTCATTGTCGTCGTTTAATATTATTTGTTTGTCGGTAAAATTTGAAATGATAATAATTGATGATTATGGTAATAATAATAATAATTATAATAATGGCAATAATGAAACGATATCTAATTAAATGCGATTAGCTTAAATGTTTCATTTATTTATTTATTTCAATTATTTTCCAAAACCAAAATCGAATTCATTTGTTAAATTATTTCTTTCGTTTTCTCATTCTCATTCCATTCCATTCAATTCACATTTGAAAATGGTATATTGTATTATAAACACCAGCTTTTTACCATCAGATTTATTATCATTTAATTTGTGTGTCTATTTTCGGTATGAATGATATCGAGTGTGATTTGTCGCTTTGTCGTTTTTCAAACAAATCAATGTGTTTATTTTATTTTATTCTTTGCATTTTTTTTTTGTCTTTTTCCACACTTTTCCACAATTTTTATTTGTTTTACATTATATTCATATGTATGAATGTGTATTTTCGTATTGGTTTTGTTCATTTTCGTATTTTTTGTTGGTGCATGCTTTTCTATTTGTTTTATTCTCATCATTTGTTTCGAGGTTTTATTATTTGTATATTCACAAGAATTTGCAATCTTTTATTTGATCGGCTTTATTTTTTTGCTTTTCCTCTTTCTTTTGATTTTGTTTTGTTTCAATTTATTCTATTTTATTATGGGTTTTATTTTATCGATTCATTGGAAATGCTTTGGCAAATATTCTTTGCAAGATTCTACCATTGTTTTTCGGCTATTTCTGAAAATAGAAAATAGAATTAGGCAACATAAATGTACATCAATGAATGACTAATGAAGAATGATAAACTTTTAATTTCAATTTTTTTTTCTCTTCTATTCTATTTTTGTCAAATAAAATTTAAACCTAAAATTAAATGTCGAAAATGTAAAAATTCTAAATTTGTTACCATCTAGAAATATATCCATGAATAATGCGAAAATTGTTTTTTTTTGTGTATTTTGTTTTGGTGAAAGTGCTTTGAAAAGTGTATGGCTTTGAAATTGATTTCAATTACTGAATGACCATTTAGACCATTTTATTCACTGAAAAAAAATTCAAAATGATCAATATTCAATTGAATTTCGTTTGTTTGCAATGCAATGGGTTGAAGCGTTTTTTTACCTTTGGCCACCAGAGCAATCTGGTATTTTTTTTTTTTTTTTTTTTTTTTGAAAAATAGATAAGTATTTTTATAAGAAAAAAGCACCCAAAGATGAATCCAATCTGATAGAAAATGCTAATCCGTGCTAATAACGTGCGTTTTTGTAAATGAATTATGGAGTGAATGTTGTTTTCACTGCACGGCATACATTTCTCAAATAAACAAATGAATATAAAATTTGATTTCAATGACAGTTCTTTGTCGATTGACAGACATTTCCGTCAATATTCGAAGAAATCGAAATTTTCAATTGACTTTTTGACCAAAATTATTGAGTCAAACAAAGCTAAAAGTTTTAAAAAAATGTCAAAATTTCAAAATAATTTAATTATATGAAAAATAATTTATGAAACTTGAATAATTTTTGTTCAAAAAAAATAATAAAAATAATAATTTATTAATTTCCACTTTTATTTGATTAATAAAGAAAAAAAAAACAAAATTTTTATTCCAAAACAACGAAATGTAAAAATTTCCGTACATTTTCCATGGAAACTTTGAATTCCACATTGAAATTCAAATATACACACACACACACACACACGCATATATATACCAAAAGGTATTCAAAATTATATTTTATGAATTTTAAAAAAATTTTGCAAAAAATTTATTTTGTAAATTTACCGTTTTTTTTTCATCTTTGCAAATTTTAATGTACATAAATGTGAATAAATTGAATTGAATTGAATTTATTTCCTTTCTTTTTCCATCCTTTTTTTTGAATGGAAAATAAAATTAAAAATGATAAAACACAGAACTGTTGTGTTTGTGAATGATATACGCAAACACAAACACACACACACACATTGAAATACATTGAAATATACCGTACCAAACAAAATAAGCATGAAAGAAGACAAGAAAAATGAAATGGAAAAATGAATAAATAAATAAATAAATAAATAAATGACAAAACAATTGAACATGAAAATGTTGTTTGATAATAACTTTGCATATTGTATGAATATTATTATTATTATTATATTAGATTGTCCCAAAAGTCATGGCCAATTTTCAATGAGCAATTATTTTGAATTTAAGCAGAATGAACATTGCGGACAAGCTAATATTTGTGCGTAAATTTGTTTGTTTGTTTGTTTGTTTGCTTGCTTGCTTGCTTGCTTGAATTTAAATATGCATGCATTTTTTCAAAATGTAGCTGCAAATTGATATGCGAATATATATTGATATACGCAATTGAATTTAAATTACGTTTGAACAGAATAATAATAATAATAATGATAATAAAAAGAAAAGAAAAGAAAATATAAAAATAAAATATCGAGAAAACAAAAAAAAAACAAGAAAATTTATATTTGAAAATTATACATCTGGGACATTGCTGCTGCTGCTGCTGCTGTTGTTGCAATTGTTTTATCATTGAGAGAAAGTTTTCCAAGCAAAAAATGTTTATGTATGGAAATGAATTTTTATTTTTCTTTATTTTTTATTTTTGAGAATTTCAGCTAAATTAGAATATATTGAATAGAATAATGAAATAATGATTGAAATATTCAACAAAGAAATGAAAATCTTAAAATTTAAAATTATTCAAAATAACGTTTGTTTATGAATGATTGCTTAGAAAAATTTGAAAAATTTAAAATTTTTCAAATAATTTTTTCTGTGGAAATTCATCATTGAATTTTTAATGATAAAATCAATAAAAAATTATTAATATTATTATTATCATTAACCCTTTCATTTCAATGACTGTAATAGTCTATTTTGTTTGTTTATTATTATTTTATTGAAATTATTATTATTTTCAATCATTTCAAGGTCTATTGTTGTTGTGCTGGCATTGATTTTGTTTTTTGTTTTTTCCTGAATTGATTCGAGAATAAAATTGAAAAATGAATGAATAAATAAATAAATGATGTTATTTGATTAATGAATAATTTTCATAGAATTTATTTTCATTTTCCATTAGAATTCTACGATTAATATCGACTGTAATATATCGCTCGAATTCTCAGTGTTTTGAGAGTGATTTTCGCAATGTGAAAACGGTTATTTTTTAAAACCAGAATTTATAGAACTAAACGATTTGAAGCAAAATTGTGTACAGAAAATCAGGCATTCTTATAGGTGATAAATAACTAAATAAATAAATAAATAAACGAATGAATTTCGAGGAGAGAATTTTCGAGAACCAAATAATTCCAAGGTATTTTGGCAAATATCGACATAAGCAAAGTGTAACTGATAACAGCAATCGTTTATCGTATGTCTGGAATTATTTGAAAAGCTTTATTTTTTCTTTATTTCTAAAAGAAAAAAAAAATGAAATTCATTCAATAATTCAAGATTTTCAATCCTCGGTAAAAGTGAATCTTTATTTTTTCTTTAATTTTTTCATAAATATTTTTTTGCCATCAATATTTTGTCTGCGATTGAAATTATTAATTCATTGAAATTGAATTTTTATTTTTTTATTTTTTTTTGAATCCATTTAATGCACAAATTGAAACCAAATTCCTTTCAATGAAATTCATACAAGAAATAATTCACCAAATGATATTATTTGACATTATTTGACTTTAAATTTTTTTTTATTTCAATAAAATTTCTATCCTTTCACACCATTCTTTCATTCATTATCGTCAATCCTCAATCGCTAAATAATCTCTGCTAAAATAGTCTTTTTTTTAGTTGAAAAATTTAGCCTGTAACTTGATTCATTCATTCCACTTTTTTCCATTCAATTCATCTGCTGCTAATCACCATTTTTATCAATATCAAAATCAGTGTCGTACTATTTTTGCTATTTCGATATTTGCAAAAAATAAAAGAAAAAAAAATCCAAAGAAAATTTTCGCTTTTCAATCATTTTAAAGTTGTGAAAAGTAGGCATAGTGTTGTTTGGGTGATATAAATGTATAAATTCATGTATAAAAGTTGATTGATTTTCTATTACTTTTTTAGCAAATAAGTAAAACACAGCTTTAAAAGTATTTATTTATTTATTTTTCGATTATTCAGGAATCAATGTGTGCGAAGAAATCAATTGACCTGAAATGAACTGAATCAAATCGATGAACCGAGCCCGAAAATAAGTTGAAATCAAGGGGGCCAAGATAAATTCACTTTGATATTTTTCACTTTGATGTGTTTTCGATTCTTAGTGTTTTCTCTCTCTCAGTTTTTGCTCAAGTTTTCGCCTTGTTACACTTTTCAAATGTTTGCAGTTCAAAAACACGAATTTGACATCTGACGTGTGTTTATGTGCACATCATAATATTACTACTACTTTCACTATGAGTGATTTGAAAGAGTTTCAATTTCAAATACTTTATTTTATTTCATGCATGTTTAAATGTGTACATTACATTATTTTTTATATTTTAAATGTTTTCTTCGTGTTTATGAGTGAATAAAATAATATATTATGTGTGTGTGTAATATATGTGTTTATGACACACATTTTTCTTCATTTGACAATCAAAAATTTATTTATTTATTTTTTCCCCGATACACATGTATTTCGTATATTGAATATTTGTTTGAAGCTCCATTTTCTCTCTTACACTCGTATCTCTCCATACTTAATAATGATACTTTTTTTTGACAAAAAAAATAAATAAATGAATAAATGAAATATGAATACATCATATATAAATGAATACCAGCAAGTATTAGTACAAGTACAAGTGCAAATACAACAAATACATCATCATTTATACATACACATACACACAAACACACATCTCATACATCATTTGACTTGATTCATTTTTTTTTTGTATTTTTCTATGACTTTTCATTTCTTCCATTCGCTCTAATGATACAATCAATTCAAAATGCAATTCAATATCTGAAAATGTCATGTTTTTTTATGACAAAAGAATAAAAATGAATGAATGAAATAAATAAATGAAATAAAATAAATACATTGATGATGTATGAATATTTTTTTTTGTTTTCTCGTTTGAAAATAATGATGTCAAATGTCAAGAGTTAATGTGCACTTTTTTTCTTTTTGATAATATGTAATTCTATTTGATAGGTTTTTTTTTGAATGAATGAATGCAAAACAATGTTTCATATATTTTCCATTTTTTTAAACTTTTCGACTTTTAAACTTTTTTATTACGTAAAAGTATTTTCACGTGTATTTCAACTAATAAAAATTGAAGCAAAATTCAGAAATTTGAAGGGTTGAATGAATGAAAAATAATAATAATCAGAATCGATTTTACATGAAATTTTTTGATAGGATTGATTTGAATCTATTTTTTTTGAGCTGTCATTCTTCAAAAAATTCTCCAAATTTGTATAAAAAAAATGCATAATTCAATTTCGAAATTTTCAAATTGAAATACAAATTCAATGAATGAATGAATGGATGGATATTTTTATAAAATTGAATTCAAAAATGACGATAAAATTGAAAATGAAAATCCCATTTAATTCTAAAAATATTCATTCAAAACAAGATTTGTACTATGATAATAATCATTATTTTGTATTTTTGTCATGAATTTTGTCGGGCAAAAAAAAAAAAAAAATAGAAATAAATAGAAAATATTGTCAGATAAATGTCAATTTAGCAGAAATAATGATAATATTTTTATTTTATTTTATTTTCAATTTAAATTTATTTTCATGTTTAATGTTTAAAATACAATAAATAATAATTGTATCCGTGTTACAAGCACTAATATCAATAATAGTAATAATAATCGTCATAACTATAAATGAATACATCTTATTTTTGTCTATTTGAATGGCAATAGAAAATGTATGAATTATTTTATTTTCAATATTTTGACATGAAAATAAATGGAAATTATTTGACAAACTCCTATTTGTTTGATTATGTCATTCATTTATTAATTCATTAATATGATTTATATTTCTTTGAATAATAATAGTGCTCATTATTGAATCTGTTCAAATGCTACGCTAAAATTCAATTTAAATTTAAACAATTATTTGAATGAACGAATTGAAATGTTAAAAATATTTGTTATGCAATGCAGTGAAAACAACCTTTTGAGTGGATTGAATTTTGAACTTTTCACTCATGATTGCAATATGGCTCAAGATTATTGCACATCTGGTTATTGTCGTTTATTCTTAATCATCTCATTGAATAACGATAATTCTATGAGCAAAATTCCAGCGATATTTTCTTTGTTTTCTTTGTCAACCTGTCAAACTCTTTTTTTTTCGTTCAGGCAAATATAACGGAAATTTTCCCATTATTTTCAAATGACCTGATATAATAATGATCTTGTTGAATGAAATCAGTGTCACCAAGATTAATTATGAGAACAACTGAACTAATGCAGCTCTTTGACAATTTTTATATTCCACATTAAAAATTAATTCGACAAAAAAAAACTAATTACGCTGTTTATGGCGGAAAAAAATTATCCGGAAAATTATAAATGAAAATCAAAGAGTTATTACGAGTTACGAGTAAGTTAATTATGAGTTAATGATACAATAATTATAAATACTAGTCATTATGATGATGATAATAATAATGATGAAATCGGTGAATGAAAATATTGAATGAATACATAAATATGAATAACCTTTATTTTCATTAAAAAAAATAAACCCTTTTCTCATCCGAAAATGGCAAAATAATGAAAAATATAAATCATTATATTTCTCATTGATTCATTTTTTGTAAATCATACAAAATTCATTGAATTGAATAGTGAGCAAATATTTTTTTTTTATCTCAAACAAAAAACAAAATTGATCAATTGAGCAATCGGAATCGATTTTGTGTGTGTGTGTGTATGTGAACTCAAACGCGAATGATGATTATTTGAGCCAAAAAAAAATGAACCAATAAATTGTTCGTTTTTCATTTCATTTCATTCTATTGAATTTTGTTCATTCATTCATTATGAACATCATGGACATTATCAATGGATTGTAAATGAATCTAATATTTTAACAAAAGAAATTGAATGAAAAGAGCAAATTCAACCGAGAAAAAAAAATCAAACATAATAGAAAGTAATCGAATTGAAAAATAAATGGACAAAATTTTGCTTCAAAATCTGAAAGTAATTCATCTGAAATAATAATAATAATAATTTTTCCAATAATTTTCATATGAATCGCTGCTGCTGCTGCTGCTGCTGCTGCTGCTTTTTACGATGTTTTAATAATGTCCAATAATAATGTATATACATATATTTTCATATCTCATTGTGTGTCTTGGATTTGATTTTCCATTTTTATTTATTTCTTGAAAATATTCTTCTTTCATTTTTTCTTTGCTTTCATTGATAGCTTCATTGAATAGAAAATATATTCTTCAATAATCATATGAGTAAAAATGATTTTGAAAAGATAAAAATATATTCAAACCCGAAAAAAAAACAAGTAAAATGAGAATTTGAATGAATGAGAAACAATCAAAATTTGAATTGAAATGAATTGAAACAAATCCTGAAAAAAAATGAATGAAATTCCAACATATATTTTTGAAATTTATCCAATAATTGGAATTCAAGTCATAGGAATATCATTGAATCATTTGTATTATTATTATTATTATTATTCTATATTTTCTTTACAATTATTATGTATCTCATGTATTTTTGTCCAACAATAAAACAATAATACATGATACATTTTGCCAATTCAGCAAATATTCGAGAAAATATATATTATATCATTCCTTACTATTTTTTTCTCTGCTTTGCTTTTCTCTCTCTTGGTTAATTTTATAATGTTTTGTAATGATATTTTGGTAACAATTTATATCACTGATTCGACTGATTCATTGCTACTGTTGCTGATTTCTTTCGATGATATTAAATGATATCAAACAATAATAATAATGATGATGATGATGATGCTTTTTAAACATATTATATACACATTCACTTACAAATATACAAAAAAAACATTTGAATTTGATTGTAATTCATCTTTTGTCCTTTTCTATTTCTTTGATTTATTTTTTATGTTCTGGGCCAAAGGGAATGAAAAGTAGAAAGTAGAAATACCTTGCATTTTTTTCCAAGAAAAATTAAAATTCCTTGATTCATTGAATTTTTCTTGTTGGCTCTAAAATGAATGAATGAATGAATGATTGATTGATTGATTGATTGAAAATGGTTGACAAATTTGAAAAAATAGTTGAATAAATAAATAAAATAAATGAAATTTTGTTAAATTGAATTTTTTAGTTTTCGGAAGTATGAAATATATGTGAAATTATTTGTATTTTTCAATATTTTTCCATTTTTTTAGGGGTTATTACGATAAGGAATTTACTGTGACCCGAAGAATTCATCCAAAAAAGATTGCGAGATAAATCAAAATGTTTTTTCAATTGTTTCAATTAATTCAGGATTCATTAGGTTTTTCGAGTGTCCAAGTTTTCCAATTTAGTCGACGTTCAGTACCAAAAATATTTAATTTGTTTCCGAGTTTGTAGTCTATTGTTATATTGTAATGTTTGGGTTGTATCGATAATGTTTTCAATTGTTTTTTTCACTCTGATATTTTCAAAATTAATTAATTTGAAATTAATCAATAATTTTGATCGATTTTTTTTTGTTTGATTGCGGGGGTGTTTGTATCGAGAATGAGTACATGTCCAAGTTTCAAATGTATTATTTTATGAATGATGTTCATTTTTTAAATTATTTTTTCGTTTTGTTTCATCAATTTTTCTTTACAAACTTCTTCGACTTATGGTTCATTCTTGGTTTATTTTTGAAATAATTCATATCTCACGAATGAAAAGAGAATGACAATCAATCTATTTTGTATTTGTATTTGTATTTGTTTGTACTTATAAAAAATTCTTCAAATTACTACTTAATACGTATAGAAAATAATGATGATAAAAATAGAAAATCCCTTATGGACATATTAATTTTGTACCAGCCAAAAAAAACATCTTAAAATAAACCAAGAAAACATTAATCAATATTTTTATTAAAAAACCTTTTTTTTTCTGGGTACATCATTTGATTCATTTATTTATGGGTGATATTTGATGTTTTGTCACCGGTTTTAGTTTAGTTTAGTCATTTTTGCCTTTTTAATAATTTTTGAATTTAAATTCTTGATATTTTTCCCATTATTTCAAATGTATTTTTTTTTTTTTTTTTTTTTGAAATATTTTACCGGTAAAAGCGTACAACATAATGATTCATTAGCTAATAATAATGATCTATTTTTTTTTGTTTTGCGCTGAAAATTATGACAAACAATAAAAACTCTATTATCATTGAATGTGAAAATGATTGACCATTATGACAAAATTATGACAAGATAAATGCTTTTTTCTACCACTCAGTACTTCTAAAATTTGGTATTATTCCAGTGTTTTTATTCTTTTAAAAGCTATTATTTGTTTGGTTTAGTTTGGTTTGGTTTGATTGCTTGTTTGCTTGTTATTATTATTATTATTATTATCATTATTTGCTTCTGTTTTTGATGTTAAATCTCTCTCTCTCTCTCTCTCTCTTCAATGTTTAGTCTATTATTCTATCATAAAGATAATAAATTACTTGCAATTTATATTCACAAATAATGGTCTTCAACAGAAAAAAAAATTTCAATTATTTGAAAGAAAAAAAAAATTTCAAGTAATACTCCAAAAAAAAAAAAAAAAATTGAGAAAACAAAAATTATTATTATTATTATTATCAAAATGATTGATAATGGTCCATTGTAATTTGATGATACATCATTTTTTTTCCTCATTTCTTTTTCAACTGTGATCTACAATGCCATTATTATCTATTTGTTGTTGTATCACGAATTTTTAGACAATTTTCATCATCATCATCGTTTTCCATCTATTTCTCACTTTCTTTCTCACGAATTATGGATGGAATTTTAATGATAATAATAATTTTTTGATTTTTTTTTTTTTTTTGCTTTTTGGTTCAATTTGTTATCGCGAATTTTTCTGTCTAAATTTTCGTCGAATCAAAAATATTGCTTTGGTTTTTTTTTGCTGCCAAAAGAAATTAATTGATCATTTCAATTAATTATTTGAAAAAAAAGAATAAATAAATAAATAAACTAACCATTACGATCAATTTATTTTGAACAATCAAAATGATAATTTAAAAAAAAAAAAAAACGTTTTCAAGTGAAATCACAATTGATCAATTCAATCAAGTTTTTGTCCGATTTTTTTTCTCGAAAATTTATTTCAAAGAAAAAAGATTCACCAATTGAAATTCAAAGAATTTTAAACTAATTCTTTGAATAAAAATTTACGAAATTGAAATTTATTCATTTATTTCAAACAAACACAGTTTGATTGACACATGATTCTCTTCGAAACAACAATGACAACTCGTAAGAAAATGCCAAAATTTACTCAGAATTTTCAATTGATTAGATTTTCAAATTTCACAGAAAAAAATGCTTTGAATTTTCGCAGTTCTAAATTCATTCATTCATTCATTCACTGCAATCAAACAAACAAACATAGACCGGAAAATCAAAAAGTCAAAATTCTAAAAAAAATGAATCAAATGAATGAATAAATCATTGATTAAATTGAATTGAAATGAAATGAAATGAAATTCTATAAGCTTTGAACACACTTGAAGCGAATTGAAAATTGAAAGAAACAAAAATCAAACAAACAAAAATAAATAAAGATTTCATATGAAATATTTGCATGAAAATAAATAACGAATCGTTTGAAAGAAATCTCGTTATTCATTTCGTTTACTTCTATTCCAAAACATCATTGATTAAGAAACATTATCATTTGTTTGTTTGTCTTATTTGTTTTATTTGTTCTGTTTGTTTGATGAATTAAAATAAAATAAATAAATAATTTTGATTATTTAAATTGTGGAAAATTTTCACATTCGATATTCTGAGATTTCAGATTTTAATCTATTTTTTCCTCGAAGAGAAATTTGAATTAAATTTTTTAAAATTTTAATTCAAAAAAAAAAAAAAAAAAAAAGATTGAAATCAAATCAAAAATAAATAAATGATTCGAAATTCAAAAATTTTTCATTAATTTAATGAAAAACACATTTGATTTAACCATTGTGGTTGTTGGTGTGATGAATCAAATGTTTGATATTTAAACATTTTTCAATGATTTAGTTTATTTCGTAAAAAGAAATCATCAAAGCAATGCCATTGACAGAAAAAAAATGTAATGAAAATATGAAAATTTCAGATGCGCAATCAATCTACATGGTATTGTTATTGAAAAATGTACATTTTTTATTGTGACATTTGTTTTCTCCTCAAAAAAAATAATTAATAGTCAAATCATCAATAATAATTGATAGTTGAAATAATTAAAAATTTTCTACTTTCAATTTGAATTTTTAATCATTTATCATTGGCCAAAACCAATGCGAGAAAATTTTTCTTTGATTTTTGTTCTCTTACACGGCTATGAATAATTAAATCTACAAGTTTCTGATGTATGAAATAGAATATTTCCATTTGTCATTTGTCGTTTGCGATAATGAATGAAAAAAAAATGGAAATAAAAGTTTTTTGTGAGAAAATTGGAAAAACAACATTGAATCAATGTTGTTTGAATCAATCCGTTTCAATGAATTCTTTAAGTTGTAATAAAAAATAAAGGAGATTTTTATCCATATTATGGTCATTTTTAGATGATCAATTCATTCTTTAAAATTGATTTATTTTTTTTTCAAAATTTTACATTTATTGATTCGAAAATAACTACCGGCCATTGAACTGTTATTGCCTGATGTAAAAATTAAAATATTTTCATCTTGATTATTGAATTTTTGCATTTTTGCATTTATTTGAATCCATAGGATCAATGCTAACTTGATACATTTATATCAAACTTATTTCAAATTAAATGTGTTCATTTCGATTCATTTGAAACACAATTAAATTTTCCTTCTTTTTTTCTCTAAATTTATTAAGAATTGTTCGCCATTTATTCATTCATTCATTCAACGAACAAAAAATTTATCAGGAAATTTACGAAAATTAAAAATACAGAAAAAAAAATCCAAAACAAATGAATAAATCGAATGATTATGTTTCACTTCCATCTTTTTCCATTTCTCTTGTTCTGTTTTTCATTTTCCATTAAATTCTGGTCCATAGTGATGATATATCGAAAATAGAAAAAAAAATCTTTTTTGTACCGAAATTTTTTGAATTAGGACCATATGAATGAAGAAAATCTTGTTTTCATTGACAAAAATAGAAAAAAAAAACAAATTTTTGATGCTTGTGCATCTCAATGTGTTTTGCTTCGAAAAAAAAGAAAGAAGAAAAAATTGATTCAAATAAATGCAAAAAATCGAGAAAAATAAATTGTGCAACGAAAAATTGATTGCCTGAAACCATTTTTTAGACAATCATATTATATTCACACTGTTTGCTGTATTATTGTTGAGTGCATGTTGTTTTTTCTCCTATCCTATCCTATCATCATCATCATCATCATCAAAGATTATGTGAGAAAAAAAAAGTATTTTTTGTATTTTCATATAAATATCAATGATGATAATATTGGAATTTTTCAATGTGTATTTTTATATATATATATATATTTATTCTACCAATATTTATTCTCTCAAAATATTTTCCCAATGAATAACTTGTGAGGAGGAAGAGCGAAAAAAAAAATTTTCGATAAGAATTTTTCAAGAAATTTTTCGAGAAATTCAAGTATTAATTCAAAAAAAATAAAAAATAAAAAATAAAATACAAATATTGTTATTATCATTGTAAGGTTTGGTAAGGTAATATAGTTATATTTATTCTCATAGAATGTAATATATATATATATTATATTACTTTCGAAATTTTCTATTTCAAACAAACGTTTTTTTTTAATACTACAACAGAGTATAGTTGTTGGTGTATATACTTTTTACATTTCCTATTTCATATAAAGGTTCTTTTGGTTGAAAATTGCTCTTGTTATTTTATTTCATTTTATTTTTTTGATTATTTTTATTATTATTATTATCATTATTGCTATTCTTCCGATCATATATTATATGATTGGTACATGATTCAATTTTGATTCCATGTTTATCCATTGTTGTTGTTGCTTGCTTGCTTACAAACGATAAAGAAGCATTCGTTCGATGTTACATGAAAAGCCACTCAACTTGAATCATCAGGAGGAGAAAAAAAAATGAAAATTTTCATTTTTTTTCTTCGATTTGATGTTCATATATATTCATTGCAATGATATGAATGTTTGCTTTAAAAAATCTCTGATCATAATACCCTGAAAGTAAACAAATATAAAATCAAACAAATCAAATGAACCAAATGAATTCAATGAATGAATGAATGGAAGTTGTGTTTGAAACAGGAAATTTTATTTTTAAAAAAAATTTAAAATTTTCTAAAAATTTTACATCTAAAATTTTTCTTTCCCATGATAAACATTGTGAATGTTATCATCATTATCATCATCATAATCATTTTCATTACGAAATTCAAGTGATGTTTTTGGTTTAGGTTAAATCTTTAATAATAAAAATGAAAATTGTAATAATGATAATAGCCTAAATAAGGATATTTAATGTTGAATTTTCTACTTTTTGCTTGGTAAAATTTTAGTCGAAATTCATTGAAAAATTCTTGTTTAAATTTTTTTCTCCTTCACACACACAATTAACAAACAAACACTTGAAAACATCATCAATCGATTTATTCGTTTATTTCAAGTTTTAATATTGTTTAACAATTCATTCATTATTCTCGTCATATATATATTATCATACGATTGTCGATCATCAATCTTTTGAGCATCTTTCAATTTAATTTCATTTCATATTTTGATTTGTTTCAATTTTTGAATTTTTATAGCTTATTGTATTTTTTGTTTGAGAAAGAGAATTTACACACAAAATTCATGTTTAATCTTCATCATTATTTGTATTATTATGATTATTATAATTATTATTAACGATAATTATTGGGTGGTAAGGGTGAATGAGAGATTATGAATGAAAAAAAAATATGAAAATAATATAAATTGATGAATGATATGATTTGAAATATGTTCATATAATTTATTTTTCCATAATATTCGTTCGTTCATTAATGATTAATATTTAAATTTCACATAATAATATTTTTATTATAATTAATGATTTTTCAATGATAATCAATTAATAAATTCATGATTTTAATGAATAAATGAAATCTTTCATCATAATTTACATTGAAATCTAATGAAATATTCATATTTTTTCCTTATATTTATGATTTTTTTTATAAAAAAAATATATTTAATGTTGTTTGATTCATAATGGAAATAAATTTATTAAGTAAATATGAATTGAATTTTTAGTCCTAAAAATTATGAAAAATATTTCGTAACATATTAAATAATTCTAAAATATATTAAATTAAATAGAATAAAGTTGAGAATTGATTGCTAATTTAATTCGTAATTATATTCTTGCAAAACCACCATATACTTGACTTTCGATACCGCAATGATTTTGTCCACGTAATATTTTGAAAAAACCACCCATACCGCCCCACATTGGTGTCCATGAATTGACACATAGCCAATATGGTGTACCATTTTCAGTACCCCAACCGATAATTTTGATGCTATGACCAACAGAATTTTCACCCAACAAATGTCTATAGACACCGGTTTTGTAATGATGAAAATCAGGGAATACACGAAAATGTGCTTCGACTGGTCCATTATAATAGATTTCGTTTCGAATTGCTTGTTCATCATTTGGCACTTTATAATATTGTAAACCATAAAATTTATCTTTGAAATAATCTTTGCCATTTACACATCGACGCTCACAAGCAGGTGTCGGGATAATGTGTGGTGAAAATAATTCCGGTATAAATGAAGCAGGAGTCATTGGTGGAATAACCATTGGTTTACATGTGCTTGTATCACCATGTTGACCACCTGTAACCAATCCGTTTGTTACCCAATAACGCCATCCTCGGCTCGGATATCCACCTTGACAACCTTCACCATTTTTCGTACATTCTTTACAGCATGTGATCATATCATGTGCTGATACTTCTACATTAACTCTTTGTTTTGACCCAATACAAATACGATCATTTATTGCTTGTACCACACCAACAGCCCAACACGAACTACAATATTGTCCTTGATTATGTATCAAACCGATTGTTCGACAACCGGGCCATTTTTGTCGAGCATCGAAAAATTCTGGCAAATAACCGCCAATTCTTCGTTTAATACGTTTAATTTTCGGTTGATATTTTTCATCATATTCTTCTAATGCACCAATAGTCGTATTAAGTCTCTTAACCATTGCTTTTTCATCAAAATTACGTCCGGCCTTTGATCGAGATTGAAGAAGAAAAAAAAATTGAAATTAAAATTTTCGTATAAGAGAAAAAAATTAAAAATAATCGACTACTTACCATCCATGTTGAATTCATTTTATTCAATTGTTCAATAAATTTATCGGAAGCATAATATTCACTATTTTCAATAGCTATCGTTATATTGATTAATATTACCATCAAAATAATGCTTATGATTAGTATTAAATTTAATTTTGACATGATTTCGTTTCAATATTATTTGAAATTGTTATTTGAAAAATTTAAATATTTTTTTCTTTGAAAATTTATTTATTTATTTATTTTTTTTTTTTTTTGAATAAATTCAATCAGTTAATTAATCAAATTGATTGATTGATTGTTTGTTTGTTGAATGAATATGAATTTTCAAATACGATCGATTGCTGGTATTTAAATGATTTTTTATATTGGAAAAAATTGACAATTTTTTTTTTGTTTTTTGAATTGAATCAATGACCAGAAAAGTCATTGTTTTTTTTCCATTCATTTTTGAATTGGTTTTTTTTCTCGATTGATGATGATGACGATGATGATGATTTCATCGAAATCGACATTGATTTTGATTTGTTTTTTTTTTTTTTGACTTCTGTTCATTACTCTTTCACTTTATATCAAATATTTTTTTTGAATTTTTATTCTTCCATATTCAACAATATAAAATTTATCTGATCTTGTTGATAATCGAGCATTATGTGAGTGAGTGAATGAGTGAATGAGAGAAGAAGAAAAAAAAATTAAAATGATTTCATCGAAATTCATTTGAAAATTTTGTAACGGAAAATCATTTTCAACGAGTCGATGACTTGCGATTCAACAGTTTTAATTCAAAATTGAATTTAAAAAAAAAAATTTTAAAAATTTTTTAAAAAATAATAATTTCGAATCAATAACTATTAACAATACATACAAATCCTTCCAGGATGTATGAATCGATTTTTGATTGTATTTGTATTTGTATGTATTTGTATTTGTATTTTCTATATTCAATTCTGAAATGAATGGAAAAAAAAATAAATGTTCATTTTTTTGACCAGTTTGAACTGGTTTTAATGTTCGAAAAAAATTTTTTTTTGTTCTTTTTTTCTCGCTACCCATAATCAATTATCATCGAAAAGATTAAATAAATTACATAATCAAAACGATTGTTCACACATTGTTTGATATCGTTTTTGAACATTTGGAAAAATTGAAAAATTGAAAATTTTCAATAATAATCAATGATTGATTATGATTAAATCATTATTGTTTTCATTTTTTTTAAATTTTATTTTATTTTATTTTTCCAAGTTTAATGTTTTATAAAATGATTTTTGTTTTTGTTTTTTTTTGAAAGAAAGTTTTTTTTTCTTCTTCTTCGTTGTTTAATAAGAATTCATTAAATTTTGACTAATTTTGAATTTGATTTTGAAAATAATAATAATAATAATAATAATTCTAATAATCATATAATGGTGATGATGATTACAATTTTGGTAGACCAGCAACAACTGCTCTTTCCATACCGCCATTATTATGGCCACGAATAATTTTAAAATAACCTTTATCACCCCAATCTTCGTTCCATGAATTTGCACATAACCAATATGGTGTACCATCTTCAACACCCCAGCCAAGAATTTTGATTGCATGACCACCGATCACCCAAGTTGATGTTGGTTGATAAACACCTGATTTATATGTAACAAAATCTGAAAAAACAGTGAATGCAGCTTCAACTGGTCCATTTTTCATTATTTCTTTTTGAATATCTTTTACGTTTGCATGTACATTATAAGCAGTTTTAGCACGATATAAATCTTTCTTATATGTGCCATCAAATTTAGGTTGACATTTATGAACACATGTTGGTGTTGGTACAAGATTTCCACATTTTTTATATTTTCCTGTTCCATGATGTTCACATGGTTCAATTGTATATGGTCGACATGTTTTTTCATCTTTATAATCACCACCAGAAACAATACCGAGAAGTCGCCAATATTCCCATGCCATGATTGGATATCCACCTTCACAACCATAACCGCAACTACCACAACAACTTAATAAATCTTCAGCTGAAATTTGAACTTGTAATTTTTGATCAGATGCAATACAAACACGATCAGACATGGCTCCAACAGCAGCCACAGCCCAACATGAACCGCATGCACCTTGATCACGAATATGTTTAATTGATTCACATTTAGGCCATTGTTCTCTTGCATCAAATTGTTCGGGAATTTCATCTTTCATGTCATCATGTTTAACAGTCGGTAAACGTGCTGTCAATTCTTCTGTGACATTCAAAAATGTACCCATTAATCCACGAATATGTTCAATCGGTGTATCAGGTGCAAAATTACGACCAGCCTAATAAAAAAAAAAATGTCAAAATAAATATAAAAAAAAATATTCAAAAATTTCAAAAATTACCTTCCATGTTGTTTGAATATTATTTATTCTGTCAATATATTCATCAGACAAAATATATTTAAGATTATTTTCAAGTGTAAATGATGAAACACATGAAAATGTGATGAAAAAAAGTGAAAAAAATTTCAACATTTTTCTTTAAAAATTTAAATTCAAATATTTATTATTATAAAACACCGATGAACAAATTATTGAAAATTTAAATATATATTAAACAAGAAAAATGTTGATTTTGAATCAAGATTGATTTGTGTTTGCTATTTATATATTGATTGGAACAATCATCGATTTTTTTGATTTCATCCCACTTTAAATTTTTTCCCACTTATTTTGTTTTCAACAAAACCAAAAATTGAAAACTATGCCAAAAAGATAATCGATATCATCTTAATTATCATAAATTTAATAATAAGTACAATCAATTTACTTAACCCCATGCATCGTATATGACACACACTCACACTCACACACACACACATATATTGGCATACTTCATCATCATCATAATCATCATCATCATCATCATTCATCATTCATTACAATCATTTAATTGTACCCGTTGTTAGTTATTATCATAAAGTATGTTTTTCAGAAAAAAATAAAGCCGGATTTTTTCATTTTGAATTTCAAAAATTTTTTTTGTTTTTCTTTCAAATGAAATCTTTAAAATAATTTCAATCTAAAATCAAAAAACCGATAATGATCGATATACGCATCGAATAATCATTTTTTTATTGCAATCAAAATCGTTGCTGGTGTATTTTATTATCATCGATATTTCATTCAACAATTGAAATTTCAAATGATTTATTGAAATTATTTGTTTCGATTGCAATCAATTGATTTTATTTATTTTTTGCAATCAAAATATTACTAGAAACCCAATGTTTAAATGTTTCTAGAGCCCAATAGAACTAAATTTTTGTCCATTTATTTGTTTATTTTTACTCAAAAGAACTCATTTTGAATTATTCAATTATTCGGTGATTATTAAAATTTATTATTTCATATTCTCGTGTACAGTATATATATATATATTAGGCTGTCCGAAAAGTTTTTGTCGATTATATCGTAGGGAATGATGAGAAAATCGGCAAGAATTTATCGAACAACCTAATACAATAGATTTTGAATTGAAAATTGAATTGAGAAAAATTCAAGTAAAAAAAAAAAAACTTTGCATATCATTTTCTGATGATGATGATGATGATCAATTGTTAATTTGCATATTTTGAATTATTTAAATTTTAATGTATTTTTAAATATATTATATTTTTATTTTCACGAAATTATAAAATTTTTGCAAATTACAAAATAATGGCAAAGTGAAAAATCAATAACAAATATCAATGCCAATGAACAATTGACTATCAAAAATGTACAACAACAAAAAAAAAAACTTGAAAACTTTGACAAATCAATTTCGCTTTTGTTGTCGTTGCTGCTGCTGCTGCTGCTGTTGATTTGAAATTTGTAATGAAATCAACCAACACCAAAGATTTCCACGATTTTTATTATTGATTTCTTTGTATTATGAAATAATTTTCAAAGTTATCAGAAAAATGTATTTTCTTTTATTTTTTCTTCATTGAATTTCAGCTCGTTTCAGTGTTTGTATGAATGGAATTTTGAATTTTATATTTTCATATTATTTATCAAAAATATAAAATGAATCAATTGCGCATCAATAAGATGTATGAATGAATGGAATTTTGAAAATTTAAAGTTTGAATGAAAAATTTTTGAATTTATCGATTTGAGAATAAAGTTTTTTTTTTGAAAGTTTTTTCCAATGAATAAACATTGTGAATTTTCATTGTGATTTTAAATATATTAATCGATTGATTTTTTGTTTATTTTTTTATGAATAAATAAAAGAAGAAGAAAAAATCAAAGATTTCATTTGAATTGAATTATAAATTTGATCATTTTTTTTAAGCTAAACCAGCAACAATATAACTTTCGATAGCACATTCAGAATGGCCACGACGAATTTTGAAATAACCTTTATCACCCCAATCGTCGTTCCATGAATTTGCACATAACCAATATGGTGTACCATTTTCAACACCCCAACCAAGCATTTTGATTGCATGACCACCCAAAGCTTTTTGTGATTGTCGTACATAAACACCACTTTTGTAGCTAAAAAAATCATCAAATACAATCAATGCAGCTTCGACTGGACCATATGTCATTATTTCAAATTGAATTTGTTCAACTGATGATGAAACATAATATGCACGTTTACCAAAATGTAAATCTTCATCATATGATTTTGGATATTCTGCAATACATTTTCTTTCACATGGTGGTGTTTTCATGCCTTTTGTGGAACATTTTGGTCGTGGACCTTCTACATGATGTTCACATGGTTCAATTGTGTATGGACGGCATGTTTTGTTATCACCGTATAAACCACCAGTGACTAAACCTTCTTCCACCCAATATCGCCATGCTGGCAATGATTGGCCACCGCGACATCCATAGCCACAATCATCACAACAAGTTAAAAGATCTTGTGTTGAAATCGCTACATTTTTAGTACCATTTGATGCAATACAAATACGATCAGAGATAGCTTCAGCTGCGGCAATAGCCCAACATGAACCACATGAACCTTGATCACGGATTGTTCCGATTGATTTGCATTTTGGCCAATGTTCTCTTGCATCAAACGTGTCAGGTATTGATTTTGGGTCAATATTAGCAACTGATTGAATTTGAGCTGCATCTCTTGCTGGTGGTACAATTGGATCAAGTGAACCTAAGAGATTTTTAATATAATCAGGATTAACATTTTTTTCAAAGTTGCGTCCAGCCTAAAATTGTATAATGATCAATATTGAACACCGCAAAAAAAAAATCAATTTCAATGACTTACTTTCCATGTAGATTGAATACTATTCAAATGATCAATATATTCATCTGAAAGAAAATAATCTACATCAAGTTCTGGTTTAGCCAAAACGATTGTAACAATCGAAACAAATACCAAAATTGATTTAAACATTTTTTAAAAAAATTTTTGGTGAAAAAAAAATTAAAATTATTAAAAATTCAATGATACAATTAATTAATTTTCAAAAAAAAATTTGAACAACAAAAAATCAATCGATCATCAGTGATTGAAAATGATTACAATCAAAAGATTTTTATACGAAAAAATAAAAAAAAACGAAAACCGAAAAAAAACCGATTTGAGAGATATCTTATTAGATATTATCTTAGATTTGTTTTATTAATGAGTAGCTGATACGTTTTGGATTTTATCTTTATTATTATCTTTATCAAAAGATCACTATCAACATCGATTGCATTATCTTAATTTATTTTAATTTATTTATTTATGGTGTCGCGTATGACCAATGACTGTTGGTAGTCATTCGTCATCACGATTATTTATGACTTGAAAACTTTTGACCAATGATTGTAATTAGTAACATGCATGATTACTGTAACATGAGTAACATTGATTACTTTAATTGTAATCAACCACAGATATGAACAAATCCTAGATTTTTATTATTATTTTTATCCCCAAAATTGATCAATTAATTAATTAAGATTGTCATGTGATCAAGTATTATTTTTCCCAAAAAAAAACATGAGTGAAAATGAGGCGAAAAAGAAGAAAGAAAAAATCCGGTATTGATCGACTATAATAATAATAATTGAAAAAATTCTATTGAAAATCGATCCAGTTGATTGAACCTCAATATAATTGATTAATATTTTTATCTATTTTTTTCGGTGACATTCTTTATGCCAATATATCAGTGAGTGTTATTATTATTACAATTATAATCATCGTTTGGCCGTACACAGGAATATCATTATCATCATGATCGATTAATTGCACTTGAAAAACGATGAATTAATCAATCGATATTGATTGATCAATTGAAAAAAAAATCAATATCGACGATAATGATTGAAATTGATTGAAAAAAAAGAGGCCAAATGGAAAAATGGATTAACGGGGAAAATTAGGATGAAAATTTATTCATTTTTTTTTTCGTTTTAAATTAATCAATCATACAATTCATCAATTGAATGATACTTTAATTATTATTATTATTATTTCGATTAAACGACAATAACAACGACGACGACGACGACAGCAAAAATCAAATTTCAAATCATCATTTTTCAATGAATGAATGAATGAAGAAATTTATTAATTCATTGAATAATATTAATCATCGGTGTGATTGTGTCATTTTTCTTCGATTCACACAATCAACCATGGCAAAAATTTTCAACACAAAAAATCCATATCTTTACATATATTTTTCTTCAAAATTAATTCAAATTGAAAAATAAATTCAACCGAAAAAAATATAATTTAAATTTTCATTAAAAAGAAAAAATCAAAGCTTATTGATTAAATTTTTGATGATTGAAGATTTTAAAATTTCATGATTGTTCACTCATGAAATTCAACGACAATTGAATTGATTCAATAAGAAGAATTTTGTATCCAAGAAGTCTTTGTATTTAAATTTCAAAAAAAAAAAAAAAAAATTGCGCGGTTTTCGCTTGATTACATCATGAAAATATTGATTGGTTGGTTGGTTGGTTGGCTGATGATGATTTTAAATTTAAATTTACATACAAACACTATGATAATATTGATGTGGAAGAAATTGCTTGAAGAAAATATTTAAAGAATCGAGGAAAAAATTAAAAATTTTCAAATTTTCATAAATTTCACCTAAGATATTTAAAATAAATGAATGAATTAATGGATGAATGATTGTAAGAACAAAAAAATTATGCAAATTTGTTTCGCTTAGAAAATTTGAAAAATTTGATTTCAACAAAAGTTTCATAATTTCAAATTTTAATTTCATTTTTTTTTTCGGGCCTCATTTTACCCCTTTTTCTTCGGTCTTTGCTTCGCTGCATTCACCATTTTCCAAAAAAATAAAAAAAATAAAATAAAAATTGGCTCAATTCAATTCAATGAATAATCATCATTCATGATAATATGAATATTATGAATAATAACGATAATTGGTATGAAAATTTATGCATACATAGGAAAATGCATTTAGTTCTTAATTTTTTTTTCTCCTCCATATTTTCAACCCATTATTGACGAAAATGAAACGAAAACAAAGAATAATAATGAATGAAAGAAAAAAATGAATTGTATAAACGATAATAATAATAATAATTCAATGATATAATAATGATAATGATAATCCTATGGAGAAAAATATTATTATTCAAACTATTAATATTAATATTATTATTATTATTACACTAAAATATATAAAATATATCACCATTATAAGCATCATTCATTATTATTATTATTATTATTATTATTATTATTATTATTATTATCACAATGATTTTTATTTGAATTTTGAACAAACAAACAAACAAACAAACCAATGAATGGGTTGAAATTTAAATTGAAAAAAAAATTTGAATAAATGTAAAATCATTGAAACTTTATTTTCAAGAGAAAATTTTGAAGAAAAAAAAATTTCAAGTGTAAATTTCAAGTGAAAATGAATGAGGGAAAATATAAAATATATAATTCATTCATCAGAAATATGAATATAAAAAAAAAATCAAAATAACAAGTTCTAAGTCCTTTTTGATTTGTTGTTTGTTGAAAATTTTCATTATTTTTACTTTCATAGGAATTTTCAAATTCAACACAGTATTGTCTATTTTTGCTCGAGAATAATTGAGATTTCTTTTATGTATCGGGGCAAGGGTTGTCTCGCTTGTGCTTTCATCATCATCATCCTTTCTGTATATGTTTCTGATTGTGATTCATTCTTTTGTACCCCTGATGAATGATATGATTTGACATTTAATTTAATGAATAATTTTTTTTTCGTTCTTTGAAATATTCTTTATTTTTGAATAAAACACAATCAAACATGTCATCACAAAGTCAATTCAACGTGAGCATTTCATTTTTTTTAATATTTAAAATAGAAATTTTTGATTACTTATATTAACTCGTGCAGTAATAATTGAAAAATATTAGCCAAAAATTTATTTGAATGTACATTGTACTTGAATGATGATAATTGAGTTTGAATTTCAATTTTTGAATATTTGTTCGTTATTTTTTTTTGTTTTGTTTCAAGTACAATCATCATCATCATTAATTTAACATCTGAATCATTTCTATTAATTTTTTACCCTTAATTACTTCATTAATTAGATAAATTCATTAATCGTTGAATTGTTTTTAGAGCTTTCAATACCGGGCCAATTCTGAATACCGGTATTTCGGTATTGGAAATTTGCAATACCGGGATCCCGGTATTAAAACCGGTATTGGAAATAAAAAATTCAATCATATTTTTATTAAACTAATTTTGATTTTCATTACAAATATTTCATTCTAACTTGTTATTTTATAAAATTTAATTGTAAAAATGGAAAAAAAATGATATCACGTATTGATATCTTTACATATACGTATAAATATAATTTTACAAATTGATACAATTGATATTATTTACATTAATACAAATAAAAACTTACCGTATGATTAATTCAATTGATTAATCAATGTTTTAATCCAAACAACAAAAAATTAAATAATTTACACACCACAAGGTAAAAAATATCAGAAAAATTATTACGAATTCTTACAAAATTTAGGATTTTATTTCGAATTTCGATTAGTAAATTAGGAAATATAAAATAGAATTTTTACTATCAAGTTATTACTATTATTGCTACTATTACTGATAATTATTTTAAAAATTTTGTTTTACACCGCTTTTGAGTGAGCAAAATTGAATTAGGACTTGAGTTAAGAAGTAGCCCTTAGGATTCATACCTTCAATGTAGCGTCTAAGGAGTACTGGAGACGGTCGCAACACATGTGAACCATAGGCAAACCATCATATCATTTGTACATATCATCCTCACATAGTACACATTCCATATTCATACACTCATTCACTGCTTAATTACATACCAATATTTTCATTATTTTATTTTAATTTTGATTTTTACAATTTTTACAATTTTATTTTCATCTTATTTTCATTTAGTTTAATTGATTAACCATTCATTTATATTATATTCAAGAGATGCAAATGCTTGAGCAGAGCACCGATTAATAAAAGATTATTATTATTAAGTAGCCCTTAGGAAGTAGACGCATAATATGAGCCATCGCACCAAAGTTGCCATTATCGGTGCTAATCATAAATGTGCCTTATATGAATTTCAATGCAAAGAAATTGTTCGTTTATATTCGAAAAGATTGATTGAAATCAATTTAAATAAATTTTCTTGTGCGAAAGTTGAATTTATATCTATTTAAGCAATACCGAAATACCGGTATTTTTTGCATGAATACCGGTATTCAATACCGGACCAAAATCGTCCGGTATCCCGGTATTCGGGATCCCGGTATCCCGGTATTGAAAGCTCTAATTGTTTTTCATGTTTTTTTTTTGTTTTTTCAAACACTGGGTGCAATAAAAATTTTTTAAAGTAAAATTGAAATCATTTTCAAAACTATCCATCTTTTAATTATTACTATTTTTATCATTATCATCATTAAATTAAGCCAAACAAAAAAAGTCATGTGATATTGATCGTTTTTTAGTCTTTGTCGTTCAGCAAAAGTGAAGTGTGATCTAAAGTGTCATTGAAAATTTTGAGAAAAACAAAATTTTCTTTGTAAATTTCTCAAAATAACACTTTAAGTGCTTGTTCTTCTTCTTCAACATTGAAAATTTTAAAAAGTGCTTAATATTTATTTTTATTTTTTCTATTATTTCTTTGTTGAGATGATTTCTTTTTTCTCCCATTATTATCATTGATTTAATATCATTTAAAATAAATAAATAAATGAATGAATGAATGAATGAAAAAAAACAAGAAATCCGTATGACGATCAGTATCATTGCTTGTTTGGCAGTTAAAGTTACATTCGTTGCTACTATTGATATGATCATATCTTTTATCATAACATCAACATAATAATAAATTCTTAATATTATTATTATTATTATTATTATTACATGTTATCAAATGGTTCTTGTATCATAAATTTTTGAAAATAAAAAAACAAGAATTGTATACGAGATTTCATTTTCATTCCGAATGTAATGTAATGTTTTGTTTCAAGCCCGGGAAAAAACAATGGCAAAAATGAAATCGAAACATTCTGATTCTGATTACATGAATCGTTTGTTTGTTTGTTTGTTTGTCTTTTTTGCAATTCTTTACAATTATTATTAATAATATCGCTATTGGCTTCGAATTATTTTGATTATTGTTATTATTATTATTACCATTATCATTATTATTATAATAAGTTTGTATTATTATTCCCATTTTTTTCTCTCTTTCTTTTCATCTGTTTTTGTTTTGATATATGATAATGTGAAAAAATAAAAAAATAACAAATCAAATATGAAGCTGTCCAGAAAATAATCAATGTATTTCTCATTAAAATTGAATGAGAAAATCACTAATAACTTTTCGGCCAACTAATTTTTTTCATTATTGTTAGAGATATATTTCAAATAAATAAATAAATAAATAAAAAACTATTATTCATTCAGTTACAATAAAAATCATTAATTTATTTATTTATTTTTCTTGTTGTTATTTTTAGCCATTTTTTTTCTTGAATCTCTCAAGAGCAAATAAACATCTCTCGAAATATTCTCGTATATCGGGATTTTTGTGTTGTTTTTTTTCGTCTATCATTTACGTAGAAACATTGTGAATCGATATAAAAATTGAATACACGAGAAAACAATAGCAAAGCGAACGGATTGAATTCTCAACTGAGAATTGATGAATGTGTATTTTCGATGTATTTTCGATTAAAACTAACTCTGAATAATAATAATAATATTCACATAGAATTTTGATTGTTTGATATGTAGTGAAATAAATAATGGAAATAAAAATAATTGAAATAAATAATAATTTAATCAATGAATGAATGAATGAATTAAATTATTCACTCTTGTCAATATTCAATATTATTAATAAATAATTATTAATTTTATTATCATCATCATTATCATTATTTTAATGCATCAAAGCATCTTTGAGTCATCATCATTGATGATGTATCATAATCATTACTGATTGTATATTAAATATCAATTGAAATAAATATAGACAAATAAACAAAGTAAAATTTCTATTTATTTATTTATTTGTTGTTTTATATTTTAGATTCAATTCAATTATTTCAGAACCAATTTTTTTTTCGCCCACTGAAAATTTGAAATTGAGCCCTTTGTTGAAAATATGTATAAAATGTTTCTATGAAAAACTTGATATTATAATCATCAATCAATAAATGAATTTGACAGGATTTTCTAAGCTGAAATAACATTTGAAATAAGAAATTCAAAGAAATAAAAGAAAATAATGATTCATTCATTCAATTATTAATGTTTCTTATTATATTATGAATATTTAGAATATGTTCACACAAACTATCAATGTTAATGGTTTATTATTAAACAGTTGTTTCCTATTTCAAATTCTAATTTCAATTTTAATCGTTTATGGCACAATGATGATGATGATTGAAATTTAAAACGATCGGCATTTTGATTGGTTCAACATTGACAAAACATATTCATCAAAATAGCTTCTTTCAAAAAACAAATTGAATAAATAAATAAATAGTTTGAAGCTGAGTGAATGATTTGAAATTGATTCTATTTCTTGCTTGAAATATTTATTTGAATAATGTTTTCTATTCATCTATTTTCCTTTATCATCTTGAATAATCTTGAATTTTGTAGTGATAATATTAAGGGATTTTCTAAAATTCCCCATAATTTCATTGTGTAAAAAATATTTTGATTCAATTCAATTTAAAATTATCCTGGTTTTTGTCTGTTTTTTTCTCATTTATTCATTAATCGTATTTTTAAAAAATTTCATTTTAATTTTGTGCATTTATTTATTTATTTTTTAAACATTTTGATTTAAAACATTATGAATTTCAGAATATTTGTTCATTAATATGAATGAAATGTTTGTCAAATTATTTCTATTTTTTTTATCCGAAAAAAATTATCATCATTACAATTCAATGAACAGAATGAAAAATATTCATGAAATTATTTCAAAATAAATGAATGATAATGATAATGATGATGAATATTTATTAAAAAAAAAGGCCAAGTGAAAATGAAATATGTTTGTTCGTTGGTGTGTGTGTGTGTGTGTGGGCATGATGCATGTAACTATAGTTAACACTATAGATAAATGTCAAAATATTTACATTTGAAAATGTATAAAATTATGAAAAATTTTATTTAAAAAAAAATGATTATTAAAATGAAGCAAATAGACATGGTTTCAAACAATAATTCTAAATGAATCTAAATTGATTATGAATGAGTAATCAATATGAATTGTAAATCATTTTCATTGTGTTTAAAGCAACCATTGCATCCAGTGTATTCAAACATTTTGGTTTGTACGGTATCATTTGAATTCATTGTTTCATTTGTTTATTTATCATTGCTCATATGCGTGTATGATGACCATTTTTTTCTAATTTTTTTTCCATGATTATTATAATCAAATAAAACAATGGCCAAAATAAATATGAAAATCAGAAATATAATAATAAACTTGGTGCATATTTGAAAAAAAAACAGGAAAAAACTAGATGGTCAGTGAATGAATGAATGAATGAATGAATGAATTTAATGAATGAAAACAAAAAGCAAAAAAAACCAGAAAAATTCCAAAAAGAAATCCATAAAATTCATAATTTAAATTGAATTTAAATTTTCCGAAAAAATTATTCAATGTAAATGAATGTAGAAACAATATGAACAAACAAAGAAAAATGTGAACCAAGATCAATTATTATCATTTTTCAAATTTAAGTGTAATTTCAATACAATTTTACTATGATTTCAATGTAAATTCATTCAATTTTCGATTTGAATTCATTCAAATTCAATGTTTTTCTATAAAAAAAATAAATGTTCATTTAAATCTATCCATTATTTCATATATCGAATCAATGTAAGAGAGAGATCGGAAAAAATAATGAAATCAATAGAAATAATGAAAAAATGTTTCTGCAATAAAATTCGACTGAATTCAATTTTGTTAAAATTTTGCTTGACTTTAAAACTATGAAATAAAATTCAAAAAAAAAAAAAATAAATTTCAACCAAATACACACACTAATCATTGTAATAATAATAATGTATGAAACAAAGCAACAAAAAAAAATTGAAGAAATTTTAGTTACAAATAAAAATTAAACTGAAAAATAAAACAAAATCGATAGGATTGATCGAAATTTTGTTGTTGTTGCTGTTGATGATGGATCGATTTATTCGATCCATCAAATTCATTTCGATTCAATTCAATTCAATTCGTTTCATTTCAGTATTTTTTTTTAATTCTGGCGATTCTTGTGTATTTTTTTGGGTTCAAAAAACAAACAAACAGCAAAATGAACTATGTAGAAATATATATTATGAAATATATATATATATATCAATATATATTATATGAATATATGAAAATAAATAAATAAATAAATACTTTTTTATAAGGTCCCAAGTTTTTTTTTTTACTTTATCCATCATCATCATCATCATTACAATTCTATCAAGTCCCTTTACTAGTTTTCTTATTATTATTATTATAAATTAACGATTGGTTTTTTCTCTGGTAACTTATAACTTTATAATTTTCCAATAAGACCAAACACACACACCAACACACATTGATTAGTGTGACTTTGGCTCTTTTTTTTCATCCGTTATTTGATTCATAATCAAAGAAAAAAATGAAATAAAAAATAATGAAAATATTAGAAAAATAAATGAAAGACCCGAAAGAGATTCGAAATTTTTTTTTTTTGGGCGAAATATCGAAAATGAAACTGCCACTGTCTCTCTCTATTTAATAATTTACTGTTTTATTTTCACCATCATTTCATTTCATCATCTCGCTTATTTTTTTCTATCCAAAAATATTTCATATTTTATTCACATTCATATTCAATCCTGATTCAAATTCATTCATACAATTCATTCATTCATCCCAGTATCAATGTATGTATGTATGTTCATCATCATCATCAACAAAACACATCATTAACATTATCACATATGAAAATCATTTGGTTTAGTTTATTTCATATTTCCCATTTTTTCATTTTCATTTTTTGGTTGACAAATAAGGCAAATATGTATTTATTATTATTATGATTATTATTATTATTATCAAATAAAAACATACAACATATATTTTATTTCTTTTTTCGTTTTCACACACACACACACACACACATATTACATTCAATTCAATTCAATCATATTTCTATTTTCTTCACCATGTTCAAAATAATGGCTGAATAAATAATTTCTTTTTTTTCTTAGTTTATTTCATTTTTTTTTCTTGGGCAAAAATATAAACTACGAGTAATAATAATAATTTGATTATGGTATTTTGATTTAGCAAATGCTTAAGAACAGTGATAAAAAAATGAATGAATGAATGAAAGATGTTCAAATGTTTGTATGAGAGCGAGAGAGAGAGAGAGAGAGAGAGAGAGAGAGAGAGAGAGAGAGAGAGAGAGAGAGAGAGAGAGAGAGAGAGAGAGAGAGATGAAATATAAAAAAGAAAAGATGCTTGTTCATTTCTTCTTAGTATTTATTCTGTATTATTATCATTTTTTTCATTTTATTATGTAATGTGTGAATAATAATAATAATAATAATGATAATAATAATAAAATATTTCAAATAATAAAAACATACAAAAGTACAAGTGTACCAAATACTACTAATAATAATAATAATAATAATCATAATCATAATATGACGATAGACGATAATCATACTAATAATAATAATAATAACATTTATAATAATATATTCAAAGAAAAATTTGAATCAACTTTGAATTTTTTTTGATCAAAATTTTTTGATCAATTCATTTCTCGGTGAATATCCTGAATTTTCTTTTTAGTGTATTATTGTTGTCTGTATATTTTTTTTGTGCATATTTGTTCATTTCTTCTCGAATGCTTTTCTGTTCATATTATGAAAATAGAAAATATTTAGATTTATGAATAACAAGAAACTTGTATGTAAGTGTGTGTGTATTTGTGTAATGATAATAATAATAATAATTATTATTATGTGACGATAATAATGACTCGATTTATTTAAAATATCATTTTGTATTATTGCTGCTTGTTTATATATATATATAGCCATATATGGCTGAAAAGTGAACTTAGAAAATGAAATGAAAAAATTTGATGCGAATTTTTTTTTTTTTTTTTTGTTTGAGAAAGCTTAATAGACTGGCTTTCCCGAAAGCCCAAAGCCCAAAGATGATGATGCTAAATTAATATATATATGAATTTGGCGAAATGTAAAAATGTCAAAATATTAGATTGTCCTGAAAAGTTCATTTTACTTAATCAATAGAGTTGTTCATGAAAATCAGCCAGAATTTTACGGACAACCGTAATACATTCGAATGAACATGGAATAATATTAATTGAAGCAAAGCAAAAAGCGAAAAAAAAAAGAAAATTTCCGTTTTATCAATTTGAAAAAAAGAATAATATTAATTTGATAATAATAATAATGATTATAATAAAAAAATCATATTCAATTAAAGATAAAACAAAAAACTGAAAAATAAATGATAATGATAATTCAATCAAATATTAAACATATATATATATATATCGTCGTTTGAATGTTTTATATTTGAGACTATTTGATTATTTCATTTCAATTCCAATATTCATTCATTCATTTTTATCCATTTTATTCATTTTGATTATTATTTTTGACTAATGACAATGTTATTCCATATCTATTTCTTTCTGTCAATGAAATACAATGAAATTTATTCGATTCAATCATTTGTTCAATGCTTAGATATTTGATCTGATCGTATATATGTTTTGTCATTGTATTAAAATAGAATAAAAAAAATTTAATCAATGTGTTCATTTTAGCGTTTCTTGATTTATAATTTTCTTGTCAATACTGTTTTAAATTGTATTAATAGAGTACACACACATGAACTAGTATACATATTCACAAAACAATTAATTAAAATGACTAAAGCAAAAAGCAAAAGCAAAAAACATCAATGTTTTTATTCAATTTTCATCCAATAATTATCGAAAGCATATATTTATTTCCAATGTTCATTTTATTTTCATTTTTTTATTTCCATTCGTAATTCATAAAAAGCCTTAAGCTATTGTTGATGTGTATATATATATTTAATTTAATAAATGTAATATATTAGGCTGTCCCATAAGTTCTTGCCATTTTTTAAGATTTTTCGCATTAGAAAAACGGCAAGAACTTATGGGACAGCCTAATATTATCAATCATGAATGAATGAAAAAAAAATGGCAGTGAAAACAACATTGATCCTCCTTCCTCCTTCATTCTCCTGAATGCTAAAAATGAATGAAATGAATCGAAGTTTATTGGATTATTCGAAAGTTAATTCTTTCGAATAATCAAATCGAAATTTCTTTAGGGATTCCTTAATTTTTTTTTTACTTTCTTATTATTTTGAATGTAATATTTGATTATTCGTCTATCTAATAAATATTCGGAGAAAAAAAAATTGAATTTTTGTTATTTTTAGAATGAATTAGATATATTTGATATGTATATTTATATTTAATTGAATTGAATAATGATGATGAAAGAAAAAATAAGAAGAAATTATGTTTCAAACATATTTTTTTTTGTTTGAAAAACAATAAACAATGAATTTTGTTCTCCTTAAAATTCAGTTTTCTGAAAAATTGATTCATGATATCATCAAACAAACAACAAATTTTAATTTCGATTTAAATTCAATGTATGTTTGTACATGTGCATTTACCTAATTTTGCAATGCATTGAAAATGCCTGTATTCAATATCAATTCACAATTGATTTTTGATTCAAAATTCAAAATTCAAAATTTCCATGTTCAATGTGTTTATTAATATATGTATATATATTGATATATTGTTTTTTTTTTGTTTTTGTTTCAGTAGTTTTTCATTGTTCAATTTACAGAATTGTCAGAACAAGTTTTGTCAACAAAATGATACAATGATGATGATGATTATGATGATGATGATGCAAAAACTACAAAAACAAAAATGATGATAATAATTTCATCAATATATTGATGTTTCCAATATATTAATGTTCATATTAAAACATGTAAAATATGTTATTGTTCAAGTTATTGTTTCAACCGATATTTTTGTTTAAAAATATTGTTTTATGTATGATGTTTCATATTTCCATATTTTCAATCAATTGAAATAGAAAAAAGTCTCGAAAAACATTGTAATTTCAAATCAATTTCATTATACGATTGATTCATTTTCATGTATTTCCAATATTTTCAATTTTTTTGTTCATACAAATAGTGTGTGTTGTTTTTTCGAATTCTAAGAAATGAACAAAATTACTCGAATCTTGTCTTGAATTTTGTCAAGTTTTCATTCATATAAAAATTAATGGAAAATACAAAAATACAATCGCATATGTTCAGCTGTTTTCGAAGGCGTTTTTTTTTTCTATTTTTGCTTCTTTGAATTTTGAATATTCATTCAATTATGCAAATAATAATAATAATCATATTCATTCTTCGATATTATTGAAATTGAAAATCAATAAAAATCATCAATGATTTTCTCTTCTCTTTTTCTGCTTTTCCACCGAAAACATATTTATCGCTTGTTTTTCTGTTTTTGTTTTTCAATGATTTACACAAAGACAATACATGTTTGTCAGACTGAAATTATATTTGAAAAAATGAAAATGATCTTAGAAAATGAATGACTCGGAAATTTTCTTTTTTTTTAATATTCAAAGTTTTCATTCATTCATTGAATCGATCCTCTTCGGATTCGTCTTGATCTTGATTTCTTCAATTTCAAAAAAAAATCATCATTAAATTATTGATTTCAAATACATTTATTTTATAACATTTTCAAATTCAGAAATGAAAAAAAAATATTGAATTGAAATATTCATTTTATTGAATTGAATAATGTGTGATTTGATATTATTATTACATATTGATTTTATTTTTTTTATTTTTATTTTTTGAAATCATTTTGTCTTTTTTTTTTCATCTCATCACAATGTTTCCAACAATTGATCTCTCACATATTTTTGTTCCGAATCGAACCATTTGATCCAAGTTTATTGTTTTTTATGTTTTTCTCGATTTTTTTTCTATTATATTTGAAACAACTCGAAACATTTATCATCATTTTATTATCATCGTTATTATTATTATCATTATTTGATAATGATTCAATAAATAAGTCGATTTATGAATAGAAATGAATTGAAAAAAGAAATAATGATGTAAAAAAAAATTGTCAAAATGGCCAAAATTCCAAACTTGAAAAATTTCATTGAACATATCAAAGAATTTCGAGGTAAAAAAAATGGTGAGGCAAAAAAAAAAAAAAAAATGAACAAATGAACAACAAACAAGAACGACATATGCCAAACATAAATAAATAAATAAACAATATGAATGAATTGATTGGTTGAATAAATAAATATAAATGAATAAAGTCTTAATCATTCATATGAGAACAAATATGAATAACTGAATGTACACATGACGCACCTCAGTGGGGGAGTCAAATGTTTTTACATATCATATTCAATTTGTAAATTGAAAAATAAAGTAAACTTTTTCATCATAAATTTTTCATAATTTTTTTTTTTTGGTGAGCATATTATATTATATTATATTATTCAATATTCAATTTGCTTATTTCAATTTCATTCATTTATTATTTGTTGGTTTATTTATTTTTTAAAAATTTCATCAAAGAAACAAAAAATAAAATAAAATAAAATTGAAATATATTTCTATGATGAAAAAATTATGAGAAAAAAATGAAAAAGTTTTTAAAAAAAACAAAACGAAAAATATTCATTTAATTATATTCATTCATATATATATGTATTTCATGTATATTTCAGTACATTTATTGAAGCATTGTTTGCTTGAAAATTGAAAATTGAATAATTCCATCCACTACACAAATTCGTTCAAAATTCTGGCCCTTTTTTTCGTATGGAAATAATTTTAAATTCAGGTTTTTTTTTTTTTTTTTTTTTTTTTTTTTTTTTTTATGAATGTGTCATAAATATGGGTGTGTGTGTGTGTGTGTGTGTGAATCGAAATCAAATATACAAAAAAAAAGTATATTGAAAGTATTGAAATCAAGAAATTGAATTCAATTTAATCCAGAAAACAATCATGAATTTTGATTTGAAATTCGACTTCAAAAATCAAAAAAAAATAGAAAAAAATAGAAAATAATAATAATTATTTAAAAATGAATAAATGATAATTTGAACAATGCCAAAAAACAATATAAATATGATGAATGAGTAAATTGAAAAATACAGAAAAAATAGAAATAAATCTCACGCAATCAACAAATAAATCAGAAATTTACCAGAGAATCGAGTAGAAATATTTCAAAATCTGTTCTGAAAAACATTGAAATTTTGCATAAATGCAACTCCAAAATAGCTTTGTATTTGATTTATTTTATTTTTCGAATTTGAAAATTATAATTATATATATTCATTATTATTACAATCATTATAACATAATGATGATGATGATGATAAATATTCTTCATATTTTTTTATATATATATTCATTCTATTTTTTTGATTGACAGAATTTCAATTTTTTCAAAATTCTATTATTTATTTCCTTATTCATTACATTCAAATTCATTCAAATTCATTCATTTGAATGAATCAACTCTTTTTTCCTATTATCATTTTTTTTGGTTACAATAAATAAAATTGATCAAGATATTTTTAGACCAAAATTTCTGCGTGTACAATTTTTTTTTCCATTGATTCAATGAATTAATTTATTCATATTTATTTCTGTGCAACGAAAAAAAAACGTGTGACAAAATTCAATGAAAATAAAAATAGAAATCAGTGAAATTTCACTGAAATTCATTCACAGTCTCATTTGATTGCAAAAAATTATTGAAATTCAAATCATTATCTATGAATTGAGTCAAAAGTGTGAATTGAAATCAAAATGAATGTACCGGAAAAATTTAAATGAATTGAATATTATTATTATTCCTGCTTTATTTTTTTGTTAGACTCGTCTTGGGGTTCATATATGCACCGACCAACCAAGGAAAATAATCCGTTTTATTTTATTTTATTTTTTGTTTCTTTGATGAAATTTTTAAAAAATAAATAAACCAACAAATAATAAATGAATGAAATTGAAATAAGCAAATTGAATATTGAATAATATAATATAATATAATATGCTCACCAAAAAAAAAATTATGAAAAATTTATGATGAAAAAGTTTACTTTATTTTTCAATTTACAAATTGAATATGATATGTAAAAACATTTGACTCCCCCACTGAGGTGCGTCATGTGTACATTCAGTTATTCATATTTGTTCTCATATGAATGATTAAGACTTTATTCATTTATATTTATTTATTCAACCAATCAATTCATTCATATTGTTTATTTATTTATTTATGTTTGGCATATGTCGTTCTTGTTTGTTGTTCATTTGTTCATTTTTTTTTTTTTTGCCTCACCATTTTTTTTTACCTCGAAATTCTTTGATATGTTCAATGAAATTTTTCAAGTTTGGAATTTTGGCCATTTTGACAATTTTTTTTTTACATCATTATTTCTTTTTTCAATTCATTTCTATTCATAAATCGACTTATTTATTGAATCATTATCAAATAATGATAATAATAATAACGATGATAATAAAATGATGATAAATGTTTCGAGTTGTTTCAAATATAATAGAAAAAAATCGAGAAAAACATAAAAAACAATAAACTTGGATCAAATGGTTCGATTCGGAACAAAAATATGTGAGAGATCAATTGTTGGAAACATTGTGATGAGATGAAAAAAAAAGACAAAATGATTTCAAAAAATAAAAATAAAAAAAATAAAATCAATATGTAATAATACAAATCAATCAATCAATTTATCAATCGATTGATTCATTTATTTATTTATTTATTTATCTATTAACACTATTATTGAACACCTGAAACACATTACCGCCATTACCAACGTAAAGGAGGAACGATAACGATGATAACTATAATGTAATAATAATGATGATGATGATTATCATAGTACAATGAACAAATGATAAAAACGAATCAGCGGATGATTTGTCGCATTTTGTCAATAGAAAGACAGTATTATATTTGTTCATCAATTGATTTATTGATTCTGGTAAAAATTAGACTAAATTAATTCAATTTTTCTTCAAAAAAATCAACATTATTGAATTTGATTCAATACAATTTGATTCATTGATTCAATTTATTGTCGATCATTGTGTTCATACTTTGATAACTTATTCTATCTTTCAATAAGCTTTAGTTTAGCGATGTGATTCTTTAATAGCTAATAATTGTTAGATAATTCAATAATAGATTTCGAGTATTTACTTTGAGAAAAAAAAAGAAATGATTCAAAGACCAAAAGAAGAATATTTTGTTATTTTTTGTCAATTCTTCTATTGGAATTGGATTTTTTTTTCTCTTTTGTCCATACAAAGTAATAATAAAAAATAATTTGCTCATAAAAAAATACTCTGGACAATCTTGTCCATTTTTTTTCAAATATGATTTGAAAAGATTCCGAATTAAAACTATTATTGGATTCGAAGTAAAAAAAAAATTAAATTCCATTGAATCTTAATAATAATAATAATAATAATACATTCAATGGCGAAAAAAAAGAAAGAAAAGCTAAATAATCAAAATAAATTAAACACCATTTATTTACAATCATAATGGGAATAAGCTTTAATTTTAGATGATAATAATTTCATTTATTGTGTTACATTTATTCGATTATATTGATTCTCTTCTTTTTTTCTTTGGTCTGCTATATTTTTGAAATTCTCTTTTCTTAAAATTGTGATTTAAAAAAAAAAATATTTTCAATACTGCCAGCTAAATAGTGGAAAATAATTGACGACAGTAGTCAATAAAAAGGGGTGAAAATAGACGTTAATAAGCAACAAAAAACTAAAATGAAATAAAATTCAAAGACGTCGTTTATTTATTTATTTTTATTTATTTTTAAATTTTTACTTGAATCATAAATCACGTGGTTTTATCTGTCTGTTTAATGTCTGTTTGTATCTTTTTTTTATTTTTTCTTAATTTTTACCAATTCTAATCATCATGATGAATATTTTTGAAAATTTTCATTTCCATAGAAAATATTAATGAAAATTTGATTAATTTTTTTTTTCTTTCCATTTATTTATTTTTTTTTAATCTAGTTTTATTGAAAACATTTTATACTGGTCTTATTGATCCTGAAGGTGTTTGGTGGCAATTTGCATATTTTCTTTGCTATGTTAATTCAACATTAAATCCTTTGTTATATGCATTGTGTAATGCAAATTTTCGTCGTACATATATACGAATATTGACATGTAGATTTCGTCGTGGTAATCAAACATCAAGTTCAATCGGTATGGCTGTCGCTGCTGTACATCATGCAAGACGTTTACAGCAACGTGAAATACAAAAACAGCGTGAAGAAAAACAACAACAACAACAGCAGCAGCAGCAACAACAACAACAACAACAACAGCAAAAACATCATCATCATCATCAGCATCAGCATCATCAACACCAACACCAACAGCAGCACCAGCAGCAGCAGTCAAATCAAAAATCAATGCATTATTCTTTGCAAGGACAATTGAATAATGGAAACAATAATAACAACGATTCGAGTGTATCATCGAAAAAACATCAAAATCATCGTAAACAACAACAACAGCAACAACAACAATTGATTAATACAAATGATGGAGTGAAATTGGATGAAAAACAATTGATAAACAGCTCATTGATAAATGATGAAGCTGGAAATGATGCTAAAACATCATCAACAATAACACCAGCAACATCAACGATGACAACATTCTCGACATCGACGACTACAAATGTAATGAAAAATGTTATCGCAACAAAAGCAAATATTCATTAATTAATGTAAATTCATCAATTTATAATTGATCAAATAATGATGATCATACAATTTTGTAATAAAATTTTTTTTTGGATTTTTTTCTTTTATTTCGAAGACTTTTTGCGATTTGCGTCAATGGATACGCAAAAATACCAACTGTAATAATTATATTAATTATAATATAATTATTATAATAATTAATTACAATCCTTTCAATCGAGTATTTAATAAGTTGTTTTATAACTTATTTTAGATATACTTTTGTATTTTGTTAATAAAGTTTTATTATTTTTTGTGATTTATTTACTCAACAACAACAGTATTTGCGTTAGTTTTAAAAATTAATTTTCACAGCAATTACTGCACCTGATAATAATTAATTTTTTTTTTTTTGTTGCTTTGCTTTCTCCTCTATTTTTTAAATTGTTTTTCTTTTTTATTTTTACCCAGGTAAATATTTTATATTCATTAATTCAATAATTGTTCTTCTTAAATTATCAATTGTGTCTGTACATTTCTGTTTCTGTCTAATCGATTAATTTATTTCAATTCAATAATAATTAATCGATTGAAATGCAGTGCATATGCAGACCTAGTGACATAGATACATAAACACACACAATAATATTGCCAAGAAAAAAATGTGAAACAATTAAACAAAACACAGACAAACAATATAAAATATATCCGAAAATACATGTGACATACAAATAATAGTCAAAATGCACTCGAAACAAATTGTTTTAAAAATAGTTTGAAAAATATTTGTACGGGAAGATATTTTGTGAAATATATTTGAAATATTTAAAATTTTAAAATTAATGATTACTTTAAAGATCAATTGTTTCAAAACAAACAAACAAACAAACAGATGGACAAATATACATACCTGCATACACACACCTGCACACACAATAATAATTATGTTTTAAGATTTTTTGTTTTTTTTTAATTCATTCATCTAATCAACATTTAATGATCATAATAATAATATATAATAGTGGACCTAATTGTTAACTTATGTAAACGAAAATATTAATTGAAAAAAAAATAAAATAAAATTCCAAATGTTTATATTAAGCAAAATCAATTAATCAAATATTCAAATGTTTTCAAATGTATTAATTATTATTTGAAATTTTTCTTTTTTTTATTTATTTATTTAAAATTTTTGAAAATTGTAATATTGAATCATCATCATTTTTTTTTTTTTTTTTTTTTTGATTGGATTATTGAAATTGTGAAAACATGAAAAATGCTTAAAAAAATATGAATATGAATGTCAATGTGTAAAATAATAAATGTATCATACATCATACATTCATGTTTAATTATTTAATATGTTTAACATTTCTTTCAATTGAAATAACACATGAGATTCTATCTCATTTTATTTCCCATTTTTTTTTTTTTTTGTTCTTCTTCTTTGAAGCCAATTTAAACATTTAAAAAACGATACAAAAAAAATGAATTGTAATCACATTGAAATTGTGAAAAAAATGAAAACACAACAATGAAAACATTGAATTTTAAACTTTTTAAACTTTTAATCAATTTAAATATTTCTTTCCAATCATATAACAACCATGCATAATATTTTACACTTTGAACGATGAACACTTTATTTGATTGAAATTTTATTTGATATACATCAATATTACTTACATACACACACACACACACACACACACCACAAATACATGCAAAATTCACACATGTGAAAACATATCTAGGCAAATAAATTGATTTTTTTTTTGATTGATTAATTTTTTTTTCTTTTTGATTGATTTTTATGATGTCAATTATTAATCAATGAATGATAATTGAAATAAAAATTATTTGAAAATTTAAATTTTGCTTATTTTGTGTTTGTTTTTTGCCCGTTTTGCTATGAATTTATTATTCGTGAGATGAAAAATTATTCAATTTTAAAATTTTGATTTGATTTGAATTCAAAGCAATTTTTTCCAAGCTTTAGCCATCGAATTTCACATAGAATCTGCCATCTTGTGTTTGTGATTATTGATGATTGCTGATCGAAAAAGGTAAAAATATTTACTACTCACTCGAGCCAAAAGGAGTAAAGAAAAAAAATGTGAAAAAATGAAATCATCATCATCAATTGGGTATAATATATATTTGGTAACGCATCTGGCAAACAAATCTATGTAAATTATTTTAAATCTTTTGATAATTTCTTCGAATTTGTTTGTTTGCTGCAAAATTTATTGTTCACCGATTAAAATCTTTTTGCAAAATGGCACATTGGTCCGATTATTCATTGCGTGGTTGGCTTAGTTTTTTAGCATTCATGCATATTGGTCTTTGTTTACGTTCAATGTTTGATCCGAATTTTATATTTGATAAAATTTTCTATACAAATATTCATAAAGGTTTGTTGTTTATTTAAAAATTACTTTGAAACTAAAAAATTGCTTTATTTTTTTTCATATAAATTTAGAAATAGTATTCGTACATTATTTTGGATGTTTTTCATTTTGTCAAGCAATCATCCTTATACAATCGGCTATTCATTTATATGTTTTACCGTATGTTATTTTCCTATTTATTAATTTCTCTATGAATTCAGCTTATACAATTCATTTTTTTTAATAAAAAAAAATTATACATAGACTGCAAACAATAACAATTTTTCAGCTGATAATATTCATTACATTAATCATTATTGAATCTTGTTTCTATTATACAATCGATTTTTATGGTGCTACATTATTGCCTTTTATTATGAGCGGTATGTTATACAATCATTATTAATTTTTATTTGATTTCATTTAATTGTAACTAATATTTGTAACTAATATTTTTCGCATTTAGTTATATCATTAATTTGGCTTGTATTATTTCATTTCATATGGAAACCATGGATGAAAATGGATATAAATGAAGATATTAATAAATCAAGTTTTCATTTACATTCAGGACATCATCATCATCATCATCATCATCAAAATCATCTTAATAAACGTCAAAAATTTCATTTACATCAATATTAAATTGTTGAGATTGGTGATGATATTGATAATTTGAACAATATGAAAGAAAAAAAAAGAAAAGAAATAATATCGATAATTCATTCTTTTTCATATCAAGATCAAAACATATCAATTATCGATTTGAAACCATATATGCTAGTCAATGAATCGAACAAAAAAAAAGCAAAAATTTGATTCCGATCTTATTATTTTAATTTTACATGTGAATATTTATTTATCTATTTATTTATTGATTTATTATTATTATTATTATTTTATTTTTACTTGCATAATGTAAACTTAATTCAATGATGAAATTAATTCTAAAAAATTGTCATTGGACAAAACTAAAATGAATATTAATGATCAAAATAAATTATTTTTCCCTTCAATTTTCATCAATAATTTACTTTGTCTCTTCAAAAAAAAATTGATCAATCAATCAATCAATAATTAATTATACAAATTAATATTTTTATTGATTTAATTTCTTCGTTGTTTTTTTTTTGGTGAAATTTTCATTCCAATAATATGAATTTAGCTCCAAAGATTTCACTGCGAGCGTGGCTAAAATTCGAAAAAAATTGAAAAATCAAACCCTCGAAAAAATTCATTTGAACATTTCAATTTTGATCATTTTCTTTTTTTTTTTTTTGAACTGTTCTCGACTCATTTTTCGAATGATGATTCAATTTGAAATTTAGACAATTTCAAAGAAAAAAAACGATAAACAAACATTCAATCGATGAAATTCAAAAAGATCAAAAAATGAAAACAAAATATACATCATATATACTTGGAAATTAGTCAAAAAATAATAATAATAATCAACTTGATACTTGATAATGTCGTTGACAAATATCAAGAGAGCTACAAATAATTGCTTAGAACTTGAATTGTTGAGGCAAAAAAAAAATTTAGAAAAATTGATCTTTCAATTTTTCAAAAAAATAAAAAAAAAACAAAAGTTTTCTTCTACTCCAAAATGAAAAATCTTGAAATTTTGAATTTGAATCTATCGAAAAAAAATAAACTTTGAATCTGAATTGTCAAAATTTAATAAAATAAAATAAAATTTGAAAAGACTATAGTTATATATAAATATTGATCGTAACCAGTCAAGTCATAGACAATTTGAACAAATTTTGAAATAATTGAAACAAAATATTTTTTTTTTGAAAAAAATAAAAGTAAAAATCAAAAATATAAAACAAAATATCGCATTTCATTCTTATTGAATTAATAATTTTGAATGAATAAATGAATGACATTCGTTTGTATTCTAATTGAAATTTGTGAAACAAATAATAATAATAATATTTGAAATGTATATTTTGGTGAAAATGGTTTTAAATTTTTCTTTTTTTTGAAGTTTTCAAGGTTGAAACCTTTTATGAAAATGTATTGAAATTCAAAATTCTTCTACGGTGAAAATATCGACTAAATAATATCTAATACGAAATCTTCAGACCTCTGCATACGCGCATATATGCAAAAGCATTCTGCGATTGCTTCGTAACCGAATTTCTAAAAAAAAAATTCCAGTGAAATTTTAAATGAATATTCATTCACAAATGAAAAATTCAAATGAAAATCAAAAAAAAAAAAAAATCAAAATTTTTAAAAATTCTAAAAAATCTAAAATTCAAATGAATATGTATATATGTTAAAACATTTACATTTGTGTTTCTGTTTGTTAATTTGTTTTTTGTTTTTTTTGTTTACTGAAATTGGGAATTGATTTTTTCCCCGTTGATCTCATCATCATCATCATCTTCGTCATCATCATCTTTATTATAATCATCATTATCGTCATCATCATTGAAATCATCGATCATCGAAATTTATCAATCATTGAATCAATCAATTAATCAATGTATTTTTAAATTCAAATGAAATAATGAAAAATTGACCGGTGAATAAATTTAAATTTTAAATTTGATAATTTTCAAAAAATTTTAAAAGAAATTTTCCTTTGCTTTTTTTGCTTATTGTTCACAATTCTTTTCTATTAATTTATTCGTTGACATTATTCAGAATTACAGAATCTCTAATTATTTTATGTAGTCAGTGAATGAATGAATTGAGGAAGATGTGGAAAAATTGATTCATATATATTCTTTGATTCCTATGAAAATATCGCAAAATTTTCTTAGGAGTTTTTTCCTTATAAGTTTCCAGAGAATAAATGAAATAATATTGAAAGTAAATTCCCAACAATTCACCTAGAAAAACCTAGAGAATTCTTCGATATTGAAAAGTAAACAAATGTCTCAGAGAACATTGATGAAAATGTTCTATTTTCTATATTTGGAAGAAATTCAAAATAATATACACAATCTTTGTTTGAAAATTCAATTCAAAATTAGTAGCATTTACAGAATGTTTTTAGTAAATAGTATAAAAGTAACAAGTAGTTTTTTATTTCTCGAATAATTTCTATAATTTAAATTTCTAGAATTATTAATCCTTTGATTATTTTATCTATTATTCGAGAATTATTCATAAATTCAAGGACTGAAAAATTTTTTGTGAAAATTTTCAAATTTATTTCAAGCATTTATTCGATTATTGTCTTTAAAAGACAATCAATGATAATGATAATTGTGTATTTTCGGTTTTAGAAGGCAAAATGGCAATGAAAAATAAAATATTAATAATTAACATCGAATAACAATTAAGATAAATTTTATTATCAATCACATTATTATCATCATCATTCGAAAGTATTATTTGAAAGTAATTAAAAATAATATTCATTGTTATCATTTTACTTAGATTAATTCAAATTCTTTCCATTGTTTTTGCAACAATTTTCAATTTGTCAGTGCATTCTTAATGCATGAATGAAAGGATGCTTTTTTTTTCATAGAAAAAAAATAAAATAAAATATAATAAAATTTCCAACATTAACAGAATTTCTATTTTGTAAAAAAAAATGAAAACAAGAAGCTTCTAAACAGAATTTTATTCTTATTAATATTTCAATTCATTCAAAAAAAAAAAAAAATGAAATTCAATATATTAGGTTGTCCGATAAGTTCTTGCCGATTTTCTCATAATTCTCCTACTAAATAATCGGCAAAAACTTTTCGAACAACCAAATATAGTAACATTCATTTCATTTTCATTATCATTATCATTATCATTGATGATGATGATTATAAAACAATAATAAAATTTCAAAATTCAATTCTTTCATTATTTTTATGTGTTCATGAGTTTTTTCTGTTAAAAAAATAAAAAACATAATGCGAAACGTATACATTACTAAAAATATACGAAAAACATCTGAGAAAACAAAACAAAAATAAAATTCCATATGTTAAGCGAATAATAACAAAAACAAGCAAAAGTATAAACATCATCATCTGATTCGTCAATGTGTTTCTGAACAATTGTATAATTTATTTATAATTCATTCATTCATTTCTTTGAATTATCATTCGTATTTACAATTTTGAAATTGAAATTGAAATAAAAAAATTGAAATTTAATTATTTATTTATTTATTTATTTCCAATTTCATTGTTTTCAATGTTTTTCCCACATTCATCCATTCATTTTCATTCATTCTCATGCATTAAATATTATTCAAAGAATTCAAAGCCACTTAAAGACTTTAATTATTGTCTATTACACACACACACATACACACAAGCACACAAAATCATACGAAATTGAAATTAGATAAAAATGAATGAATGACTGAATTGATGATGATTATATTCATATTTGTTGCTGAATATATACTGTATATGAATATATGAATATACTGTTTCACATATTTAATATGTGAACAAATTGATTATTATTATTATTATTATTATCATCAATATCATTATAAAATTATCATTCATTCATTTTTGTCATTTGTAATGATTTCACGAGTGTAATCGTATGAAATTTTTACATATTTATTTATTTATTTATTTAACTTCATAATTCAATAATGCTATTCGTTTTAATACAGTATGTGTTTATCCTCTATCTATTTTAATCTTTGTAGCTCTCTTTTTTTTCTGGCCTGTATAAAACATTTATTTATGATTAATAATTTTTTTTTTTTTTTTTGAAAAAAAAAATCTCAAATTCAATACATATATCGAATCAATATATATATATATTGTAGAGCAAGGACATGTTGAATAAATGAATTGAATTGATGTATGGATGTTTGAATGAATGGAAGATGATTATTATTATACTCTTTGTAATTCTTGATATATTTTACCTTGAATTTTTTTTTAATTATTATTATCAGTATTAACATGGTAGTGTAAGAATAATTTTTTTTTTTTTGAAAGAAATATTTATAAATACATTTCAATGGTATATTTCAAACCCATTCATTTTTCCATTATATTTGACTATATGAGTTATGTATCATGATATGTGATTGCCGATTTTTTCTATTTTTTTTTTTTTTTTTTTGTTCCGAATCATATCATAAGTCTTATGATTTTATTTTGCATGAATGTCTTTGTGTGTGTGTATGTGTATGATTACAAGTATCGTATAAATAATATAAACGATTAAGTATATTAATCCGTATTTAAAAAAAAAAAACATATATCAATCATTGTTTTTGGTAATTATGCGTGAATTTGTGAATGAGTATATGTCACGAGATTTATGAAATCATAAAAATTAATTAATGAAAGAATTTAAATTAATTCATTTTAATAAATTAAATTGAAATGAATTATGATGATACTACTGAAATTGAACCGTTTTTCATTTATCAGTGAGAAAATTGAACAACAATAATACGACCTTAAATTTTACATTGAAATTACATTTTTTTAACCTTAACCTTGTATGATGAAAAGAATTATGAATAATATTTGATTTCTTCATTTGTATACTCTGCTTGAATTTTTTTTTTTGTTTGGGAAAAATTTGTATTTTTCCCTTTTTCACTGTTTAATTTATTTGAAATTTATCAAATAAATTAACTTTGAGTGATTGATTGTTCATTGTTGTAATCAATGATTATACTAATAATAATAATTATAAATGATTATTCGTCATTATTCTTTAATGTTGATTAGAATTGAAATTTCATTCTTTATTCCATGAAAATCTGAAGAATTTCAAATAATAATCACTTGTAATTCAATCAAAATTTGAATGAAAAATCCAATGAAATAGATATTGATAAGTAGAAAGATTTATGGTGAAAAATACATGAATAAATAATTAATTTTTAATATAATTGAATAGTGATAAAAAAAGGGGAAAAGAAGAAAAATTGAAATGTAATGTAAATCAAATTACATCCAAAGAAAAATGTATTGTTGAAAATTAATTGAATCAGAAAAATTTCCTAATTCAACAATCAATTTCAACGGTCGTTCATTCATTTGTAGGAAATATTTTTGAATTATGAATATTTACATAGAGATTTATCAGAAATATATATATATATATATATATGAATATATAAAACACATGCATTTATCCATATATTTTTCACTTAATAATAATAATTAATTTTTCATTTAAATATTTATTTTGCATCTATCATTATTATAATCGATAATATCATAGTTTTCATAGTAATCATATTTAATCATACACGATGATTATTATCATTATTATTGAACCAAAAAAATATAATTTTAAATAAACAAATGAATGATATCGTACGAATTAATATGATTATTGTTGTTGTTTGGTTATTAACCCTTAAAACTCGAGCTGTGCAAGCATCACTCACCATAAGATGTAATGCAGCAACTCGATAGACGCCGCTCAGTCACCATTTTGCATGAGTGTGAAAAATTGTCGAGCTGCTGGCTTGCTTGCGCTGTAAATGCTTTCGAGTGCTAAGGGTTAATTCATCAAATTTCAATTTTTTTTTTGCTTTGCTTTTCAATCTATTCATTCGTTAATTCATATCATTGTTATATTGTTCATTAATTCATATTATAAATTATTGAATTACCATTTTAATAGCTAAACATACACACAAAGAGCGAGAGATATTGAATAGAATGTGGAATTTTAATGAAAAACATCATATGATTTGTATTATTTCTTAATCATTGAAAATGATCATAGAAAATGCAAAATTTCCTTTTTTTTTCTTACAGAAATCGGTGTATGTGAATGAGTAATATTTCTTATCAATCGATTTATTTATACCAAATATATATTCACACAAATTAATACTTTCGATCGAAAAAAAAAAATCTAGTGGTTGATGATTGACATCAAATACATTAAATTGTGTACATTGCCACATCCAACAATCCAACAAACAATGGATTAATATCATTTTTGTACAAATCAATTTACAATTTTATTACCACCACATATATACAATTTTCTCATTGTCATAAGTGAATGATTGATTAATTCATTACGATTGATCAATTATTAATTGATTGATTGATTGATTTATTTATTTATTTATTACTGATAATATTTTCAAATAGATAATTTTTAAAATGAAAATTTTTGTTTTTGAAAAAATCATTTCAATTTCAATAAAATATCATTTGTTAAGGAGTTTATCATGGAGAAAAATTCCGTATAATTACTATACTATTCAACATAGAATTCTGCATTCGAAATTTAAATTTAATTCATTTTCAAGTGTAGTTTCCACAAGGACACAAAAATCATCCATAATCATATGTTCATATACATTTTTTGTTTTCAAAATTCTATTCTCTTGTCGTTCTATCCAATTTCTAATGTCTGTGTCTTTAAGTGTGTGCATGTGTTTGTGTCAGTATCAATTTTCTCTGCATATTTTCAGAATTTGAATCCTTGAGCCATACGGCCATACACCATCATCGTCATCACTGTGTGTGTGTGTGTTCTTTTCCATAAATTTCAGGCTTTTCTTTGATTTTTCATTTCAAAATTTCAATTTTTAATTTTTCAAATGATGAAGAATTGAAATGTTTTTTTTTCATTTCATTTCATTTCAAATGTGTTTCTTGATGGCTGCTTCTTCAATCCATTTGTTTATTCACTAATTCTTTATTATTATTCTTCTTCTTTTTTCAAAGAAAAATAACAATATTCAATATCTTAAGAATTTCAAATTGTACACACACACACACACATACACACACACAAATTTTCCCACACATAAATCATTCAATTCAATCATTCAATTGAATGTCAAAATTGAATAATATTTTGAACAAAAAAAAATATATATTAAAAACTTTGCTCTACAAGTGTGTGTGTGTGTGTGTGTATCTTATTATTATATAATCAATTACAAGACACATACATACATATATATATATATCGGTGCATACAATTGTAAATTTTTTTGAAAAAAAAGAAGAATTTTCATCCTTAGAAAAAAATTTGTATGATCATTTTTGCTATATAGTAGGTCGTCCGTAAAGTTTATGCCGATTATATGGTAGGAAATCATGATAAAATCGGCAAGAACTTATTGGACAACCTAATATATATATTTTTTTGATCAATGGTAAAAATTGAAAATTATGTCAAAATTTTTCACAAATAAAATATTGAACATGTGAATTTAATATTTCAAAAAAAAAAAAAAAAAAAATCAATCGGTTGCTCATTGAATTTAATTATTATTATTATTATTATTATTATTATATATAATATGCACATGTTGTTCACCATATCCAAATATATAATTGAATTGAATCGAATTGAATTAAAATTTTTTTATTTTTTCGAAATAAAAGTAAAAATTGATTCAACACTTTTGCGTTGTTCGTTTCGGTACGTTCGGTTCGTCGTATTCACTTGTATTCAATTCAATTCAATTCAATTCAATTCTTCTTTCAAATACATTCATTTTGATTTGTTTTCCATGCGTTGTATTGTATACGTTATATGTTCATAGCAACCGACATTGATAATCATATATCATTATTATTATTATTATTGTAAGGAAAAAGCAATTGCTGATTGTAAAAGCAATAATAATAATAACAAATAATGATAATAGCAGCGTTATATATATATACATTGTTTTGCCGTTATATTTCTTTTCATTTACATCATCATCATCATCATCAATGATCATCATAATCAATATAATTCAATGATGCTGATCATCATCATCATCATCATCATTGAATTATATTATAAATGTGTGTATGTGTGTGTGTGTAAATGTAAAATTGTACTTTCATCAAAAAAAAAAAAAAAAAGATTTTGCGCATTTAATTTTTTTATTATTGTTTGAATGAGAGAAAGAATGAAAACGAAATTGAGAAATGAGAAAAAATATTCAATTTCATTGTCAATCATTCATTCATTCATTGATTTCTTTTGTATCATTATTGAATTTATTCCCCTTTTAAAATGAAAATGAAAATATTCATAACAATTAAAACAGATTGTAAACAACAATGACTGTAATACTGTAACCGTGAAAATATTTTGGTACAAAATTTTATTTTTTCATTTTATTTTATTTGGATAATTGTTCAAAAATAAATGAATTTGATCAAGATGAATATTTGATATATTTGATATATCAAGAATGATATTTGTTTTGAATTTGAATTTAAAATTAAAATTTGATTTCAATGAAATAAATTTTAAGAATTTTCAATTTTTCAATCGATCGACTCAATTGACTGTGTTCGATTATGTGTGATTATGTGAACATTGACAAATGAATATATTGATTTGATTTGAATTATATCATTGTCAAGTGATTTTTTTTTTATTCAATAATGTCCGTGATATTTCTGTGAAAATTTTTAGTGAATATGATTTATTGTGATTAATTTTCAAATAATATTGAATTCGTTGTCCAACTGTTATTTTATCAAAAAAAAAAAAAAAAAAAAAAAAAAAAAAATTCAACTCCAAACCGAGTTTTATATGTGATTTACAACAAACAAAAGTGCATAAAATATCCATTCAATTTCATCATGTATCATCAGCACAACCAATCAACTATGACATCTTAATTTAAAAATGGGTAAGTTGATTTTTCTTTTTTAAAAAAGAAGAAAAAAAGAGTTTAATTTCGGATGATTCGACTTGTGAATGTAAGATAAGATTGAATAATGTGATGGTAGATTCTGGAATACTTCAATTTTGCTTTTATATATATTCGATTCGTTCATTTTTCTTCGAACATATCTCAAAGGTTTCGAGAAATCATTATACAGGTGGTTTTCCGGGTGGAAAAAATCCATGAATTCTACAATAAATACCGATTTATATTTCCAATCACAATCACTAACCATTGGTATCGATCATAATCAATGATGTGGCGTATTTTTTCTCTCATATTCAATTATGATTTTTCATTTGCATTTTCTTTTCACTGTTGCATTGATTCAATGCAAACAACATAAACACAAATCAACACTTTTTTTTTTGATTAAAAACTAGACCAGAACATCGATTGACGCAATCTCTCATCATTTCCACATTCTTTATTTTTTCCATGGAATTTTTATGCCCGATTCCAATCAAATACATGTATGTATTTCGAAGAAGAAAGGGGAAAAAAAATTTATTCAAGAATTTTATTTACGCAATTTCTGATTGATGACAAATGAATGAAACGAAACAAAACGAAACGAAAAGAATTCATAATAATTTCATGTGAAAATGGATAAACTTAATGCTTTTTCAACTCGAAAAAGAATTTCGATTAATTTTTGAGAATTCTTTGATTATTTAATTTTTTGCATTTCAACGTCTATGACAATTGTATAAACTATTGAATAATCATTCCAAAAAGTATTGAACCGAAAATAATTAATCAGAAAAAAATAATTTCATCATTCAATTCAATTCAATTAATCATAATTAAACAATCAATCATTCAATCGATGATGAATCAATCGATTGATTTATTCATTTATTTATTTATTTGATTCGATTCATTCAATGTAATTCTTTCTAATTTTCATTTTGTCAAATTTTTTTCTCGAAATTGACAAATAAATAATTGAATAAAATGAAATAAATGAATTTTGTACAATCAAATTGTACAAAAAATTTTATCACGTTAGAAACAAATTGAACAATTTTCATTTACGACTTAATACAATGCTCATATTATTTGAATCGAAGAATGTCATTATTGAATCATTGAATGTATATGAATAATATATATATATCAATCAAATTGATGAGCAAAATAAACAATGACTGAGTGTGTGTGTGTGTGCGTGTTGGTTCTGTACATATATAAATTATGTATGCGTTGAAAGGTATTCAATTCTTTAACGAATAATTCATTAAAAATATTTGCGAAAAAAAAACATTTGCAACAATAACACATTGTAAAATGTGAGGGCGAAAATTAAATACAATTAAATAAAATTCATTGAACCATATTCACATATGCGTGTGTGTGTGTGTGTGTGTTTGTGTATGTTCATTTTTTTGAAATATCATGAAATGGTATGGTATGGTGTTTCAAAGCAACCAACAACAACAACAACAAATATAACTGACATATGATTCTTCTTCTTCTGTTTTCATAATATTTTCGATTGTCTGAAAATAATATATCTATATACGTTTACATGTAAATAATAATAATAATAATAATTTATAAATTTCAATATCAAAAATACCATACGAATAAATAATGATTACAAATAATGATAATGATAAAGTTCAAGGAAATTCATTTATATTTCAATCGAATACATTCACTTGTTTGTTTGTGTTTGTGTGTGTGTGTGTGTGTGTGTGTGTGTGTGTGTGTGTGTGTGTGTGTGTGTGTGTGTGTGTGTGTGTGTGTGTGTGTGTGTGTTTCACAAGAAAATATTGAAAATATTTAATGACAAAAATATACATAATTTCAATTTTAAAATGATTATTATTATTTGTTGTATTTTTTCATTAAATTTATTTCTCAAGAATTCTTGAAGAAATAATGGATATAATGGTCAATTATCATGATGAAGACGGCGGTCAAATTTAATTGATTAATTTCAATTAATCAATCTTTAATTTTTTGACCAAAAAGTTTTCAGCCATCAAAAATTGAATAAATCGAGCAAGTATTGGGTCATTTTTCATTCAATTAATGTTTTAAAATATTGTTTGATTGATGTGATTCCTATTTCAATAGCTATTTCGATTGATATTTTATTCAAAATTTGTTCAGAAGAATATACGCGTAATTCTGAATGCGTTTCAGACAAATGACGTATCTTTACGTTTTTATTCTCAATCGTATGAAATTCCATTCATGTTAATTTGATTCAATCAAAATGAAAATATTGAAAACGGAAAATTGAGAAGAAAAAAAAAATTTCAAATGAATCAAAAACTTTAATGCTACTTCTCTGATGTCATCGATTGCCCATTAATAATATTCATTCAAGCCACCACTTTTTACCATGTGTTTCTTCAATTTTTCTCTTGGTAATATTTCATTTTCAACCTTCAGTAGAAAACCTTTTGACTAAATTGATCAAACGAAATATGTTCTTATAATGGTATATATAATATCACCTTACATTCTAGCTCATATATATATTCAAATATATTCAATTTTACATTTATTTATTGGGCGTAATTTTTGAATGAATATATTTGCACCGAATCAATGACGCCTGGTTTCTTTTTTTTTAAATTTATATTTCTCGATAAATAAATTCACAGTTTAGTTTCTTCATTGAATTTTTTCCTCTTTCTTTCATTTTTCAACTGGTTAAAAATGTGTATGCGTGTGTGTGTGTGCTTAAAAATAAATGATGCATTTCATATGCCTGCATTTGATGGATGCTTCGACGAAAGAAACCGGTATATTTTCATTTAATTCGTCATAGTTTTTTTTCCATTAAGTCTTCATATAAATGAATACATCCAAACACACACATATATATACAAGATAGTCTTAAACATCAATGGTTTAAGCATCAATAGTTTTTGTTTTCGTTTGTAACAACTTTCACTGAGACTGCTGCTGCTGCTGCTGCTGCTGCTAATATTTTTCAAGTTTTCAAAGTTATTTCGATTTATTAATTTTTTTTTTCATCACAATTCTACATATACAAGGAATGCAAATGCATGCGAATCTACGTAAATTGAAAATATTGCATATTTGAACGATGTGAAATGAAAAACATTTGAAAAAAATTGCAAACAAGAACCGAATACAAACGCACACATGAATTCATCGGATATAATATGTAATTTCAATGCGAAAAACAGTTTTTGATGCAATTTTAAGTTCATTTTCAATTTTTTTCAAAATGAATGAATAAATGAAATGATTTCATTCATTTTCAAAAAAAAAAAAATGTTTAAATTTAATATAATTTGTAGTATTTGATATATGATATATATTGGATGCACTAAATGGTGCAAAATTAAGCTATAATTTATGTAGCATTTTAAATAATTGTAATCGAACAACAACAACATTGTAATTACGATCCAAGAATTTAAATATAAATGGACGAATGTATAAAATAACAAATATTGCATCGACTCGAATATTTTTGATGTTTTTATTTAGTCGAAATGATTTATGCAAATATTTTCAATGTGCATACTTAGAAGTGTATGTTCATTGAATAAACATTAAAATATTGGCAAAATATTAAAAAAATGAAAATGAATATCAACAGCAACAAGAATATTTCGTTGATTGAATGGAGGAAAACAACAAGAATGATCAAATTTTTTTTTTCTTCCGACCTTTTCAAGGAAAAAAATGATGATGAATACGAAAAAATGAATGTGAATGTGAAAATTTAATTGATTTCATTTCATGAATAAAGCGAAAATCATATCATATCATAAATCAATTCGATTCAATTGATTGTAATTGATTTAAATTAATTTAGACTTGAAGATCATCATATTTTTCTCGATTATTGGTGATGATTTATAATAATTCTAATTATAATAATGTTTTCATGATCATATTGACTATATTTTCTTGACTGTTTGTATTTTTGAAAGCATTTGATTTCCAAAAATTCTCACCCAAGAAATTGCTCCCAACTTGTTCAAAGAACAATGTTTTTTTGAACAAGGTATCAGGTGTGATTTCTCCCTTTAAACGAAGGTAGAATACATACTTTTCACACCGTTTGATATTTATTTGAATGTCTTCTAGTTTAAAGGAGTTTAGCCATTTGCATCTTGATTGAATTTTTATCCATGTGATTCAAATGAATTCACATCATTTGTTTTATATTTTATTTCATATTTTTTTCTCTCTCTCTGAATTTCCTACGTAAAATATATTTTTTAAAAAATAAAAAAAAATGTACCGTCTATGATCAAATTATGAATATGTTTTTCAATAGAAAAATATTAGAATATTCAATGATGAGTATTCAAATATTTAATATATATATATATATATATGATGTTATGATGCTAAATAATTTTTGATGCCGCTGCTTTCAAATTCATATTGATTTATTTATTTATATTTCAGAATATTTTTTCTTTACATTTCATTTTATTTAATATTATTTCTAAGAAATATTTTTTTTTGTAATTTTTTTAAAGCATTTCTTGCTACTACAAACTTATTAAAACATTAAATTTTCATTTTTTCTTCTTCTTCTTCTTTTTCTTCTTCATTGAATTCAAAAGTATTCATCATTCATATTACTTAGATTCACACATTTTCAAACAAAATAGAAAAAAATTCTTTTCGAATGGATTATTTCATATTATTCTTTTTTTTCTTCTTATGTATGTATGTATGTATGTAAGTGAGGTTCGCATATATTCGTAAATTATATATATATGTGTTGTTTTGCCCGTGTGTTTAATTACGTATATTTATTAAAGAAATAAATGATTCGATATATGCACACATAAGAAGAAGAAGAAGAAGAATGAAATAAATATCAAGTTGTTCATATGTTGTAAATCGAAGAAAAAAAAATTACTCGAAGAAAATTGAATAAATATGTGAACATATGTACGAATCAATATCAAAATACACATTTACACACACACACGCATGCATATTGCAAATATCCACGAACATATTATTGACAAAGATGAAAATGTTTAAGAAACCTTTGAAAAACCACTATCATCTTCGAATGAATGGGAAGAGAAAAATGATGAAAATTCATATGTTCACATACAGCTTTATAAGATTCACAAGATTCAATTTTCTCTCGAATAAATGATGTGAGAAAAAAAAGATGTGTTTTTTTTTTTGTTTTTGGTGTTGATCAGCTGTGAATTTCTGTATGTTGAGCATAATAATTGTTTCATTGGTTATTATTTTGATTTATTTGAATAATCATTTCAAATTGAAATAATGAGAAAGATAATTCGAATTGAAAGATGATTCAATTTTGGATTCAATAAAAAATCGATTCTCCTCTCGTCGTATGAAACCCTACAAAATTATTCATTTAATTTGTTCAAATTTTTTTTTATTCCTATTGATTGAAACATATCAAATCAAAATGATGATAATGATGATGATTGAAAAAAAACAAAGTGAAAATGTGTTTTCATTTTTCCAATGTGATCCAATGTGATCAATTTCAAATGTTTGTATGATCGATTCATGTGCAATACATTTCATTTATTTGTCATCATAAATTCATCATTATAAAAATCATCAAGTTTCAATTGATTATTCTTTTTGAAGAATTTTTTGAAGATTTTGATAAATTCATGAATATTGAAAATGATGAATAAAGTGAAATAAAATATTATATTGTGTGTGTGTCAAAACAAAAAATCAATTATTAATGGTAAGTGATTGATCAATTGTATTTTCAATCATTGAATTATCATTGATTATCGATTATTTCGATTGAAATCTCGATTGAAAGTAAAAGTAAATAAGCAAATATCAATATTAACATGAATGATCGACATTAACATGATTTTTATCGAGAATATTTTCAATAATCGGTGTCAATAATCATTAACAATTAATTACGACAACAACAAGACAAAAACATCTGTGTTTCACGACAAAACCAGTGGAAAAAATTCCAAATGTTACATGGTATTCGGTATTTTTTTTTTCTTCTCTTTATTCAATTCAATATCATACATGTATGATTATTATATTTTGGATTTTTCAAAATGAAATTCATAATAATTTTTCGGAAAATTCGCCCTTTATAATATTTCATTTTCGATGAGACTATGTCCTCCAGCAATTTTCAATGCGAAAGCATTCAATGTATTTTCAATAGAATTTTAATGTATTTTTAATGGAAGCTAATGTATTTCCATGGCGCTACGTCATTTATAATGTATTTTCAATAAGACTACGTCCTCCGGCATTTTCCTAATAGAAAGCATAACAATGTATTTTCTATGGCGATAAGCCATCACAATGCATTTTCAATGAGAGCTAACAATGTATTTTCTATGGAAAAACACGACCTTTCAATCGACTAATCAAAAATTTTTATTTCTAAAAAATGCTTAAAATTTAATCATTTTTTTTCTCGTCAATTTTTGTATTTTTGTATTTTTTTTTCTTCTCACATCAAATTTTAAAATTTCAATCACATTATAACTAATTCAATCATGATGATTGATATAATTGATGAATATAATAATGGTAATAATTGATAATCGTGTATGATAATGATGATGATGATAAACGATGATGATAATAACTGATAATAACAACAACAACAACAAAAATAACCAAAAAAAAAAAAAAAAATAAAATATCATGTGATTTTGTCCATATTACTATGCAATAAAATATGGATTCAATTTTTTTTTTTTTTTGATTCAATACAATACAATCAATCAATTAATTAATAAATATTTTTTTTTTCATTTTAAATAATGATGATGATGATGATGATGATGATGGTCGTAGTGGTGTTGTGATGGGGCGACCATATTCAATAATGGCTATGGCAATGGATAAGGTGGTGGTGGTGGTGGTTGTTGGTGGTTGGTGGTGGTGGTGGATGATCATTCATTTATTCAATCATTCATATGTTTATCATCAAATAAATTAAACATTGACACACAGTGTACGACTGTATTGAATTTTTTTTTCTATTTTTTTGAATTTAATTGAAAATATTAAAAGTGGAAAATTAAATTGGAAAAAATAAATGAAAATAAAATAAAGAGAGAGAGAGAGAGAATCAAAATTTTAAAAATTTCAAATACTAATCGAATTGAATTTTTTTTTATTTTGATTTCTTCATTTCAATCAAATTATTGAAATTGAAAATATTTGCTTTAATTGAATTTTTGAATATTTTTTTTCTTGAATTTTTCAAAACATTCAAAAATTGCTGATTGAATAAATACGAAAGATACGATTATTGATGATTGAATTCAATTCAATTCAATTCAATTCAATTCAATTCAAAAAAATGGATGACAATTTAAATTTTTATCAATATTTTCCATCCATCCATCCATCCATCCATCCATCCATCCATCCATCCAACCAAGTGTATATAATGCAGATGATTCTGTGATTCAAAATTGTTTCGCTTTTATCAATGAATAAATAAATAATCATAAAAATTGATATCAGAAATAATTATTTTTTTTTCTGTGATTGATGATAAGCTTTAATGTAAAAAAAATAACCCTTTGAAATGAATGAATATATTTAAATTGTATTTGAATCATATTTGAATTGAAAATTTAAAATTAAAATTATTATTTATTTTATTAGTTTATTCGTTTTTTTTTTGTTTTCTTAAATTCAAACACTTTAAAGTAATAATAATAATAATTTTGATTGATTATCATTGTTTTTGTAGTGTTGCCATCACCACCACCACCACCGCCATCACCATCGTTGTATTACTATCACTATTTGATATGATTCAAATAATTAGTGGAAAAATTATCACCGAATTAAGAAATTGAAAAAAAAAAATAAAGATTATGACGACCCATTTATGATTATCAGTCAATTTTTTCGCTCGATCCAAAGATGGATTCGAAATTGAAATGAATGTATTTTTTTTCTGGTTTCCATAATTACCATAATCAGCTTTATGATGATGATGATGATGATGATTGTTATCACTCTCATTATCTCATTGATCCCCCCCACTCATAATTTAAATCCACATAAGCATCATTCAAAAATTGATGGCAATAAATTTAAATGTGTATTTTTTTAATGATATTTTTTCTTCTCTGATATTTTGTTTGTTTGTATCCATTTCAATTTCAAATTGTTTAATACTTGAAATTGAATACCCATTAAATGATATTATCAATGATAATAACAATAATATAAACTTTATCGAAAATCTTTGACCACATAAAAACACTTTTTTTATACAATCAATTCAATTGATGTAAGTATTGATTGAAATGAATAGAAAAATTAAAATTCCGTAATTTGTCATGATCATTTATTAATAATAATAATAATAATGAAATCAAAACCAAGCAAGAAGTGAAGAAGCGAAAAAAAAAAAATTCAAATTTTCATTTATTTTTACTTGTGTGTGCGTGTGAGCGTTTATAATTGAAGATATTGAAATTTAAATACATTATTTGAAACTGAATAGGCATCAAATTTGTGTTTTTGCATTTCAAATCCAGTGTGTGTATGTATGCATGAGTGCATTGTGAAATGATTGATTTTTTTAATCATCAATCAATTAATATTTACACCATCTTTTTTTTTCGTTGTTATTGAGCATCAATATTTTTCTCAAATGATAATAATGATGATATATAATATTTGTTTTTTTTTTGATGAATATATTTTGGTGCCCAATATATACCAACAACAACAGCCACATATACCAAAGACTACAACGACAACAGCATCATTTTTGTATGAGCATTTTTTTTGAACGTAATTAAAATATATTCACAAAAAATTGATATCGTTTATTGGAAATATGATTTTTATAATACATATTTGTGTCTTTGTCTTTGTGTGTGTGCATATTTACATACATTTTGAAAAAAAATTTAAATTAAATCATAGAAAATAATAATAATAATTTGAAACAATTATTCTTCCTTTGTTTTATCTATTTATTTATTTAGTTTTTTTTTTCGTAGAAAAACAAACACAGAAATATATGTTTTGATGACAATATTTGATGTTTTGCAAAAAAAACGTGTTTCAAAATGTGTAACTCTCTGTGTGTGTATATATTTTACCATTGATTTAAATGTATAATTTATTATAATGAAATCATCAAATGTTTAGTTGAATCTCGGTAGAAAATGCGTCATATTTGTTTTTCGTTGAATTTTTTTTTTATTATTTTTTTTGAAAAAAAACTAAATTTCAATCGATGTTTATCGCCAAATAATAATGACAATAATAATTGATGAATATTTTTGTGAAATTAAATTTTTTTTAAACGCAACAAGTAGTTGATATTTAAAAGTTCTAGCATGAATATATATATATATATAATGAATTCATAATGTGTAAATAATGACAACAACATCCTGATTTATAAATAATAATAACAAAACTAAAAACAAAACGAAAAAAAAATTCAAATAAATGAAAATATAATCAAAAAAAAAAAGTAATTATATTGACAATACATAGAATGAATGAAAATTTTATCCGCCTTTCGATGATTTAAATGTAAATTTAAATAAATATATTTTTGTTTTATTTTGTCAATTTTTTTTTTTTGATTTTCAAATATTGATTCAGCTTGAAAATTTTACGTGCAATCATTATCTTTATTGTTACATTGAAATTTATAGATTTTGAAATGAATTGAATGATTGAATAAATGAATGAATGAATGAATGATGAAAATTCAAAATCAATTTTAAGCATCGTTTGTTCCTTGAAAATAAACAAATTATTCTGATTGAAATTTACAAATTGAAAATTATTGAAAATTATTCTGAGGTTATTCTAAGGTTTGAAAGTTATCTTTCATTTCTCTTAAGAATTAAACTATTTTTTCGATGATGATTTTTCCAAAAATTACCATTATCATTTGATCATTGTTTTTCCATAATCAAACAAATGACGTGCTGTTTCCAAGTTTTTTTTTTTATTTTCGGTCAATGATAATTTGTATTTTGCAAAGCAAAATACCGGCTCAAAACAGGGAAAAAATTGAAAAATTGAGCAAATTAAACAAATTTAATGATGATACGGTTAGCGATTCTGAATTTTTTTTTAATGAAAATGAAATCTATGGAAAAATGAGATTAAAATGAATGCAAATATTCCTGCATGGGATTGAAAAATGCATAAGAATTTGTTCAGCTGTTGACTGTCCAATGACCATTTTAGAAAAATAAAAATATCATTAATCAAAATGTTTGAAAATTCAAAATTTTAGAAAAAAAAACAAAAACTTAATTTCATCAAATTAAATCGGTCGTTTGCTTCCCGAAATGATGAAGAAATGATGAAATGGAAATATTTTTCTTATATTTTTGGATTTTGTTTCATCTAATTAATATTTATTGAATTTCATTTGATCATTTCATTTGATTTGATTTGATTTAATTCAAATTCAAGTTTCAATTTGAATTTTTCTATTTTAACATTTCTTCATCATACAAAAAAAAAAGCATTTACGTGCTGCTGCTACACATATGTATTAGAAACAAAAAACTCATCGATGAGTTTGATCATCAATTTTCTAAAATTTTCTAAAATTTTCAAATTTGATATTTATTAGGTTGTCCAATAAGTACTTGCCGATTTTCTCATTATTTCCTACGATATAATCGGCAAAAACTTTTCGGACAATCTAATATTTTTTCAACAAAAAAAGAACATGAACATGAGCAATATATGCATATGCGTGTGTGTGTAAATATGTATGTATACATGCTGTATATGCGTCAATTTTATGAAATTTTTCTCATAAATTAACCCTTAGCAATCGAAGCATTTTAAGCGCAAGCAAGCCATCAGCTCGACAATTTTTCACACTCATGTAAAATGGTGTCACTGATGGGGTGCCTATCGAGTAGCTGCATTACATTTTATGGTGAGTGATGCACGCCGCTCGAGTTTTAAGGGTTAAATATTTTTTTTCATTTTTTCTCCACTCGAAACGTTTTCTCTTAATTTTTTTTTTTGATTAATTCAATTTCAAATATTCAATTCATTCACCATTGAAGACAAACAAAATCATCGATAAACGAAAATTGAAATGAATTCAAATCAAATCAAAAATTATCACTTGCAATTCAAATGATGATGTGATATATTCACCATACATATATTTTTTGTTCGGCATTTTTTTTCTTGTATTTATCTTAGATTCTTCTTTATTTTTATTTTTATTTTTTTTAAATCATCAAAAATTATCATCATCATCGTTATCATCATTATCATTATGTGTAAGTGCATATACATGAAAATTATTAGATTGTTGTCCCATAAGTTCTTGCCATTTTCCGAATGAAAAAAAACGAGTATAAAACGGCAAGAACTTTTGGGACAACCTAATAGTTGAATATTTATCTCTAAATAATTATAATTTGATATTCAATTTTATTAGTTTTTTAAGCTAAATTCAATCCTTTTTTTTCAATTTTCATCAAACTCAAATTCTCGTACGTTTTATACTTACTTAATATTATTCATTTCATTTAAAATTTTCAATCCTTTATATTTCGTATCGCATAAAGCTTGATTTAGAATTGAATTCAAATCAACTTTTTTCTTTTTTTTTTTTGCCTAATGTGAAATACTTTGAAAGATTTTTTTTTTTTTTTTTTTGAAAAAGTGAAATTCAATTCAATTTCATTCAATTTCATTTTATTTATTTTATTCAAAGCAACAAACAGAAACAGAAACAGAAAAAATTTGCTTAATTTGTAAAAAAAAATTGATTTCAAAAAAAAAATATGAATAACAAAATAGCAAAATATCAAATATTTTAAATGTCCTTGAATTGAATCCATCATCATCATCATCATCGAAAGATGGTGAAGACATCAACATTTATTATTATTATTATTATCATCATCATCCACAAAATACGACAAATCATATGAATTTTTTTCGAAAAATTTTTCCACTTTCTGTGTAAATGTTTCTCCTCTCCTCTTCTCACTCCTCTTCTTTGATGCTCAAAATGTTTAATGTTTAAATTTTCTTATAATATTTCACATTGTCGTTCAAAAATATGATCATCATCATTTTTCCCTCATACAATTTTTGTTTTTTTTCCTACTATTTTCAAAGATATGAAAAAAAAATATTTGTTGTTTGGTTGTCCGAAAAGTTTTTTGTTGATTTTCATAATATTTTCAATTAGTAAATCGCCAGAAACTTTTCGGACAACCAAATATTAATAATGATGATGTCGAAGTAGCATCATTATCATTGATTTTTGGATAATTTACTGCTACTTTTTTGATTATTTTTGAATATTTTTCATTGAATTAACCCTTAAAACAATTTAATTTTTTCTACAAAATAAATTCTCCGTATGATCATAATAATAATAATAATAATAATGAATTAAAGAACAACAACAACAATTCTAAGCTTTTTTTTCTAAAAATCAAATTATTAAACATGTATTTAATTTTTTATTCATTTGATTTTTTTGTATTTCTGATTAACTGAAAATATATTTGAAATCAAAATTTCATTCAATGAATGTATGGAAAAAAATTTCCAATTTCACAATCACAATTGATTGAGTGCTTAATTGATTGATTGATTGATTGATTATTATCATTATTATTTGATTTCATTTCATTTTATTCAATTTACAACAATATTTCCCACCATTATTATCATTATTATTGATTAAAAGTAATAATAATTTCCAATTATTACTAAAATAAAACGCCTAAAAACCTTGAGAATTCTGTGAATTTTTCTTTGTTATTCATGAAAAATGAAAAATTCACAGGTATTTCTACCCATTCATTCATTCATTTAATCAATTTTGTACATTTTGTTCATTTTTTTCTTGAATCAATCAATCAATTCCAAGAATGAATTGTCGTCATTATTTTTTGAATTGATTTGATTTGTGAAAATGAACATTGCTTCATTCAATAATTTGAATTTAATTAAATCAATTCGTAATCAATACATGTAAAATTGTCATATTTGATTAGTATAAGATTATTATTATTATTCATTATTTATTATTCATTATTATTATTAAATTAAATCAATATAATATGATCATCTTCAATAATCAACATTTGATTTTAATTATTATTTGATTCAAAATATCAATGAAAACATAGAAATTCCAATATTTAAATAATCAAAATAATCAAAATAATCGACAATAACAGTAACAAAAAAAAAAAAAAAAAAAGAATCAATTAGAAATGTATGATATTTTGATATTTATTTATTTCATACATTTAAATGTTAAAAGTTGTAATCTCGAAATTCTTGCTTTTCATTAAACGATATAACAGCAACAACAACAGTAGTTTGCTATATTCTCTAAAACAGTTTTTTGAATAGAAAATTTTCACTCAAAAAAACAAAATCTTTCTCTCCATTTATTTATTTACAAAAAAAAAAAAAAAAAAAAATATTAGGCTGTCCGAAAAGTTTATTCGGCTTAATCAACGAGAATTGCTCATTGAAAATCAGCCAAAACTTTTTGGACAAGTTTTAATATATAATTTTTTTTCTCTTCCACTTTCATTCAATGATAATATTATTATTATTATTGATTGTTGATTTCCAAGTAATTTCAGCCATGTATCTATCTATATATCATATATCATATATATATATTAATCATAAATCAATTATTTTTTTTTTTGATTATTTTTCATTTATTTAAGAAAATTTCTCTTTAAAATTAATAATAATAATAATCATATGGGATATAAATGTTAATATAATAATTCAATATTTATTTGCTTCTTACTTCAAGATGTTTTGAGAAAAAATTCCTTTATTTTTTGCTTTCTTCTTACTTCTTTTCTTTCTATTTCTCTCTTTTTCTCTCTCTCTCTCTTCATTGAAGATTATTTCAAAATTTTATCTTTCCTTAATATAATAATAATAATATCCACAATTATCCACAGATATATCCATCAAATATTAAAGAAAAGGAAAAAAAAACTTTCCAATTGATTAATGGATAAAATGAAAATGAAAATGATAACAATCCAAATATAAATGTGAATTAATATTTAATCTTATTTCAATGATTATCATTATTACTCTATATGTGTGATATCTTTGATATTTTTATTTTTATTTTTTTTCAATGATTGAATTGAAAAATCGCTAAGAAAAATAAAATATTTATGAAAACCAAAATCAAAAAACAAAACAAAACAAAACAAAAAATGGCATCATCAACCGAAAAAAAAACAAACAAATTTGTTGATGATGAAAAAAAATTGAATTCATTCATATCAATTCAAATTCAATTTGATTCTAATAATGATTTTCGATGATTTTTGTTAGAATTTATATAGAATTATTTTGTACTTTGTTTTGTCTTTAATTTGACATAATGTTCCCCGCATTATATTAATTAATTGTATGCTAATTAATTTCTTAAAAATTTGTTAAAAACTGTAATATTTTCAAATTACAAATTGTATAAATAAAAGTTATGTTAAGCTGGGTGGTTAACGCAGTTTACAGCAAGCATACCCACAGCTTCTGCGCATTTATAATTTTGTTTGTTTCTTTCTAACAGCTCCGCAAGTTTAAATTATTTACAATTTTCTTCATAGAAATTTTGTTTATTTTATGAGAAAATTTTTTTTTTCAATTTTTCAAAAATTGATTTTAATTCTTTTTTTTTCTATTTAATTTTTTCTCAAAATATTTAGTCAAATAATAACATCCCAGACGAATACAAACAAACAAACAATAATATTTGTTGTCGCACGTTCATCAATATCGTTCATTAACAACGATTCAGTGATCGACACATCTTTCAATTACAAGTGTCTTCAATCAATATCTCTGATTTAATTTTTAAATTTGTGTTTTTTCAATTTTTTTATTCTGAAAATTTCTGATATTCATGAATCAATGAAATTCATTTAATTTGATTTGAAGAAATTCAAAAACAAAAAAAGAAATCAAAATTAATTCAACAATTTTTCCTCGAAACACCAGCCAACCGTTGCCATTATCAACGGAACAATTAAATTGTTTCAATGATTTTGGTAATGGAATGGAGCCAATCATCGAAATTGAGGATACAAATGAAGATTTTGATAATTTTTCTGGTTCCGTGTCCTCAGCAACAACAACAACAACCGCAATACAATCAATATCAACGCCACCATCATCATTATCAGCAAATACAACTGCTACATCATCTTTTTCTACTTGTTTATCATCATCATCATCTAATCATAAAACAACTGATTCACAAAAATCATCAAATCATTTTCAATTGCAACAACAACAACAGACTCAACAACAGCAGCAGCAACAGCAAAAGCAACAAATTTCAATTATATCATTAGTCACATTGGCAGAAACGCCTACAAAAATAAATGGAACAATAACATCATCTTCACCATTATCATCATCATCATTATTATTATCTACACTGAAAAATGAATCAAAACAATTAACGACGATAATCGATAATAATTTGAATGGATGTAATGATAATCAAATAAATAAAATGTCAACAATACAACAATTATTATCACCAATTGAAACAAGCACGACATCATCGACATCACCATCGACAATGGACCAATCAAATTATATTCATAATATTGATAATAGTAATAATATTATTACTGATTTATCAAACATGAATCAAAATTCACAATTTCGTTCTCGTGCATATACATGGCCACAATCGTTGAATTATCAACAACAGCAAGATGAATTTTGTGATGATCAATTGAAAAATAATGATGCAAATTTCGATGATATGGCCATGGGTATCGGTTTGGATGATAATACATTGAATCCATCATTAATACCATCCATGGATTTGAATGATGGTGATCCATTCATATCTAATCAACCTCAACATCATCAACAACATCTTCATTCTTCAACATCATCATCATTACAACAATCACAATCATCTTATATGTTGTCAAATAATGTCGAATCACAAATGTATATGTTTGATGAGACAATCGATAATGGTGGTAACCGTAGTGATCCAAGCAGACACAGTGAAGCAATGATCAATTCATTACAAATTCTTTCATCAAATTCATTTCAACCACAACAACAACAACATAGTCATCGACATTTATATCCATCAGATTCATTTCAATCACCAACGTCATCATTAAATGAAAATAATAATAATAATCATAAGACTGTCCAAAATCATTTGACAACATCATTATCTACCTCTACATCATCATTGATAAATAATGATAATCTTTTAAATCAACAACAACAACAACATAAACAACATACACAACAACAGCCACAACATTTATATTATACAACATTGAATAATTTGAATAATAATGATAATTTATTAACACCATCCGCATCATCATCCGCATCATCATCATCGAATAATAAATATTCTAGTCTAAAATTACCACAAACAACGCTTATCGATAATGTTCAATGTTCCAGTGATTCACAATTAATATTAACAAATGGGCAGCAAACATTTTTACATCGTTCCGAATCAGGCGCATCATCATCAGCAGCTAAAAAAAATCAATCAAGACGTAATGCATGGGGAAATTTATCATATGCCGAATTGATTGCAAAAGCTATCGATGGATCACCAGATAAACGATTAACATTATCACAAATTTATGATTGGATGGTGCAAAATATTTCATATTTCAAAGATAAAGGTGATAATAATTCATCAGCTGGTTGGAAAGTAAGTCTATATTTTATTATTATTATTAGTTTTTTCATATTCTTCACATTTTTAAGTTTTTTTTTCTTCAAAACAAAAAACACGTGATACGTAAATTGATTGAACAAACAAATTGAAACAAATCACATTGAAAAATCAATGTGATTTTCTTTTTTTGATCGAAAGCAAAGCAAAAAACAAAAATCATTATCAAACAAATCAAATGTTCATCATCATTATCATAAATATTGATTTCAGATTGAAAGAAAAATTAAAAAATTATTTGTATTTTTCTTTACTTTCAAAGCTAATTGATAATAAGATGATTTTTTTGAAAGGAACAAACAAAAAAAAAAATTGAAAAAATTGAAAATTGTGCCGAATCAAATGAATTATATTAGATTGTCCCATAAGTTCTTGCCGTTTTTTTAATTGAAAAAAAATTTAAAATACGGCAAGAACTTATGGGACAACCCAATAATTTTTTTTTCAAATGATGTTATTATTTAAATTGATAATAATTTTGCTCCTTGCAATTCATTCCATTTCATTTCATTTGATTTGATTTATATTAATTTTCAATTTAAAAGTCCAAAGTTTTACGTAAAATTTTCAGATTTTTTTGATTTCTACTTTTCAATTTGCTTCAAGGCTTGTAAGCTTTCATTTCATTCAATCATTCATTCATTTATTCATTTACTCACACACAGCTTACGCATAGAAAATGTGCTGTTTTTTGAATTGAAGATTTAAAATTTGTGATAAAAGAGTTTTGATTTTTTTTATTTTTTTTTCACCAAAAATCAATCATTCAATCAGTGCATTGATTTTGGCGAAATTTTTTTCGTTGTTGTTCTTAAAATTGTTCTGATAAATTTAAATTTCAATGATCAGTAATTTAGAGATCTTGAAGAAAAATTGAATAATTTTAAAATTTAAAATTTCAAATTAATCACTTTGATTGAATAGAAAAATTTCTCCGAGAACTGAATTTTAATTTTGGTTTTAATCGATTTAAAATTGAATTAATTTTAAAAAAATTAAATAAATCAAATCAACCATTGATTAATCATGGAAAATCAATTTTTCAATCGAAAAAAAATTGAACTAATTTGATAATTTCAATAATTGATCAATGATTATTGATCTCGATAGGAAAGCAAGTTACCCTATTTACCATTTTGTTTTTTCTCTCTCAATGATTATCTATTCAAAAAAAAAATTCGCTTCATATATGACCGAACAAAGTGAAATCATTAAATGAGAGTATAATAGTATGTGAAAAAACTCTTGGAAATGAAAATAATTTTGATTTTCATTCATTTTTTTTCTCTCGATTCAAATCACAGACATATATATAATCTATATGATAATATTTAATTTGTAACAAATGTGTTTCGATGGTCATTTTTTTTTTTTTTTGATTATAATAATTCTTCGCGTCCATCAGTCTTTCTTTTTCTACGTTGTCAGTCAAAATTTCAATATTTACAATTCAATTTTGCAGAAAAAAAAATATTCTTGATTCATGTCAGAAAAATGAAAGAATTATTATTATGAAAAATTGCGTGTATATATTTAAATTTCGTTAATCTGTTTGAATTGAAATGAAATGAAATGAGAAAAAAAACTATCAAATGACATAGAATAAATTCATTTAGATCTAAATTTAGTTTCATTAATTTTCCATTTAATAATAATAATAATAATAATCTAATATTTGACAAATACACAAACATAAACACACACACACATAATGATTGCACTAATAGCAATAATAAATGATGATTATTCTCGTCATTATTGCTATAACAAGTCTGTTATTGACATATGATTTTCAAGTGATTATTTGATTATTATTATTATTATTATTATTCGATTTTTTTTCTGCATTTAATCTCTTTCGGAAAAGCTACGAATTTTCAAAAAGAAAAATGATTGAAATATTAAATTTATCTTCAAATATAATATTTTTTTTTTGATAAATTGTTTGATTGATTAATATACGATCAGATCGAATGTATCAAACAAAATAATAATATTGAAAAAAAATATGATTAAATTCTTTGAAATTTTTGAAAAAAAACTCGTATATTTTTCATCTGTATATAGATCATAATCTAATGATTATAATTTGATAATAAATTTTCCGAAAAATAAAAAAAAAAAATTCCATTGAAATTAAATGTTATCACAATAAAAAAAATGAAAAAAATTGATTTTCTGATTATGTCCGGTGACTTAATGTATGTGCATTTACCAGACAGCAATGATACAAAATAATAAAACAAAAAAAACAAGTGCAAAAACCGTTAAAATAAAACGCATTTATTGAAATAGAAAATGAAAAAGAAATTGAAAATACATGATTTAATTTGATTGAAAGATTTACCTTAACAAAGAGAGAAAAATATAAAAAAAAAAATTCAAGTTTTTCACCTTTAAAATTTTGATTCAAATGCAAATCAATCAAAAATAATCATTTTCAAAAATGAGTTTGTACATAAGAGATAAGATTCACACGTTGAATGACACATAGATTTACTACGCCAAATCGATTAACAATGTACATAATTGTCGATCGCTAAATATCGTTTGTTAGACGTTTTAATGATTCAAATATATTAAATAATAATAGATTTAATTATGAATTTTAATTATCATTATTTATAATCCAATAAATGATTGAATTTGCCAAGAAAAAATGGGGAAAAAACTAGTCGAAAATACCAAATCATTCGTTAGTATTTCGGATGCATAACTACTCGTTACTCTTTCAACTCGTTGCATATCATTTGGCTTCATATACTTTGGCTGTATTTGTATTGAATTGAATCATTTTCACTTATTTTATTTCTGATAATCAAAACATCTTATTTCATTTGTTTTCATACATTTTCGAAATGTTTCCCAAAACAAAACAAAAAATTGAAAATAATCTAATCTCTAAGATTATAATTCATTCTGTTCATTTCATATATGTGTGATTGTGTGAATTTTCACATTATAATTGATTGAATGATTTTGGTATTTTTTTTTTTTTTTCGGTGAATCGAAATTTTTTTCCATAATTCCTTTCATATTGGTTTCATATCTTCACACATGTATATGTGTGTTTACCTCTTCTTAAAAAAAAAAATATATATATATATTTTGTTCCAGACAAAATATATATATATATTTTGTTCCAGACAAAATAGACAAATTCTTTATTTCAAAGTTTATTGATATTCAATTCACTTTCTTCAATTATTCGGCGACATTAAAAGATGATAATAATTTTTTTTTTTGTTTTCTTCTTCGAAATTTTCTCCCATTATCCTATTTTTTATTATGAATTTCTCATTATTATTATTATTATTATTATTATTATTTTTCGTTGTATTATATCAATATTAATATTAGCAAACAATTAGGTTGTCCCATAAGTTCTTGCCGTTTTTCAAGTGAAAAAAAAATTCAAAAAACGGCAAGAACTTATGGGACAACCCAATAAAATGAAAAAAGAAAACCTACGCATAAAATATTTGAAACAAATAATTTCATTTCAATGTGCGTATGATGTGCAAACGACAAGCGAAAAAAATTGAATAAAAAAACTAACATTTATTACGTTATATGAAAATATATAAATATTTACACCATTATGGGTATCTCAAGTATTTTCTTTCAATCATTTTTTTTCAGTGTATGCTGAAAATGTATTTATGTAAAACCTTGTGAAATTTCTTTTTTTTTTGGGGGGGGGGGTATGGACAACAACTAAATGTTTGTTATGAACCAAAATTAAAAGTTATTAATGAACTATAAAACAGAAATTAATTCCATAATAATATTGAAACAATCATTATATATATATATGATAGTATGATCCGAAAATAATCTATTGGTTTTCAATGTTTCGTATTCAAAGTTCAAAACCAACTTGAATACTTTTCGATCAATTTAATATGTGTTTTATTTAGAAAAAAACAAAACGAATATTTTTTGGATTAAAAATATGAATTTAGGAAAATAACAGGAAATGATTTGTACTCAAGATTAAGTAAATAATTATTTTATAAATTGATATTTTATACTTGACACAAGTTCGACAAAATTAATAGGTTTAAATTGAATATGTCCTGCTTATACTACACACAAACACATTAGTTAATGATATTGATCAATTTTCAAATTTGATTCTTAGTTGAGATTAATAATAATAATAATAATAATTTGATAAATATATTTTTTTTTGTTTAATCAACAGAATTCTATACGCCATAATCTTTCATTACATAATCGTTTTAAACGTATAAATAATGAAGGAACAGGAAAAAGTTCGTGGTGGATAATAAATCCTGATGCAAAACCAGGCAAAGCACCACGTCGTCGTGCAATATCTATGGAAACACAAAATTATGAAAAACGTCGTGGACGTGTAAAACGTAAAATTGAACAACAACGTTTACAAGCTCGAACATTTGGACAATTATCGATTGGTGGTAATGATAATAATCATATGAATAATTCATTATCAACATTAAATGAATATCCTAATTTAATGAATAAATCAAATGATGATTCAATGTTTTCAACATTGATCAATGGTGGATATAATCAAGATCAATTCAATGATAATAATGATGATCACAATATTTTGAATTCATCACATTTGAGTTTAACTAATTTAGATGCATATGATCCAATGATACGTGGACATAAAAATTTTTCCTCATCATCATCACTTTCATATAATAATAATAATAATAATATACCGTTAACAACTAGTCCTGGTTCTAATGAAAGTTTTGATATATTCAACGAAACATCATTCAATAATAACAATAATATTGGTACATATTTTCAAACTGGTTCATCTAATTTTAGTCCAAATGAATTTCGACCACGTGCATCTTCAAATGCATCATCAACATGTTCAAATTTATTGTTTGAAAATAATCCACAAGACAATCATACGGTGAATATTATTAATGATCATTCATTGTTTTTAATCGAAGATTTTTAATCAAAATTTTTTCCCTTAAAAAAAAAATTAAAATTAAAAACAGTTACATTGGTATCAATCGAATGCATATTCAAACGGTTATAATAATAATAATAATAATCCGAATCCAAATCAGAATCCTTCAAATTTAGATCCAAATTTAATGGATCGTGTACAAATTGATTCACCAAATCAATTGAGTGATTTAAATTATCAACCGCAACAACAACAACAACAACAGCAGCCAGATATTGAAATGTTATCGTCAACAAGTCCATTGACAAATATTCTATGTAAAAATGATTCACCAAAATTTACGAATCAAATGGAAACAATTACTGAAACGATAAATAAAACAAAATTAGTACAATTGCAAGATCATCATTCACCATCATCATCATCTGCATCATCAACATCGTCAACAACGACAGCCACAACAGCACAGAATATTCGTCGTGGTTCATATCTTGATCTCTATAATCGGGTTCAACAAGGAATCAAAGAAAGACAACAACAACAGCAACAACAACAACAACAAAAACAAGAACGAAATTTAGCACAACATCAACAACAGCAGCAGCAGCAGCAAAATTCTCATCATCATCATCATCAACAACAACAACAACAATCATTATCACCATCATCAACTGCATCATCACCATCATCGTCATCATCATCGTCATCATCATCGTCATCATCGATGAATACATTGACAACATCAGCAACAATAATATCATCATCATCATTGATGAATTCGAATCAACAAAAACAGCAACAACAACAACAACTACAGCAGCAACAACAACAACAACTGCCCAATAATAATTATAATCATTGTAATAATATCAATAATAATATGAATGGTAATGTAGTAAAATCAAATATTAATAATAATAACAATAATAATGATGATGATAATAATAATAATAATAATAGCCAAAATAATTATTTCAAGACAATAATGGTAGATCAATTAAAGCAATCGACAATTAATGAAAGTAATGATATAATTACATTAGCACCGATTTATGATCATCAACATCAACAACAACAATATCAATTCTCAAAAAAACGTAATGATAATAATGATGATAATCATAATAATGATAATAATAATAGCCATAATTCTTTATATAATCAAAATCAATATGAACATTATCATCAAACACAACGATATGATAATACAAATAATACTCTTTATGGTGATGAATATCACCAACAACAACACCAACAACAGCATTCATTTCATCAATCAAATAATTTCAATGATGGTAATATGATTGATAATTCTTGATGATTAAGATTTAAGTGATTATAATTGAAAATTCGAATTTTTTTTTCTTCCAATTTCATTCAAACATTGAAACAAACAAATAGCTTTAATGCTTGATGATGAGTGTAACATAATTAATGATAATCATCGACCACAACAACAACAACAACAAACTTTGATTACGCTTAATAATATTATTAATGATGATTTTATCAATCAACAACAACAACAATCATCGATTAATAATTGTCCACCATTAGTACCACAACAACCTCAACAAACATCTACATCATCATCATCATCATCAGCTGCGATATCGACGACAAATTTATCAAATCAACAAAAATCGTCAATCATGGATATCTATAATAGTAACCATAATAATAATAATAATATAAATGATAATAATCAAAATAAGAATAAGAATATGACCCTTTCATCGTCAAAAATAAATGATCAACAATCATCACCATCAACTTTGACTAATGCAACAACATATTCAACATTATTAAACAGCTCAACAAATAATAACAATTCAGTCGATGATCATTGTAATAATGATAGAAATAATCAATTTAACATCAAATCATTAGCAAATCTTGATTATTCAAATCAATTGTCAATAGAACAGCAACAATTGTCATCACAACATGCAGAATCGTTAGCATCATCATCATCATCATCGCAGCCGTTGACAGCAACAGAAGCAACGATTGCAACATCAACAACAATAGCAACATTATTATCGACAAATAAATCATTAATAATTGGTGGTAATAATGAGCAGCAGCAGCAGCAACAACAACATCAACAACAACAACATGTTCCAACATCAAGATCTTGGGTTCATTGAAATCGCCAAATTCAAAAATTTAAATTTCAGAATTCACTGATTAATAATTAATCTCCAAATCAATATTTTCGTATGTACAAGTGAGTATATTGAGCTTGAATATGAATGTGATTCAATTTCTTTTTTTGTAATTAATTTTGAAAAATCTTATATCATTTCTATCGAATTAGATTTGAACATGTTCAAAGATCTCATATTATTATCATCATTACTACTATTATTATTATTATTATTATGATTCTAACCGTTCAGGACCGCAAGAAATTAAGAAAAACTCAACCCTATCTTTTCATTCAAAATTGTTTTTATTTCTATTTCATTCATTCATTCATTGATTTGTTTGTTTGTTTCAATCATTGTTTTTTTTTTTGCTCCCTCACACATTTTCATTCAAATCTCATCAATATTTGCATCGAAATTTTTTCATTTTTTTATTTTCACACGAATTGAAACGCATCAATCAATTAATCAATCAATCAAAATGATTCAATCATCAATTTCAACAATCAAACAATTCAATTATTTGAAAAAAGAAAAAATCGAAAAAAAATGGAAACAAATCGATTGATTATTTTTGCATTCGTATCATCAATCCTCTATCAATCAAAACCGTCATCATTATCATTGATATTTTCAAATCATCATCATACAAAAATTATCATCAAACATCGAATTGAACAATTTGAACTTAACCAAAAAAATTCAAAAAAATTCTGCTGCATCAATTCTGTATGTCAAATTAATTCAATCAATTTGTTTGAAAAAAAATTCATGATAATTCAAAATTATGCCGAAAAGTGAATATATATACAAAAATTAAAACAAATGAATACACACATATACACAGATACAGATAATCAAATAAACAAATTTCAAATTCAATTTATTTTCATTTTCATTTTAATAATAATTTTTGCCTAAACACATGCAAACACACCTACATTGGATGAACAAAATCAACAAAACAAACAAATTTTGATCAAAAAAATGACACACACACACACACATAAACAGCTGGATAAATTTACTTTTATTTTTTTTTTACATTTAATCATTCTTATTGATATGAGATTATTATTAATTAACACAATTATTAATCAAAGAAATTAAAATAATTAAAAATTTTCAAAAAATTTATTCGGAAAAAAAATTCAACATTTTTTTTGATTTATTTTTTACAATCTTTGTTTAATCTCATGGATTCAATTTTTGTTCAATTTTCCAAAATATTTAAAACTATATTCTTTTACCTGAAACAATTGATAAACACTGAGAGAGAGAGAAAAAAAAACGGACAGAAATCAATTTTTTTTTTTGAAATTGAAATTCATTAATTTCAGAAATTTTACACAATGAAAATTGAATTTATTGATTCAAATCAATCAATCATTATTATTCGTTGAATTCGTTATTTTTTTTTCATTTCATTTCATCATTATCATCATTTATTGAAATTTCATTGATTCATTGTTTCATTCATTTTTTTTCTTCTGTTCTTTGCCTGTAAATTCATACAATTATTATTATTATTATTTGTTATTGTTTTCTGTTTCTTTTGTTTTCATTTATTTCATTTATTATTATTTTTGTTTTTTTATTCTTTTCATTTATTTTTTTTTTTTTGAAATTATTTTATTTTTCTCAAATCCATTATCCCATATTTGTTTATCTGTTATTATTTTCATATATTTTATGAATGCATATAAATAAATAAATAAATGAATAAATGATTTACATTGAATTTCATACATTTCATACTTTTATACATGTGCAAATATATATATATAAATATATATGAATATTTACAAATGAATATAAATATTTTTTTTCAATGAATTTCGTTGATTGATTGATTGATTGATTGATTGATTTATTGTTGGTGATTGACTGTTGATTGATTGATTTTTGATAATGATAATGATAATGATGATAATAATTTCAATTGATTTTTACGATCATTTTTGTTTTTTCAGTTGATTTTTATTTCATTTATTTTATTTTATTTTTTGAAAATTTTTCTCTCCCCTTGTTGTTATTTTGTTGTTATTGTTGTTGAATCAAATTGTTGCTTTTTTTCTCTTCAATTTTCTTTTCAATCATTCAATTTACCAAATCAAATCTATTGATTGAAATTAATCAAAATTCAAAATTTTCTTTTTTTTTTTTGATTATACAAAGAAAATTCATTTTTTACAAAACGATTATGATTAATCTTTGAACTTTTACTGACAATGAAACCCTCTTACCCCTACCATAAAGAAAAAACCTAACAATAATTTAAACTTGTTTATTTTCAACATGAGCAAATTATGTCTATGAGAAAAATGTCTATCGTTTTTTTTTCTATATACACAAAAACTCATCGACAAACAACAACCACAACAACAACACAAAACAAATATATTTATTGATTTATAAAATGAATAAATAAATAAAGATTTCTATATTTTCTTGTTATTGTTCCCTTCAATATTGATCTATTTTTCAAATTTTAAAAATTCATATTTAAAAATATATAATTTTTGTGATCAAAAATATTATTTTAAAAAACAAATACAAAATACAAAATCAACTTGATTATCAATAATCAATAATCAATGATTATTATTATTATGATTATGATTATTATGATTATCAATCATATTATTTTCATACATTTTTATCGTTGAAAAATGGAATAAAATAAAATAATTTTAAATACATATATATTTATCTTTATTGTCTTATTATAATTATTATCAATTTTTTTCTGTTCATTTTATTATTGTTATTATCGTTTATTGAATTACAACTGTTGAATATTTTTTTATTTTCATTTTATTTTTTTCTGAGCTTTTATCATTATTTTTTTTATTTTTTGAAAATTGTTATATTTATTCTCATAACATAAAAAATTGAATCAAAATGAATATCATCGAATCATCGATAATATATATATATATATGTCCATAAATCACACCCGAACAAACAGGTATTTGAAATATTTTGAAACAATCATTAAATTGAATTTTAAACTATCCAATTTTCCCAATTTCCCATTTACCATTTTGTTGTTGTCCACAAAAACAAAAAAAAATTGAAAACAGATTTGAAACTTGAATTAATGAATTACTATTACAATGAATTGAATCATTTTCATCCATAAACAATTGTTGTATACAACAAAACATTACAAAATCAATGAATTGAAATTATTGAAAATAATTGCCTCGATTCTATTTTATTTTATTGAAATTAAAATTAAAATTAAAAAAAATAAAATAATAATGAAAATTAAATCAATTAAATTGATTAAAATTGATTAAAATACTTTAATAAAATTTAATGACAAAGCATTTGAATCGGTTTTTACATTCATTTATTGGTAATTTGTCCATAAAGAATTATTGGAAAAATTTCCTTTTTTCAATCTCAATATTGTATTGTATATCCTCGAATTTTTATGTGAAATTTTTCCATATTATCATTTCAAAATTTCATCCATTACAATTTGGAATCGTATGCTTCATGGTGAACCATTTTCCAATTTCATTTTATCTAAATTCATCATTATTCAATGAAACTTGACATGAATTTCCTTTAATTTTTCCCTAAATTTCATGTAAAAAAAGCATTTTATGATGAATTTACCATTTTTCATATATTCCATGATATTTAAAAATCATAATCGTTTATTTAAGATGATTATTATGGTTTTCATATTTATCATTTTTTGATGGAAATTTCAAAAATCAAAAAATTTAAATATTTCTCTTAACTGGTGGAAAATGGTAAAAAATTTTCGAAATTTTCGTAAAAAAAAAATTGGTGGCAAAAAATAGTGATTCGTTTACCATAGAAAAATGATGGTAATTTGGTTTCGGAATCAAAAATATTTAAAATTCATTTAGAAAATAATAAAGATTCTTTCATTACATTCAATTCATTTATCATTTTATGTGAAAATGAAGTATAATTATTTAATTTTGCCATTCATTCCAATAAAAAAACTTTTACAAGAAAAAAAAATTCATTTATAAGTTTGTTCGGAAAGTTCTTGCCGATTTTCATGAGCAACTTTATTGATAAAGCAGAATGAACTTTTCGGACAACCTAATATATTTATTCATTCATTTCCAATAAAATATTTCATCATTCAAAAAAAATGCTTTCATCAATTTGTTGTTTTGAATTTGAATTTGAATTTGAAATTTCAAAAGGTTCCTCATTCGTACTACATTATTACTCGTGATGATGATTATTTCACATTCGTTTCTTTCTTTCTTTCTTTCTTTCCTATTTTCAAGGTAATCATCTTTGTAATATGGTTTTTTTTTTTGCTTGCTTGCTTGCTTCTTTCGATTACACATTTATTTTCAGTGTTTTTTTTTTGATTGCAGCATTAGCAGCAGCAGCAGCAGCAGAAGCAATCAATTAATTAATACAAATCAAAAAAAAATATTAAAATTTTTTGTTTTGTTTTTTACCATTGAATCAATGAATATTTCAAACTTTAGTCACATTCAAAAAAAAAAATCACATGTGTAAATCAATCATTTCAGAGAGTTGATTTGGTTGAAAAATGTTGGTTTCAATAGCTTCAGGGCTATTTGAAATTTTTTTTTTAATATTTGATAACCTGTCGAACTAGTTGTTGTTGTTGTTGTTGTTGTGGTCTGTTGAATGTTGTTTTAGCTGTTTTAGCTGTTTTGTTTGGAAGAAAAAGAAGAAGAAGAAGCGCAAACAACCGTCTTCATGTATTAATATAATATATTCAACAATATCGTCGACAACAACAACAACAAGTGGTAGTTCAAAAAATTGCTTCGATATGAATATACATTCATTCAATACATGTTCAATCAAATTATATTTGTTATATTCTACCATCATCAAATACCATTGAGAAATGAAGAATAATCAATTTAAACATTTGTTTCATTGGCAAATAATTGAAAACCACTACTATAGACATGAATATTAAAAAAAAAAAATGAAAAATAAACAAGAAAAAAATGAATAAATGTCAATAATCATTTTTTTTTATTTTTTGAAATTAATATTAAAGAATTGTGATTCACCCATTAAGCTTAATTGGCTGAAATAATTGGGAATTTTTGTTTTTTGTGTTTTTTTTTCTTGATCAATTTCATCAATTATAAATCTATTGTTTATTAAGAATAATAATAATATAATTTATCAAAAAGTGCTTAGATCGAAACTTTTTTCTTTTCATGATTTTATTATAAAAAAAAAAGAATAATGGCATTTTTCTGTCCAATTAGAATAAGAAGAAATAAGAAAAAACATGGTAAATTAATGTATTTGTTTTGTTTTTTATCAATTAATAAATGATGATTTATGTTTTCCATTCAATTTAGGACATCTTGAATCGGATTTATTATCCGGTACAAGACATAATCATCAATCACCAATAATGGGTAGAATTACTGGAAGTGCTTCAATCGAAACATTAGTACGTGTTGGAATTGAAAAAGAAAATGGACTATCACCAAATTCTAAAATGATTGTATTACATGATTTTACACCATGTGTTGATGATGAATTAGAAGTTAAACATGGACAAATTATAAATATATTATATCAAGAAAATGATTGGGTTTATGTCATATCGACAGATCAATATGATGCTAATGGACAATTATTAGAAGGTTTTATACCGGCATCATATTGTGCACCATTAATCGAAACAAATATAGATAATTTATTGATTAATTTCAAGAAAAAATTGCCAAGAAATACTATTAATAAAATTACAAATGATGATAATAATATTAATAATTATAAAAATGATGATATTAATAATAATAATAATAATGGTACAAATTTTAATGTTTCAAATTTCACAAATACATTGATGAATGATTTTAATTTTAATAATAATATCAATAATAATAATAATAATAATGGCTGGAATTTTATTTCAGATACTATTGACAATATTGATTTAAACCAAAATATTATTAATAATAATGATGATTCATTACAAAATAATAATCATAATAATAATCTATCATCACTAGATTTTAATGATAATGGAAACTATTGTAATCAAATTGTACAAAAATATTCATATCAAAATAATATCAGTAGCGGCAATAATAATAATAATAATAACAATAATCATCGACAAATGATGGATAATATTAAAAATTTCTCCCTAAATTATCCAAATAATCATTCGGAAATGAATGGAAATTTATCAATAAACGAAACAATGATTGATATTGGAATGCAACACCAACAACAACAACAAAATAATAATAATAATATTATGAATTTAGATCTTGTTATGGTTACATCGTCTATAAATTCGACAACGCCATCAGCAACAACAACAACAAGTGTAGCTACGCCTAAGCATCCAACAAAACAATCATATTTAACATTGAAAAATTTACAATCAAATAATCAGCAAAAATTTTCAACAATCATTTCGGATAATGTTCAACCATTTTATAAAAACAATTATCATGATCAACAACAACAACAACAATATAGTCGTTATGTTATGCTTTATACATTTATCGGTAGAGATGAAAATGATCTAAGCTGTGAACGTGGTGAAATAATAACCATATTGAATAATGATGATAATGATTGGTTTTGGGTTATGCGAACAGATTCACAAGAAGGATTTGTTCCAGCTTCATTTATATATCCAGTTGATCTGCTATTAAGTATGTAATTTTTTCTTATTATTTGTCAGCAATTTTATATTAATTCTTTTTTTTAATTTTGACTTTTCATAGATACTCATCATATGCATCAAAATAATACTATACAGTCATCAAAAATAAATTATAGCGACAACAATAATAATAATAACAACAACAACAGTAGCAGCATACCATATGCATATTGCACATGATCTTTATTGATGAAATTAATGCAATTTAATTATTTGGTAATCATTATTTATTCAAATAAAAATGAGAAACATGAGGCTATGGCCTTAGAGGAATTTTCAATATTTTCTCCATTGATTTTCTACGATAATTTTTTCAAAAAAAACAGACTATAGACTGGCAATTTTCTCAAAAAATCAAATGTTATACCTTGCCATCTTTTTTCATAGGAATCAAAAGCTATAGCTTGGCGATTTCCTCGAAAAAATTGAAGGCTTTACATTTCCATCTTTTTTCAAAAAAAGCAAAGGCAATAGACTGGTAATTTTTCAAGAAAATCAAAGGCTATAAATTGCCATCTTTTTTCGAAAAAAGCAAAGGTAATAGTAAGGCAATTTTTTCAAGAAAATCAAAGGCTATACACTGGCAATTTTTTCAGAAAAATCAAAGGCAATAGTAAGGCAATTTTTTTCAAAAAAATCAAAGGCTATCCACTGCCATCTTTTTCAAGAAAAATCAAAAGCTATCCACTGCCATCTTTTTCAAAAAAATCAAAGGCTATACATCGCCATCTTTTTTCAAAAAAAGCAAAGGCTATACACTGGCAATTTTTTCAGAAAAAGCAAAGGTAATAGTAAGGCAATTTTTTCAAGAAAATCAAAGGCTATACACTGGCAATTTTTTCAGAGAAATCAAAGGCTATCCACTGCCATCTTTTTCAAAAAAAGCGAAGGCTATACACTGGCAATTTTTTCAGAAAAAGCAAAGGTAATAGTAAGGCAATTTTTTCAAGAAAATCAAAGGCTTTACATTGCCATCTTTTTTCAGAAAAAGCAAAGGTAATAGTAAGGCAATTTTTTCAAGAAAATCAAAGGCTATACATCGCCATCTTTTTTCAAAAAAATCAAAGGTAATAGTAAGGCAATTTTTTCAAAAAAAGCAAAGGCAATAGACTGGTAATTTTTTCAAGAAAATCAGAGGCTATACACTGGCAATTTTTCAGAAAAATCAAAGGCTATACATTGCCATCTTTTTTCAAAAAAAGCAAAGGCAATAGACTGGTAATTTTTTCAGAAAAATCAAAGGCTATACATCGCCATCTTTTTTCAAAAAAAGCGAAGGCTATACACTGGCAATTTTTTCAGAAAAAGCAAAGGTAATAGTAAGGCAATTTTTTCAAGAAAATCAAAGGCTATCCACTGCCATCTTTTTCAAGAAAAATCAAAGGTAATAGTGAGGCAATTTTTTCAAAAAAAGGAAAGGCAATAGACTGGCAATTTTTTCAAGAAAATCAAAGGCTATCCACTGCCATCTTTTTCAAAAAAATCAAAGGTAATAGTGAGGCAATTTTTTCAAGAAAAGCAAAGGCAATAGACTGGCAATTTTTTCAAAAAAATCAAAGGCTATAGACTGCCATCTTTTTTCAAAAAAGCAAAGGTAATAGTAAGGCAATTTTTTCAAAAAAAGCAAAGGCAATAGTAAGGCAATTTTTTCAAAAAAATCAAAGGCTATAGACTGCCATCTTTTTTCAAAAAAGCAAAGGTAATAGTAAGGCAATTTTTTCAAAAAAATCAAAGGTAATAGTAAGGCAATTTTTTCAAAAAAATCAAAGGCTATAGACTGCCATCTTTTTTCAAAAAAGCAAAGGTAATAGTAAGGCAATTTTTTCAAAATAATCAAAGGCTATAGACTGCCATCTTTTTTTCAAAAAATCAAAGGCAATAGACTGGCAATTTTCTCGAAAAAATCAAAGGCTTTACATTGCCATCTTTTTTCAAAAAAAGCAAAGGCAATAGTAAGGCAATTTTTTCAAAAAAAGCAAAGGCAATAGTAAGGCAATTTTTTCAAAAAAATCAAAGGTAATAGTAAGGCAATTTTTTCAAAAAAAGCAAAGGCAATAGACTGCCATCTTTTTTCAAAAAAGCAAAGGTAATAGTAAGGCAATTTTTTCAAAAAAAGCAAAGGCTATAGACTGCCATCTTTTTTCAAAAAAGCAAAGGTAATAGTAAGGCAATTTTTTCAAGAAAATCAAAGGCTATACATTGCCATCTTTTTTCAAAAAAAGCAAAGGCCATACACTGGCAATTTTTTCAGAAAAATCAAAGGCAATAGTAAGGCAATTTTTTCAAAAAATCAAAGGTAATAGTAAGGCAATTTTCTCGAAAAAATCAAAGGCTTTACATTGCCATCTTTTTTCAAAAAAAGCAAAGGCAATAGTAAGGCAATTTTTTCAAAATAATCAAAGGCTATAGACTGCCATCTTTTTTCAAAAAAGCAAAGGTAATAGTAAGGCAATTTTTTCAAGAAAATCAAAGGCTATACATTGCCATCTTTTTTCAAAAAAAGCAAAGGCCATACACTGGCAATTTTTTCAGAAAAATCAAAGGCTATACATCGCCATCTTTTTTCAAAAAAAGCGAAAGCTATACACTGACAATTTTTTCAGAAAAAGCAAAGGTAATAGTAAGGCAATTTTTTCAAGAAAATCAAAGGCTATCCACTGCCATCTTTTTCAAGAAAAATCAAAGGTAATAGTAAGGCAATTTTTTCAGAAAAATCAAAGGCAATAGACTGGCAATTTTCTCGAAAAAATCAAAGGCTTTACATTGCCATCTTTTTTCAAAAAAAGCAAAGGCAATAGTAAGGCAATTTTTTCAAAATAATCAAAGGCTATAGACTGCCATTTTTTTTTAAAAAAGCAAAGGTAATAGTAAGGCAATTTTTTCAAAATAATCAAAGGCTATAGACTGCCATCTTTTTTTCAAAAAATCAAAGGCAATAGACTGGCAATTTTCTCGAAAAAATCAAAGGCTTTACATTGCCATCTTTTTTCAAAAAAAGCAAAGGCAATAGTAAGGCAATTTTTTCAAAAAAAGCAAAGGCAATAGTAAGGCAATTTTTTCAAAAAAATCAAAGGTAATAGTAAGGCAATTTTTTCAAAAAAAGCAAAGGCAATAGACTGCCATCTTTTTTCAAAAAAGCAAAGGTAATAGTAAGGCAATTTTTTCAAAAAAAGCAAAGGCAATAGTAAGGCAATTTTCTCGAAAAAATCAAAGGCTTTACATTGCCATCTTTTTTCAAAAAAAGCAAAGGCAATAGTAAGGCAATTTTTTCAAAATAATCAAAGGCTATAGACTGCCATCTTTTTTCAAAAAAGCAAAGGTAATAGTAAGGCAATTTTTTCAAGAAAATCAAAGGCTATACATTGCCATCTTTTTTCAAAAAAAGCAAAGGCCATACACTGGCAATTTTTTCAGAAAAATCAAAGGCTATACATCGCCATCTTTTTTCAAAAAAAGCGAAAGCTATACACTGACAATTTTTTCAGAAAAAGCAAAGGTAATAGTAAGGCAATTTTTTCAAGAAAATCAAAGGCTATCCACTGCCATCTTTTTCAAGAAAAATCAAAGGTAATAGTAAGGCAATTTTTTCAGAAAAATCAAAGGCTATACATTGCCATCTTTTTTCAAAAAAAGCAAAGGCCATACACTGGCAATTTTTTCAGAAAAATCAAAGGCTATACATCGCCATCTTTTTTCAAAAAAAGCGAAGGCTATACACTGGCAATTTTTTCAGAAAAAGCAAAGGTAATAGTAAGGCAATTTTTTCAAGAAAATCAAAGGCTATCCACTGCCATCTTTTTCAAGAAAAATCAAAGGTAATAGTAAGGCAATTTTTTCAGAAAAATCAAAGGCTATACATTGCCATCTTTTTTCAAAAAAAGCAAAGGCAATACACTGGCAATTTTTCAGAAAAATCAAAGGCTATACATTGCCATCTTTTTTCAAAAAAAGCAAAGGCAATAGACTGGCAATTTTTTCAGAAAAATCAAAGGCTATACATTGCCATCTTTTTTCAAAAAAAGCAAAGGCAATAGACTGGCAATTTTTTCAGAAAAATCAAAGGCTATACATCGCCATCTTTTTTCAAAAAAAGCAAAGGCTATACACTGGCAATTTTTTCAGAAAAAGCAAAGGTAATAGTAAGGCAATTTTTTCAAGAAAATCAAAGGCTATCCACTGCCATCTTTTTCAAGAAAAATCAAAGGCAATAGTAAGGCAATTTTTTCAAAAAAATCAAAGGCAATAGTAAGGCAATTTTTTCAAAAAAATCAAAGGCTATAGACTGCCATCTTTTTTCAAAAAAGCAAAGGTAATAGTAAGGCAATTTTTTCAAAAAAAGCAAAGGCAATAGACTGGCAATTTTCTCGAAAAAATCAAAGGCTTTACATTGCCATCTTTTTTCAAAAAAAGCAAAGGCAATAGTAAGGCAATTTTTTCAAAATAATCAAAGGCTATAGACTGCCATTTTTTTTTAAAAAAGCAAAGGTAATAGTAAGGCAATTTTTTCAAAATAATCAAAGGCTATAGACTGCCATCTTTTTTTCAAAAAATCAAAGGCAATAGACTGGCAATTTTCTCGAAAAAATCAAAGGCTTTACATTGCCATCTTTTTTCAAAAAAAGCAAAGGCAATAGTAAGGCAATTTTTTCAAAAAAAGCAAAGGCAATAGTAAGGCAATTTTTTCAAAAAAATCAAAGGTAATAGTAAGGCAATTTTTTCAGAAAAATCAAAGGCAATAGACTGGCAATTTTCTCGAAAAAATCAAAGGCTATAGACTGCCATCTTTTTTTAGAAAAGCAAAGGTAATAGTAAGGCAATTTTTTCAAAAAAAGCAAAGGCTATAGACTGCCATCTTTTTTCAAAAAAGCAAAGGTAATAGTAAGGCAATTTTTTCAGAAAAATCAAAGGCAATAGTAAGGCAATTTTTTCAAAAAAATCAAAGGCAATAGTAAGGCAATTTTTTCAAAAAAATCAAAGGCTATAGACTGCCATCTTTTTTCAAAAAAGCAAAGGTAATAGTAAGGCAATTTTTTCAAAAAAAGCAAAGGCAATAGACTGGCAATTTTCTCGAAAAAATCAAAGGCTTTACATTGCCATCTTTTTTCAAAAAAAGCAAAGGCAATAGTAAGGCAATTTTTTCAAAATAATCAAAGGCTATAGACTGCCATTTTTTTTTAAAAAAGCAAAGGTAATAGTAAGGCAATTTTTTCAAAATAATCAAAGGCTATAGACTGCCATCTTTTTTTCAAAAAATCAAAGGTAATAGTAAGGCAATTTTTTCAAAATAATCAAAGGCTATAGACTGCCATCTTTTTTTCAAAAAATCAAAGGCAATAGACTGGCAATTTTCTCGAAAAAATCAAAGGCTTTACATTGCCATCTTTTTTCAAAAAAAGCAAAGGCAATAGTAAGGCAATTTTTTCAAAAAAATCAAAGGCAATAGACTGGCAATTTTCTCGAAAAAATCAAAGGCTATAGACTGCCATCTTTTTTCAAAAAAGCAAAGGTAATAGTAAGGCAATTTTTTCAAAAAAAGCAAAGGCAATAGTAAGGCAATTTTTTCAAAAAAATCAAAGGTAATAGTAAGGCAATTTTTTCAGAAAAATCAAAGGCAATAGACTGGCAATTTTCTCGAAAAAATCAAAGGCTATAGACTGCCATCTTTTTTCAGAAAAGCAAAGGTAATAGTAAGGCAATTTTTTCAAAAAAAGCAAAGGCAATAGTAAGGCAATTTTTTCAAAAAAATCAAAGGCTATAGACTGCCATCTTTTTTCAAAAAAGCAAAGGTAATAGTAAGGCAATTTTTTCAAAAAAAGCAAAGGCTATAGACTGCCATCTTTTTTCAAAAAAGCAAAGGTAATAGTAAGGCAATTTTTTCAGAAAAATCAAAGGCAATAGTAAGGCAATTTTTTCAAAATAATCAAAGGCTATAGACTGCCATCTTTTTTCAAAAAAGCAAAGGTAATAGTAAGGCAATTTTTTCAAAAAAAGCAAAGGCTATACATTGCCATCTTTTTTCAAAAAAAGCAAAGGCAATAGACTGGCAATTTTTTCAGAAAAATCAAAGGCTATACATCGCCATCTTTTTTCAAAAAAAGCAAAGGCTATACACTGGCAATTTTTTCAGAAAAAGCAAAGGTAATAGTAAGGCAATTTTTTCAAGAAAATCAAAGGCTATCCACTGCCATCTTTTTCAAGAAAAATCAAAGGCAATAGTAAGGCAATTTTTTCAAAAAAATCAAAGGCAATAGTAAGGCAATTTTTTCAAAAAAATCAAAGGCTATAGACTGCCATCTTTTTTCAAAAAAGCAAAGGTAATAGTAAGGCAATTTTTTCAAAAAAAGCAAAGGCAATAGACTGGCAATTTTCTCGAAAAAATCAAAGGCTTTACATTGCCATCTTTTTTTAAAAAAGCAAAGGTAATAGTAAGGCAATTTTTTCAAAATAATCAAAGGCAATAGTAAGGCAATTTTTTCAAAAAAATCAAAGGTAATAGTAAGGCAATTTTTTCAGAAAAATCAAAGGCAATAGACTGGCAATTTTCTCGAAAAAATCAAAGGCTATAGACTGCCATCTTTTTTCAGAAAAGCAAAGGTAATAGTAAGGCAATTTTTTCAAAAAAAGCAAAGGCAATAGTAAGGCAATTTTTTCAAAAAAATCAAAGGCTATAGACTGCCATCTTTTTTCAAAAAAGCAAAGGTAATAGTAAGGCAATTTTTTCAAAAAAATCAAAGGCTATAGACTGCCATCTTTTTTCAAAAAAGCAAAGGTAATAGTAAGGCAATTTTTTCAAAAAAAGCAAAGGCTATAGACTGCCATCTTTTTTCAAAAAAGCAAAGGTAATAGTAAGGCAATTTTTTCAGAAAAATCAAAGGCAATAGTAAGGCAATTTTTTCAAAATAATCAAAGGCTATAGACTGCCATCTTTTTTCAAAAAAGCAAAGGTAATAGTAAGGCAATTTTTTCAAAAAAAGCAAAGGCAATAGTAAGGCAATTTTTTCAAAAAAATCAAAGGCTATAGACTGCCATCTTTTTTCAAAAAAGCAAAGGTAATAGTAAGGCAATTTTTTCAAAAAAAGCAAAGGCAATAGTAATGCAATTTTTTCAAAAAAATCAAAGGTAATAGTAAGGCAATTTTTTCAGAAAAATCAAAGGCAATAGACTGGCAATTTTCTCGAAAAAATCAAAGGCAATAGACTGCCATCTTTTTTCAAAAAAGCAAAGGTAATAGTAAGGCAATTTTTTCAAAAAAAGCAAAGGCAATAGTAAGGCAATTTTTTCAAAAAAATCAAAGGCAATAGTAAGGCAATTTTTTCAAAAAAATCAAAAGCTATAGACTGCCATCTTTTTTCAAAAAAATCAAAGGCAATAGTAAGGCAATTTTTTCAAAATAATCAAAGGCTATAGACTGCCATCTTTTTTCAAAAAAGCAAAGGTAATAGTAAGGCAATTTTTTCAAAAAAAGCAAAGGCAATAGACTGCCATCTTTTTTCAAAAAAGCAAAGGTAATAGTAAGGCAATTTTTTCAAAAAAATCAAAGGCTATAGACTGCCATCTTTTTTCAAAAAAGCAAAGGTAATAGTAAGGCAATTTTTTCAAAAAAATCAAAGGCAATAGTAAGGCAATTTTTTCAAAAAAATCAAAGGCAATAGTAAGGCAATTTTCTCGAAAAAATCAAAGGCTTTACATTGCCATCTTTTTTCAAAAAAAGCAAAGGCAATAGTAAGGCAATTTTTTCAAAATAATCAAAGGCTATAGACTGCCATCTTTTTTCAAAAAAGCAAAGGTAATAGTAAGGCAATTTTTTCAAGAAAATCAAAGGCTATACATTGCCATCTTTTTTCAGAAAAATCAAAGGCAATAGACTGGCAATTTTCTCGAAAAAATCAAAGGCTTTACATTGCCATCTTTTTTCAAAAAAAGCAAAGGCAATAGTAAGGCAATTTTTTCAGAAAAAGCAAAGGCAATAGACTGGCAATTTTCTCAAAAATATCGAAGGCTTTACATCGCCATCTTTTTTCAAAAAATCAAAGGCAATAGACTGGCAATTTTCTCAAAAATATCGAAGGCTTCACATTGCCATCTTTTTTTTTTTTAAATCAAAGTCAAGTATGTTGAGTTGTTTTTGCTGCTTGCAATTATTGCTGATGATTTTGATTTATTTTTGTTTGATATTCGAATAAATCTGAGATCAAATTGTATCATAAGGAAAAACGAGCAATTTTGGCCATGATTAGTCGCCGTTTACCTGATCAAACATTGACATTATTTTACGTAAGTTGATAATTGTTTTTTAATAGAATCTGAATTTTTAGTTGAAATCGAATTTCGTTTAGTTCATACGAAGACAGCGTACATTATCATTGTATAGAGGATTTTTATTGTTAATAAAAAAAATTGATGATCAAGAACAACGAAAAGAATTACATCGATGGATACGTGAAGAATTTGATCGAAATAAAAATTTAACCGATAAAGAATTGATTGATATGAATTTGACCAGAGGCAATAATGTGTTAAGAGATTTGGAAAAATCATTGAAAATTTCGCATACAATCAATTGAATTTGGAATTATTTATTAAATGTAAAATTTTCAACATAATAATATAGCAAATGTACATAAAATTTCTTATAAAAATTTTGAAATTGAAAGAAGCAATAAACAAAATATCAAAAGTAATGAAAAATAATGTAAAAAATTGGCAACAAATTTCAATGAAAATTTTTCCAATCCAAATTTCATTTCAATGTATTCAAGCAATAATGATAACATTTGATGACCATCTAATGGTGATAATGGTATCATATTGAATTGTAACATGATCAAAGATATTGTCCATAAAAATCTGTGATCAAAAAATTGAAGAAAAAAATTGATGAAAAAGCTTGAATAAAAAGCAATAATTGAAAATACCTGAAAATTTTTTCAAAATGTTTATGAAAATTTATCGATATGAATGAATATGTTGGCTTGAAATCGATTACATTCAATGCTGATAATAATTCATTTGTTGTACCCCAAAACAGTATTCGATCATTGTTATCATTTTCAATAATTATCAATCGTATTTGGCGAGATTCAATTGATAAAGGGAAAATACAATCATTTTGTCCAAAATATGTTGTCAAACATTCATTGTTATGATGACAAAATTGTTTAAAATTTTCGACAATTTTCCGTACTGGAAGACATGATTTTCTTGAATTTTTATTCATTAAAATATTTTGATCAATATTTGATGAGGACTTGATGCTATCGACAATTGATTGATTATGACAATTTTTGAAATTTTGATCACCATTGCTATTATCACCGCTGATATGTATGAAACATAAATGTTTTTGATCATCAAAATTATTACAACATTCATTCAATTTATTATTTTGATCACATAATAGTAACGATGTTGATTGGTATTGTTCGAGAAAATTTCTTTCAATACAATAACCAATTTGTTTTTGAGCAATTTCAGTTAAAATTTCTTCATAATGTTTCAGACTTCGTATTGGTATTGTGTTGATTTTGGTTATTATATCAAATTCATTTAGACCTGTTAATATTCTCTAAGTAAAAAGTGTTACATTAATGGAATCAAATAAAACAATTTGATTTGATTTACCTGATCAATCGATGTAATCAATAAACCCTCATGAATTTTTGTATAAAATAATAATTTCATTGGATTAAAAATAATTAATAAAAATGCAATAAAACATAGCAAAAAATTATTCCAAAGACCTGTACAAATTATTTCCATTTTTGTTTGTAAATCCTTATAATTATATTGTTCTTTTGACATCGATACGAATGTCAATGGTAAACATAGATTAAATTGAAATCCAATTGTTTCAATTTTGATTGAATTTTTATTAGCTGCAAATGCATGTCCACATTCATGTATGAATGAACAAAAACAAATCAAAATTAGAAAATATATTGAATCAATGAATGATAATGTTAGACCGGGTATCAATACAATTAAATGTTGATTTTCATCATTATTTTTGTCATAGTGATTATCATAATTTTGAATATTTTCCGATTTGGAAATCCAATATTTAAAAATTGATTTGAATTCGATTGAATAAATTAATGATTCTATAAAAAAATGATAAAATGAAAATATATTAGAAATTTTGAAGTTCAGTTTACAATCAAAAATAATGTTAATAATTATCAGAAAAAAAAATTCCTTATTTTTTCCAATAATCATTATTAAATCACTTGAATCAAATATCAAAATTCAAATACTTACTGGAAATTTGATATAAAATAAACGGTAACAAAACATATGATATAATCACACCAAGTTTGAAGTATATATTGACAATCAATGATTGCCAATGATAATTTGAATGAGTATAATTATTAATCAATTTTTTTGTTTGAAAATTATATTTAAATAATCTTAAATTATTCAACCATTCTGTCAATGATTGACTTTCGATTTGTATCGATAAACAATTGAATGATAGACCATAATTATGGTGAAGTGCTTGTAAAGATTGTTTCGATATCAGAAATTTTAATGAAAAATTATATAATAACCAAAACATTATCATCATCAGTAAGATTATTGTTATTGATACGTTTTCCATTTTTTTGTTTTTTGTTTTTTTTTTTTTTTTTGAAGAGCGAAAATTATTGAAGAGCCGAAACCAATTCAAATCATAATTAGGTTCCTCAAATAATCAATTTGCAATTAAGCACACAAAAATCAAATAGATAATAATTGAAACAATTTTACGAATGTCGCCCGATATCTTCGATACTTGATGGTAATTGAAATAAATTTTGATTAAATCAATATAATAGAATAAAAACCAAAGTTTTCATTTTAATTTCATCTTCAAATACTCATAAATTTCAATATTTCAAACAGTAATCTTAGAATGAGGTGAAGGAAAGAAAAAAGAGGTTTTTGGTTGCGAATACACAAAATCAACATCATAATAACCAACGAAAGCATCGGTGATCTTTTCCAGAAATAATCTGAATAATACGTAGTTTTCACTTTTATTTTTTTTCTGTTTTATTGTATTTTCGATTTTATGCAAACAATCGGAAAAAATATTTAAATAATTTAATGGTGTTTCATCTTATTTCATCCAATCTATTTCATTTGTTTGAAGAAATAATAAAAGAAATTTAGAGCATCTTTCATCTTTCGATCATTTGTGATCATATATCAATACTTATGATCTGGAAGAAGAAAAAAATCATCTAAAAACAAATCTGAAAACGGAAGAAAAAACATCATTAAAAAAAGAATGTAAGTATCAATACATTCAACGATATTTACCATCAATTGTGTGTGTGTGTGTCTATTGTCCATTATTTGCCTATCAATATGAATTATTTTGATTGTTTATTATTTATTTTTTCAATTTTTCGTCACTGCTAAAAGAGGTAAGAATCAAATTTTAGTTTGTTTTTAAAATCACAAAAAAAAAAGACGAATAAACAGCTGATTGAAGGTGATTAATGTTTATTTCTTCGAAATCGACAAAATAAAATTTCAAATATTACACGCCATTTTGAACGTGTAATTTTGTTTTGTTTATTTATTTGTTTGTTTGTTTGATTGAATACACACACACACACCACTTGTAATAGTGGCATGATTGAATATTATAACTTGTAGCATTTTCATTTTTTCATTTTTTCAACACCTATTTAAATGAAATTTCGAAAACATTATTGACATAACAAAAACAAACAAAATAAATTATCGGGAGACAAAGAAACAAAAAAAAAAAAAAAAAAAAAATAACTCCCGAATCCAAAAATCATATTTCTAACATTTATTCACACATTTGAATCATCGATCATTTGATATTTGACAAATTTTTTAATGATTGAAAATTTTCAATAAGAGAGAAGAAAAAAAAAATCATCGATACATTCGATGATTAATTTTCTATTTGATGATCAAATAGAAAAATATTGTGATCAAACAATTGAAAATAAAAAAATACCAGTAGACCACTTGAAAATGATGTAAAATGATGTAAACTTTCATCGAGCTTCAAATTTCATATTATTCAATCATTATTTCACATAATTCACTCATCAAACATCATTATTTACGATTATTACGACATTTTCAGTATTCACATGTAGCATAATTTTCAATTTAATAATTTTCATTTTTTTTTTGCTTTCAACTCAAATTTCCAAGTTATTATCGATATCTTTCAATTGAATCTTGTTCGACAAATCTACAAATTTTTGAATTAAATCATTCAATAAAACCAAATTATAAAATATGGCTGATAATAATTTATATTCACCATTGGTATGGCGATCTTCAAATTGTTTGATCAATTATAATTGATCTAATTATTTAATTCTTTTTTCAAAGGTTGGTGCAATTTATTTGTTCAATTTATTATTAGGCACTGGTGTATTAACGATGCCAGCTGTATTTGAAAAAGCTGGATATATTTATGGTATTATTTGCATAACACTGTTGTGTTTAATTTCATATATTCAAACAACATTTTTGATCGAAGCAATGGCAAATGCAAATTTTGTTAAACGTATGGAACAAGCAAGCGGTATGTCACATATTGTTGATAATTATCTTTCATTGTATTCTCCATCTATCATTCATTAACAATGATTCATTATATTAATTGATTATTATTTAACATTTATTTGATTTGTTTTAAATTTTACTAACCAACCTGTATGCATGTGTGTGCACGCTGGATCAATAATTTTATTATAAATACAAAATTTTTACCTTTTGCATGCGATCGCATATGAGCCTTGTCAAATGATTCTAGAATAATTAATGTTTAGATTTTGCATGTGTTATTTACATTGAAATTGTATCTGGTAATGTTTTGGTTTGAATAAATTCAAATGAATTTAAATTTTTTCCAAGTTATTACAATATACTAATTTTTTGAATTTTTTTCCCCCGAATAATAGATAGTTCTCATTCAAATGAATTGTCATCATTATTATCATTTGCTGATTATTATGAAAATAATTTTAGTAGTAATGATGATTATGATGATGATGATGAATATGATGGAAATCAATATGTTCAAAAAAATAAATCTAATAGTGATGATGATGATAGTGATAATGGAGAATTAATTCATAATAATAATCTATTGAATATTACAGAATCCGTACAAAATTTATGTCCATCAACAATAATGAATAATGATATTAATAATGGTGATAATAATCAAATTAAATTTCGTACCAATTGGAATACAATTTTTGATAGTAATGATTGTCTTAGTGAACAACAAAAAAGTAAATCAATTAATACGAAAAATATTGAAAATTGTTTACGATCAATTGATCATATTGATAAACGATTTCAAATTGTTGAAAAATTCGAGCTTGGAAATATGACCGAATTATTTTTGAATAAATATCTTTCGAAATTATTTTTCATATCAATTATTGTTTATCTATTCGGTGATCTTTTGATCTATAATTCAATGATGTCAAAATCATTACGTGATATTAGTTGGTCAGTGATTGTTTGATCATAATTTTTGTTTTAAATTAATTTTTTACCTTCACTTTAAAACAGTACCTCAAAATCATATTGTCACTCGAATAAAACCAACGATGATCTTGATTATACTTGTTGGGATGGTTCTGGAATTTCACGTCGAAATGCATATCGTTTGTTTTTATTGGGTTTCATAGCCATTCTTGGTCCATTGACATACGCTAAGATACAAAAAACCAAAATCATACAAATTATGACAATTATTTTACGTTGGATGGGTCAGTAATCTTAATAATATTTAACTTAAAATAATTTTTTCTTCATTATTGAATAATAGCATTTGTCAGTATGATTGGTATTACAATCAAAATATTTGTAACTGGTAAAGCAAAAGGCTCACCAAGAGCAACCAATATATTGAATGTACCGAAATTATTCGGAATATGTGTATATTCATTTATGTGTCATCATTCAGTGCCATCAATGTTAACACCTGTTCGTAATAAATCTAAAATATTTAGAGCGATAACCATCGATTATTTACTTGTACTTGGTTGCTATATTATAATCGCATTGACAGCTATATTTGCATTCGATAATATTAATCAAGTTTATACATTAAATTTTCAAGTTGATAAGTATGTTGAATTTGATTTATATTCGTTCAAAATGATAATAATTCTTCATTTTTTTTCAAATTATTCATTTTCAGATGTGCAACTAATCAAACTAATCCAGCCAGCGTCACTGGTTTCGATATATTCTTACCAACATTCCCAATATTTACATTATTTTCAAGTTATACAATTTTAGCCTTGACATTGATTAACAATATGAAAGTATTAATAAATTATAATGATGATATGCATTATGGTCGTATTATACAATATACAATGCCATTGATCGCAATAATACCTCCATTAATAATTGCATTATTCACTGAAGATATATCATCAATCGTACAATTTGTTGGATCATATTCAGGCACATTAATTCAATATGTATTTCCAACATTATTGGTATTTTATTCAAGAAAATATGTACAAGAAAAATTATTATTAATTTATATTAAAAATCGTTCAAAAATCAATGCATGGAATGATGAATTGATCAAAGTGATTGATTTGAAAAAAATTTATCAAACAATCAATCCATTTGCATCAATATTTCAACATAATTTTTGGATAGTATTGACAGCCGTTTGGTGGATTATTTGTATTTGTTTAGTAACACTTGATCATTTACGTGAAGCTTTTAATTTGTATTGATTTTTTTTTTCGGTTTAATTCAATTTTTTTTTATTTTGGTATCAATTGTTTTTAGATTTCATTATTTTTTTTTCTAAGATTTTGTTTGTTACAAAATTGTTTATTGTTTTTCATTATTTTTTTATTACTATTTATGATAATTTTTTTTTTATAAAATGACAATTGATAATGATATTTGACATTTAAATTAAAACATTTGAAAAAATTATGAAATTTTTTATTTTTGCAATCACTTAAATTTTACATTTGATAGATGGCAATGCCGATCTCAGCATTTTTAGATCAAAAGCTTTGAATTTTCATTCGAATAAAAAATTTCAAATTATATCAAATGAATGCTGAATTTCGTGATTGTAAGATTTGAAATTACATTGAAAACTACCAAAATAAACTTAAAAACTCAGAAAATTATAATTTTAAAACCCTAAATCAAAACTTTAAATTCTGTGAAAAATTTCGAAAAATGGATAAAAATTATTTTATATTTTAAAATTGAACCAAATTTCGGTATGAGCTTCAGTTTAACCGTAAATTTTAATTTTTGGAAAACTTCCCGGGAATTCACCAAGGTAGGTTTGAGACGATTTCTGGAAAATTTCACATATTGGCGCGAAAAATTTTGACAAACTTCCCAGAAACTTTCACGAACCTACTTTGATGAATTGCCTGGAAGTTTCTTAAAAAATAGGCTAACCTAACCAAACCTAACTTCACCAGCAACCAATCAAGCATAGCATATCATCAAGTAGACCCAATTATGTAGAAATAGAAAATTCGAATTGTTAAACTCAAAACTTCTATCGATGATTCGTTCGTTCTTCGATTCTCGTTTATAAAACACCATGGGTGCATTATTTTTTTTTAATGAAAGTGGGCCATAGCCCCACTGGAAATTACTGGTCAAAAATAATTAATTTTAGGCTAAAATCACACGTATTACAACACTCATTCTTCTCAAAATTTTCAAATCAATAATAATATCATACATTTACATACATTTATGACCATTTATTCGTTTGAATTTTTTTTTGTTTTGTTTTTGGCTATAGACCCATATTTGACTAAAGGTGATCAACAATGTGATTATCCATATGGAAATGGCAAAACAATAACAGCAACAACAGCAACAACGGAAAAAAATTTGTCCAAATCCATGGAAACTACTTGAAATATGTTTGAAAACGAAAAAAAAACTATTTAGTCTAAATGTTTTGAAACATGAATTTGATAATAAAAATAAGAATATAGAAAATAACAATAACAATTACCAAGAACACCCAAAGACAATAAACGAGGATGATAATAAAAAATAAAATAAAATAATGATAAAACAATAATCTTCTTCTTTTTTTTTGAAATTTCACCATAGAAATAATCATTCTATCATTATTATTATTATCATCATAATCATAATCATCATCATTATGATCATCATTATTATAATGTTGATTATAGTCGCTGCTGCTGCTGCTGTTTGTTTGTTTGTAGTTACTTACTACTGGTAATTTTTGGTTGATCCATAATCCTGGAAAAAAAGAAGAGGAAACGATATATGGTTGTCCCATAAGTTCTTGCCGTTTTTCACATGAAAAACAATCTAAAAAACGGCAAGAACTTATGGGACAACTCGATATTTTAAAACAATAAAAAAATATACATATGTATAACAGACACAAAGACACACACACACAAAGTACAAATACCAGCACAAACTTTCATTCAGTCATTCATTTAGACACATTAATTTGTCTTATGGCACATACATACATACATACGCACGTAAGCATATTTGAATGCATGATTTGAATTTGAATCTTCAATTATCAATTGTGGCCAAAAAAATCATCCCAGAAAGAGAGATAGTTATTTTTATTTTCATTATTTTTTCTATTATTTTAAATATTAAATGAAATTAATCATCGAAGTGAATTGGTTGAAAATTTGTAACACAACAAAACGTACAAATATTCATTCATGGAAAAATAATCTTTTAAAATGATGATGATGATGATGAAAATAATTTGAAATATTAGGTTGTCCCATAAGTTCTTGCCGTTTTTTACTATTTTTTTTATCCAAAAAACGGCAAGAACTTATGGGATAACCTAATACAAAAGATATATATATGATATGATCAATTGATCATATTAACCTAATTTATATATATCATTGATTCAAAAATATACACCATTTATTGAATTTGGATAATCATAATCATAATCATAATAATAATGACAATGATCGAAAAAAAAATTTGAAACATTAAATATTATCATTATAATTATCATTTATTTCATTATTTGACGATAAAATTGTAGACTTGGAACAATCAAAAAAAAAAATGTCGATTAAAAGTTATAATCATAAGGAAACAAATGAAAAAAAAATTCGGCTTAGAAACCCTGAATAAAATACAGGGAACCCAAATGACAGGAATTCAAAAAAAACGCCCTGAAGAACCTTTCAGAAAATTTCGGACAAAAAAAAATGTATTGGATTGTCCGAAAAGTTCTTGTTGGTTATATCGTAGAAAATTATTAAAAAATCGGCAAGAACTTATGAGACAACCTAATATCAATCAAAGAGGCAGATAGAAATTATTAAAAAAAAACAAAACATTACATAGCCAGAGAAACACCCTTGATTACGATTTATAAGTATTATTATTCGTTGTTTTGTTTGTCATCTTTATTTATTTATTATTATTATCGAAATAAATTATCAGAAAAACATGTGTTTATTTCATTGATTCAGAAAACAAAACAAAGAAACAATCGAACAAAAAAAAATAAAAAATAAAAAAATGTTGAGTCGATGATTATACATTATTGATTTTCTTTTTCTTTTAATTTTCAATGAGAAAATTGACCCTTAGAACTCGAGGCATTTACAGCGCAAGTCAGCCAGCAGCTCCACAATTTTTTCACACAAATGTAAAATGGTGACTGAAGAGCGCCTATCGAGTTGCTGCATTACATTTTATGGTGAGTGATACTCACCGCTCGAGTTTTAAGGGTTAATAACTACGATTATTACTGCTGTGATCATCATTGTGTTAAAATACACACATTGTTTGTGAGACGATATTTTCGTTTGAAAATATTTTATTTTCGATGAACAAAACAAAACGAAATAAAATTAATAAAATATCAAATTGATGAGATCGTACAAGATCATCACAAAACAAAAGAAGAATTGAATTGAATCATTATAATTATGAATTATCAATTTAATTTTGGATTAGACCAAAAAAAAAATTGTTTGAGCAAAGCAAACAAAGCAAAAATAGACAAATAATGATGATCATAAAAATAAAAACTGAAGGGTGTGTAAGGTTTAAGGTTTAAATAAAACAAAAAAAAAAAAATGAAAAAATGTATTTTTTGCATGTTTGTAGTTTTTGCATATTTTTTTCCCTGTTCAAATTTTGTTCATTTTCCATTTGAAATTTAGTCATTCAGTTTTGTCAAAAAAAAAAACAAATATTTTTTCCAATATTTGAAAATGTAATCAAACTACAGGTAAGCTTACGAGAGGCATATAAGTCTGGGGAAGTGAAAAAAAAATAGTCAAAATTCATTTTGCAAATATTTCCGATGGTCCAAGAGAGTTGAATTTCATAATATTCAAGGAAGGAAAACAAAACGAGAAAAAAAAAACAAAATTCCAATGAAATAAAATCCACAGGAATTTTTTTTTTTTTTTTTGAAAAAAATGAAATTTAAAATGAATGAAAATTGTAAAGAATTCAATGGAAAATTATGGAAAATTTTCGGGTCCTGCATTCACATTTTTGAGCCTTGAATTTACATTTTTGGATTTTTTATTATTTTCGATCATTTGACAAAAAAAATATGTATTCATTTCATAAACAACATTATCATTATATCAGTACATGGTGATATAATAATGGATATAATAGCATAGGGATTGCACCAGTGCAAATACTAGCAAAAATTCGATAGATTCATCAATCTAGGATATGTGAAAATAATGGAAAAATTATTCCCGTCCTATTCTTTTGCTTTGTATTATTATCGAAAAATTATTGGTATTATTTTTTTTTTCGATTCATTGCATTTATTTAATATTTATCATATTTTTTTTTCATTTCATTTCTCTGCTCAACAATTTCGACAACATTCGGTACATTTTCAAAGCTTTTTTTTTTCTCTCGATGTATGTTCGTGTTTCAGTATTTTCTATATTGTGTAATGACAAATGATGAATCGATGGTGATCATCGTTTTTTTTTTTTTTTTTTTTTTTGATAGGTTTGATCCATAAGGTATAATATTCGATGATCATGGTGATGATGCGACCAAAGGCAAAAAACAGAGAAAAGAAACAATGAAATTTTCAATTCATTGATATGGGATGGAAAAAGTATGGCGTTATTTTTCGCCCATTTCACTCTCATAGAAATAACATGAAATTTTTCTGTTGAAACACACTAGACATTTATAAATGTTTCAATAATTTTCGATACATTTCGACGCATCCATGGCATAAATGAAAATTATGGCTTTTTGTTTTCGCTTTGAGTATATGAATTGGGAAATAGTAGAATGAAAGTAATGAAAAATAGAAATAAAACATGAAAACATTGTTAATATCATTATTATTATTATTATTATTATTATCATCATAATAACATTATTTTTATATTGGCAAAAATGAATGAATAATAAAGTTGAATTTAATAAAGGATTGAATAATAATAATAATAATAATACAAACAAAACAAGAATAATTATCATTTCAAGAGGAAAGAAAAACAAAATAATTTACAGCTAAAATATTCTTAGATGTTTATATTGCACAGAAATAATATCAATAATAATAATAATAACAATAATAAATGATATTATAATTGAGTTTATTCATAAGGTAAGAATATGAGAAAATTATAAGTGAAAATGTTTATTCAAATAATTGAATTCACAAATGAAATGCAATTTTTTTCCATGAAAATTTAAGAGCCAAAAGTGATCGAAAAAAAAATGGAAAAAAAGCCGAATAAACAAAAATTTTCAAATTCAAAAGGTTATGTTCCAGAATCGAATGAAATGAATATGATATATTTGATATTATTGATTCGAAAAAAAAAATGGATTTCATTTAATGGAATGGAATTTTTTTTTTCAATTCATTTGTTTGATTCATAGATTTATTTATTTATTTATTTATTGAAAATGGAAATCGAAATGGAATGGAAAAAATTTGAATAATTTGAAAGAATTTCATTTTTTTATTTTAATTTTTTATTTTCAAAATTTAAATTACAAATTTCAACTTTCATTTCAATCAATCAAAGTGAATGAAATGAATAGAAAAATTAGAATCGCAATCTAAAACATTAATCAATCAGTCAAGCAGGCGGCATGCATTCGACTGTCGGAATTTTTCTTTTGATTTTTCTTTTGATTTTTCATTTGATTTTTCATTTGAATTTCATTTCGTTTCAAACATTTATTTCATGAAATTTTCATTGATTTATTCATGGTAAAAAAAATTATGGAAAAAATCACAAACAAACAAAAAAATACTGAAACACATGTGCTATGTGATATGTGCAACGATTCACGCCAATCATCATTGAATATCAAAAAATCAAAAACACGAAATTTTTCAATTTATTTATCATGATTTATAATTGATTGATTCATGTAAACAGAGAGAGAGAGAGAGAGAGAGAAACTGATTATAATAATAATAATGATTAGCCTTGAATAGAAAAAAACAAACAAACAAACAAATTGAAAATAATTTTATTCAAAGCAAAGCAAACAAACAAACAAACAAAATATATTCATTAGGTTGTCCGATAAGTTCTTGCCGATTTTCTCATGATTTCCTATGATATAATCGACAAAAACTTTTAGGACGTGCTAATATATTCGAATATCAATAAATTAATTTATATTCAAATTAAAATCAAAATCAAACAGTTTGAATTGATGCATGTGTTTGTTTTCGTTTTTGTATTTTCGTTTTTTTTTCCGTGTGATCATGGTGAACAGGGAAATTTTTTTTGGAAATCAAAATTAAAAGAAAAAAAAACAAATTAAACATGTTTTAAAATTTGAAATTTACGATTTTGTTTGTTTTCGATACAAACAATCAAATGAAATATGTTTGATTCGGGTATTTATTAAAAAAGAAATTTAAAATTTAAATGATTAATTTTTCAATTTGAAATTGATTTTGAATTTAAATTTTTAAACTTGATTGTTTTCTGAATTAATGAATAAATTAGAATGATTATAATAAAAATAATATGTGACAGCGCCGCCACATAACAACTTTATTTTAGTGTTTGAAAAAAAGTGTAAAATAAATAAAAAAACAATAAAATAGAAATTTTAGGCATCGATCTCAGGATCTCGACCATGATTCATATATCACCATCCTGATCCCGGTCCGACCACTGAGACCGACATACTATAATTGTATTTTTAATAATATTTCAATCTAAATTAATTTCGAAAATTAGTTTGCCATAGATGAAAATAGATGTTGTATGTGGTAAACAAAAAAAAAAGCCAAAAATGAGCTTAAATTTTCAGATCAATTTTATAAATTAAGGAGAATTAAAATGAAAAAAATTGTCGCAACCAAAAAAATCACTGAAAAACTTATGAGATTAGAAAATTTTCATTAAAAAAATAAATAAATAGTAATTGAAAATCCTAGAATTTTGTTTACAATTTTCAACTATTAATTGATCTATTTATATTTATATTTATTATTATTATGTGTCTAAAAGTGATAAAAATAAAAATAAAAAATTCAATTTTTATATTGATAATAACCCAATAATAAGTATAATAATAATAATAACCAATAATAATCATATTAATGACAATGACAATAAATCTAAATGAAATCAAAAAATATTTATTATCGATTTATATATATTTTTTTTATATATATACAGAATTTCTATGATAATTTAATTCAATGACAATTGATATCAAATCATTATTATTATTACTGAAACATTTTTTTTTTTTTTTTTTTTTTTTTTTTTGGTGAAATAGCTTCCAATGTATTGGGTTGCCCCATAAGTTCTTGCCTTTTTTTAAATGAAAAAAAATTGAAAAAACGGCAAGAACTTATGGGACAGCCTAATGTAATTCTTTGTATTTAAGATATTTCATTTTTCTTACTTAATAAGGAACAATAATAATGATTTAAAATAACCGATTCATTGATTTAATACACTTTTTTTTTCAAACATTTTTTAAATGAAAATTATTGCCATTATCATCCTCTATTTTTTTGATATCATCGTTTAAAATTGAAACTAATTGAAAATATTGAAAATTGAAAATAAACAACCGAAATTGAATTGATTGTGAATTAATAAAATAAATTATTAATAATCGAAATATGAAATGTAAATGACTAAATGTGGAAAAAAAAATACATCGTACAGTACTAAAGTTCAATATGACAATTTAATAATGTTTGATACATTCATTTCATTTTTCAGATTCATTTCATTTTCCTAACATTCATTTGATTTTTGTTTGATCAAAATATCGGCCAAAGAATGAATACTGTTGTATATTGAATTGAATTCACTTAAGAAAATTTTTATACAAAAATAAAGAAAATGAGAAAATGAAAAATGAAAAAAATGATAGATGGAATTTTGACTTTGAGCTCAAAATTTTCAAAATTATTATTATTATTATTATTACCATTATCATCATCATCATCACACATGTATTGTATAATTTAATAAATTTTACAAAGTAAAAAAAAATAGAGAAAATAGAACAAACGATTTCTGTGAAAAGGATGATGATGATGATGAAGAAAAATTAAATGTCAAAATATTTTGAATATTTTTCCTGTATATTTTCTGACATTTTTTTTTGCATTGAAAAAAATAAAACACCATCACTGTCTATTGCTCGGCCTTCAATGAAAGCCTCAGAGAATAATGAAAATAATAATAATAAGAAACAGTTTCGGAAAAACATTAATCAATTATTATCAATTTTAATGTGTCAAAAATAAGAGAAAAAAAAATCAAAAAAAATTTTTCTTTTTTTTTGGCTCAGATTTTCAAAGAATTTTTCAAATATTGTTTTCGATGATGATGAATAACTAATGAGAGATTATTTTTATTGTATTTTCTTTGGTGGTAAAAAATTGGTGAATAATTGAATAACGAAATATTGAATTCTTAGAACCATCAAAAATACATACACACACGAAATTAATGAAATAATGATAATTTATAAAAGTATAGAAAAAATTATCATTGAAATTATAATTATAATTATGGTGATGATAATGATGATGATAATGATAATAATAATAATAATGGAATTAATATGCAAGTACAGTGCTCAAATGATCACTTGTTTTGCTTTGAAAATTTTCTCTTAACAATTTTCAAAAGAGAGGGTACAAAAGGGTTAAAATAAAGATTTGGAATTTATTCAATTTTTTCTTCTCAGGGGTTATTTTTAGTCAATTTAATATCTTTTATTTAGTTTTAAGTTTTATATAAATAAATAAATAAATAAAGACAAGTTGTTCGTTCGTTTTTTTTTGTTTATTTGTTTGTCAATTTTGTTTTTCATTTTCTTCTTTTCGATTCAATATATTTAATATTTATTTGAATATTTCAATCATTCGTATTTTCTTGGCATTCAAATCTTGTTTACGAAAAAATTTTCAATTTCAAGCATCCATTTTCTTTTTCGCATACTCTTTTCATTCAATCATTTCATATGATTCTCTTTGTATTATTAATATTATTTAATTTTGAAATTCTTTTTGATTTGAACAAAACAAAATTCAAAAACTGATTTGATTTGAATTTGAAATCTCAAACGAAAAAAAAAGAATCTAAAAAGAACTTGAAAGATTAAATCTATTGATTGAAATTAAATGAAATTTTTTTGTGAATATAAATTGAAAATAATTTCTGAAAATACATTCGATCAATTCTCGTGGAATGTCGAAATATATAAAATAAATTTCAACATGAAATTTTCATAGATTTTTCAACCAAAAAAACAATTCAAAAGCACAGACAATTCGATTGAGTTCATTGATTTTATTTTCTTTTTTTACTTGGAAAAAATTCAATTCCACTCAATCAATTGGAATCTTTTTTTTCACGGAAATTTCATTTCTCCTAGCAAATTGTCTGATGTTTGTTGTGGAAAACAAATCAAGAATTTAGAATCGTTTGTTCATCATTTTCGTTGTCGTTTGACCTTTAAAAAATAAACACGAAAAATGATTGATTCATTCATTCATTTTTCTGTCATTTCGCTGAAAATCTTTTGCTCGAGTGAAAAGCATGAATTTAATATCGGAATCAATTAATTTATTAAAATCCTTTTAATTGAATGGAAGAGAAAATCAGCTTATATTAATATGTCTTTGAAGTGTTTGATTGAATTTTTCGTAATTAAATTATTTCATTTTAAATTTATATTTTCATTCATTTAATATTCTTCTTTCGCTCTTTTTGCCATTACCAAATAATAAATTGCGACAAATTAATTTCAACAAACAAACAAATAGAAAGAGAAATCAAATTTCTCATTTGAAATTCAATTCAAATCTTCAATTCTTCTTGGCCCTGGAATCTAGGGCTATTTTTTCAATGGAATTTTTCGTTTTTTGTTTGTTTCTGTTTTGTTTTTCCATTTTCATTTATTTTTTCAAATCTTTTTCAATTTATTTTTCATTCAATTTCATTTCTTTTAATTTTCTTATTTCAATCCATCTCTCTTTCTTGATTATTTGATTTGATTTAATTCACACCAACACACTTTAATAAACACTGAAAATACTGGTGAAAATCTGCTATTTACTTTGGTTCATTTTTGTAAACAAAAACCAAATTGAAAAACTTCAATGGAATTTTTTTAGAAAATCTACCACGAAAAAAAAAAACATTTCCATTGAAAATTCTTTGAAAAATCTAAGAAATTTAATTTAATTTTTCTCGTTGATTTGGGTTGAAAAATCTCCTTAAATACTTGATTCACAATTAACAGTTAACCGAGATTCAAATAAAAAAAAAATTGAAATCAAGTATTTTTCATTTCATTTTTCGCGGGAAACGATTTTTCTCGAAAAGGAGGTATATAATTCTTGATTTCTTCGTCATCATTATTCTACAGTTTTATTATTAATATTAATATTTAGATATTCAATTGTTCCTTAATTCTTATTCAATTCTTGAAATTTATCTGGACTTGAAATTAAAATTTTAAATTTTTTCGAAATTTTAAAAATTTCAAATTTTTAAAATTCCAGCGAAAAACTTAAAATCCTTGTCAAAAAAAAAAAAAAAAAAGAAAATAATTCAAAACTCAAATCAATTGAGTAAATTTGAATTGGAAATTCAATTCAATTTTTTTCTCCCAAATTTTCATTTCATCTCTTTCATTCTTTTTCATTTTTTTCTGATTTCAAATACACATAATTACATTGCAGATATGAAAGTAATGAAAGTCGGAAAAATTTGAAAAATACATTTGAAATTGATGGAGAGAAAAAAAAAAGTTTAATTTATTGAAAAATGAAATTTTGAAAATCGGGCAAAACAATCAGAAATTCAACAAAATTTTTAAAAGTTTTCGTATCGACTTTATTGTTCAATCGTTGAATCGTTCATTCATTCATTTATTATCATTTATTATTATTATCATTATCATTTATTACCATATTTCACCATAATTTCTATCATCATCATCATCATCAATTGTCCAAAAACTATCAGAAGAATACAAAAGGTTGTTTTTGTTTCATATTCATTGATTCATTTTTCATTTGTTTTTTTTTTTATTCTTCGGTGTTTACTCTGACATTCTTTGAGATTTTTTTTCTCTCGTTATTCTTTGTGAGATTCATTCGTTGTTGTTTTTCTTTTTTTTTCGGGAATGTGTTTGCGTGTGTCTATGTGTTAGTATATGTTTGAAATGTTATATTGAAGTTTGTTGATCATATACATTGTGTTGTTTTGGTGGCCAAAAGTAATGTAAAACAATAATAGTCGAACGAGAAGAAAATTTAATAAGAATAATAAAATTAAATAAAATATAAACACCAACACCAACAACAACAACAACAACAATGGCAGAGGCTTAAGTCCTTAGAATTCTATATTTTTTTATTCGGACAATGTTTTTTTTTCATTCTACAAATTCATTTAAATTGATTTAGATAATTTCGAGAATGAAATGTAAAAATACAACGAAGAAGAATTGAATTCACTGAATTCATTGAATATATACATAAACAAACAATTAAATGTTTGTTTTTTTTTCACTTGTTCAAAATATTTCATAATATTTTCAAGGAGCAAATACACAAGATTTCAAGTTTGTTTTTGCCATTTTTCTCATCTCTCTCTGTCGCTCTTGTTGCTAATTGAAATTATAAATTAATGAATGGTTAAATGAATGCTATTACGATTTTGAAAAATTTCGCAGCCGAAAACCGAGACAAATTATACGAAGAAAAAAATAAATATTTCAAAACAATTTCAAGTATTTTTCAATGAGAAAATATTGTATTGTTCGGTTTGGTATTGGTTTTCGGCTGAAAATTCTTCAACATTATCATATCATATCAAATCACAATTCCATTTCATATTTACATTTTTTTTTTCATTTCATTTTGTTTGTTTGAATAAACTTGTTTAGAAAAATAAAAGCTTAATTTTATCACAATTTTTTTTTTGGTTTTGTTGAAATTGAATTGAAATAAATGAAAAATATTTATCCATTTATTCAAAATAAATTAGATTGTCCAGAAAGTTCTGGCTAATTTTCAAGAGGCAACTCTATTGATTAAGCCGAATGAACTTTTCGGACAGCGTAATATATTTTGTATATTTTGTATATAAACACATAAATAAATATATATTTTTTTTAAATACAAATACAAACATAAAAATAAATATATTAACGCACAAACAAACAAACACAAATAAATAAACAAACAAACATTCAAACATTCAAAACACCCGCACACATTAATATTTGTAAAATGTAATGTATTTTAATAATAAAATTTATATGTGATTTGAATGAATGAATGAATAAAATGAATGGTAATGAATGATGTTGATAATGTTGTAAAATATGAATGAATGACTGAATAGAATAGAATTGAAAAAAACCAAAATAAAAATGAAAAAAAATAAATATATTGGGTTGTCCCATAAGTTTTTGTCGTTTTTTGAATAGAAAAAAATTTAAGAAAACGGCAAGAATTTATGGGACAACCTAATGTAATATGTTGTAAAATCATATGAATAACGAATTTTGAAAATTTTTGAAATTCGGGCCAAGATAAATGCCAGAGAATTTTTGAATCCAAAAAATGCGAAATAAAAATGAAAAAAAAAATATATTTTGAATTGAAATGAAATAAAAACATTCATGTATAATCTTTGTTGTTTTCTAGATATTACACATTTTTACAATTTTTTTTTACCATTTTTAATATTTGTTTTCATATTTATTTATTTATTTATTTATTCATATAAATCAAATCAAATCAAAAAATATTATTATTATCATTGTTATTATCATTTCATAGACAATTCTAGTTTGAATTTTTTTTTTCATTTTTGAAAATTTTCATATTTTTTCATACCCTCGAAAGATTCTCTCATTTTCATTGACGTTTGTTTGTAAGCAAAAAACAAGCAGAAAATGTTCAAAAAAAAAATTTACATCTCTGCTCATTCAAACGGTTACATTATCATTTATTATTGTTTGCGATTACGGTGATTTTCAAATACGCATGATTTCTTCACATTTTTTATATTTTATTTGAACGAAAAAAAAAGAAATGAAAATGAAAAAATAATAATAAAAGTGGAATCCAATGATTTGGATGAATATTTACAACATTGAAAAGATATTGGAAAATTGGACATTGAACATGAAATATTTGTGCATATTTTTTTTTTTTGGAGCGAAAATATATTTTAAATGTATTTTTCAAATGAAAATACATTGAATTCATTTTGATGTCCGAAAATTTTTTTTTTTTTCATAAATGATTGGTCGATTTGATTTGATTTGTCTGAAAAAAAATAGCCCGAAAAAAAAATTTGAAGCCTAAAGAAAAAGCAAACAAATTCAGAATAAACAAACATAGTAAATACTTGAACAAAATGCAACCGAATAACAACACTAGAAGTTTGGATTTTTTCTGTTGGAGCATTTTTCGCTTTTGTTCAATTGTTTAATGAGTACTAAATACTCAAAGAATCATTGAAGAAATCAATGTTATTAGAATCATTATTATTCTTCAATTCTTAGAATTGAAAATTGCAAGGAAATTGCATTCAAAAATCAAAATGGAAATGATCAAGCAATATAAATGAATGAATGAAAAAAAACCGAAGTAAGTGAATGTCATCGTCACTTTGTCATTATATCAATGTTTTATCGAATTTTTCAATCGAAATTTTGAACATTTATCTTATATTATATTCTTCATTGAATATATATATATATGATTTACATACGTATATCAAATATATTCTTCGTGTATATTCAATATATTCAACGATATATACCAGCTAAAATATTTAATTTTTCTCATCATCAATTTGATGAATTCAGTGAATTCAATGAATATTTATTTTATTTGAGCCTACTACCAGTAGTGGTATTTGTTTTATATTTTATTTCATTATTATTATATTATCCTACTATCAATCTTTTTTTTTCTAGCATAATTCATTGTGATTCTTGGTATTATTATTATTATTTTCATACAAAAATAAATTCTTTGAATTTCTACCACAAAATATATCACTGAAAAAAAAATTCTGAATATATTAGATTGTCCCATAAGTTCTTGCCGATTTTTTAATTATATTCTACGATATAACCGGCAAGAACTTATGGGACAACCCAATATATATATATTTGAGATGCTTATTTTGAGCACAATTTATAAAAAAATTGTTTTATATTTTTCAAATTAAATTTATTTTTGTATTTTTTGATAGAAATTACAAATATTTTACAAAATTTTTAAAAAAAATGTGTTTTATGTTTTGCAATTTTTTTTCAATGTCTAATTTGTAATATTAATATATTATCACTAAAAAAAAATAATCACATACAAAAATTATTGGAAAAAATCAATTTACCAAATATGAAATGTCTTACACAATTGTTTTCTATGTTTGGACAAGAATTCTGAAAAAAAAAACTTATTTCAAATTATGTAAAAAATAATAAAAAGGTTGAATGTGTGATAATGATAAGATATGATACACTACAATAAAGAAAATAGGCTGAATAATCAATACGTTATCAGAACCATCAAATAATAAGATATGAAGGACAAAGGTAATATAGAAATCTAAAGATATGATCACAAATTATCATCAAAAGCTCATCATTAGAGCAATAAAATCGAAAATGCTGAGAATTTTTTTCTTTTTTCTCAAGACCTTGCCAAGGTCATGATTGATGATTATTTTTGTTTCACGTCAGTGTTTTGTATTTCATCTTCGATACGATAAAGGGTTGCGATAATTATCATTTAATATCTTAAAGGCTCTTTTTTTCATATGTTCTTGGTTATTGTTACTCATCTTGCTGGCTCTAGTGATGCTTATTCTGAGCAAAATTTATAAAATTGTTTCATATTTTTCAAATTAAATTTATTTTTTTTTTAGAAATTACAAATATTTTACAAAATTCAAAACAATGTGTTTAAGACCAAAGTAAGCGAGCTACGAGTGAGTGAAAGGCCACGTTTTTTACAAACGCCGAAAAAAAACAGGTCCTCAAAACACAGGTTTGGCCACTTTTTAGCGCCAATTTTCTAGGAATTATTAGGGACGACATAGGGTCGTCACATATATACAAATGTCGAATACCATATAATATACATAACTGAATAAACACACAAATATACTGCATACAATGCATCATCATCATAATGCATTAAATATAAATTTTAAATGTTTTAAATCACTTTTTGTGCTTTGTTTTTGTTTGTTTGTTTGTTAATATTAATCGTATTCCTAGTTGTTGTTTTTTTCTGGCATCTTTGGATTGTCAATGAAGGAATTTTTTTGTTTTGTTTTGTTTTTCTAGTAAGAATTTTCTAAAGAAGAATCATTATTATTGTGTATTTATTGTCATTGATGATTATTCAACCATCTTTTTTTTGGGCTACATGTTTTTTTTTCGATCATATATCACAAAATACATGAGAATTTATATTTTATATTTACAATACAAAATTTCGTATAATATATATACAATGTTCAAAAATATTATTTAAAATATTTCTTTTGTTGTAATATTTGATAATAAAAATAATAGTTTTAATTTGATTTATGATATATATATTTGTATTTGGAGACAAAAATACAAAATATATACATATGAATATAGCAATAATAAATGTATGGAATAAATAATCAATAACTGGCAATATATTAGGTTGTCTCATAAGTTCTTGCCGATTTTTTAAATAATTTTTTACGATATAACCGGCAAGAACTTATGGGACAACCCAATATATATATATATACAAATACAAATATATATAACAAAATGCAATTATTATTACTAATATTATCACTATCAACATCATCATCATTATTATTATCATTATCACATTTACATTGACGTCAAATTCTTTAGTCAAACACACACACACACACACACATACAATAACAATTATATATGTACAAAATGAAATTAGAAATTCTTTCTGAATAAATATAATACGAAAATGAAAAATTCTGTACTGTGTTTATTGTTGATGTGTGTTTTGCAGTGAATGCTGCTGCTGCTGATGTTGCCGATGTTGAATTTAATATTATTGAATTTTTTTTTTCTTCTGAATGTTAAAGTTGATCATTTATTATTATCATTATTATTGTTATCATTATATCATTGAATACAAAGAAAAAAGAATAATAAAATATATATTTTTGGCCATTATTCTTGAATATTTTTTCAAAAAATAAAATACTCTGGTTCCATTCAATGCTGCTGTCTGATATATGTCAATGTACAAATAAATACACACACTATCACACATTGATATCACATAGGGTCTATCAATGTTTTTGCTATGACTTTCAAAAAAAAAAAAAAAAAAAAAAATTGAAGCACCGAAAAAAAAACGAAAAACCAGGCGTTGTTCGTTTTTTTTTTCGGTGCTCTTCGATATATTCTTTGCAAGAATATTCTCGTCATCATCACGAATCCTATATGTGCTCGAATTGAAGTATATTAAAATATTTAGTTTTTTTTTGGTATTTTATTCAATTCAATTGTATTTTGTTTAAAAAAAAAATCAAAATAAAAAATGTTAAAAGTTCATTGAAAAAAAATGAGAATGAAAATATACGAAAAAATTTTGTTCAAACATTCACGTTATTTCCCTTTGATTTTCGAGAATTTTATTTTTTTAAATTCAAATATATATATATATATATAGATATATGTGATCATGTATACACATTTATACGTGATATTTGTACAATATATGTATTTATATGAGATATTTATTCAGTATAACAATTCGGTATTTTATTTTATTTTATTTTTTTTGGGTATATTTCATCGGGTTGTGTTCATTTATATACAGTTATGCTTTCGAGAATACAATTTCTCGGTTATGTAAAAAAAAAATGGGAAAAATTACGCATAATTTGAATGTACTTTGAATGTGACTGTTACGAAAGCTGAGAAATGAAAAATACAAAAAAAATAAAAAAAAAACTAAATGTCAAGCAAACGACCTGAAAACAATTTTCATTTTTGTCATATTTATATACACTATACTCCTATTTATATAATAAATACACTGGTTAAAAAAGGGTCTGCTGCTGCTGCTGCTGCTGCAGTGAAATACATACTAAAATTATTTATATATATAATCTAAAATGGTTATTCACTTTTATTTTTCACACAATTTTTTTTATTCTTTAAAATTCTGCTTGAATTCTTTGAACCAAAAACGAACTAACGAACGAACGAACGAACCCTAAGCATTATAACAAGGACACTAAACAGTTTAATGGGCGAAAAAAAAACGGTTGTACAATTACTGCCAACAATACCAAAAATTACTGCTAGCATCCTTTAATATAATTCTTATAATTATTTCGATTATTTTTTTTTTTTTTTTTTTTTTGAATTTATTCCAATAATTTTTACAAACAATTCTATGGACATGAATTATATAGAATAACAATTCTTTTGAATTTTTTTGTGCTATTGTTGTTTTATGCTTATTATTATTATTATTATTTTCAAGAATAATAATAATAAAAAAAAAACTTGAAAGTATAATGATCGAAAAGAATTTAAATGTATTTATTATGTGTATGTATGTGTGTGTGTGTGTGTGTGTGTGTGCATTGGTGCCCAAATTCTATCCCGAAAACTAAAACTTTTGTTGATTCTTTGAATTCTTTTCTGAACCAAAAAAAAAAAAAATATTCAGTAATCGACTTTTGTTGTATATTTAAACGATTTGTGTATTTTGAATATTTGTCTGTGTATTTGTGTGTATGTACAAGTATATGTTCATTCAGTATTTGTATTTATGTGTTTTTGTTTGTTTGTTCGTTTGTTAATGCCATTTAACCAAAACGAAACGATCGAAACGATATAAAAGTAATGTAAAGTAAAGCAAAGTGGAAGAAACAAAAAAAAAATCAAAGAATCACTCAAAGAAAACGGAGAATTTTTTTCTTTTTTTAATATTCTCATTCAGGATTAATATTTTTGAATTTTTCGTATATACATTTTGGCTGGTTTACTTTACATTCATCATCATCATTATTATTTATTTTTTTTTGTTCATTTGCAAATGTTTGCATTACTCTATTTGTTTGAATTTATTTTTGTGCATTTATTTCTTTCTTGCTTGCATTCATTCATTCATTTATTTATTTGCATTATTTTTTTTTCTTAGTTTCTTATAATCAAAATAATGATTATAATAATGCAAATTATTTGAAAAATAATAAAATAAGCAACCGAACAATCGAAAAACAAAACAACATCAATCAAATCAATCAAACAAAACGAATGACAACATTTTATTCAAATTGAAATAAACTTGAACACAAAAGCTTGAAATTACAGATTTGAAAAATTATTATTTTTGAAAAGATATTTAAATTTTGTGGCAATTTTTTTTCAATCGAAAAATTTAAATTTTTCAAAATTTCATTGAACTTGATTTTTTTCTCACCCCTTTTTTTGCGGTGTTAATTGTCATCAATCGTCAAGAGTTAAAAAGTAATAATAATAATAAATATCATCTTCAACAATAACAAACAACAAAATCGACGACGAAAACATCATCATCATCATCATCATCATCATCTTTGATTCAATACAATCAATCTTTGAATTTTGACTTTTTCGTAAGAAAAATTGAATTGTTTAATGTCATATATATTTTTTCTAGGCAAAAAATACAATTTCGTACCAACTATTTTCGCAAAAAACAAAAAACAAAACAAAACAATAATCAATTTCAATTCAACAATATTTGAATGCAAAGATTGCTATGTTTCTCATTCATATTCTTCAATAGTTTAAATAGTTTTTTCGGTCATTTTGGCTACTTTGAAACTATTGTTTGACAATTTTCTGTTTTTTCATCAGTAATTTCTTGTGTTTGCTTTCAATTTATTTATTTTTTCTTTGGTCATCAAATAAATTTTCCATAGCAATAATCGTATGGTATGTATTAATAAGGTTTATTTTTATTTTTTTTGTTGTACCAATTCAATCATTTTGAATAACAATTATTATCATTGATCATTGTGCATATTGCAATATCATAGTGGATCATAGTAGATCAGAATTCATTTCAATAGAAGAGAGATGGATAGAAGAAATAGATCCATACAAAAAATCAATGAAAAATTGAAAAATTTTATTCAATTTTCAATTTTTTTTTTCAAATTTCAATTCATATATATCCGCTGTATGATGATGATAACATACATAAAAGCATTAACACTAGAATATTATTACATAATAAATCTAATATATTTTTCTTTTTATGAAAATAAAAAAATTCTTGGAATATTAACAAGTTTATTTTTTTCGTTCATATTTTTTGCTTTGAAAAATCTTTGAATGCATTTTTTTGGTTTTTGAGCTCAAAAAACAAAATCACTAAATTTTCAAACATTTTTATTTTTATTTTTTTGGCACATTTCAAATATTTTATGTTTTTTTTTCAATTTTCAAATAAAGAAATTGTTCATTCAATTCAATTCAATTCTCTTCGCTTTTGTTTATTTGTTATGAAAATTTAAGTTAAAAAATTGGTTACGTTCTTTATGAATTTCACGATTAAAATTCCATAGAAAAAGTTCTAGAAAAACGGTTGTAAAAGCACATGTCAAAAAGTTCGATTAACAACCGTCCACAAAAAAATTAAAGAATTAAGTTAAAAATTGATTGTAATAGTTTGATTTAGTTTTAATTAATGTAGAACAACAAATGATTGTAAGCTTTTCCATTTTTTGTAATAATGCTTGAATAATTTGTAATCCTTTTTATAAATTTAGCAATAATAAAATTGATAGTTATTGATGGTTTTGAATTGATTAATTGATTTAAAATTGATGTTTTGGATTGATTCGGAACCTTTAATGAAAAACCAGTCGTTTTCATTACATTTATTTGTATTCAGTTCTTTTTTATTTCTCATATGAATTTCTTTCATAAAATATTAATATCAACATCAATACACATGCATGCATGCATGCACATCTGCTCTCATACCGTGCTCTTAGTTTTAAATGAATTTATTGAAAATATTAAAAAAAATATTCATGAATAATAACGATAATGATAATAATAATGTTAATATTTCGCAAAAATAATTTTTCGAGAAAATTATTTTTGTAAAAAATTATTCAAAAATGTTTTGCTTTGAAGAATCATTTGAATTTGAATTTGAATTCATTTATTTATAACATTAATTGAAAATGCTTGAAAAGTTGAGGACAATAATTAAGATATAAATAAGATGAATAAGAATGATGATAATAATAATAATTATAAAATTGAATAATTAATTCATTTCTAATTGAAATGACAATTCATACAATCATAATACTAATGATAACAACAACAACAATAATCACTCATTGTTCATAAAATTACACATATGTATATGATATGACAAAAAATCAAGCGAAAAAACATTAATATCAAGGTTCAATTGGTAAATAATGGAAGAATAATTACATAAATTATATTCGAAATTTTTATTTGAATAATAAATACTTGTTGTGCATTCATTACTCACATACATACTGATGTATTTTAATGTATTTTTCGAATTTAAATATTTTTGCATCAATAATTGGATTAATTACAATTTTTAATTTCATTACTTACATTTACTTTGATTTTGAAAATATTTTGATTTTGTTATTTTGTTTTTAAAGCAAAAAAATCAAAAAATCAAAATAATAAAAAAATAGCTTCAAAGTAAATGTAAATAAGTATTTAATTATAGAAATGAATTTAGAAGAAAAAAAAACAGCAAACATTCTTTCTTAGAAACATTTATGAAAAGCATTTTGTTGTTTACAAATAATAATAATGATAATAATAATAATAATATTCTCACATGTTCATATTTGTTTATGTTTGTTCTAAGCTTCATAGCTTGATGCTATGAATAGAATCAAATTGAAAAATAAAAATCAAAAATTCAACGAATAATAATAAAAAAAATAATAATTTTAATTCATTATTTTTTTTTGTTTTAATCTGACAGTTTTTCATTCGTCATTCGTCGTTGAATCATCGAATGCTACAGCAGTGAACATTTCATTTTTTTTTTATTTTGATTTTCAAGTGGAACGAAATCAATGATAAATTAAAAGAAAAAAACTTGTATCATCAACTTTGTAATTGTGTGTTTATTGATGGTTAATCGGGAAAAAATTTTTCAAAGTGCATTTTTTTGTCATTCAATTTCATTGGAAAAGAAAAAAATCTTTGTTTATTTGTGCTGTTTTTTTTTGAAAATTGTATTGTGTTGCAGTGTTATTGTACAGTTTTTTTCGGACAAAACAAAAAATAATAATATTTCAATCAGAGATAATTTCAACTAATTTTCAACTTTTGTTCATTAATTTTTCTCTTCATTTCACAACAAATCAATTTCATTGCTTGATTTAGATAAATCAACTTTTTTTTTCTTTTCAAATTTACTTCATTTATTTCAATCATTTCATTCATTTCAAATATAAAATGGAAATTCATTTGTCAACATTAGAAGAAAATAAAGAAATGGATTCAACAAAAATATTGGCCGAAGCATGTGCTGCAGCAGCAGCTGCTGTTAATGTGCAACAACAACAGCAGCAACAGCAACAACAAAATCAACAACAATCAACTAATTCACCAACAATTACAAGTGCACATCCACCAATACCTGTGCCAACGAAAACATGTTCAATTAAAGTTAATGATGATATTGGTGATGTACAGGTACATATTCAAGGTATATTATTATTATTATTATTATTTTTGATTTATTCATATTTTCATTTCAAAAAAAGCAAAAAAAACTTAAAATTCAAAACAAAAAAAAAAAATTCATGAATTAATGAATGCAAATGTAAATGTATTTGAAGGCATAAAAGTACCAGAATAATAATTCAAAAAAAAAAATTCTGACAATTTCGTACCCAGAAAAAACCAAAACAAGCAAAAATTCAATTTATTGAAGTAAATTAGAACAACGAAATGATGATAATGATGAAAATCACATGAAAAAAATAGTTACAATGAAAACCAATAAACAAAAATATTCAAAATAATATTTCAGAAAATAAATCAAACAAATAACAATGATAATAATAATCGTTCAATTATTAGTTAGGGTGAAAAAATTGAAATCATTTCAATTCTCGAGCAAAAATCAAATCAAGAATTTTCAATTATTTTTCTTGCTTTAAATTTTGAACTACTACACATTCATCAATTCAAAACAAAAAAATTGATAAACAATTATAAATCAATTGAACATTGGAATCATTCAATCAATGAATCTATTCACAATTATTGAATTGAATTCAACATTCCACACATGATTTGATTTGAAATTTTGAAATGCTCATTTCAAGTTTTAATCGTCAAGTTTTATCGAATCGAATACACAAATATCGAACAATATTTGATCGAAAAAAAACCAAATTAATATTCTCATCATTTTCAATAAGGATAATTATAGCTATAGTCATTATATAGCTAATATAATGATCTTTTTTTTTTATTCTCACATTCAAATTATTATCATTATCATTATTATAACTTTTATAAGTTTTTTTTTTGAATTTGAAATAATTAAAATAATTGATTTTATGGGGCTGTTTATGCTTATTGAAATGAGAATCAATATTTCAAGTTTTCAATTGAATATTTTTCAATGCTTAAAGATGTAAAGATCATAAAAAAAAATTTCGTTTTTGTTTTCATTATTATCATAATTATTAATGTTTTTGTTTATTTATTTGTGGTCAAAATATGTTTTTGTTGTTGTTATTTGGGCTTATTTGTTTTTGTATTTCACTTATATTACAATTTAGTCTATTTGCTAAAACTATTGATTAGCCTTATTTTATTTTTGTTTTTGTTAATATTATTATTATCATCATCATCATTAATATTTCGACGATTGTTGTTGAGCTATAGATATATATTTACTTAATATCAAGCTTTTTAATATTTCTGGCCCTTAAAACAAAAATCAATAAATGTATTTGTTTATGTTAGATTGTCCAAAAAGTTTTGGCTGATTTTCATGAACATTTCTATCGATTAAGCGAAATGAAATTTTCGTACAGACTAACATATTGCAATCATATATTAGCTAGTTTTAAAACATACACACACACAAACAAACACAAAAATACAGAAATATGATCGTTAGTGTATTCGCGTATGGATAGGAAATCCGATTAATAAATAATATGTAATTCATCTTTTAGTAGAATTTCATTTTCATCATATCGATTCTTTTGATGAAATTTCAGAATTTTAAATATGATATGTTTTGTTATTGTTATGTATGGATGAACGATATTATGATCATGATGATTTATTAGCATTTGGATCAAAGAAAAACAAGGAAAAAATAAGAAAAAAAATTAAGGACCCAATCAAAATATTCAAAGTAAAAATATGATTTGTACTGTTTTACTATGATCATCAAGCATTTGCATCAGGATTTTCGCTTGTTTTGCAATTAAAAGCGTATTATATGATCATAATAATAAATTGATTTTTGCAATAATTTTTCATTCATTTCTTATTCATTTTTTCTTTTATTTACCATGGAAAAAAAATATTCCTGAACCTATCGAAATCGAATCGAAACGAAAGGTGAATTGGATGAAAAGAAAGCAATCTTTTTGACTGTACACGATATTGGATTCAATCACAGGTAAATATGCGAAATATTTCAACATGAAAAAATTTCAATCAATACTTTAAATAATGATTATTTTTTTTCTTTTCAAAAAAAAATTCCAATTCAAACAATAGATCAATGAAAGATTTTGTCGATCTTGATTGCCGTAAGTTTTGTTCATTTGTTACTTGTTTGAAAAAAAATAAAGAAAAAATCAATCAATCGATCTATCAGTCGTCAATCAATTAAAGTCAATGTGTGTGTGTAACGATAATTGTAATGAAAAATCATATGGTATTACGTTCTTTTTGAACAGTACAAAAAGTAAAAACACATCTTTTTTTGTTCGTTTCAAAAAAACATATTTTTCATTTTTTTTGTTGAGATTACAATTGATGTTTCAACAACATTTGATAATAAAAATTAAGTTTTGTGAATTGAAATTGTTGAAGTTTGATCACTCCAAACAACCCGCCTTATTATCATTACATTGAAACATCAATGATCAAAAATTATTACGTCAAACGATTGCCCATTGTCATTAACGAATCCAAAAATGTCTGATGAGAAGCAGGTCGATGCAACTGAATTGGCAAAAAAATTGAAATCAGTGAGAATCCGGATATCGTTGGCATCGAAAGCGAATGAAAATCTTATGAAAGCGTATGAATTGAAAAGTGAACTCCAGAAATTGCACGACGACTTAATATATATTTATGATGCTGAAGACATCCCAGCTGATGAATTGGAAAAAGTAGGCAAATACATGGATTTGATCAACCAGAATATCGATCACTTGAAAAGTAAAGCCGATCAAAATCAAAGTAAACCATCAACATCAGCGGCAGCCGCACCGGTATACAACAACTTAATTGAATACGAGAAAATTGATTTGCCTACGTTCGATGGATCCCCGGTGTTTTGGCCATGCTTTCGACGTATGGTAATAACGACTATCGTCACTAACAAAAGTCTACCTGAAATGGCCAAACTAGCAAAATTGTTATCCTCTTTAAAGGCTGAACCACATCAATTATTGTCAAACCTGATCGCTAGAAATCTATCTTTCGAGGATATATGGCAAGAAATTTGTAACAAATACGATGATACGCACAACGTCGTATTAGAATTACGACGCCAAATCAAATCCGCACCGTTGGTGCGAAATAAATTCGATGTCGATAACATGAAAGCCATCAAAATAATCGTCGAAAATGTTGATATTGTCCTGTCTAATTTGCCAATTCACGTTGACACGTATCCCTTAATAGAACAAGTGGCGGATCGATATTATTTCGAGGCAAAACACCAATTGGTATCGGAATGCGTTGATTTTAAGCAAACAAAGGAATTCATTTGCGATCTCTATGAAAGAGCGGTTCGGTTCGATACTAGCAGTTTCGGTCGCAATAGCAATAACATTGGAGAGCGGAACCAACCAGTGACCAAACCAAAAAATAAAGAACGATTTAGCGTGTCGGCCATAGCAACAAATATACCGTGTAATATCTGTGCCCAGATCCATGAAGAGCGATTTTCCTGCATTCCAAAGTTCAGCCCTGAAAGAGTCGCTGATATTATCCGAAAACAACGTTTATGTTACTATTGCCTGCGAAAAGGACATTCCGGTAAGGAATGTCGATCCAAAAACTATTACAATTGCAATATTTGTAACAGATCACACGTTACCGTAATGCATCCGGTATATGAGTTATCGCAGACAAGACCAAAAGTCATCGATCGCGAGCAACAGCAGCCAACCCAATCTGCTGCAATCGAATCAACCAAGTCGAATAATTTCACCGTGGCTGCTTTCAGCAAAAGCAAATTCTTCGCCGAAACCCAAGTCGTCTCTCCATCGGTAGATTCAAATCATGTTAATGAATTTCAAGTGCAAAGTATAAGTCGAGATGATTCGAAACCCTACATTCATGGTTATTGCAATGGTAAAAAATGTCGTATATTATTGGATGACGGATCGAATATAACTCTGATAGATGAACATCTTATTGCTGATAAACCCAAAGTGGATAAAAAATGTTTCGTTAGTGTGTCTTCGCCAGCCTTCAATAACCAAAGTTTAAGTACTCGTCAATCGAAATTGATGATTAAAAGTGGAAATGTCAACGTATTGATCGAGCCATTCGTTGTATCATTGAAAGATGAATCCTTAATAATACTCGGTACCGATCAAATGGGGCGTCTGCTTCCAGGCGAACCTGATTACAATGAACTAGTCACTAAATTTGGAACAATTCGGTACAAAGTCAAGAATAACGTTAACGATATGGACAACAAATCCATCAATTGCTTGGATGTAGAATCTGAATCCGATGAAGATGAAAATATTGAAATCGAACGTATGGATACCGGTCATTATATCGTACGATTACCATTCCTGTCCGACGTCATGCCAAAAAACAATTACTACGCTGCCTTGAATGCCATAAAGAAGTTGAAAAAACGATTAATGGATAACGGTTTCTATCAAGAATATGAAAAACAATTACTATCGTATGTGTCGGACGGATATGCTGAGCAGATTTATGATGTGGAAGGATATTTCATGCCACACCACCCGGTGTTGCGTGATTCAGCATCTACTCCGTTACGTGTTGTATTTAATGGCTCCTTTGGGTATGATGCATTGAACAAATACTTATGGAAAGGAAATACTGAAAATTTAGACGTACTGACGCACTTGATTAAGTTTAGAATCGGCGCCTTTGCATTCATAGCAGACTTAGCCAAGGCATTCCTCCAAATTTTTATCGATCCGGCACATCGCAAGTTCCTGAAATTTTTGTGGATCAATGAAAACGATGAAACCTGCATCTACCAGATGAAAGCCCTTCCATTTGGCCTCATATCTTCCCCGGCAATATTATCGGCTGTCGTAAAACATTTGTTAGGTGCTGACAATTTGAATCATATAGCTGAAGCAATTTACATGGATGACATAATCTTTTCGTGCGATGATGAACATGAATTGTTTAATACTGTTGAAAGATTGAAGAGCTCTTTTAAAAATGCTGGCTTTAAGATGCACAAAATATGTTCAAATTCGAAACTCATCTCCAGTGAAATTGATCCTAATCATAACGTGAAAATTCTTGGTCTTTATTGGAATCCGAAAAACGACACATTGAAAAATAAATTACCAGATATTGGAAAAGTAGAAACGAAAAAAGATTTATTATCAATCATCGGTAAAGTTTTCGATCCATACGGATATCTGGATCCGTGGAAGCTCAAATTACGTGTTTTATTCCGTAAAGTGCTAAACACAGAATGGGAGGATCCGTTGCCCCCTGACATTATTGAACAAATTAATGATCATTTAGTCGATTATAAGAAATTATTTGATCTTGAACTACAGCGACATCTTCCAGATGGAGAGTTGTGCGGCTTTGCTGATGCCTCAGATGTTGCTTATGGTTACGTCATATATGTTAAAGACAAGAAAGATTGTTTACATTTTCTGCTCGGAAAATCTAAGCTTGCGCCTACGAAAATTAAAACGATTGTCGAGCTCGAGCTAACAGCATTGGATGAATTATGTCGCGCAATGGCAAAGTTACGGAATCATTTCAAAAACCGCATGGCCATATTTTCCGATTCAATGATTAATTTGCATAGATTAAAATCGTCGCCGAATAATCAGAAGAAAAGCAGCGCAGCAAAATTGTTTCGTATTATGAGAATTTTGAATGTTCATGATATCTCGGCTCACCATATACAGGGACGTAAGAACCCGAGCGATTTATTCAGCCGCATCATCAGTACCGATTATTTTTTGAAAAATTTTAGATTTATTATTGAAAATATGATTATTGATACAACGACGAGCTGCTTTCCTATTTATTATGTTTCATCCCAGTCCGCTGAGCATCTTGAATTTTTTGATCGAATTGATGAATTCTCTAAATTGACCACTATTGAACAGATGTTTTCTTTTGTATCGAAATTATTGCCCGAGTCAACCTCGAACGATAAATGGAACTTAATTTATAAATTTGCACAATTCGGACATGACACTAAATTATTGCAAGTACCATTCACCTATATTGATGGAATTGTTCGAATTGACACTAGAAATGAAAATTATAAACCCGTTTGGATACCGACGACATCGAATGTAACCTTGGCCCTGGTACAACATCATCATCTCAAAATAATGCATGGTGGCGTTAGATCCACCATGGCTGATATCCGAGCAGAGTATTACATCCCAGGTCTTTACAAAATAGTAAAAAAGTTTATCCGGTCTTGCTTCGACTGTCAGAAGATGAAAGGCAAACCAATCAATCAACCATTGGCGAATTTGCCTTACGAAAGACTCACCTTTTCGTTGCCTTTTCAAAATATTTGCATTGACGTTTTCGGCCCTCTATATTACGTTAATAATAAGAAATTTTATGGCTTGATTGGGACATGTCTCATGACGCGCATGGTGAAAATGGAAGTCATCAATTCACTGTCCAGCACTGATACCCTCATCGCTCTTAATAACATATTCTTGAATATGGGAACACCTATGAAAATATTTTGCGACAACGGTACGAATTTCGTCAAAGCACATAAAGAATTACGCCACATCGAATCACATTTGTTGATTATCAGTAAAAACGATATACGAAAAATATCTTGGTCTTTCTCTCCGCCACACTCACCTTGGTACAATGGTACAGTGGAGCGTATGATTCGTACTGTAAAACGATGTTTGAATATTTATGAAAATAAATTTAGATCTTATGTAGAAGCTCGCAACGTTTTATTACAAATCGAAGCGGTCGTGAATAATCGACCCCTAATTGCGGACGATAATGACAATTACATAACGCCATTTGAATTGTGTTTCGGTCGAAAAATGTACCCCTTATTCGTCGATAATGAGCATGTGGATTTGAATAAACACTGGCAGCGCCATTCTCAATTACGATTATTATTTGAAAAATTTTGGAAATCGCAATACCTATATGAATTGAGCAACGTCAAACCAAACTTGGAAACAAAAATCGTACCAAACGATCTTATTATGATACCAAAATTATTAACAAAAAGAAAAGATTGGCCTCTTGCCAAAGTTTTGGAAACTTATCCCAGTACTGATGGCATTGTTCGAACGCTTAAAATAAAGATGTTGAAGGATGGAGCTGAAAGTATCGTTCCAATCAAGGGAACCATTCGTCTCCCCTACCGTAATGATCAATGTGAAATCGGTCAATATATTAATTAATTATTCACTGTCGATGAAAGAAATGGGCCTATTCGCGGGGGGGTGTGTAATGAAAAATCATATGGTATTACGTTCTTTTTGAACAGTACAAAAAGTAAAAACACATCTTTTTTTGTTCGTTTCAAAAAAACATATTTTTCATTTTTTTTTGTTGAGATTACAATTGATGTTTCAACAACATTTGATAATAAAAATTAAGTTTTGTGAATTGAAATTGTTGAAGTTTGATCACTCCAAACAACCCGCCTTATTATCATTACAGATAATGATATTATCGAATTGGAAATATCGAACTGGAAATATCGATAATTAGAAAATATTCTATTGGGGGGGGGAAGGCACACATTTCACTTCAATTTTCACTAACGAAAAAACTAAGAATTTCCCGCGCAAAAAATATATAAATATAAGAGTAAAATTATCATAATTATATTTGTTGAAACAATGGAAAAGTAAATAAGTAACTAAAAATAAAGAACAAAATAACTAAAATTGAATTTGGAAACAAACAAAACAGAAAAAAAAAGTTTTTGCCATTTGAAAAAGTGTTTTCCAACGAAAAAACAATCACAAATTCCAAAGAATTCTTCAATCAATTATATTGTTCGAGTATACAAATAACATTCAAAACATATAAACAAACTAAAACATATGTACCTTTGACATTTTGTATTCAAGTGAAATGAAGAGAAATATAACAAAAAAAAAGCCACTTAGTCAATTAATGATAATTATACATGACATAATATACGAGAGAAAAAAATGAGTGGAAATGAAAGAATTGAGCCCTAGAAAACGGGACCAAAGTCGGGAAAAATTGAAATGAAATAATTATTTATTGATTGAAATTAATTTTAGAAATGATTTGATTTGATTAATGATTGATTGATTAATGATTGATCGATCGATTTTTTTTTTCAATTACATTTATTCAATATTTTTTTTTTAATTATGTGATTGAATGATTGATTCATTGATTCATTGATTCATTATTAATTTTAATCAATTCTTTTTTTTATTCTTTCTTTTTTCAAAAAATATAAATATTTAATTAACTCAAAAAAATAAAAAACAATTGCTTTCGAATCGATTAATACAACGGAATTTAGTATCGGAAATTCGTATGCGTTCCGTATTCATTCATGTCGATGTACCGGGACAAGAAGATGATGCAAAAGACATTGAACATTTTCCTACTATTCAACAAATAGGTTTGTTTGTTTTTTCATTTATTTTTTCAATTCATTTCAAAATCATTTCACCCTTCAATCATCGCTATTTTTCTCTGATTTTCTCAAATCAAAAATTTCAAACATTATCACAAATATGGAAAATTTGTAATTTACTATTATTATCATCATTAAATATGAAAACAACGAACGAATAATGAACGAAAATCTACATTCAAAATGTTTAATTTCCGTTCATTTTCATTTTCATTTCCATACGAGAATTTCATTATTTCTTCTTGTTTTTTATTATTATTATCATCATCATTATTATTATTAATTCATTTTTTTTCATTTTCATTTTCATTTTCATTTCCATACGAGAATTTCATTATTTCTTCTTGTTTTTTATTATTATTATCATCATCATTATTATTATTAATTCATTTTTTTTCATTTTCATTTTCATTTTCATTTTCATTTTTAATTTTAATTTCAAATTTTATGGCACATCAACTACGGTGAAAAAAAAAAAATTCAACTTGATTCAACACATAAATGATGACAATTTTGTATTTTCTGACTAATAATCACTGATATATTGATAATGGTATTTCTGATGAATTTTCTACATTATCGTTTGTATTCGTGTATATATATGTGGTATATTCGGTATTTAATCTTTATGATATGAAAATAAAACAAATTATCTGAAAAATGGATGAACAAATATGAAATATTGAAAATCTATAAATGTATAATGATGAATATTAATAATATATGACTGAATGAATGAATATATGAATGAAATAATAGGCGAAGAAGTGCTTTTAAAAGTGCTCGATGAATTGAAAATTCAATTATGTGTTGGCATTGGTGATGGTGCCGGTGCCAATATATTGGCACGTTTTGGACTTGCTCATCCTGAACGTGTACTTGGCTTAATATTGATCAATCTAGTATCATCGGGTGTCGGTTTTCTTGAATCGATCAAAGAGAAATTTTTTTCGAAACGTCGTAGCTCTCAACAATTGTGTCCGGAAGAAATTGTTACAATGCACAAGGTATTATATTTATAATTTCACTTATTTGTAAATAAGTCAGAAATTTAAAATGAAATTTCTCATAATAAATTAATTGTTCTAATTCAAAAAAAAAAGCTCGGCAACACAACCAGTGATGGTCTTAAATATTTGGTCGATAATTATACTACTCATATTAAGAAGATTAATTCGAATAATCTTCATAAATTCATGTCTGCCTACATGAATCGCAAAGAGATTGTTGATCTTGGTAATTTGGATATTTTATTAGTGACTGGTAGTAAATCACCATTTGCACCCGGTGTTGAACATATTTATGCCAAATGTAATAAACAAAAAACATCATTTTTAAAAGTGGACAATTGTCTTGATGTTATCAGGTAAATTGAATCATTTGTTTAATACGAAAATTTCAATGTCAAATTCAATTTGTTTTCTTCCTAAATTTTTCTAATCTATTCAACTAAAAATCCTGTGAAACTTTGAAATGAAACCCAAAACAGTCAATGTCCAGAAAAATTTGCCCAAAGTTTATTGTTGTTTGTCAAAGGATTAGGATTTTTAACATCATTACATTTACCTGGAATCACTCATGGTGGTATGTATTTATTCAATTTTTTTAAGATGTAAAATGTCAAGGAAAAAAAATTCATTTTTCAAAATTAATATTTTTGAATTTAATTTTTATTTTTATTTTTTCGAAAAAAATAAACACAGGCGACACACCACCAACTAAATCAAGTTTAGCTGCAATTGGACGTCGTCGTACATTATCAATGGAAGAATATGATATTCCACGCATGAGACGTTTATCATTGACTAAGTAATTTTTATCATCATTTTTTTTTTTTTTTTTGAAAATTCAGAATTGACAATCCATCTGGATTGAAATATTGATAGAAATATTCATTCATTGAAATATGAAAAAAAAAGATGGATTAATCGAAAATAAATATTATTTTCTTTTCAGAGATGCTCGATAAACAATTGAAAATTTTGCAGCACAAAATGATGGAAAATAATATATATTTTTGTTTTGTGGAGGGGAAAAACATTAATTCAATGCAATTCAATTCAAAAGTCAAACAAAAAAAAAAAACAGCAAAGAATTTTGAATTTCAACTTAATCTCTCTCTCTCGCTCTCTCACTATCGCTCGTTCTATCTCTTTATCTCTCATCACCTTTGTTTTTTTTCTGTTCATCTCACTCTCTATCGATGTCACTCACCAAAGAAAAAAAAAAATTCAAATCAACCACTATTCAACTCTGCTGCTTCAAAATATGTACGAAAGAATATAACTCAACGATAAAGTATTCAAATTTTCATCGAAATTTTTTTGAAATTTTTTTTTCTTTTTTTTTTTGAAAAATTTTAAATTCATGATTTCAAGACTCAACATTTCAAGTCTCAATGATTTTTAGACCTTTAAAAAATGAAAAATTCAAAATCTCGAAATTTTAAAAGGTTTTCAATTTTTTTTTGAAGAATCAAACGATTCAAGAAAATTCAAAATTCAAATCGATATGAACAAGATATGAATGAATGACATATAAATATATACACAAATATATATATATAAATTCAACCAAAATGATAGAAGCAAATGAACAAAATTTTTTCCTTTTTGAATGCAGAAAATGACAAATTATATGACAAAATAATTTTGAATAATAATTATTCATAAATTTTAAGATTGAAATTTATGCAAATAAATAAATGAGAAAAAAAATTTAAAAAGGTTTACCAATTGACAATACATGAAAAGACAAGAGCAGAGAATTTCAAATTTTTAAAATCAAAAAAAATATAATGATTTCAGAATAAATACATGCACACCAAATACCTATCAAGACTAAAATAAACATACATACTAAATGCACATTCAATTATTGATTATAATTTTGAATTTAATTTTTTTTTTTGAAGGAAAATCAATCAATTTATCAATTATCAATAATTAAACATTTCAAAAAAATGAAATGAATCAATGAATTAAGCATATTTGAATCGAATCGAAAATAGATCAACTCACAAACAGCTACTAATATTTGACAAATTGACCATCATTTTTCACTATTTTTCTCTTATTCAATATTCAATCGTTTTGTTTATTTTGAAATATATTTTGAAAAAAAATATTAGAATAAACTAAGACTAAACAAACAAACAAATAAAATATTTGAAAAAAAAAAATTTGTGGCCTAATATTCAAGATACACACACACACACAATTCATTCATTCATTTATTTTATTCACGAAATTCAGTGTTCTTATGATAAAAATACTTTCATTTCAAAAATTTAAAAATTATATTACACAAAAATAATGATAATAACTAATCATAATAATAATAATAATTTAAAAACATTACTTACCCTGATATATATGTCTTGATCTTTAAGCTGATTAATTTTTTTTTTCGATTTATTTCATTTCATTTTGGTTTGTTTGTTGATTGCTTGTTTATTGTTATTTACAATTATTTTAATCGATGAAAAGCAAAAATTAAATAATATTCACAATCAAAAATAATTCAAAAAAAAACACATCGATATTCTTCTTTGTATTGATCTAATGATAAGGTAGTTGATTATTTCATTTTATTATAACACAAACATTAACGTTAACAATTATTTCTTCGGCAAATAAATTAATCAAATTAAAAATATACCAATTAATTATCATGAATCAATTAATCTATAATTAATTAATCATTCATTCAATTAATTATTTAAAATCAAGTACAAATTTTTCTTTTTTCGTTTTTTCGATTTAAAATATTCATAGATTCAGCCAATTAATATACAATTAATTTGATAAAACTTTAACATGCACAAATCTAAACACCAAACACGATTTTAATTTTTATCAAAATTTCAGAATATAACTGAAAAACTTGGCTCATTTCTTATAAAAAAGAAAAAATAATTCAAATTCGATGAATAAATTGAGTTAGTTTTATTTAATCGATTTTTTCAAATACAAATTGTTTCAAATTTGGTAGATTTTCATATATATTTTTTCTGGTTTTTTTTTGCTTTGTCAACACAAAATATCATGATCGCAAACAACACATGCATAAACACTGGCACATTATAAATATTTACAGAATAATAAAATTTGAAACATTGAAATTTCTAAAATTTTGAAAATTCTCAAAACAAACAAAAAACTATTTTCAAAAATTCTTCCAATCAACAAACACACCAATTATATACTTGCATTTGATTTTGTTTTTGTTGTTGTTCTTCAAAAACTAGTTGTCAAATTAATTAAACACTCATTGAATCGATTACTATTTTTCAAAATTAATGGTCTAATGGTCAAAATCACAAGTCATATTAGCATGTATTTCGATTCATTTTTTTTCTTTCTCTCTTTTGATCATCAATCAATCACACTGCTATTATCAATGCTAAAATATTTTTCAAAATAATAATACTAATTTTAAAATGTAATAATTTGACACTAAAAATGATGCCACAAGATTTATTTGAAAAAAAATAATAAAATGAAACTGAATCAATTAAAATAGCACATAAAAACATTTGACACGTTCAAATTGTACACAACACCAATACAATACAAAACACACACACGCACATTCACATACACACATTCATGAATATGAATATAACATATATATTATAATATAAAACATGATTATAATTATGACTATTATTATTATTATTATTATTAATTGTGCATCAGTAAACATTTCGAAAAAAAAAAAATTTTGAAAAAAATATGTTTTTGTCTTTTTTTTTCTCTTTGGCATTTAAATAAAATGAAATTAATTATCATTATCATTATCGTTGTTGTACTTTAATTAATCATTCATTTTGAATTGATCGAAAGCATATTTGTTTATTTATTCGTTTGACCTTTGTTGGACCTTTCCCATGTTTGAATAAATGTTTTTTTTTGCAAAAAGGGCTCCATTGGAAATTCATTAAAATCCCGGCAAAACAATCATTATAATGGAAAGGAAACCAATTTGTGAATCGAATCATTTTTATTGTTTCAATTCAATATGAATTTTTATTTTATTTTTCATTTGGCAAAAATTCAAAGAAAAAAAAATTACCCAAAAAAAAACATTGGTTTCCATTGGCTGTTACGATGTGTTTATTGTTTTGTTTTGTTTGGAATCAGTAAAGCTAAATCAATTTGTTTGATTTTGGACAAATAATAATAATGATAATAATAAAAATGATAATAATGATAATATTAAATATAATTGGACCTTTTGTGACTTAGCATCATAGATTCAATGGCAATCAAGTGTTGTTTTTGGGGTTTGTTTTGGGTAAATGTTTTACCAGTATATAAATCAAAGAGAAATGTGTATCATCGAGGATATTTGAAATGAAAATCAAAATAAACATAATCAATTGTTGTGTATGTGTGTGTGTTTATGGCAAATAATTATGATTATAATAATGATAATAGGTAGAAAAATCGATGAGATCAAATCGATAAAAAGGGATCAAAACAACAACAAACAAGAACGATATGAATATATAATAATTGAAATGGCTTGAAACAGATATATTATATTATTTCGTGAATTTTTCGAAAAGAAAAAAAAATAAAAAACAATTATGAATCAAATAATGACAATTTTTATGTGTGGGGGAAAGCAATAATAATATGAAATCAAATGAATTTGGAAATTTGACAAGATTTTCATTTTCTGTCAACAAAAAAAGAAGAAAAAATCGAAAAAAACAATATTAAAAATAATGATAATAATTTGTTTTATGTTTGTATTTGGTCTTTGATTGAACATTTTTCAAAAAAAAAATCAAAAGAAAAAAATTGAACAAAATGATAAGTAATAAGTAATGAATTACATAGAACAATGATGATATAACAAATAATCATTTATTATTAGCGTATATTTCTTTGATTTTTATGTTTTTTTTTTTTTTTTTTGAAATTAATGGAATTGAAAATTAAAATTAATGGAATAATCGAGAGAGAGAGATACAAAATTTTTTTTTCAAAACTAAGATATATTAACATGAACAATGATATAATTCTAATGTGACAGATAATAATGATCTCAATAATGATGATAATAATAATACTCAATGTAAATGTGTGAAAAAAAAAAATACATCAAAATATATATTAGATTGTCCAAAAAGTTTTTGCCGATTTTCCAATAATTTTCTACGATATAACCGGCAAAAACTTTCCGGACAACCTAATATATTATAATTTTTCAAATGTAGAATATGAAATAATAATGTTAATGTCGTTGAATTCAAAATTTCAAAATTTTAAAAAATAAAAAAAAAAATATAGAACATCTTATTATTTTGAATGATTGTTTTCAATGTTTTATATATGTTATTATGATATAAATAATGATGATGACAGAAATTAATGATAATAATAATAATCATAAATAAATACATACATAAATAAATACATAAATTGAATTAGTTTTTTGATGTAATGATGATTGTAATGATGTCTGATTCAATGTGTGTGTGTGTGTATGTGCAGCAATTGTGTTTCATCATAATGGCAAATGATTCATTTCATTGATTCAGATGGAAATAGTGAAAATCATTTTTTGATCTATATATTTTAGTCAATATATTCAACATAATTAAGTGGAATGAGACCAGTTTTCCCATTTAATGTACCTTCAAGCCAGCCAGGTTCTCTTGATGGACGAACTAATTTGATTTTTTGTTTTTTGAAAAAAAAAAATTAATGAAAGAAAAAACAATAAATTTTAAATTGATTAATGTTTTTTTTTAAATTTTTGTTTCGTGATACTTACCATTTGTGATGACCATATTTGGTTGAAATGATAATTCACCATCACTGCCACCAATACAAACATATCGTGTACGTACAGTTCGACCCATAATTGATTGTGATGGTGATACTGGATTTGCTGATGATATGGTTGCATAAATAGATTTATTTATCGATTGTTGTTGTTGTTGTTGATTAATAAGAAGTGAATGATTGACAACATTATTACTATTATTGGCGGTCGTTGTGCCATATAATTCATTGATCGGATCACTAGCAGTCATTATTGAACCGATTTGATTATTATTAATTAAATTTTTATTCAACATCATTGTTGTTGTCGTCGTAGGTGTCAATGGACCTGCTGTCTGTACAGTGGATTTCATTAATGACATGCCTGAAGGTAATTTGTATGGAAATTGTGATTGCTGAGAATGTTCTGGTGTTGAAGGCAACGATGTTGAAGATGATGAGGAAAAATTCATCGATCTTGAAGGATGTTGTTGCTGTTGATGCATTGATGTTGCTGAAGCTGTAGCTATCATTGTTTGCTGTTGATTGTTCGGCGGTTGTATCGATACAAAACCACTGCTTTGCAATGATTCATTTGTCAATGGACTATAATTATTTTTGTTCATTATTTCATTTTCATTACTACTTGAACGCAAAAGATTAGTATAATTTGAATTGTTCGTCATAATACCGATGCTAGTCATCGGTCTGTTATATATTAAATTTATATTCGGACCAGTCGGACTTTTCTTTTGCATCAATAAATTATCGCCTGATAATGCGACCGATAAATCATTATTATAATGAAGATTTTGATATGAAACTGATGGCTGCATTTGTTGCAAATGATTGACATTAGTAGTTGAGGCAGTTGTTGGCTGTCGTATTTGTCCGTATATCGAATCACTATTTGTATTTGGAATGTGCTTATTAATCATTTGTTTTTGTTGTTGTTGTTGATGAAGATGTAATTGTTGTGAATACATATTTGGCTGTTGCATTGAAGAAGTCATCGTAGTAAGTGTTGTTGATCCCAATGAAGGTGATGGTGTGGATGATGATAATGATAAATGTAATGCAAGACGTTGTGCATTATTGTTGACGGTGTTATTATTATTGTTTAATTGTGATTGTTGAATCTGATATTGAGGATAACTAAATGTATACTGTTTTGATGGCCCAACTTGTAACATCATTGGCGATACACCATTTTGATTATTATTGTTATTATTATTTTGATGTGGGCAATATAAAGCTCTTGTTTTTGATTGCATATTTATCACTTGCAATTGGTCTTGACTATTACTTCGACAGATGTTTGTCGATGATTGTTGTTGTTGTGATGTTGCAATTAAACGATTCATATTCGATGGTGCTTCATAAATTGTTTTGACATAATGATGTTGACCGACTGGTACATTTGGCAATGGACGTTGCTGTATTTGATTATTAACATAATTCATATGTTGAATTGATTGTTCTTGTTGCATGTTTGATGGTTTTGTTAAAAAGAACTAATAGAATTGTAATTTTGAAAAACAAAACAATTAAAAAATCAATTCATAATAAAAATCAAAACAAACCTTTTCATAATTTTCGATCAATAATTCAGCAATAACATTAACAAATTTAATATCCATAATTGCAGCCACTGATTCTTCAGCTGTTCGTAATAATGTTGGACCAAAACAAACACCAAGATTGGATGATGTCATTAGATTTGTATCATGTAATTTGGCAACTCTGTAAAATTAAGAAATAAAAAATTTAGTAAACAATTGAAATAAACATACATTCACATACTTTTGAAGATGTTCAATTAAAATTTTTAAAATTTTAAAATTAATCGGTGGCAAACTATGAACAAGTTGATGTATCCTTTCGATACGTAATTGTCTATTTTCCAATTCTAAATAATTTTCAAAAAAAAAAAAAAATTATAATTGTTTTAAAAAGCTCCTGTTAAATAATTAATACTCACTTGCAGCTGTTATAAATGATTGATGCAATTTAAATGTCATAATTGGCTCATTAAGATTACGTAAATAACTTTTCAATGCACTTGTAATTGTTTTTGTTTCAAATTCATCTGAATCTATTTGAAAATTTGGCAACAAATCTTGACGATCAATATCTTGTTCAATATTATTATCATAATTTTGATTGAATGACTTAGATTGTGCAAATAAATCCATCAATGTACGTACACGGCTTGCAACACCAACCATACGATAAATACCTTTCTGATCTAGACCATGTGATTCAATTGTTTGAATACATTTTTTTACAAACCAATATCCTTCAGCATCTAATTGATTGATATCATTTGAATGATTATCATTATTATTATCATTTGTGTTTGATTTATTTGAATTTTTATTTTGTGATTTTTGATTATTAAAATTGGTTGGATATGGATCACGTGCATTCAATGTTTCTAACCAATATTTATAATCTTCTTCAGATATTGCTTGAAATGTATAAACAACAACATTATTATCATTCGATAAATTATTCATATTATTATTTGCATTCGGTGAACTGCTATTGGAATGTTTTTGATTAGTCATATTGTCATTATTTCCACTATTTTGTGTTGACAATTGATTGTTATTACAATTATTATTATTATTATTTTGACCAGAATAATTATTTTGATGATTAGAATTGGATGATAATCCATCGATTGGTGCAACAATATCAAAACAAAATCGTCTATCAATGGTATCTTGATTCCTTTTAATACATTCTTTAACCAATATTTCATCGGTGGACACAATTTTACCAGTTGTTTGTGTATATTGAATCATTTTCAAACGATTTGTTTGTTTATCATATTTACAAAAATGTTTAGTCCATGAGGTAGTGAATGCTTCTATAAATATTTATTTATTTTTCAATGGAAAAAAAATATATAATTAAAAACGATATTAATTAAATGACCATCAAATGTCGAAAAAAAAAATGGATACAAACTTTTTTCCATCAAAAATAAATATCCTTGACGTGTGTAGATTTGTTTAGTTTGACAAGAATCTTGAAATTTTTGTCGAAACTATTTAATTAAATGGGATGAAAACGAAAATAAAAAATGAACAATAATCAAAGAAAGAAAAAAAATGTAATTAATGAAAAATAATTATTCGTTAGTGTCAAGTTTTTATTTTTCTTTATAAGACATACTTTTTCTTGATTATCAAGCATTTTTTTACGTAAAGATTTTGTTTCTTCTTGTGTCATATTGAAATTATTACGTGTTCGCTGTAATCGCATTTGTAATTCCATTTTGACTGAATAAAAATCTGTAGCAATTTCATGGCCTTGATGATAGAATGTTAGCCAACCTAGCATAAAACTTAATACAGTTTCGACGAATTCGAATTTTTTCCTCTCATTAACTTCTTGTAATTTAAGAACATATTCGGACATTGCTTTGAAAAAATGTTGCTGTTCCATTGAATTATTGGCATCAGCTTCCCATAATTGTGTTTCACTTTTTTTCACTGATAAATTCAAATATCTTTCCAAGTTTTGACAATATTTTGCTGTTTCTTTTTCAAATTTTTTCTTCGCTTCTTTTGCGCTACCAATTTGATCACGACGAAATCTTTCGATTGGTTCAAGAAAAGCTTCATCCGCTTTTTCCAGCAAACGATCACGTTCATCTTCGATTGTCGATAATAGACGTGCAAAATCTTTGAATGAATTTGCAATAATTAGCTCATCATCGGTTTGTGAATTACCGATACATTCAAAATTGAAATTATTGAGCGTATCGGATAATGTACGCTGTGCTCGGCTTAAATCTAAATTAATTTTAGCAAAAATGCAGAAAAAAAATTGATTATCTCATCACATAAAAAAATAGATAAAACATAGGCCTCATTCACAGAAGAAGAAAAAACAGATTGCAAATGTTTAGCAATGTTAAAAAAATTAGAACATGGAAAATAAATTAAGGATATCCGAGAAAAAAAAGAAACATAGATAAATAAATAAATTTAAAGTATAAAAGGAAGAAATATAAGCAAAAATATTATCAAAATGACATACTTCGAGCTGCAGCGATTAAATCTTTAATATCTTTTATCAAATGTTTGATGGCCGTATTGGTTAAATCCAATTCACGTTCATGTGCTTGCAGTGTTTCACGAAAAAATGGTGAATCAGTGAGGCCATCAGTAAATTCTAATGGTAATAATCCCATTCTTGATTTGTTTATTTGTTGATTCTTTATTTTTAAATTGATTATTTTATTTTATTTTAAAAATAATTTTCCTCGACTTATAAATCAATGTAGATTAATATCATTCAGTTTAGTTTTTTTTGGATTAATATTGATAATTGATAATAATGATTGTTGATGATCGTCTTTTTCTTCGTTTGATAATTTAATATTTATTTATTTATTCTTTTATTTTATTATTTTCAAATAAATTTAATGATGATAAATACATTTTATCATTAATACGTTGAAATAAAACAAATCAAAAGCAGCCAGAAATCAATATAGACAAACCTTTAATTGAGAAAATGGAAGACAAAAAGATGAATGAATGAGATTAGTATTAATCTATTATCCAATAACTTTTCATTGGAAAAAATTAAATGAAATAAAAATAAATGCTTCAAAAAAAAAAAAAAAAAAAAAAAACAAAAAAAGCCATAAAGACAGTCATTTGGACAGAAATGAACATTTACAACTAATCGATTAATATGAAAAAAAAATTTATTATTATTATTTTATCCATTCAATCATTCAATCAAAAGCTAATAAATCTATCAGAGATTTATTACTATTATTACATTATTAGTATTTTACTAGACAAACTAATATCGTTCATCGATATTCAATCAGTCATTTCTATCAATTATTTGGCATTCAATACAGATTACAGATGATGATGATAATGATGATGATGGCAGTAGCAGCAGTAAAATATTTCATGAAAATTTTATGTCGATTGGAGACAACGTATTGAATTGTGAAAAAAACATCGATAATCTGAGTAATGTTCGGGAAAAAATTTTTTTTTGACATTCATGCTTAAAATCAAATTGAATTTGATAATCAGTGAATTTCAGCAAAAAAAATTGAATAAAAGTCATGTTATTTCTGATAAATAAGATGTGTGTGTGTGTATGTGTATGTGTTCAAATGTTCAAATATAAATTAATGGTCAATTATGACACAAAAATGTAGAAAATGTGCATTTGTATTGCATTTAATTCAATTTGAAAATTTCAAAATTATTGAATTAAACATGATCAAAACATGTGTAAATAATGAAATCAAGCAAATGAAATAAAGCAATGTGTATGTACTGTGATAACTATCTAAATGCATCGAAATGAAAATAGAAAAAAAAACAAATCAATTCGATACAGTTTGAGCAGAAATCATTATTGAATATTATTTGAAATTTTTATTATCATAATTTATGAATGAATAAAATTTTAGTAATTTCAATTTTGACAAAGAAAAAGTCATAAATCAAGAATATTTTACATATATTTCAATGAGAATATTCAATTTTTGAAAAATTATTATTAATTTTTTCTTTCACACTAAATTTAAATGTTGTGTTAACACAATAAATTTTGAAAAAAAATGGTGTTGAACATAAACAATTAGCCATAATTTAGTCAAGTTTCCAGAGAAAAATTGAAAATGCTTCGACTATGAACAAACACATCATACATTCAAACCAACACACACAGCCAAACAATTCAAACACTAATTTTTAAACAAAAAATTTTTGAACAAATTTGTTCACAAACACATTTTCGAATGATTTTAAAATATGCTTTCAAATACATTCATGTAAACATACAAAATTTTTTGAATAAACAAAACTCGAAATTTTCTTTTAAATAAATTTCCAATGAAAATTTCGAACATCTTCAGGCCTATGACTAAATATTTTCGTTTTGACAAGAATTTTTGTTTGACTAAACATAATTCAAAAGGAAAAATTATTGACTTATTCATAATAATTCAGAAACACTGTCGAATGGGAAAAATAAAACAAAATTCATGTCGATTCTTGGGAAAAAAAAATCTTTTGAATTTTGGATGAATTTTGTGTAATTTTAAATTTTTTTCAAATTTTCTTTTGTAAATAAAATAAATTTACAAACAAAAAAAAACATTGATTTAATGATTTACAATTTTCGCTCTATTTCATTGATTGAAAATAGAAAGAATCAAAGAATCAAATTTTAATATTTACATAATCAATGAAAGAATTATAATAATTTGAAAAAAAAATTTATTTTAAAAATTCAATTTCATTGATTTTGTTTTTTTTTTGTTTTGTTGATTCAATAATAAACAAACAAATATATTTATATATTATTCAAATATATTCAGGATGAATATATATATTGGAAAAAAAACATTTTTGACATTTAAAATTTTTTTTTAACAAAATATATTATAATGAATGCAAATATTATCAAAACATTCAATGTTTATCATTATTATTATTATTATTATTCAATGAACGTATAGTAATAATATTTTTTTTAAATGAATCAATAAACGAACGAACGACTGAATGAATGAATGAATGAAAATTGATTAATTCAAAATGTAAACAACAAAGATAAAATGAAAAACAAAAATTCAAAGAAAAAAAAAACCGTTGAACTGATGAGATAAACTGAGATACCAATGAATGATTATTTCAGATTTCAATATTGAAATGAATGTTCGAAACAAAATTATTGATAAATTATTAGATTGTCCCATAAGTTCTTGCCATTTTTCTAATGGAAAAAAATTCAAAAAACGGCAAGAACTTATGGGACAACCTAATATTTAGATGGATAAATAAATAAATAGATAAATACGAAAACACACACATATGTGAAACATATTAATCTGAAATACATACATACACACACAGAAATATTGAAATAAAAATATAAAATTCAAATTATTATATAAAAAGCATAAAACATGAATATTTCGTAAATTATTATTATTATTAATAAATATTTATTGATGATCTGTTTCGGTTTATTTGTTGTTTGTTCATGTTCAAAATGTAAATGAGTTTAGAAAAACTGAAACTGAAATTTCGGAAAAATAATGTATTTTTAATTAATTTTTTGATTGATTTATGATTCATTTTCTATATTTCAAATGAAGAAAAAAAGAAATGAAAAGGCTCAAAAATGTTCAATCAATTAATCAATTAATTGTTTTGATTTTGAATTGATTTACACATAAATATTCAACAATAATAATATTACATATAAATTTCATAAAATTTCAAATAATTTTTCTCCGAAACAACAAAGTAATCAAAGGGGTGTTTTTTTTCAAGCTGTAACCATTGCGTGCTATTATTACAATGCACAAATATTTTGTTGTTTTTTTCATTTCTTTCAATTATTTATCAAATACACACACACACACAAACATAAATATTTCTCTGATTGTCTTTTCAATTATACAAGCGATGATTAATTATTTTTAAAAATGAACGAATGAGATAATGATAATTAAATATATAGATAATGATTGATAAAGCTTATCTGTGTATTTATTTCTTTGAAATTTTCACTCAATTTTTGAATCGGTATACAATATGTTTATTAGCCAAAGTAATCACAGTTGAAAATGTTTGGAATTGGAATGCGGAAAATTTAAAATCTTGTTTGAAATGGTGAAGAAAAAAAAAATTAAATGTGTTTCACATACACACACACGATACAAATGATAATTTTCAATATTTTTGTATCTGAACATAAAATGACAAAATATAATCATATATATATAAACAATCACAAAAGTGTTTCGATTTCTTAAATCGGCAATCAAAACAACAAATGATTATTAAACATTTGATTATTATCAATAATCACAACAAATAATCACAAATGTTCAAATGATTAATCACACATTAATCTATCCATCTAGCTATCGATAATAATTAAAATATACATTCAATTTTGAAAATTGAAATTTTTTTTCTTTCGAATCGAAATGAGTGGAAAAAATTTGTTGAAAAAAAATATATCAATTTCAAATCATAATTACTATAGAAATAATAAGCATAATAAGCATGAACAACAAATGGTCGATTTAATCAATTCAAAATCAATTGAAAATCAATGAGAAATATTTTTCAAATAAACATTAAATAAAAATAGAAAACACAAAAAAATTTTAAAACGCTAAAAGCAAAAAAATTTTAATTACAGATAATGGTGAAAATAATAATAATAATAATAATATTTGTGTTTGTCAAAATGAATATTTGAATCATTGGATAAATAATTCAACATCTATTGGTTATCTAGTGTTTAGTGTTTACCTTTGAAAAATCATTAAATCAAAAAGTATTGATTGTAACACACATATAATCATGCAAATATAATACGAAAACCTGAGGAATAATTTGCAAATTTGAAAATAATACTTGTCAATTTACTGTTGTGATTGTTGTCGATGAATAATTTATCATTTTGTTGTCAAAAATTTTTGATATTCATTTTAAATATGTGACAATCAATCGAACAACAATCATTGATAGCAATGATAATAATACATGTGAATGTATTGTATTATATTTGAAATTATCATCACAATCATCGTCATCATCATTTTTCCCCTTTTTTTCACATTTAAATATTATTATTATTATTACATTTGATGACAAATAATAACACATGAATTTAGTTTGGACAAACAATGGTCGGTTTATCTGCTGTTGTTGTTGTTGTTGTCGTTGTTATTATCCGTTGATCGTGCATTGAGTAGGAAACACTCAACAATCATAACAACAATAAAGATTGATAATATTGTTTGAGGTTTTGAGCTGTTGTCGTTGTCGATGTTACTGTTACTGTTGTTGTTGTTGTTGTTATTGTCGATTGCTGATGATGATAATGATTAACCGTTTTTGATATTATTATTATTATTGAAGAATTTCAAAAAAAAAAACGAAAAACGACAACAATAACAATGATAATGATGATGTATGATGATTGTCGATGAATGAATGAATGAATGAATGAATATTTCAAATAATAATAATGAAATTGATAATAATAATAATAATAATATAATTAACAGATAGAAAAGAAATGAAGAATGATGAATGAATAATGAACAATTAATAATTATAACAATGATGATAATAATGAGACAATGTCACAATAAATTTAGTATTGTTTTAATTATTATCATTTAATTATTATGATCAATATTTTTTTAAATGTACATCAAATTAATTTGAATGAATTGAATTGAATGACAGTTTGAACACTTTGAAATGACAATTAAATACTTTGAAATGATGAAACAAGGATTATTGGTCAAATTTATATCTATTTTATGTTGATTATGTTATCGAGATTAATACAAAAGATGAACATGATTTAAATAATTTTAAAATGATTCACAAATCAAACATATGACTTGAAATGTTGTTCAAATGATTGGTTGATTGATACTGACAAAATATGAAGAAATGGCTTTGTGTGACAGAAAATGGCAAAAAAAATGACATATTTCAAAACACATATTTTGTCTTTGGATTATTCGCAAAAAAAAAATTTCGCAAAAACACAAAATAAATTTATTCAAAACGAAAATAAAACCGAAAACAACACTGCATTCACATACACAAATACCACACAACACGCAGTTGGAAATATGGATGAATAAGAAATAGATGAATGGATGTTTGTTTGGATGAATGAATAGATAGATGCATGTATGTACATTGAATGATGGCAAAAAGATGTTAAGAATTTAAGAAAAATAAAAAAATAATCAAAACAATTCAACGATTATACATGACATACACACAAACACAAACACACACACACACACACAAACTCAACGAGAATATATGTTGTTCATCATTATTATTATTATTATTATTCGTTTGATATGTCTATGAATGAAAATGATGTATTTGAGTGTAATTTCAATGTTTAATGCATGTTTTTTGTGTTTTTGCAAAACATTAATACAAGAGACGAAGTATATATTTTATTTTATTTTTTTTCGATTTGTGAGAATGCAATTGCAGCAAACAAGTAAGCAAACAGCTCAAAAACTATGCTCATGTGCACCATTAGATTATTATGCTTTTGCAACAACAACAACAACAACGACAACACTCTCTTTGGTCTTTGTTCAATGTGTGTGTGTGTGTATGCTCATCATCATCATCATCAACGATATTCGTTTTTTAAAATTTAAAAACTTTTTTTTTTTACTTGTTTTAGCCGTATATGCTTCTTACACACACACACACACACACACAAACACACTCGAATTTACTTGAAAAATACTCATTTGAAAAACACAGACATTCATTTGAACAAACTGCTCGCACACAATAATTCTTCAAGTGCTTTCTTTTCTCAAGTCTTCAATTCATTGCATTCAAAATATGATTCAATTCATATCCACCAATATTTCCATTTGTCGAGAAGTTTCTCAAATAGAGAAAATATGAAGAGAAAAATAAATTTACTGAAAAAATGGAAAAAAATCAAATGAGAAAAATCAAAGAAACAAAATGAGCGCAAAATTTTTTTTTTTTTTGATTCATTCATTTCATTTCGGTTTATTTCATTTTTATTCATTCATTTTTTACAAAATGGAAAATATTTACATTCAAATGATTATTTCAGTTTGAATGATAATATTAATATTAATATATTTTCATATTTTCATATCAAAAGATTACATACAATTTCAATGTAAATATATATTTTTTTTCAAATATTTGTCTCCAAGTCTTTATTGGAATTGAAATTATTCGTAATTCCTACGAAAAAAAATTATTGAATGAAAATATGGAAAAAATATGAAATATGAAAGAGATCAAGATTCAATGATATTCATATATTGATTCGTATATATATTTGAAATTCATGACACATGAATTCACAGTTGAATTTTTTTTCTCTCTCTCTCTCAGATGTTTAGCTGCTGCAAATAAATAAGTTGTCATAGATTTCAAATAAAAAAAAAATTAAAGTTGAAAAAAACGTAAATCAAACGTATCAAACCTTTGAATATTTAGGTTGCATGCTTTTTTTTTCTCGTTGTTCATTCAGATCATGACCATCGCGATTCATATCATACTGATCATACAACCAAAAAATGAATGATTTTTTTTTCAAAATTGCCAATAATTTTGGTGGAATTTCGGTACATTTATTTTCGGACTAAAACCAAAAAAAAAATACATTTAGTTTTTACTCATTGAATTTTTGAAAAAATGTTTTTGAAAAATAATAATTTCACTCCATTTTAAATTGTTTTTTGCTTCTCCTGAAAATTGCCTCAAATGATAATTAAATTGCAATGTTTTTTGTTTTTTTTTTTTTTGTTCAGGAGAAAAAAAGGGTTACAATTCAGTCATCGATTGATCGTAATAATAGTAATTATATTATCAATACATTGATTATATAATAATACCAATAATAATAATAATAATTATTATTATTATTATTTCAATGAAAATAACACAAAGGACAATGATGTTGACCATTATTTTTCGCCATTATTTTTGTTGATATACTCAATACTCGTATCATATAATCATCATCATCATCATTGAAATCAATACCTCTTTGTACTCTTTAAAATTTTCATTTTTCTAATTAATTTCATTTCATTTCAATTCATTTCTTAAAATGAATGAATGTATCTCTTTCAAAAATTCACAATGAGATTCTCAATACATATTCAAACTTAATTTATCAAAGATTTCAAACGAAAATGTATGAATATTTCTTTTCAAATATTTTTCTTTTGAAACGGTTATATGGCTTGAAGAAATTGCTGTGGAAAAAATAATCATAAAAATTATGCTGTAAGTAATAAACCATAGCAAAAATGAAATATTAGGTTGTCCGAAAAGTTCTGGCCAATTTTCATGAGCAACTTTATCGATTAAGCGATATGAACTTTTTGGACAACATAATATAAAACAAGTTACGCTAGTTGTATTTTTCAAGAGAAAAATGTATTTCAATGGAAACCAAGTAAAACTGTATACGAGAGAATCATTTGTACTAAATAAATGATTGAATGCATTGATGAAAATCACAGAAAATCATTAGAAATCAATACATACACACGAAAAACAAAGCCAATTGGTGAAAATGATAAAACGGACAATAATTTTCAACAATTATTTTCATTATTTTGGCCAATGTATTTTGGTGTAAACCTTTACATACAAATTTTCTACGGAGTAAAAATAATTGATTGAATTGCATAATCAATTGACCAAGTTTTCATAAAGGTTTCAGGCTTATTATATCAAAAATATTAAAAATAATTTCCATTTTACCGTTGCATTCATTGATTTTTAAAATTTAAAATTGAAAATTTTGTAGAAATAATTTTGAAGAAAAAAAATGGACAAATTTCCATTAATTTAAATTTAAATTTCCATTCATTAAATTCATTCTGAAAAAAAACAAAAATCGTTTTAAAAAGTTTTGTGAAAACTTTTAAATTTGAAAACAAACAAAATCCTAATTGAATTTGAATGCAAATTTTTCAAACTTTTTAAATATTTAAATTTCCAAGAAATTTTTAAAATGAAAATGAATGATGTTTGAATCATTCATCGTTCAAAAAGATTGAAAATCATAAGACATGAAAAAAACAGTGGAGAGAAAAATAACATCAGGTTATATCGCTATCTATTGAACGTGATTCGAATTAAGTTTTCTGTTTTTTTTTTTCAAAACAAAAGGGTTGAAATAATGGTTATATGAAAGCAAAATGCTTTAAATTGTTTGTTTGCATGACAAGTAGAAGGCGCCAGCATTTCAAGAGAAAAAAATTGTGGCCAAATTGCAATTTCAAACTTGCAATTTTCAACACACATATTTGGCTGATGTGTTTTGTTCTTTCAACAACAAGAGAATCATAGAATGGATCAAGTGAATCGCCAATGAAAAATAGTGGAGAAATATTTACGGAGGAAAACAAAAATTATGGAAAAATTATTTATTTTTTTTTTTGGATGGAAAAATGAAACTAAATAAATGGATAAAATATGAAGTTGAAAGAATGAATGAATGAATTCACTGAATCTAAATGTAAACAATGAAGAATAATAGTTTTTTTGGGACAAAAAGAAGAGCAATGAAAAATGGTGTTAATAAAAAAATTTGAAATTAGTGAAATATGAAAAACGAAAAATTCCAGTAAGCCTTAACCAAACAACTGCTCTGAAATATTCATTATTATTATTATTATTTCAGTGCCTATGTGTCTATGGTGTTAGCTAAGCCATAACAAAACATTCATACATCAGTACATAGATGCATAAATCTAGCCTTAAACCTTGTCAAAAGTTTTTTTTTGTATTTGTATTTCAGGGTACTTATTTTGAAAAGTAAAAATAATAATTATGATGATGATGATGCTTGAAATGAAATGAATTGTGGAACAAACATTTATCCATCCATTCATTCATTCATTCATTCGTTCATTTATCGTCAATCGTCAAATATCACCTGGTTCATTTCTCATGATCCAAAATTGATTTAATCATTTATTTTTACATTTTGTAAATGGTATTACTGTGGTGGATGTGTAGTTAATGTATGCTTGATATATCATCATCATCATCATCATCATCATTGAGCGGATCGAGCAATTGATGTTTGTTCATTTTTCATTTCATTTCTTTAAATAAATTTCGGGAAACATCAGTGAAAACATTCAGCTATGAAATAATGGCATCAGCAGCAGAGGCTTAATATCGTGAATTTTCATGTTTTGACATCTATTTTTTTTGTCTATTTTTAAGTCTATCGACTGCCAGTAAAATTATGGTAAAATATATGGAAAAATTATTGAAATGATAATGATAATTGAAACAAATAACGTCAAAGAGCGTCGTTTTTTTTTTGCTTTTGCTTTTGTTTGTTCAGATGAAGATTTTCCATCCAATGATGAAATGTTGAAATGAGATTTTGTTTTTTTGCTGATCAAAAAATGATGATGATGATGAAAATGGTTACTTGTAATCATCATGTTTTTGCCTCGGTGATCGGTGGATGGATGAGAAATTCACTGAATGGTTCGCATACACATAAACTGTTGTGAATATCGAATGGACAATATTTGACCCTTGTTTACTTGTTTTCTGGCGTTACAAATTGTTCAAACAGTTCAAACAGTTCAGATTGCTCAAATCATTCAAATTGATATTTGTGTACTTGTGTTGCTTATGTATGTTTACATTAAACTGAGAAAAAAACATGACACGCAAATGGCAAATTGTAACAATGATGATGATGATGATGATGATGATCTTTGCCATCATCATCATTGTTAATAACAATCATATTCAAACATGAATATGTACAAGCAATTTATACATGAATAGCCTTTGTTACTTTTTGCATTTTTTCAAACGAAAAGACATTTTACTCATTTGAAAATTAGGTTTTAGAAAAAATAAATTGAAATTGACTCGATTAAAACTGTGCTTACTAACGATCTTATCTTAATCATTTTGATGATTATCATTGACCATTGACCAAGAAACAAAAGGGACAAATTTGACCATAATTCATTTGAATTTTGAATACATTTTTGACTAATTCCAATTCCAAACATGTCAAACAATTTATACAAAGATACTTTCAGGGCGAATAAATGAAACAAAAAACTAAAAAATGATCAAACAACAACAACAACAACTCAAGTTACGTATGTCGAGAATCTGGTACGAAAGTAACCATCTGTGTTGTTGGATGTTTTTTTTTTTTTTTTTTTTTTGATCTTCATGCTTTGTTTTTGTTTTCTCGCTTGATGATAAGTTTACTTTGGGATCAACAAAACGAATGGCAGCTAAAATTGAGAGTAAATGATGAGAATATTTGCAAAAATAAAAATGAAACATCATTTTGGATGTTTTCATGTTCAACACTGAATGATTTTGGATCAAAAAATAATTGCAATTATCATGGAAAAGATGTAAAAAATGTAAATAAAAATTGAATTACAAGGAACCTGCCCAAATATCGAAACACATTATCGTTTTTATAATTATTGAATTGAGTAGATAAAGCTAAGAAATGAAAATGTAAGGAAAAAAATCATGCTAAAATAACAAAAACATAACCTTTAATGAAGGTATAAACCTTTAAAACCTGCGAAAACACTAAAGAAATAAAGACAAAATCATCAATATAATTATAATGGTTAAATGTTCATGGATCATAGCCACGGAACATTGAATTCAAACAAACAAAACAGAATAAAATGGATCAATTACTTGAGAATCGATTCTATTTGATATGGTCTTTGGTATTTGTCTTTATTTCTTTCCATTTGGTTTATTTACTTCGGACGATTGGATTTTTTTTCTTCTTTTTCTTCTTCTTCGATTTTATTTGATTTGATCGATTTATATATCGATTTTTACTGTCATTGTTAAGGTTATCATGACTGTTGTAAGATGAAATCGAAATGAAAGAAATCTTTTATTTATTTGCTTTGGTTTCGATTTCGGTAACAAAACGATTTCGTATTCGTTTGTATTTGTCTAACAATTTGGACAATGAACAAGACAATTTTCATCGATTTCAATTTTGATTGTTGTACAAATAAATTCGTGTAGGAAACTTGCTCGATTTAGCAATTGTTTCTTATTGTTTTTTCAATAAGAAAAAAAAAGAAAAACAAATTCAAACTTGAATGATTTGAAATTGTAGTTGGCATTTAATATAAGCAAAAATGAATCGTTGTAAGAAATCGCGAAATGTCATTTAGAAAATGAAATCATGTGAAAGTGTCCCTGCAGAAAATCTAGTGATGGCTCTTATTTGGTTTTTCAATCAGAAATAGTTGAAAATTGTATCGATTCTCGATCCATTTCAAGTGTTAAATTAATTTAATTGGAATAGAATTTTAATTAGGATTTTTCAACAATTATTTCCATGGTTATATTTAATTCAAATCAAAGATTTTTTTCAACGAAATTAATTAAAAAATATACATTTTAAAATTTCAAAATCTCAAAATTTCATAACTAAAGAACGTGTTCAAGTGTTAAATTTTTTTCTGGTAGAAAAAAATTTTAAAATTCTCATTAAGATTTGGTTTTAATTTCATCTTATTATTTCAGAGTGATAAATACTTGAAATAATCTTAAAATAAAAAATTAAAACACCATTGTTAAGAAATGAAAATTTAAAAATGAAACAATGTTTCAATTTTAAATTTAAAAAATTTAATCAAAACAAAATTTCAATTAATCTGAATAAAATGTTTAAGATGACCAAGTTTTTTCTATCATCGCACAAAATTATAGTCCTTGTTAATACGATTTGAAATTTTTCAATTTAAATTCATTTTAAATTTGAAAATTTATTAATGCCTAAAGGTTTCCGAAAATTGATGCACAAAAACAAAAAAAAACCAAAGCCTCAAACAAAAATCATTGAATAATAATAATTCATCATTTGCTATTTCATGAACATTATTTGGCCTATGATGCTTTCAATTCAATTAATTTTTTTTTTTTTGAATTCAAATTTACTTTGCATCCATTTTTTTCGGCTTGAAAAAATTGAAATTTGTACCGAAATGATAGCAATATCGAGCATGTGGCTTGATTCTCACATGCTAAAACAAATACCCGAATAAAATACTGAGATACGCAGTATGAACATTTCATTTTTTTTTTTGTTCCACAATTTTTCCTCCAAAACATACAAAATGATTTAAACACTAAACTTCAAATGTGCTCCTCTCTTGTCAAAAACCAAAAATATTTTCGTTCCTAAAACATCAATGATCTAAATGATAATAATTGATTACTTTTGAAATACTTTACGAAACATTTTCTTTGCTATGAAAAAAAGACAAATAGACAAAGATGAGCAGGTGAACAGCGAATTGTTCGGTGGAAAAATTTGTTGAAATTCTTGTAAAAACTTTGAGATCACAAAGTTTTGACACGAACACGCATTGATAGATTATTTCTTCAGAAACTTTCTCTGAAATTTTGATCAAAAGATCCAAGTATTTGTCAGAATTTTTGCCAAAAATTTTTCTCAGAATCCAGAATTTTCAAAATTTCAGAATTCTCAGTACAAAATAAGGACCAAAATGACTCGAAAGAACCGCCTATCATCATATCTTGCAATAAGCCAACCAATTCAGTATTTGTATCGCTCAAAAAATATTCTTCTTCGTTTTCATATATTTTCAATTATTACAATTGTCATTTATGATCAATGAATAAATGAATGAATGCATGTATTGTACGAGAAAATCATCATTTTCATTCATTACAAACGACGCAAATCGTGAGTTTTGTTCATCAAATTGTCATTGTTATCTAAGCAATTATTATTGTTTGGATAATAATAATAATGATAACGAAACAACATGATTTTTTTTTCTACAGATTCTCTCCTCCTATTTATTTAACATTATTTGGCTTTATTTGACTGATACTGATGCTTTTTTTGTGTGTGTGTGTGTGTGATATATCCAAAGACACATATGTATTCATTATATATGTACGAAAATGAGTTTGTGCATTCATACAAACATCAGAAGCATTCATATCATATATGAATGTTTTTTTTATACTTTTTGTTGAATTTTTAAAAGGCTGAGAAGGCAGTCGTTCTATTCATGTGTTGTGTTTTATAAATGAAATTCTTGCCAATAGAAAGTTAATCGAATTGAATACAGAATAACAGAATTCAATGAAATGAAAACATAACTGATAAAACCTTAAAAGTAGCGATATTTATCATCATATACCATAATAATATCATTGATGAACAATTCTAGTGGTCGATTGTCGAGGTCTTGGTCTAAGAATAACGCTTAAAATTTGACCGAAAAAAAAGGAATATAGAATTTCATGGAGATGACTCGTGAATTCTTTGATTCTGTGTTTCAATGATTATTCATTGATAGATGAAAAATAAAACATAAACATGAAATGAACAAGTCGCAATTGAAATATCTCACAGAAACAAAAAGTCGAAACACATAAAATGTCATCGATAATTGTACAGATATACATGTTTATTCAATGAATATATATTTCGAGAAAATATTAAATTCATACGAATCATAAAGAATCTGATTTTTTTCATTGAGCTATTCTGAAAATATCAAAAATAAGATAACAAAAGCAATTCCATTATTCGTAAAATAGGTTGTGACTGATAATGATGATGATCATTGTGTGTATGTGTGTGTGTGTATATATGGCAAAATAGAATCGTTAAGAATCAAACGTAATATCATCATACTTGGGCGTAATCGATTATGAGACCATCCCTAGGTTGTTTTTTTAAAAGTTATTTTGTCGTTTTTTTTTCTATAATTTTTTATTTCACACTGGTTTTTATCATTGAATTATTCTACAAAATTTATCATTGTTTTAGCTTATTTAAAATTGAATATTGTTTTTCACCATTTTTAAATTGAATGATTTAAAATAATCATAATAATAATGATGATGATAGTCAATTAATGACAATTTATTGAATTGTTTTCAATTTTTCTTCAACAAATTTACTGAAAAAAAAAATCTCAAATCATTTAAAAACTTTGTTATTTTCAAATCTTCATAATTGAAATCGATTTGATTGGAAATTTTCAATGAAATGAGAGCCACAGAGAAACGTTTGTATTTTTATTTTGCGTCAATATAAGTGATTATTTTCATCCATTTTCATTTTCGATTCATTTATTCATTGAAATGATGAATAGGTGAACGTTTATTAGATATACCATGTGCTGTTTGTGGTGATCGTAGTTCAGGCAAACATTACGGTATTTATAGCTGTGATGGTTGTTCCGGTTTTTTCAAACGTTCAATACATCGTAATCGTGTCTATACATGTCGAGCACAAGCTGAACAACATGGAAAATGTCCAGTGGATAAAACACATCGTAATCAATGTCGTGCATGTAGATTACGTAAATGTTTTGAAGCAAATATGAATAAAGATGGTTTGTATTGATTTTGAAATTGAAATTTTTCAATTGATTTATTGATTTCGTAACATTCTAAAATTGAATTATCTGAATCACCTGTCTTTTATCGAAATATTCTTGATTACTTTTGAAAAAATAATTTTTCATTTTCTCCAATTAAAAATACGATCATTTAAAACAATCACAATAATTATAGCTGTACAACACGAACGTGGCCCTAGAAAACCGAAATTTTTAAAAGAAACAACAAATACTGTCAACAATAAATGCAGTAATTCAAATAATCATAATAATTATAACAGTCATAATCATCATTATCATCATAGTAATCACAATAAAGATAATAATAATCATAATCATGTCACGTTATCGAAAGCATTATTCACAATAACAACATCACCATTGACAGCAACAACAATGACAACAACAACAACAACAACAACAAAGACAGCATCAACAATAAATAATTCATTGATAAATAATGATATTAATCGACATTTGGCGCTTAATGGCAATAATGATTATTCAATATTTCAATTTAAAAATAATCATAATCAATACAATATTGGCAAGAAAATTACTGATAATTTCATTTCGGATGCATTCACAAATCAATCAACATTGACAATTGCTAATAACAATAATAATAATAATATCACTATTCATGATCATAATCAAAAACATCAGCAACAACAATTATCGATCATTCAGCCTGAAACTTCATTTACCTTGCCTACACAAGCAGCAGCTACGACAATTTCATCATCATCATCATCATCATCAACATCGAGAATATCGATTCCTAATAATATCAACAATAATTACCATCTGTCAATCGATCCATTTACATTGAATTCATTGAATTTATTCGATAAACAAACATTTGCAAATCTTATTCATCCAACATCATCAGCTGCATTTTATAATAATTTTGATTTATTAAATTCATCAAATATGAATTGGTTGCAGCCGCTACAATCCTCTTCATCTTCATCGATTAATAATAATTCTTCATTATTTTTAGATAATAAAAAATCAAATAAATTTAATTCAATCAATATTAATGAGAAATATCGTAATAATAAAAATTATAATCACCGTAACAATTATAACAACTATCATCATCAACAGCAGAAAAAGCATTTGGATTATGACAATAATTCAACATTTGTTGTTGTGGACAATGATGATGATGATGATGATCATGGCAATAATAGTAACAATAAGCATCAACAACAACCGTATCATATTGATTCTTTGAATCGTTTAAAATCGCAATCAAACACTGATAATAGCAATAATAGTAATATTAAAACGATGAATGATCATCTTTGTTCGTTAATGTTCACTACACCGACGACCATATTGAATGATATGATTAATTTTGCTCGATGTTTTTATCAACAACGAATATCAAAATCAATGCAAACGCTGAATGGTAAAGCGCAATCAACAAATTCGAATAATAGCAATTGTTGTTCGACTATTTTCAATGATATTAATTCATTAGCATCGAGTAGCAGTAACTCAAGTAGCACGGCGATGAATAATCATAATCATAATGATCATAAAAGCCAATCAAATCATCAGCAATCGGTCAAACATTTGGATCATTATTCGAAGAAATCATTATTTTCAATCAATTTCAATACAATGAATGAATTTAATAATGATAATGATGATGATAATAATCAATCAGTGATTGTTGATGATGATGAAGAAGATATTGATTATGATATGAATAATAATAATTATTCAAAACAAAATTTTAAATTGAATCAATCAAATTCAATTATTAATCTATCAAATACTCGTCTTGAACATAGCCAAATAAGCAATAATAATCAATGGCAAACTAATAATAATAATAATAATATTTTTACTGATAATATTATCGATAAAGCAATCGATATCAGTAATTGTATGATGCAACAATTTTTCAAAGATATCGATACAACATCATTAGTTATGAATATTATCAATAATAATAATAATAATAATACAGATAATCATAGTAATAATAAGAGCAACAATAATAATAATAATAAAAATAATTCAAATAATATTAATCAAATAAATGAAATTAATTTACGTTTATTAGTACTTACAATACAATGGATCAAAAATATGCCATTATTTATGCGTTTAAACTTAAATGATCAGGTATAATTGATTTGAATTGAATCATATTGATTGATATAAATAGATTGATTAAAGGTATTCATATTTTTCCCATTTCTTTCTCATTTGTTTTCAGTACATTTTATTTCAAAATACATGGAAAGAATTATACATAATTAATTTAGCACATTGGACAATTACAATGAATGGTAATGGTATGAATATGAGCACGATCGGTGATGATCAAGATGATAGTAATTGTGATACGAATAATATAAATAATAATTATGAAAAAATATTACAATCATATTTACAATCGTTGTCAGATCAAATCAATGATTGTATTGAAATTAACAATAATAATAATAATAATGGCACAAATGATAAATTGAAAATTTCGAATAAATTCGTAACAAACAAACAACAACAGCAATCAAAATTTTCAAACGAAAAACAGCAAAAAATAAAATCTGATATTGAATTATTGAAAATAATCATAAAACAATTCAAACAATTACAATTGGATGGCACTGAATGTGGATGTTTGAAAGCAATCATATTGTTCAATGCAGGTTAGTTTTATTTTATTTTATTTTTAAATGATTGAAATTCAATTAATGAATTCGGATTTTTTTTTTCAATTTGATTTCACTGAATAGAACATCGACATTTAACAAATCGCGAGAATATTATTCGATTACAGCAACAAGCTCAATATTTGCTGATAAATTATTTGAATAAAAAATTTCGATTACAAAATTCATTGCTATCATCAATGATCATAGATGGCGAAACAACAAATGTAGAACAAACAGTTCAACAATATTCAATTAATCTAAAAAAACAACAACAGCAACAGCAAGAATATTCATTGAATCGTTTTGAAAAAATTCTAATGCTGCTACCGCTATTGAAACAAATATCGATTGAATCAATTGATGAAATATTTTTTCAACATTTAACAAAAATTAATTCTAAATCAAATAATAACAATAATAATAATAATAATATGCCATCATTATTTTCAATTCAAGTGCTTATTGATTGTATTTATAATCAATAACAATTCATTTTTAATTATTAAATAAGTATTAGTTATGATAATGAGATCAGAATTTTCAATAAACCAATTATAATACATATGATTAGTTTGGATAGATGGAAATCAAAGTTTCGAAATGCATGCAATAAGAAGATTAAATTTTTGAAATTTTCAATAAAATAATAATTTTGAATTTTTCGTTTCTCTCGAATAAACTGAATTTTTTTTCCTTCATTTATAAATTTCCAATCAAACTAAAATGTTTAAATTTTTCTGGAATATTATCACGAAATAATACCGGATCAGATCTGTGAAAAAAAATCAAAGAAAAAAAAAATTAACTAAAAATTCAAAAATTAATTTAAAAAAAAAATTTCTTTTTACCTAAATTCAACCGCCTTCAATGGCATCATTCGATAAATTTTACTAAAATAATCAACACAATTTGAACGTAATTGTAAATGATGTAAAACATCATCTGATAAGCTATTACTTGATCTCACACATTCAGGACATTTGAATTTTTTTCTTGGCGTCACTTTGATCGGTGCTTTACCCGTAATATTTGATACGAGAAAATTCATAGCAATATCTTCACAATTCATATTATCATCGACCCATTTTCGTATGGTTGATGGCATAACGAATGTATAAAGATAATTATAATAATTATGATAAAATGCAGCACCAGTCAATATCAGTGATATTTTATTTTTCCATTCAGAATCATAAATCCATGAATTTGTTAAATTATTCCATAAATGTAAACGTGATGGAAAACCAACAATACGATCTGGAAATTCACTCCAAGTTTGATATGAAAATTCAATTTCATCCGAATTCAACATTGTAATATCATCATCAATAGCAAATATTGCTTCAGTTTCAATTGATGAATATGGATAGAAACGATTACTGAGTTTATTTTGTTTAGTCCGAATAATTTGTATCGGTGTTGATGATATTGATGACCATTGTTCATTTGGTGGTGGTCGCATTTGTTGATTATTCCATATGATCAAAATTTTTCGACAACTTGGCACATTTGATAATGATGCTACCACATGATATAAACTGTCTAAACGATTATAAGTCAATACAACAGCCGTAAAACCATCGGATAATAAATTCAAATTTTTAGGACTAATATAATTGAAACCATTCGAAAAATATTCTAATGATAATGGAATTAATTCTCTGAATTGATTATTATCATCTAAATTTTTTTGAATATTTTTTCGCTTCGGATAAACACGTTCGTTGATAATATCCAATGTAGAAAGTGTAATATTTTCAATATTACGAAAATACATATTCCATATGTTCAATACATTCAAACGTAATTGTTTCATACGTTTTGTTTTTAAATTTGAATCAATTATTTCAAATAAATTATTAATTGATCTTTCACGTACACGTATCGATATTGTTGTCCAATCAATACGTTCTTGAAATGGTAATACAAAATTATCATCAATAATCACCGGTATGCAGCCACTCATCATTATATCGGATAATAATAGCTGTCCAATCGAATAATTTCTCGATGGTAATATTAAACAATATTTAGAATTATGTAACAGATCCAAATAGCGATCACTGAAATGTCGATCATTATTACAGACAATTGTTTGTTTATATGATTTCCATATTTCTTTTCTCGTTTCATTTCGATAAGACCAAAATGGTAATTTAGAATTTGATTTATTTTTTACAGATAATTTTACTGGTTGTTTACAGCTATTAAAATCAACAAGAATCATACGATTTGAATAAAATGATTCCAAACGTAATAATAATTTTTGATTTAATTTTGATATTTGATTAAGTTGTGTCGATACAATCGTCCATTTTCGTTTCAATTTATTCAATTCATTAATTTTAAATGGTAATTGATTGAAATGATCAATAGATTCATATAATTGTGAAAATAAACTATAAAATGGAATGCTGATGTCGAAATTTAAACGATATGTACGATCAGAAAACATACCATTTGCTAACATTATTTGTGGAAAATTTTCCAACAAATTCTCTTTCCAATAATATTTTTGATTTAATTGAACAAATAATAAATGATTATTTCCATTCAAATGTTGAAATAATGGTAGCGATGATAATTTTAATTCTAATTTGGTTAAATTATTCGCATTATTCATATTTAATATATCAATTTGTGGTATAAACAGACAAGCATCATTTGAATTATTTATATAATAATGACTATTGCGAATTGCATTCAATATACGTTCATATTCGATTGATTTTGTTTCAATATCAACATCAACATCATTATCATCAGTATTTCGATTGTCAATATTTTTAAATTTATAATTTGGATAAATGAATACTTTTATATGTTCTTGTACAGATTGTTTCATTAAATTATTATTATTATTATTAGATTGTAAATTATAATTAATTAAACCGCAACGATATAAATCAAAACAAGAATAATGTGTACATCTTTTCTTCTGATTATGGTTGTTTGCTGTTAAATTTTTCAATATTAAATCAGAATAAATCAAAGATTTGGCTTTATTAGTTTCTATTTGATTATCGATGTCTTTATTCACATAAAGAGTATTGAAATGGTCCAATTTTTTACAAATATAATTTACAAATAATATTGATTTAGTTGTCAATGTTGATGTTGAAAATTGTTTGAGAATTTTAAACAAAATTTTCAATTCATTACGATTTATATCTTCATTATTGAATGAATAATAATATCGAAATACTTCGAATAAAGAAAATAATAACAAAATTAAAATAATTACAATTACAATTGACCATAATATTTTATTATTGCTAATGGAATATGGCTCTTTTTCTTTTTGCTGTGGCTGTTGTTGTTGATGATGATGATCATTCTTGGCCAACAATCTTTGATGATCATCATCTTCATGATCACTTTTATGACCATCAAGGAATTTTATAAGCATTTTTAATCAATACAATAATGACGGATCATTTTTTCAAAATCTTAATTTTTCATGATTTTCAAAAAAAACAAAATTAGTTTAAAAATTATTTCAAAAAGAAAACACGAATAATTGTAGCAGCAAAGATGAAAAGAAATTATATATCATATGAGCATGTTGTATAATGTGGATTGTTTGGTACAAACATATGTTAAAATAGTTACTATGTGTAAATAGCCTTATTCGAAATCATATATATATATATTCATGCAAAATTTCAATAAATTTCACTGATCATTTTAGTTGAGATTCATCATGGTAGCAGAGCGTGGTCCGACCACATGTGAGACTGTGATTTTGACCTCTGATTATTTTGTGAAATCATGATTTTGACTTGTGATTATTTTGCTAAATTGTGAATTGATGCGAATTTTGTACATTACTTTGCTATTTGACATGAGGTGGCTATCTTTGCATGAAAAAAGTTGTGATTGAAAACGTATATAAATTGATGAAGTGATTTTGTCTTGTAGGCATGTCATGATAAGTGTTTTCTTAAAATTATAAAAGATTTGTTTTCGAGCATTGTTTGTTTTTTTAAGATGAATTTTTTTAATATTGTGATTAAGTTAATTGTCAATTGAATCATTGTAATTTTATCGCAATCATATCTTTTTAATTATCAATAATCAATATTCATAAAATAATTTGAAACAGAATTTTGATTACCGAATAATTTTAAATCTGTGTTTAATTGTGATTATTGATCGCTGAAGCTGTATTAGAATTGTGATTTTGATTAGTGAATATTATGTGAAAACTTTAAATTTGTCATCTAGTTTCGTGAATTTATTCAGACATAGTGACTTGTAAATCGTGGCAGTATCATCCAGACCTTATTGTCATAGTTGTGGTGAAGAATACCGAAAAGATGATAAATTAGTATCGTTTAAAGGTGATTGTGAACGAATGTTTCATCTTAAGTGTAATAATCATATTAATATGATTGAACTTGATCGAATAAATTGTCACATTTCGTCGAATTTATGAAAGCGATTCTATTGTGATTGGAATTATTAATCGCTCCCCTATAAAAGAATGGTACAGGGGCATTCAACCGCTGGTTCATCATTTCATTTCAAGATTGAACTTGGTGATGGTGATAATATTTGTGATGAATGTCAAACTGGAAAACACAGGTGTTTTCAAATGATCCAGGAAAGATCCAAATGAGCTGGATACTAGAAAATGTGCTGATAAGCATTGTACCAAGTACCAGTTGCAGACTTACTTGAGAAAGAAGGGTGTCAAATTCCTGACTACCACGCCTAATGCATCACAGCAGAAGGGCAAGATAGAAAGAAGAAATCGCACCATAATGGATTGTGCACGAACGATGCTGAAAGATGCACGATTACCGGACAAGTATTGGTCGTTAGCTGTGCAAACTGCTAATTATTGAGTGAATCGTTGGCCGACAAAGTCAATAAAGATTACTTATTGCTCGACCCGAAAAATGGAAGAACGGTTAAGACCTGTGATGTAGTATTTATTGAAAAAACGATTGGATACCCATTTATTATGGAGAAGAAACAACAGACTACAGACCGAACTGATGACAATTTTTTTTTATTGAACTTAAGTATGTGATGACGACATGGTCAAATTTGGTGAAAGTGTCACAGTAAAAAGCATATATAAAATCGATCAAAAAAGCATTGAACGAGCTGGCATGTGATGAATAAAGTCGATGTGTAATTTTAAGCATTGTTTTATCAAAAAATTGTATTGTTGTTTTTTAAAGTGTTTCAAAATGTTTTTTTTTTAAATGTTGTGATCAAGTCGATCTTGTTTTAATTTGAATTATCGTAATTTTAATTTTACCAAGTTTTTCTTTCAATGAATAAAATATTTTTAAATATTCGAAACAGAACATTGAATGATGTGGATAAAGCGGATTGTGCAAGTGTTGTGAAAGTTTCAGCGGTGGACCAGCTGGCAGATGCGTCGTCGTGTAGTAAATCATCGGACTTCGTTTGTAGAGCAATTAGCCAGAAGGGTGTGTTGGCGAGTGGCTAATTGCGTCCTGGTATTTGTGAAGGGACCATGAGCCCTCGCCCATCGTGATAAATTCGAAATCTTATCGAACCTGACCTGGAACATATCTTATCTAACCTTACCTTTGATATCTTATCATTTAACATTTAACCATGTATTATTTGTATATAAACCTTGTAAATATTCCAAATAAAACACACTTGATATTCACTTGATAATTCACCTCTAACAAAAATCATGATTGCTGTTTATGTCGATGACATAATCGTTGCAGCAGAACTGGAGAACAATTGGCCGACTCATTAATGAAGCCTTTGAGAATTCAGAAGTCAAAACCGCTTATGGAGAAAGTATTCGAATGCTAGCTTCTAGTCAACAATTTATGCATCATTTAATTAATTTAATTGTTTATATTTTATTTTAATTGTTTTGTAAGCATAAATAAATGAATAAATTTTATTGGAGCGAGTTATCCTATTAAGGATATTTTCGCTAAATAATATAATTAAAATAAAATATAATGTAAATGTTTATGTATTGTTATGTGTTGCCTTGTGTTGTCTGTATGAGTGTGTGATATGTTTTGTAAGCATATGTTTTTACCTATACAATCCAGAAGGGTGTGTTGTATAATGTGAATTGTTTGGTAAAAACATATGTTAAAATAGTTACTATGTGTAAATAGCCTTATTTGAAATCATATATATATTCATGCAAAATTTCAATAAATTTCACTGATCATTTTAGTTGAGATTCATCATGGTAGCAGAGCGTGGTTCAACTTTGGGTAAAATTAAAACCACCGCATAGTAAAGTTCGGTAGACGATTGGCAGCAAAAGCTTTGATGTCACTATTTTTGATATTATCAACGTTCATAGTCGTTGGTATAATCGATAGGTGACTGCCAGAGTCTACCAGAGCAATCTCGATTTTGTTGTCAATTTTGATTTGGACGAGAAAATCTTCGACTTGTGTTTGGATCAATGAAACTTTCGAATTATCTTTTTTATAATTTTTTTTTTGTTGTTATTGTTGTTTTTGTTTGCAAATTGTTGTTATTATTATTATTATTATCATTTTGATGATGATTAATATCTGGACGATGATTAATGACGGATTGCTAATTCATCTAATGTTTCCATTGGTTTTCGTTTAAGAAACCACAGTTGTTCGGTATAAACATGTGTTTTTGATTTTTGGGTACCTTTGATGGCCTCTAATACTTTTTTAAATGACTTTTTTAAATAACTTTTTCAGTTGATAAACCATCAATTGCAGCCAGCTCTGGACTTTTTTTTGGAACATTTACTGCCAAACGATGTGCTTTCGTCTTGTCATCCCAGCCATTAATCGACGCCACACGTTCAAAATACTTAATGTATTCGTCGAAATCGTCATCTGGTTTCATTTTTTCTATTGGTTGATACATTGTTGGAAATGTCGGTGGTGGTGTAGGAAAATCACATGAAAAAGCAAATTATTTTCAAATCATTAATTAATTGATTTTTCATCAATAGTCAAAATCGTTCTGAATCAGTTTGACAACAACGAGTATTTATATTTATTGTTGTCAATCTGATTTAAGTTAAAAATGACAAATGCAGTGGCAGTCATCATGCCACTATGTTTTACATCATGCAAAATTTCAATAAATTTCACTGATCATTTTAGTTGAGATTCATCATGGTAGCAGAGCGTGGTGGTTCGACCACATGTGAGACTGTGATTTTGACCTCTGATTATTTTGTGAAATCATGATTTTGACTTGTGATTATTTTGCTAAATTGTAAATTGATGCGAATTTTGAACATTACTTTGCTATCTGACATGAGGTGGCTATCTTTGCATGAAAAAAGTTGTGATTGAAAACGTATATAAATTGATGAAGTGATTTTGTCTTGTAGGCATATCATGATAAGTGTTTTCTTAAAATTGTAAAAGATTTGTTTTCGAGCATTGTTTGTTTTTTTAAGACGAATTGTTTTAATATTGTGATTAAGTTAATTGTCAATTGAATTATTGTAATTTTATCGCAATCATATCTTTTTTATTTTCAATAATCAATATTCATAAAATAATTTGAAACAGAATTTTGTTTACCGAATAATTTTAAATTTGTGACTTGTGATCGAATAATATTGACTTAATTGTGACATTGAAAATTTACAATAAAAACAGAGCTTAAAAACAATACTTTGACAATTATACGTGTTCAATTATATAAACATCTTAGCTTTTTCATCGCTTCTTTATCAGCTTATATATGCTCTGTGAATAATACCCTCTACTGTCATGAAACAAGCCAGGGGTCACGTAGGCCAAATTTTCATCTTCTTCATTTCAACCATGTTTATCAAAAAACCTTGATTTTTTTGTTGTACATATTTTCAAAACATTGTTATCATAATCTTTTTATCACCAAATGTTTTTGCTATTTTACCTTTCACACAACATAAACAACAAAACAGCGTAAATTACACAAACATAAAAACACATGCATGCTAAGGTTATCAAGGACACAAACAACACATAACACAGCACACCAAAAAAATACATATTTAAACTCCACGCTTGTTGGCACTTCGGTTTCAGTTTAAGATCAAGTTCAAGAAGCAATGTTGTATTTCAATGACCAAATGGCCACGACGTGAGTATAGCACATTTTTCCTTGTAATTATTGTAAATTCAATTTTTGGTTTTTTAATGGTTTTTCAGATAAAATAAACGTATAAGCTTCAAGAGTTTCCAATTTATTATCTGTCGTTTAGCTCTTTCGTTACGCGACACTCCACAATGATGATGAGGTGGTCAACTTTGGGTAAAATTAAAACCACCGCATAGTGAAGTTCAAACATTAATCGCGTGGCATTAATTTAAATCGAAAAGTCTGCGTCACTACCGTAAAGATGATAAATTAGTTTCATGTAAAGGTGATTGTGAGCGAATGTTTCACCTTAAGTGTAATAATCATATTAATATGCTTGAACTTGAATGAATAAATTGTCACATTTGGTCGAATTTATGAAAGCGATTCTATTGTGATTGGAATTATTAATCGCTCCCCCCATAAAAGAATGGTATACGGGCATTCAACTGCTGGTTCATCATGTCATTTCATGATTGAACTTGATGATGGTGATTAATGAATGATAATAATTTGTGATGAATGTCAAACTGGAAAACACAGGTGTTTTCAAATGATCCAGGAAAGATCCTAATGAGCTGGATACTAGAAAATGTGCTGATAAACATTGTACAAACTCATCCAGTATTGAATGAGAAATACGACCATTGATGAATGTCAAACTGGAAAACACAGTGAGATGACGGTCGGCAGATCAAAAATTCATGCCTTCAACGAAGCGTGTAAGGAGTACTGGAGACGATCACAACACATGTGAACCACCCATATTTCATCTTTTCACCTGTACATAATCATCCTCATAACTTTCACGCATTCCACAGTTCATACACACAATTTCATTATATATTTTATAACATCATCATCCAAATTCATCTCCCAGCAAACCATCATTTTCTCATCACTTACGCATTCAACTACACTAGCACACACCATCACTGTACACAGCATCCAACATCTAACAAACACATTCTATATTACTAACACATATTAAATCACTACTGTAATTTTCAAATACTCAATTTAATTATTCTACAATTCACTTTTATTTTATTCATCTATTCATTTATATCACGGTGCAAATGCCAAGGCAGAGCACCAAAATAAAGATTTATTATTATTATTATATATTTTATTTTAATTTCACAATTTTCTTATTTCCATTTTATTTTAATTGAGTAACCATTTAAGTATATCATATTCAAGAGGTGAAAATGCTTGAGCAGCGCACCGAGCAATAAAGATTTATTATTATTATTAAACTGGCAAACACAGGTGTTTTGCTTGCAAAGATCCAAAGGAGCTGGATACTAGATCAATTGATCAATCACGTGGCATCAATTTACATCGAAAAATCTGCATCAACATAATCGTTGCAGCAGAACTGGAGAACAATTGGCCGACTCATTAATGAAGCCTTTGAGAATTCAGAAGTCAAAACCGCTTATGGAGAAAGTATTCGAATGCTAGCTTCTAGTCAACAATTTATGCATCATTTAATTAAATTTAATTGTTTATATTTTATTTTAATTGTTTTGTAAGCATATGTTTTTACCTATACAATCCAGAAGGGTGTGTTGTATAATGTGAATTGTTTGGTACAAACATATGTTAAAATAGTTACTATGTGTAAATAGCCTTATTCGAAATCATATATATATATTCATATTATTGTTTGTGAATGATGAGCACGTTTTTTCTATCAATGTGACTCTACGTTTAATTTTATTTACCAAAAAAAAAAAAATTTCGTCAGAATTTATTTTTATTTTATTTCACTTTAATTTAATTCATTTTCTAATATATTTAATCGCCCAATTCAATTGATCCACGAAAAAAAATGGATGAAACATTAAATGTATCATCGCTGAGTAGAAATACATTTCAATCACCATTTTTACAAGTTGATCCATCTATTTTTCGTACACCTGATGTTATTTCATCAGAATTTATTTTTCCCGATGGTGGAACTAAATCAACACGGGGACGTTTTGAAATGGCATTTTCACAAATTGGTGGTTCAGTTATGATTGGAGCTATGATCGGTGGAACGATTGGTGCATTCAAAGGTTATATTCTTTGATTGATTTTTACCAAAATTTTTAAAATTATTCTAATATGAAAAATTTTAAATTCCATACAGGCTATAGAGAAATAATACGAATGAATGAATCGGTAGCAATAAAACGTAGTCATTTATTAAATTTTATTACACGTAATGGTGCATCGATGGCAAATACATTGGGCAGTATAACACTGATATATTCAGCATTAGGTGTTGGCCTCAGTTTTGTACAAGATGATAATGATGATTTAAATACAATGATTGCATCGACAACCACTGGTACATTATATGGTGCAATCTATCGTTCAAATGTTAAAGATAATCTTCAAGGTATTTTTATAAAATTCTTTTAGAATCCTTAAAATTAATTATTTTTTATTTTTGATTTATTTCGATTCTCCATCATCATCATTATCATCATCATCACCAAACAATCAAATCAAAAGCCATAACAACACGTATGCGATTATCACGTATTGGTGCCGGTTTCACCATCGGTCTATTATCTGGTATCGGGCTTATTTTATTATTCAATCCCGATAGTAAATTGAAATCAATGTTGAAAAGATAATAAATTCAATAAAATGTAACAATTATTCAATATTATTATCATTATTATTATTTTTTCAATTATTTTATATAAATTACTCTCATATATTAATATTATTGTAAAACTAAAATTTAGAAAAAAAATAAATAAATGAAACAATCAATGAATTAATCAATCAAACAACCAAGTAAATATTAATATAAATTCATCATGTTTTCGTAAAATAAACAAATCAAAACTATTATTATTCAAATTCATTTATCAATATTTCGATTGTAGAATAAAGCAATTGTTATATGAAATCATTTATTTAAAAACAAATTATTAATAAACAATTTTTTTTATTTTGTCACCTTTTATATGAATGAAAAATTATTATTAATATTTATTTATTTATTTATTTATTTTTTTTAATTCATAAAAAAAATAAACAAACAAAAATATAAATATAAATGCAATGAAAATGAATGGATGGATGAATGGATGGATGTATACGAAATCACAAACATCATCATCATCATCATCAGCAGCAGCAAACATTGGATAGAAAATCAATGAAAACAAAAAAAATTTTTTTTTATGGGCGAATCATTCATTGGTTTTCACTGGTTTTTCAATCATATCGTTTCTATTATTTTCGATACAAATTGAAACAATTTTAAATCTTTTTGAATTCAAATGTTTTTAAATATTTTCAAATTTAATTTTAATTGAATCCACTTCAAATTTGTACTACTTTTCATTTCATTTTATTCTTAATTGCATCCATTGATATGTAACAATCAGAATATTTTGTATACTTTTTTTTCTGGTGCATTCAATTTATATATTTAAATGTGTTTGTTTATGTATTTTTTTTCTCTCGTTTTTTACATTTCATAAATATGTTTGTTTAATGACGTGAATCCACAAATTGAAAATAATGAAAAATAAAAGAAAATGTTTGTCAATTTTCTTGTTTTTTTTTATTTTGTAATTTGGTTTATTTGGTTAATGTTTATTATTATTATTATAATTATTATTGGTTGATATTTATGTTCAACTATTTTTTTGTTTTTGTTGTTTTACATTGATTGATTCAGCGTTGAAATGAATTGAATTTTGAATAGATTTTCAAACAAAAAAAAAAATATAAAAAATAATAATAAAAATAAAAATAAACCAACTAAAACTAATTGAAATGACAATAAATGAACGATAATAATAATGATAATGGTAATAAACAGTGATAATAACAACGTAATTAACAATTGAATATAAATTATAACCATTTATTCTTTGTTTTTTAATTATCGATCAATTCCATATAATTGATTGATCGATATATCGAATCAATAATTGAAATAAATTGATCTTTATTATCAATCAACAAAAAATAACCGAATTTCAAATTACATAAATTGATTGTAAAACAAGTAATAAAGGCAAGTTTAAGGCAATTTTCTTTAATATTTACAATATTTCAAAAATCATTCTCCATAATTCACTCATCATTTATTATAAAACAATTTTTTTTTCGATGAAATTTGATCGAACAAAAACGTGAATACGTGTCAAATAGTCTATTGAAATAATGGCTCAGGCAATTTTTACAATTTCAAATCAATTTTTAATGCAAAAAAAAACATGAAAATTTTCATTGACATTTTCCCATTGATTATTTAAATATCCATAATACTAATACACTCACACTTATAATGTGATAATATTCAGCGTTAAGCTCATGTGATAAGCTGATCACATTATTTCAATTCTTCGCTTTTCTTCTCTCATCTTTCTTATTTCGCATATATATATCCCTTAATAATAACACTGCTAATTCAAGAATATGAGAGCACAATTGAATCAAATTCATTGAAACGGAAAAAATGAGAGGAAAAAATCCATGAATTTTTCTTTATTATTTTCATGAATCAAATTGAAGAAAATATATTAAAAACTTGACTGTCATTGTCATCAATGATGGCGTCGTTTCATTGAATTATCATTGTTATCACTGAATCATCGTTGAATCTTTGATCATATTATCTTTGTGACAAAAATAAAAATTTTCAACAATAATCGATCGATGAAAATGTACCATGGATAACAAGAAATCAATGAATCAATGATATATTGTGTACATTGAATCATCGAGGAAAAACTTCTAATTTTCTCCATGTTTTTTTTCTCATAATTCAATTGAAAGTTTTATTTGAAATTTTCAACATACGAAACAGAAATGTAAAATGATGGATACGAAATTCTTCGTTTGTTTCTTTGTAATTTCATGTATTTGAATTGTACAATCGTTTGAAACACAACAAGCCAAAATTCTTTGGAAATTTTTCAATTGTATCAAAATTATCGATCAAAAGTTTTGTTACATTACATCCCTTTTCTTCTTTGATTCATTTATTTTGATTTTATTCGCAATTAGTTTGGCTTATTCATTGTCTATGGATTTTATTTTTTCATCTTGATCATTCATTTTCATTTTGAATTTCGTTTTGAATTCATGCTTTGAATTTGTCAAATTAATCATTTGTAACTCTGGCTTGTTTCTTCTCTCAGAATCAAATTAGAGAAAAATTCAAATCCAAAATCTTGATTTTTCGATCAATTTTTATACATAATCAATACTTTGCATTTTGTTCATTATGAAATTCATCGAAAACACAACACTACATATGATCAATAATTGATCAATAATTGTATCAGCAAATTTGATTTTTTATTATCCATTTTTTTTGTCAAAAGATTTCAAAGATTCCAGCGATTATGACACTTGATATTTTTGATTTACTTAATTACTGTCAAATTCAAATCAATATGCTTGAAATGAGTCTTTTTTTTCTTATATTTTGATTCTTAATTTGATTTTGCATTAATTTTTTACATGTTTTAGTGCATATTATGAATTTGATTTGATTTTTTCTTCTCTCTCCCATAGTTTTTCCATCCAATTTCAAATATTTACACTGAAATTGATAGGTTTTGCAATGTTTTTTTTTCCAGTTATTCTTCATACAATTCTTTGATTTGCCATTTATGATTAATAATTTTGCTGCTTTTTGTTCCGCTTTTTTTTACATGTAATTTACATCTATTCACAAATAAATCATACAGATCGTTGAATTTTATTTGTTATAAAGAAATAAATAAACATAGATTGGATTACAATTATTTCATGTTTATTATTTTTTTTTTCATATCAACATTTGAACAACGTTTGAAACACAAATCATCTATGAAAACAATCATTAAAATTTTTCTTTTTTTTTCGATTGTTTTAAATATGATATGGGCGTTTTTCTGGCCTATTTCTGTTGTTGTCTGATTTTCAAATGTTTTTAAATGTATAAAATTTCTATGCAGTTTTACAGTCATTGATAATTTGTAAATTTTCCATTATCATTATTATCAGAATGAAGAACCAACATGTTTTAAATACAATTCTTGAAATTACATTTCTAATCAAAATCGTTAGATGTTTCAAGAGAAAATAAATAGTTCAGCCAGCATTTCTCAAATGTTTTCTTAATCCTTTTCTCATTTTACAAACATTATTTACATGATAATAATGTAATAATGGTGATAATCAAATGCTCGTTGTTTTGATTGTTACCCATTGACTATGCCATTATTTTTTCCATTGAATTTAATTTTCCTCGTTTGTTTCATATTATTTTTTTTTCGCATTATCCACATCCTCAATGTTTGATACATTGTTGAAAATTGAAATAAAAGAAAATAGAAAAATAATTCATATCGAATGTATATCATCATCAATATAAAGATGTTTTTTATTCGAGTATTTCCATTCAATTTTTTTTATTATTTCAATTCAATCCAAGTTTTAGCATTATTTTAAAATTGATATTTAATACTTTATTTCATTTTAGTTTATTTGTAAAAAAATTGAAAGAAAAAATAAAATCATGTTATTCTTTATTTCCATTTGTGTTCCATTATCTTCTTCTTCTTCTTCTTCTTCTTTAAATGATTTTAATGTAGAAATTGTCATTGGAAATTACATGTGAATTTATTTCATTTTTTTTAAAGGAAAAAAAATCCATGTTTTGTTTCATTTTTTTAAAAAATTCAAAAAAAAAAGATTTTGTCCATGTTTTTGTCCAAATGTTTATCCGATTATTATTTTATCATTTCTATTATATGTAATCGACAATAATTGAACAATGATGTACTTAAAATGCACATACAAATACACATGCATTATCCAAATACAAGAATCAGAGAAAAATACGAAACAAAATATTACAAAAAGCTTGAAATATAAGAAATACAAGGAATGGATTTGCAAAAATTAGGAAATTTTAAAATTTTTCAATTTTTATCAAATTTCTGCCCAGAATTCGTGTCCAACATGTATTCTAAGCTAAGCAAACATTGAATTATCGAATGATAATTCACCAGCAATGAAAAATTGATTCAAAATATTGAATTTGTCTTGTTATTTTCAATCTGATTCCATTGTTTTATTTAATTCGATTCAATTCGTTTTTACTGAAACAAAATCCAAAAAAAAAACAATCACATATTGATAATCATGACCAATAATAATCGCCCATAAGCATTTGTAATAATTTGTACAAAAATGAAAAGTTTTAAATTGTAAAAACTTTTTCTTTTTTGACATGAAGTTCGAATTTGATTCATTTTGATGCTATGAACAAAACAAAAATAAAATAAAAATATTATTTTTGCTGATTTAAATCATTTGTTACTTGTCTGAATTTGTTATTATTATTATAACTAAATTTTCTCATTGTAAACGTGACACGAAATTGTGATATATGTTTTGATTGTTTCTATGAGATTATTCATTCATTTTTATTGTTTCATTTCCATCGAATATAATTTTTAAATGTGATACGAAAATAATGAAATGAAACAAAACAACATTGATCAATAGATTGCTGTGCAATGCTGTGTCAATCGAGTCAAAATGAATGAACATTGACAAAATGTATTTTCTTAGCCTTTTTTTGCATTGAATCCAATTCTCCATTTAATTGAATTGTTTCGAATTCTGGATTGATTCGAATTGAATTCTTGGGAAAAATATGATCATACATGTCAGATAAATCTCATTCAATTCTCATATTCATTCAATTTGATTCAATTTCAAGACAAGATTTGCGTGTTTCATTTCTTTTTCTTTCATAGTCATTCGTTCTTGTTTTTTTTTGCTGATTTGAGTTGTACTAAAAACAACAGAATCATGGAAAATTTCTGAACGATAACAATGAAATTTAGTACAATTGAATTGAAATTTGTTGAATTTATTTGATTATGGATTAAATAAATATGGGTGCATGTATGCGTGCGTTTTGTTTCTAGATTTGATTCGCATTTGGCTTTTTTTTTATATTTGATTTGCATCAATTTGAGCCTTTTTTTGTGCAATTTTCGTTGAATTGGAATAATCATTTTTCAGGAAGTTCAGGCAAGAAATTCAAAAGAATATTCAACGATTCACAAGATTGAAATAAACTTGAAATGTTCAAATCCATTTTGATTTCATTCATTTAAAGTTTTGATTTTGAAATTTTGAATGAAATCAAATGAAATCAATTGATGATGATAATAATCATGTTTGATTGATGATTTTTATTTAAAATGTTTCAGAATATCATTGAATTTAGTTCTTGAATTTTCAATTGAAAGAAAAAACTTTTTCTTTGAAAAAAGTCCAAAGAAATTCTTGGAAACTTTTTCTCCATTCATTCATTTGTTGTTGAAAGAAATGTTCAACCCTTTGACACCAGACAAAAAAAAATGATTGAAAAGGCTTTGAAAGCAGAAAAGAATTGAATTATTTTTTTTAAAATTAATGAAAGCAATGATAATAATGATGGCAATAATCATCAATGAATTTCATATTCTTTCATTAATTTTTTCTTTGATGAAATTATTAATTTCATTCTATTAAATCTTCTCCAAAATAATTACAATGACAATAATAACGAATATCGAGGTATTCTTTCGTAAACTTTGTCTGAAGTATTATATTTCTATCACTGTTCTTGTTGATTCTTGTTTGTTTGATTATTATCATTATTATTATTGATGAATTATTAGCCAAAATTCTAATTATTTTTGTCTGATTCTTTGATTTATCGCTGATTTCCTTTGGCTCCTGAAGAATTATTGAAAAATTTGAAATTTTTTCCCCTGGTTTTTTTTCTTACAAAATTTTTCAATTATTTCAACTATTCATACCATATAACCGATCGACATAGATTTTTCATAGATCATTCATTTATTGTCATTTTCCACTGTCTTTCATTTTCAAAAAATTCAATGACAAAATAATTGTGTACTAATAAGAAATAGAAAAAACGCAGCCAAAACAGAAAAACAAAAAACAATCAATCAATCTTTCAATTTTTTGCAATCATTTGTGTGTACACACGGTTGACTGGTCGATTTTTGTTGTGTTTGGTGGCTGTCGCTATCCAATATTATTGACATGTTTTTTCGGTTATTTTATGTTTTTGGTTGTCATTACTGTTGTTCGTTATTGTAATGATATATTATCATTATTTTCATTATCATTATTATCGTTCAAATTTTCTCGAAGCGATCTATTAGATCGAAAAAAAATCAATCATGAAAATTCTAAAAATTTTGAATTGGAAATTTTTCTATCAAAATTCATCGCCATAGATGGCGTATGAATGTGTTAAATGCATGTTTTGAAAATTTTCATTTTGAAAATTTTAAGATCCAAATAATCTGGATTTGAATTTCAATTTTACAAAAAATTTCCAAAATTCTTAAAATTCAAAGAATTCACCGAATTTCTTTGAGGAACACATTTCGTTTGAAATTCTTTGAAATTTAAAATGTTGAAGGGAATTTTTTAAAAAAAACAAAGAAAAATTCTACCAGAATTTTATTTCAAATTCTGGTGCCTGGTTTTTTCTATTTTCGCTGACATTCGCTAGTCTCATTCGCTTCGTTTTTCTGCTTTTTCTTTTCTGGCTCTATGTCGTAAACGTATTCCAATTCAAAGTTCCAGGATCAAAATAACAAAACGAAAAAGAAAATTTCTTGTGGTGAATATGTCGTTGAGCATAATCATAATATTCTTTCTTTTATTATTATTATTATTATTATTATCATTGTCATATTGCACACCATATATATATATATATATATATATGTAATAGAAATGGTAGTTATTGATCTAAAGGGATGTTATTTAACATCATTAATTTTTAAATCGTTAGCTTAATGATGATAATGTTTAGCTGATTACCATATTTGGCAAAAAAATTCCAATTTAATCACATTGGCTAAACATGCACATCGTTATGATTTAAAGTATTCAAAACATCCTCGATTTAATTACCTTTCTATCACATTCCTTTCTCATAATGTATATATTTTCCGTCATTTTAATCAAAATGAAAAATTTTTTCCAATTATTATTCAGTCAGTCGTTATTTTCATCAAATGTTGTCATTGTCATTGTCATTATCATTTTTATCAATAAATAAAATTTTTACAAAAAAAAAAACTTGTTGTTGTGTCATAAGTTTATTTCGTGAAAAAAAAAAAGTTAAATTCAACCAAAATTGCGCTCTCCACCACGTATATCTTATATATATATATCTAAGTGTACATGTGTGTTTTTGTATAAATTTATAGTTTTCGATCATTTGTTCCATTGCATCCAAATTTTTTTAGTTCGTTTGTTTGTTTGATGTTTAACTGGATGCTTGCTTTAATTTTTTTAATAGGGTTTTGTTTTTTTTTTTTTTTTTTTGTATGAATTTTCTGTGCATATATTTCGAAATGTTTATTAGGAAACAAACGAAAATCATTTTAAAACAAGAAGATTCATACATTCAAATTCAATTTAAATTATCTTTTTTCTTTTTTTTGATATTATTTAATACGATTATAGCAAATATTGAGTATTGGAAATTGAACATTGAACATTGAATATTGACAGGATAAGTAAAAGTTTTTTTTTTATTCATTTCCTCAATTTACAATACAATATTTACATTTTTTCTCGTAAGCATATTTGAACATTGAAACAAACATACATAAACAAAAACGAAATGAAAAAAAATACATGCAAAATATATATAAGTGAATATATCATAATAAATATGAATTATATTCAATTTGAGAAATATAAATTATATTTAATTCAATTTTTTTGTTTAAGAATTAAGAAGAATTTAAAATGAATAATTTAATTTTTCAATTTAAAAATGTTTCGTAAAATAAATCCATGTAGTAAATCCATATATTATTATTATTATTATTATTATTATCATTAATAACATGGATATTTTTTTGTTTTTTGTTTTAAATTCATTTATAAATTAGAAAAAAAAAATTGTAAAATAATTTATTGTTCAGTATATTTTTTTTTCATCATAAGTCTATATACTAATGACTAATGAATGGATGAATAAATCTTTTATATTTTTTATCCATATAAAATATATAACAATGTCTATATCCATTTTGGATAAAACACAACTTAACACCGACGACAGAGAATCAACAATCAAAGTCATTATTATCATTAAAGTTTTGATTATTACTTTCATTCATTATTATTTCGAATTTTAATCGAAATAACACATTCACATATATGTATTGGAGTCGTTCGAAAAGTTTTTACCGATTATATCGTAGAGAATCATGAGAAAATCGGCAAAAACTTATTGCGACAACCTAAAATACAATATGCATTATTTTCATACAAATATATACCATAACTTATAAACCATTTGGTTTATATATATATATTCAATGTATATTCTACAAAAAATAGTTGAAATAGAAATTTTTTTTTTTTTTTTTTTTTTTGGTAGCAGCTTTATATTTATGGCTGACCAAAAAAAAAAAAAAAAGAAATATAAGTAAAAAATAGAAAGAAAACTAATCTAGATCTGGTAAATAAAATGAAAATAAAATAATTTATTATTATTATTATTATCATTATTTACCATTAAAATATAATGGAAAAAAATATATATATTCTATATTCTTCATCACTTTAAATATAGAGTATTATTTACCATAAAATATTATTAAAAAAAATTGCCATTAACATTATTATTATTATTATTACTATTATTATTATTGTAATGGCCAAGAATCGTATGTGAATATATTTCTTTTTCTTCAAATAACTATAACAACAACAACAACAAAAGAAATTCTTACAATAAATAAAACTTCTACCACTATTCATTCATTCATTCATTCATTCATTTGAAAGAATTTTTTCGAAAAAATTCTTTGAAATTTTTCTTTCAATATTTTGCTGGTTTTCAAAAAAATCCAGAATCTCAGAATTGAAAGTGTTGTGAGTTGTCGCATGGACATGCGTACATATGTTATAATTGTTTCATTATTTGGATAGAAAAACAAAAACAAGAATAGAAAAATGAATATTTTGAAAAATCGAAAAATGCTTGGTTTATTCATTCATTCATTCATTCATTTTTGATGGTGATTCTTTCATGTGATTATTATTGCGTGGTCCTTTTTTTTTTTTTTTTGATCATTTGTGATTTCAAATGATATGGTTTTTTTTTCTGGCTGTGTTTCACTATCATTTCATTTCACTATTTTTTTTCTGGTTTGAAATCGCATCGTAGAAGTTTGAAAAACAACAACAACAACAACAACAACAATGATAGCGAAAGAACGAACAACGAATCGAAATCAAAGAATCAAAGAATTTTGAAATGAAAAAAAAAATTCTGTTTTTCGTTTTTGGAAATTTTCTTCTCTCATTCTTTATCAATGATTCTATATTGTAAACTCAGAATACTTTATCAGTGATAATCATCATTTTGAAGAATTGAATTTTGAATATACATACTAAAAAAGGCAAAAAAAAGAAAAAATTACTGATAAAATTACTGAAACAGATATATTCTGTGTGTTTGGTCTGTGTGTGTGTGTGTCTATGTGTGCATATTCATATGTTCATATTTTCGATATTTTGCTGCTTGTTGTTGTATTTGCAAATATTCCATCATCATCATCATCATCGTCATCATCAATATACCATTATTTCGATCATTTGTTTATGTGTGTACGTAGTGTTTTTTTTCCATTTGGTTTTCTTTTTTGGTCGTTTCCATCTCTTACTCTATTTAAATGAACGAATTTTTCGTTGAATTTTTTGGCATAATTTTTTCTCTTACGAATAGTTTTTCTCCCCTATTAAACATCGAATACATTGAATTATACAATTTTTTTTCTCTCCGAAAACAAACATGTATTGATCGTAGTTTTTCAAACAAAAATAAAATAAAATAAATAAACAATTTCCAACAAGCAATCGAATACCGAATTCGAAATGCATGTACCATACGAAATTGTTGTACATTGACAAGAAAAATGACAAAACTTTGAACATTTATTGGAATCAAAAAGTGGTGCATTTTATTTTTCAAAGTAATTTTTCAGTTTTATGATGCATCAACTATTACAACTTATGGTCGTTTTCTAAAACGGAAAAAATTGAAAGTTTAAATTTGAAAATTGGAAAAAATCGAAATGAAAAATGAATGAATCACATCAGTGAACATGACATGATTTGTGACTACAAATGTATGAGAAGAAAAAGCGCTAACAATACATCAGCATGAAGCAACAACAGTGAAAACAATAATAAAACAACAGTAACAGTCAACAACCCTTATTAATAGGTGAAATTTTTTTTTCGATAAAAATTACTTGTGGGCAAAAAATCAATTATTTGACGTTTTGTTTTGTTTTTTGTTTTGGTTTATTCGATCATCTCATATTTACTTTATAAATAATACTTTGAATTTCATTCATTTGTATTTGATTGATTTTATTTGATTTAATTTGAAAATAATCACACAAATATTGAAATATTCAAATAATCAAATTTTGACAATAAACCCTTTGAAAATTCAATGCAAAAAAAGCGAACATTTAAAACCATTAAAAAAAACCGATAGTTTTCATCATTTTGTGGTATAATTCATTCAATACTGTATATAAATAAATGTGTGTTTATTTATTTATTTATGTGTGTGTGTGTGTGAATTTTAATTATGATAATTATCATTGAATAATTATAATAATAATAATAATTACAATAATTGTCATTAAAATCCATTTCATATACATTCAACATTCGAAAAAAATAAAATCATAGTCATATTCATATTCATTCATTGAAATAATTTAATTCATTTTCATTTTGTTTTTTTTTTCCATTAATTTGATTGCAAATATTTCAAAATATAATAAAAATAAAATAAATTTTTATTGTTATTTCGGCTTCAATTTGTTTTTTTAACGTTTCGTCATTGTCATTGTGTGAATACAATATATAATTTTAGAAGAAAAAAAAACATAGACGAAAATATTTTCAACAATTACTATCAGTAATAATTGCAGTGAAAACAACTTTTCGGGTATGTGTTTGATTATGATTATTTTTGTTTGATTTTCATTTTTTATTTTCTTTATTTATTTCCCATTCTAATAATAATAATAATAATAATTTTATTATCAATGTATCAAATTTTATTTTTTGAAAATTCATTTTCAGTGTTATTTATGTATAAATCACAAATTGTATTGTAATTGAAATTTTTTTCTACTTAAAATTTGAATGTTTGAATGTTTGTTGATCTATGATATAATATTGATTGTGATTGATCGCGCAAATTGAAGCAAAAAATGAATAAATAAAACAAGAGTTCTCTGATTTTTTTTCTGGCTCCTCTATTTTTGACTCTTATCGAGAGCCCTCTTTGTCCTCTTAATCTGTGACAATATTTTCGGTTTTATATTTGTTTATTTATTTATTTATTTATTTGAAAATAAATAAATTTTATAAAATAAACATTTTTATTTCCGAAAATAAATTGAAATATCAGTCAATTGAATGATTGAAAATGAAATGAATAAATGAAATGAATGAATGAATGCAAAATAAAATAAATTGAAATTGATAGGCCAACATGGAAGTTTTTCTTTTTTCAATTTGACTCGATTTCAGTACTGTATTTCATATCAATGTCTCCAATTTGCCTCGGTTATTTGCAAATTATCGTTTGATTTCATTCATTTTAATTCATCTTTATTTATCCAATTTTTGTTTCGAGGACAAAGTTTATCAAAATGTTTGTCTATGAGATTTATTTGGATATTATAATTTTCAATTTGTTTAGGAAAAATAATTCTGAATTCTCAGAAAAATATGAGAAATTTGAGCAAATACACAAACACTGTTTTTGATGTGTGTGTGTGTGTGTGATGTCAAGTTGTTTGTTTGTTTGTTTATTTGCTTTGCTTTGCTTTGCTTTGATTTATTTGCATTTCATTTTTTTTATGGACCTAATTTTCATTCAATAATAATAATAATTATCATAATTTGAAAATTCTATAAAGTTCTCTTCTCAAAAGCTATTCGTTTGTAAATAATCATCTTTGATTCATCGTTTTTTTTTCTGATGCAAAACAAATGCATCAACAATTTTTGTAATAATTTTTTGACGCAAGAAAAACAAAATTGAAAAGTTTGACGCTTATTTTTTCCAGTTTTTTTCATCCACTTTTTTTTTGCGTATATTTTCCAAGCATTTTCACGCCTGAAACACCGAAATTGATTGATTAAATTTGAGCAAATAATTATAATTATAATTATAATGATTGCTGGATATTAAGTGAATCCAAGTGTTAATAATCATAATAATTTTTTGAATAAATAATTCAACGCACAAAACTCTTATTTTATTTTGATCAAAATTTTCATTTGTTTGATTTGGTTTTAGTTCAAATTGTGAGATTATTTACACAGTAACTGTCAAAATAAACGATTTATTATGAAAGAAATAATAATCATAATAATCATAAAAATAATAATAATAATAACCATAAAACTAACACCCTCATAACACATTAAACACATGACAAACAAAATGAAAACTAAGGCGAAAAACTAAAACACTGATTCACAGATTTTTTTTCAAATGTATATCTGTGTATATTACATGTTTGTATACATGTGTAAGTTGAAAATTTGATATGAAATTAAACGATTTTGAAGAAAAAAAAACATTAAATCATTGATTGATTGATTGATTGATTGATTTTTTAATGTTGTAATATTCAATTTTACAATACATCTGCTGCTGTAGTTGCTTGTTGTTTGTTTGAGTTATTATCACTCATATTATTAGTGAATCCAGCTTTTGATGATCGATAAATAATTATCGATAAACAAATAATCAAATATTATTTGTTCATTGAGCAAATGAAAAAAAAATAATGAATTTTTACTTTTATTTTTTGCATTTTTTTCTCAGTATTATCATGATTATTACGTTATTATTATAATTTCAATTATTCCGACCATTTTAGCTGAACGAAAGTCCGAGAAAAAAATGTTTGAGTTTGCAAAAAATTTTTCTGAATGTGGATTTAGATCATTTGTTTTTCATTTTCTTCTTTCAGAATTTTTTTTTTTTTTTTTTTGCTGAATTGAATGCAAAATAATCCAATGAATACGAATAAGAATATATCACTGAATCAATATCAAAATGATAATCTCTTATATCAATAAATACAAATGCACTTATTGAAATAAGAAAACTCATTTTCTTCCAAAAAAAAATTGCCGATCAATTGTTTGTTTTATGATTATTACAATGAATGAAATCATGAATATAAAATGATGATTTCAAATGTTCAAAGACAAATTGAAATTCAAAACAAAAATGAAAAAAAAAAATGCTCGAAGCATTTCTCTATTGGATCCAAATCGAAATTGTTTGATTTTCTTAAATTGAAAAATTACTTTGTTTTTTCAATCAATGCAGAATTCAGAATTCATTCCTTTTTTCAAAATTCAAAATCCACTTGAAAATTTCATTACCTTATTATTTTCCTTCCAAGATATTCTTCCTGATGACTACTAATCAATTAATTACACATGAATAAACATGTTGATGTCAAAAGAGAGAGAGAGAGAGCGAAAGCAAATCAATGTATTTTCAGCTATTCGATATTTTATAATTAAAATCAAAAAACTCAAAAGTCAAAAAGTCAAAACTCAAAAAGTCAAACTAATTTTGTGTAATCATCATTGATTGAAAAATTTTCGAAATTAAAAATCAAATTGAAGCGTAATTAATTTCAAATAATCAAGAAGAATAATGATGTTAATGATAATCATTATCATCATCATTATTATTATCATCATCATCATCATCATCATCATTTTGAATAATTCTAATGACTTTTGATCGGAGAAAATTTTATTGAAAAAATCATCATCATCATCATCAGCATTCACCCTTTATCTTTATTTTCATTCACATTTTCATTTTGATTATTTGATTTTCGATCCATTGAATTTATCATTGATCTCAATTTTCATTTTCTTTTATTATTTTGAAATCATTTCCATTCATTGATTCATTCGTTCATTTTGTTTTATATGAGAAAATTTTTCATTTCCATTAATCACAATCTTTTATTAGTTGCGTCACATTCATTCATTCATTCATTTATTCACAATTTTTAATTTATTTGTTTGAAAATAAAAATAAAAATAAAAATAAAACTGAAATAGAATAAAAGCAAAAATAAAATTCTGTGCAAATGATCATAATGATGATGATGATGATGATGATGATTATAATATGATCCAAAAAACACAAACGATGAACAAGATATATATATATATGCCAAAATAACGAAAAATTGAAAAAATAATAGATCCAAAGAATATCCGCAATATTTTTTTTATCATCATCATCATCATCATTTGTTTTTAATGTATTTTTGATGATTTCAAAATAGAAAATTTTGCCTTGAATTTGAGAAAAATAGCGATTCAATAAAAATCTTTGTTTTCAATTTTCATGTGCATTCATTTCAATGAATTCAGTGTAAGTGCGTGCTCAATATATCATCCAAATATCTTCCAAATATCTTTCAAATATCCTCGAAATCCTCGCACAATATTTCTTCGAAACTTTGTAAAGAATATTCATAATTTCAAGCGAAGAAAATATAAGAAGAAAATAATCGAAATAATCGAAAAGAATAAACAATGAAATTCTTATTTTCTCATTTTGATTTCATTTTTCTTTGAATTTTTAATTCAAAGAAAATTTGAAATTTAAGAATAGAAATTCAAACACAAAAGCACCGAACAACAACTTCAGAAAATTTTCTTTATGCTGGCAAACACCAACCAAAAACATAATTTCAAATATTATTGATTCTGTTGTTGTTATTTTCAATTGTTTATCGAGCTGAAGCTGCTGCTGCTGCTGCTGTTGCTGCTTTTGTGTTTGATTTCTGTGAATACAAGAATATGAAAAAGAAATAGATTCTGCTTATATTTCCACCATTTTCTGATACTTTCATTGTTCAATTGTTTCATTTATTCATTCAAATCGAAGATAATGGTGTATTCTCAAATTATTTCGCAGGAATATGTTTATCCTTAAGTTGCAATCATTGATTTATTATGTATCATCATTTCAACTTTTGATGTTTTTTCCTTTTCTTTCACTTTTTACTTTTAAAAAAATTCTTTTCACCAAAAAAAAAATATGAAAGGATCAATTTGTTTTTTGTATCTTTTTTTCTTGGGTATTATGATTTGTAGTGCTTTGTTTGTTTGATTTCCATTGAAATAATATTCAAATTTATATTCATTTTTATTAAAAAAAAAAAATAATTTCAAATATCAATAATAATTTTCATTGTTATTATTTTTATAATCAAAATTTATTTGTTCTGAGTTTTCTTTGTTTGAAATGAAAGAAAAAAAAAGGAAAAATTTGTAATGATTTTAAAATTATTATTAATATTATTGAACAAATATGAAAGGTGAAACGATTGAATAATTGAAAATTTTTTTTTTTCATGATCAGCTTTTGTTGTTGTCAATATATTATCATGATGAATGTCTATGAATTCTTAGATATCGACTTGTATTGATATTTTGTATTACTGACTGAGTGAAAATGTCAAAATTTTTGACATTTGTTGGAATTTAAGCATATGCCATGATTCGGTCCAAAATTCGTTCTAATTTTATAATGATTTTGATTTAATATAGTGATTATGATCGATCTTTTCATATATTATGTTCGGTTGAACATGAAAAATTTATTGAAAATTTTTCCAATCATGGAAAAAAAATCGTATCAGTGCAATGCCAATCCGAATTTTTCCAATGAATGACATAATATGTGGTGAATTTGATGGGTATTTGAATTTCATTTTATTTTGATGAAAAAATTTATAAATTTTTTATGATGTTATTCATGGTTTTTATTTCGGTTATCGATTAATCTTATTAATTTTGATTATTTTTTTTCAATAAATGTTTATAAATGTTTGATTTGTTGTTGTTGTTGTTATTTCAAAAATTTCCGATATAACATGCGACAACATGTCAAAAAATAAATCATAAGAATTGAATAAAAGAAAAAAAAATTTCCAATCACAAAACTTTGTTATTAGAATTTCTTTTTTTTGTAAGCGAAAATAAAAACTTTGTAAATTGTGAATTCAATCAATTTTCAATTTTATTGTATCAATGATCATAAAATTTTCTCATTTCATTTTTATTTTCATTAAAATTTCAATCAAAATAATCAATGTTTTCCCGAAATTCAATCAAATCAAATCAAATCAAATCGAAAAACATGGAAAAATATTACAATTTCAATCAATCTTTTTCCATCAAAAAAAATACAAACATTTCCATTTCAATTGAATCAATTAAATATATAAATGAAATTCTAACATTTATTTTCTTTTTGATTTCATTTCATTTCATTTGGATTTTAGATTTATTTCGGTAGCATCGATTCATCATCATCATCATCATCATCATTACTAATGCTGATCAAATCAAATCAAATTATTTATTATAAAATTTGATTGATTTGATTTTTTCTTCTTCTTTTTCTGCGTTGAAAAAATCAAAGAGATTTCACATCATCATATATTATCAATACGAAATATAGTCATAATTTAAAAACAAAAAAACAAAACAAAAAACAAAAAAAAAAAAAATGAAAAAATCTGGATTTTTTCGTGGCGTTTTGGACGGTATACGTTCGACTGTTGGCCAACCATCATCATCATCATTATCATCGGGTACGAAAGCATTTCTTGAATCCGAAACTGAAGATGTGCTGAAACCACAACATTTTAAAATTAGTACGGTAAGTGTAAATTATGATCTGTTTTTATCATTAGAATTTTCGTTTTTATTTATTCTTTAGAATATTTCTTTGATTCATTTATTTATTTATTTTACGATTTTTTTTCCATATAAAAACTCACATTTTCCATTTAATATTTACTCCATTTCTGATTGATTCAATTTTCGTATTAAAGGACTGAAACCGACTTATTATTGTAAATAAAGTTGATTCCTCCTCTCATTGATTCTTTTTTTTTTTTTTTTTGAAAAAATATGAATCTAATGGAATTATTTTGAATATTATATTTTTCCATTAATTTTAAAATTTCCATTTTATGAAATTTTAATTTTTTTTCCATTTTTTTATGAATATAATTTCATGAATATAATTTCAATATTCAATCAATTCATGTTGTTGTTGTTGTTGTTGTTTAAGGTTTTAATGTTGTTTGTTTGTTTGTTTTCATTCATTCATTTATTCATTATTCACTTTTTGTTGATGTAATTTTGCTTTTAGCATTTCCATTTTTGCTAAATTTTTCCAAATTTTCTTCAATTTTTCCCCGATTCCGTGTTTTGTTCAGGAACCCGAAATTCTTAAAAATAAACGAAGAAAAATAAAAAAAAAATATTTTCAAAATTATCAAAAATCATTATTTTCAGGCAATTTTTTTCCTAAATTCGAACATTTTATAAGATGCATTATGTTTGCCTGTTTGTTTGCCATTATTTTAAAACAACAATTTTGCTTGAAATTTTTTTTTTTTTAGAAAATTCTCCCATTTTTTGTGATCAAAAATTTTCATTCCATTTCCAGTGAACAAGAATGAACAACACAGAGAAAAAAAAACTTTCAATTAAGATAAGGATGCTAATACTCAAGAAAAAATTTGAAAAAAAATAAAGAAATAAGCAAAGCCATTGAGAGCCTTGAAAGAGAAATAAGTTCATAATGATTTGAATCGATGAATGAATGAGAATCAAAGTAATTTCAAACAAACAAACAAACAAAAATAAAGAATAAAATCAAGACCAGAATTATTTTTTTTTTTTTTAAGTTATTCCAGTTATTGCCATTCAATTCAATGAACGTGATGTTGTATCTGTTCTTACACATTCATTATTAATTCGTTTACAATATCTAAACATATTGTGTGTGTGTGTGTGTGTAAGTGTGTATACAATGCAAATAACCAATAATAATTTTCTCTCTCTTGAAATATAATGCAACATTATAATGTCTGTATATGATGGGAATATTGTTTGTATCATTTACGATTATTATGATTCCATTTTAGTTATTATTTAATTCACAATTCGATAAACACAAACAAAGTGAAAGCAATGAATGAATGAATGAATGAATAAACAAATAAATGAATTGGTCGTCGGTTCATAGTGGTTCAATTTGTTATATTTTTTAATTTGTTTTTTGTTTTTGTTTGTTTATTTGTTCATTTCATTTGTTCATTGATTTTATAAGATTCAAGAATAATCGTAGATGTAATTTTATATAAATGCCCTGATATGAAATTAAACGAAAACAAAAAAAAAAACAAGAACAAAGTAGAGTACGAAATAGAATTGAATCTAATTGAATCTAATTGAATGAATGAATGAATCGATTCAAAGCGAAAAATTTTTTTCAAGTATTAAGCTTCATTCATTCATTCATTTATTCATTTTTTTTATTGTTGTTTCCAATATTTATCGGGTTCACAGAATTCATTAATTTATTTATTTTTTTCGATTTATTTTTCTCAAATTTCATCTTGATTCTATCAAATTTCTTGTCAAATTATTATTATAAGAAAAAGAAATTAATAATAATAAATTTTCATTTTCCGTTCTATTCTCTATTCATCTCATTTACATTGTATCTATTTTATTTTTCTTTTATTATTTTCTTATAAATTTTCTTTTAACCATGTATGTAAATTTATATTTCAAATTATATATATTAGGCTGTCCGAAAAGTTCTGGCCGATTTTTATAAGCAACTCTAATGAGTGAGCAAAATGAACTTTTCGGACAGCTTTATGAATATTGAATAATAATAACATTTGTGAATTGAATAATCGAAAAACTATTAATCGTATTTTGTGTGTGTGTGTGTGTGTGTGTGTTAAGTGTTATTTTGAAATATTAGAAACATGAATAAAAAAATAGCAAAAAAAAAAAAAAAAAAAGTTGAAAATTTTTGCCATCAAAATATAATGGAAATTAATTAGCTTACAAACAAACAAACAAACAAACAAATAACTAAGTAAACAAAATGTATGAAAATTGAATGTTTACAATCTATCAATTGATTGCAATTTAAATTGAAATTGCTTCAAAATTGATGTGAAACACACAACAACAAAATAAAAAACGTCAAAATAAGAAAATCTATTGCTATTTAGGGAGAATATTTATTTAATAAAAAGAGAATTATTATTATTGAATGAATCAAATTTCTTATGCAAATTCTATTGTGTGTTTCGTTTTGTTTTTTTTCCAATCACTGTTCATTCATTCTTGCTTAATTCATCATGAATTCAATGAAAAATTCCAAATAAATTTAGGTCAAAAAATGCTTCGAACAAAAAAAAAATTAGCGAAATCTTAGCGTTAATCATTGGAAAAATATGAATTAATTCAGTTTTAAAAAATTCATTTCTATGAATATGTTTCTGATATTTATACTTAAAATATCGAGATTATCATTATTATTCAAGGTTTGTGCGATCATGTGTTTGTGTGCTTATTTGTGTGCTTGTTTGCTGATCATCTGTTGGCCAGCGAAATGCAGATAAATTGAAATAAAATTTCACAGAAAAAGGAAAAACAGCGTGAAACAAACCGTTCGGAATTTTATCGCGATTCAATCATGTTTTTAGCATTGATTCAAAATCGTTTGTTGTTTGTTCAATCATTTCATTCCATATTTTGCTTGTTTGCTTTCTACTTTACACTTTCAAATGTATTTAATATCTATTTTTAGGGTCATGTAAAAATATGATCGAAAACAATTCCTAGAAATTGAAAGAATTCAATTCTTTTCGATGAAAGAAAAAAAAATGAAATGAAATGAAAGAATTGTTTTGAAAACTTTTTGCTTTGAAATCGATACTCGATTTCAAGGAAGAAAGAAATATTGAATTTTATTTTTCAATTCTTTCCTTGAAAAAAAAAGAAAAACTAAGAAATTGATGTATCATATCAAATACAAATATATCATTACCAATTCCATATCTCTCAAATTGTTTCGCTTAAAATTGCTAAATCTTCCATTGGCTTACTTTTCGGAGCAAACAAACAAATAAACAAACAAACAAACAAAAGTTCAAAACAACTCTCTGTGAAACAATAATTTTTCTCGAAAGATTCAATTTATATCTGAATCTAAAGTATTTAAGGGAGAAGAGAAAAAAAAATGTAAAATAAATGGTTTTCACTTTTGAAATATCGAAAAAAAGTGAAATATTTTCAATCATAGAAAAAATGATGGAAACAATATTTGAACAAACAAACGAATTGAAAAGTTTTGAATTAAATTTATTTTCCATTGTTTTTATTTTTTGTTTTGATTCACAAATATTTGAAACAATTATTTTTTTTGAAACAGGTATCTGCGAAACATTTTGTCTGTATTGAAATTGATGATTTCGATTTGGCCAAAGTCAGGGTCAGGCTAAGTGTTCAATTTTCAAATGGTCCATTTTCAAATGGCTTCTGCTATTTATTTTCCACTTTTTTTTTGATGATCAAATCAATTTTCATTTCTTCAATTTCAATTTCATTTCGACCCCCTCGAATGTAAATGTGTGATTTTGTTATTTTTGGATGTTGAGATTTAGCCCAATATTATTGGGCTGTAAATTTGTAATCAATAAATATTGATTTCGATCAAATATGAAGAAATGGAAAAAGAAAAAAATTCATTCAATCAAATCCATATATATATATATCGATCACTGAAATCACATGTTTGTTTCATATTGATTGGTCTTTTCTTCCTCTTCTCCACTCTCTCACTTTCATTTCACATCAAATTATGATTAAATTATTTTTCGCCAATTTTCTTTCAAAATTTTCATTGAAAAATTTGAGGTTGTCCGAAAAGTTCATCACGCTTAATCGATAGAATTGCTGATGAAAATCGGCCAGAACTTTTCGAATAAACCGAGTACATGAAACCTATGAATCAATATGAAAAAATTACTGAAAATTGAATGTTTGTTGTTTTGAAAAACAACAAAACAACAAAAAAAAAATTCAATATTAACATTCATTTTCAGCATGTACACATACACATATTATGATCGATAAACAAATATTAATAATATTTGTAATATAATTACATTTTTTTTCCTATTTTCAATTGAATCAAATCAAAATTTTTACTCAAAGAAATATGAATGAAAAAAAAAATTTCATTTCACACTTCTATGAACAAATTCAATGTTTATTTCTTCATTTATTTGAAGAAATGAAAGAAAATAAAAACCCAATTACAAATGAAATAAAATCAAAAGATGAATTATTATTATTATTATTATTTCTAAGCAAAAAATATTAGGTTGTCCGAAAAGTTCTGACCGATTTTTATGAGCAACTCTATCGATTAAGCGTAATGAACTTTTCGGACAATCTAATATATTGGAAACAATGTTTTTTGCTCTTTGTAAATCATAACGATAATATTTATTTATTTATTCATTCATTCATTCATCTATGATTGAATGAATAGCTCCAAAACCTTTTAATAATAATTCACAAAAACAACCACTACGATACACACTTAAATTGGAGCATTCGAAATTGTTACGTTGATTGGCATTTTTGCATCCATTTTCGTAACGTATTCAATTCAAAACTCATTGATTGCTATTCAATCAAGTGAATCAATCGACTCGTTGATTGGCTCGAAATCATTAAATTGTTGAAACATTTCTTTTATTTACACACACATATATTTCTACACCTTTCAACAAATCATAATTCATATGAATATTTGAAAAATAATAATAATAATATTTTGACTGCCTGTGAAAACTGCTGCCAACAAATATTTATTTATTTTCATATCCATTTTTTTTCCATGTTGATTTTGATTTTCAGAAAAAAAAATAATAGGAATAGAACAACAAATTCTTTTAGGTTCTATTCGATTGATTTAAATTCATGTTGGCGTTGAACAAAATTGAACACAAAAAAAAATTCAGAAAACAAAGATTCCTTAGGGCAAAATACAATTTCTTATACAATTTATCAATTGTTATATGTAATATGTGCTGAAAATTTCCATGAATTTATCGAGTTTTTTTTGCTCTTCATTTTGAAAAAAATAAAGGAAATGAACGAGATTTCTTATCCGTTGAATCACCTTTAGGCAGTCTTTTCTCTCTAAATTTTCAGTGTCAAAATGAATTTCCATTTTCGCAAGTTTTTTTTTTCTTGGTCCGCTCCAAAAAGAATAAAATCAAAATTTTTTAAAATTTCAAAGTAATTTCAAAGTAATTGTTGCGCAATAAATTTTCCGAATATCTTTACTCCTTTGAATTCAAATGTCTCTTTGATTTTTCGAATCCCAGAATGTCAGAATTTTTCTCTGGGTTCTCTGGAATGGTGAATCCTTTATTTTTTTGATTATTTTCTCATTCTTTTTTTTCTCCTTGAAAAAAAATCAATGAATTCAAATAATCAATTTCGGTACAACGAACGACTGACATTAAAAATTGAAATCAGAAAAAAGAAAGAACCAAAAAAAAAATCGAAAAAATGCAAAAAAATTAAATAAAATAAAAATTAAATGAAAAGAATGAAAGAATGAATGAATGAATAGAAGAGAATTGAGAAGAAATAATTTTGAAAAGAAGAATTCTAACAATGATGATGATGATGAAAACAAATGTGAAAACGAAAAGTTGAAATGAATCGACTGATATATTCATGTTTACGATCAGAAATTACATGAAATCAAACAAAAACAAATAAACGAATTGAAAAGCATCAACCAATGATAATATAATGATGATGATGATAATGAAAGAATGGAAAAAGAAATTTAATGTCTTTCAATTTGTACAAGAATAAACAATTCCGATGAGAAAAGACAAAATAAAATGAAAAGAAATTATTGGCTTTAGCTTATTGAATCATTGAAAATTCAAAGATTCAAAATCATAATTGAATCATGATCAGTTTGATCAGTCATTCAGTTCAGTTCAATTGATGTGCACATGTCAATGAGTGTGTGTGTGTGTGTGTGTGTGTGTGTGTTTGTGTGTGTGTGTGTGTGTGTGTGTGCATGTCAATGTTCAAATTTGATTTAATTTTTCCAAATTTTTACGCATAAAATTATTATTAATTTTTTCGATGCCAAAAAAAACATGAATTTTTTTTTGCCATGAAAAAAAAACGATTTCATGAACAAATTATATTCATCGATTTATTCTCGATAGAATTGAAATAATATTATTATTCATATTCTCTGATTAATAATATTAAGTTGTCCCATAAGTTTTTGCTGTTTTTTAGATTTTTTTCTATGTGAAAAGCGGCAAGAACTTATTGGACAACCTGATAATAATTATATATAATAAAAGTTTTGCTTTTGTTTTCGACAACCAAGGCCAAACAAGAGAAAAAATTGGAAATGAAATGGAATGAAATGAAAATAATAATAATAATGATAGAAATGATGATAGAAATTTATAATAGGAAAAAAAAAGAGTTGAATATAATTGAAAAAATATGAAATGAAATGAAATGAAATCAAATGAAATGATTTTTCGTAATACACAGCAGAAACCAAAGTGAAATTGAATCAAAAATGAAATAATAATAATAGAAGATGAGAAATGAAATGAAATGAAATAAAATCATACAAATGATGACAGCAAATATCGTTGAAAATGAAAATGAAATGATGTTGATGTTGATGAAATTAATATTTGAATGAATGAATGAATGAATGAATGAATGAGTGAATAACTGAATAACTGAATAAATAAATGAATAAAAGAATGAATAGCTCGATGATGTCATAATAACAATGATAATAAATGAATGAATGAATGAATGGATGAATGATAAATGAATAATGATTATTTATGTATTATTTCAGAGAATGAAATGAAAAATTTTTAAACCATAAAATTTTTGAAATAAAATGAAAAATGAAAATTGAATTCAATTTTGAATTTAAATGAGAATTTTTTTTCCCATTTTAAAAAATTTCAAATTTATTTTTTTTTTTATCCTTATTTATTCTTCATTATAATCCATTGTAAATCTTTGAAATTTCATCAGCTAAATCTTTATTTTTTATTTTTTTTAAAATTCTCATAAATTTTCTTTCTTTTTCCCCCTTAATTCTTGATACAATCTATGAGATTTCACTTTTGTTTGATCTTTTGTCAAATGAAACGAATGTGAATCGTCTTCATTTTCAGTCAATTTCTAATATTAATTTTCAATTCTAAAAGCATCCAAACAATGCAAATCAAAGCTATTCAAATTAAAATTGCTGCTGCTGCTGCTGCTGTAGCATCATCTTAAATGTTGTTCAAACAACAACAACAATAACAATAATTAATATTTATTTATTTATTTTATTTCATTTCATTCCATATAAATAAATGAATAAATAAATAAATTTTATATTTTATATGAGTACACACAGAGAGAGAGAGAGTATGAATTTTTTCAAAATATATTTGATATATGTGTCTGCATTATTATTATTATTATTCCTATTATTATTATTATTATCATTTGAGAATTTTAAAATTCGATATGAATTTTTCAAGAAAATAAAAAGGAAAAAAATGAAAATGAAAAAAATCAATGAAATTGAATGAATAAATGAAAATGTTGAATGCGAAATACATTTTCATTTCTATTCATTTTTCTATTGAATTCAATTCATATTTTCTCTCATTGAAATTCTTATATTTGATTCCATTTTATTTTCACTTTAATTTTATTTTTAGTAATTTTCCTTTTTTTCATTATTTTCATTATTATTATTATTATCATCGTCATCATTATCATTATTATTCTCATTTTCATTATTATTATTATTATTATGATTTTCATTAATTTATTGTCGACTGACTATGATTTTTCTCCTCCATTTTTCTCCATTTTCTCCATTTGCTTGATTCATGTGTTCTTGTGTTTCTTCGTGCTTTGTTCATATTCATTTCTCATTCATTCATTTCTCATTCATTCATTCATTATTCTTTCATTTTCATTTCATATTTATATCAACGATTCTTCTTAAATAAAAATATAAAAATAATAATAATAATAACTCAATGTTGTCTTCACTGCATTGAATTCTTCTTCACGATCATCATCATCATTTTTTTCGGACTGTGTGCATGCAATCCCTGCAGCGTTTATTTCCCTTTTGCAAAAGCAAAATAAAGCAAAAACAAAACAGAAATAAGGACGGAAAAAAAATCTATGAAATTTATGAAATCTTTCATTCATATTGTCATTTCTTTATTGTTATTTATATTTTCATCAGAATTTCACTCAATTTTAGTCCTCAACCGTTGAATCAAACATTAATAATAATGATAGGGAATATTGTAGAGACAGAGAGATAATGTGTAGGAAAATTGAAATTTTTTTTTTGAATTCAGAATCATGTAAAAATTACAACTGACATGTACATTTGTGTATGAATTTCGGTGTGTGTGTGTGTTTGAATGTTTGATATTTATTTAAGCAAAAAAAAAGAGAAAAATATATGATTTTCTATGAAATATACGAAAATTTATGATATGCCATTCTTTATTTTTGTGGCCCAAGAATAAAATCTCCGAGAGAAAATAAAGAAAATATTGATTCAACATTGAATATTGTTTGTTGTATAGCTTGAATGTCGGATGAAAACAATACAAAATATGACCAAACCAAAACAAAAAAAAAATGATGCATTATCATTGGTTGTTTTGGTCATTTTTTTCTCATTATTTTGTTTTGTTTTCGATCCAAATAAAAGATGAATGTTGAATGAAATTGAATGAAAGAGAATTGAAATAACAGGAAAAAAATTGATTCATACATGATTGGTTTACATTCAAAATAAATGAAAATAGAAAAAAAAACTATTAATCAATGAATCATGTGATATTTATCATTACAATACATATATTTTTCAATGAAAAAATGATTCATTCATTCATTCAAAGAATTTCTTTTCAATTCAGTTATTTATTTGTCAATATTTCTTAAGGCATATACTTGCAGCATTTGAAAATTCAGCACTGAAAATTCCATCAAACTCATTGATGCTTTTGTCCGTTTGAATTGTATCACTTGTGAGACAATTCATCGATTTCAAATTTGAAATTAAACAACGGAAAATGCTTTTGATTCTATCGAAAAGTTTTACGATTGAAATGTTTCGAGCAATTCGAAGCAATTTCTCAAAGAAAAATTACGAAAATGATTCAAAATTTTCATCAAAATCTTTTTTTGATCTATATTTCAAGTGATTTGTTAAAAATTTTCATTTCCGATTCAAATTCATTGAAAATTTTTCCTCATTCTGTAAATAATTTAAACTTGCGGAGCTGTTAGAAAGAAACAAACAAAATTATAAATGCGCAGAAGCTGTGGGTATGCTTGCTGTAAACTGCGTTAACCACCCAGCTTAACATAACTTTTATTTATACAATTTGTAATTTGAAAATATTACAGTTTTTAACAAATTTTTAAGAAATTAATTAGCATACAATTAATTAATATAATGCGGGGAACATTATGTCAAATTAAAGACAAAACAAAGTACAAAATAATTCTATATAAATTCTAACATTCCCCCCATTTCTTAAAAATTTTGGATATAATTTTTGCTGTTGGGCCTGGTGTTAAAGACTTCGTAAAAACGTCCGCAATTTGATCTTCGCTGGCAATCCACGATATATCGATTTTGTCTTTGATTGATCGTACATGATGATAACGAATGTCCACATGTCTTAATTTGTTTGTAATACCAGCAGTACCATTAATTGTGTTCACTGCAGCTTGATTATCACAAAATAATTTACCATTCACATCGATTTGAAATTCTTTCAGCATATTCATAGTTCCAACAAGAACTTTTGATGTTTCACTCGCAGCGATGTACTCTGCTTCCAATGTACTTGTTGCAATACAATTTTGACGTTTACTATTCCAATCTAATGGGCCGTTTAACCAAATTAAATATCCCATTGTAGATTTTCGTGATGGTAAATTTCCGCCCCAATCTGCATCTGAGTAACCGGTAATTTCATCAATTTTACCACTGTAATAAATACACAAGTCTTTTGTCCATTTCAAATAACGAAACAAGTGCTTAACAGCATTAACATGGACATCTAAAGGATTTTCCAGAAATGCAGATAATTTCGATACGGCATAGGCAATATCGGGCCTAGTTTTGACGGATAAATACAGCAATGAACCAATTGCTTCTCGATACGGATACGTTGATTTTTCTCCAGTTTCATTGTCATTCAATTTGATCGAATAATTCATTGGTGTCTTCACGATCTTAGCATCAGCCATATTAAACTGTTCTAATTTACGTTGTATGTATGACGATTGACACAACTTGACAATACTATTTTCTCTGTCATACTCATATTGAAAACCAACATATACGTTTGATGTCACAGTTTTGACTTCAAATGATTTACACAAAACTGAATACAAATCATTCAAATCTTTCTCATTTGTAGACAATATTATTCCATCATCGACGTAGATGCACAAAAACGTTGAAGATCGTTCAGTAATCGAATAATAAATACATGGATCAAAAATAGACTGTTTGAAATTTAATTTTAGTATCACCTCACTAAATCGGTTGTTCCAAGCACGTGGTGATTGCTTCAACCCATACAGTCCTTTAACCAATTTGAATACACACCCTGAATCATCTTCAAATCCAGGTGGTTGATCCACATATACGTCTTCTTCAAGTATGCCATTCAAAAATGCTGTGCATACGTCGAACTGTTTTATGAACATTTTCTGTGAAGCAGCAATTGCAAACATCAATCTGATTGAATCATTTCTAGCTACAGGTGCGTATGTTTCACTGAAGCTATCATATCGTTGTTTGTTACCTAGAGCCACAAGCCTGGCTCGGTATCTTCCGTCATCTTTAATTCGATAAACCCACTTCAATCCGATGACGTGTTGGTTATTTCGCTGAACTGGTATCCAAGTATTGTTTTTGTTGATATTTTCTATTTCTTCGTTCATGGCTTCAAGCCATTTATCACTATCAACACAGTTCACTGCTTCACTATATGTTGAAGGTTCAGACATGGCACTTAAACATATCACATTTGATGATCTCAACGAGTTGATTCTTTCAATATTACGTTCATACTGTTTGTTTTTGGTGCCTAACGGTCTGCCCTTTGATTTCGGGCTTTTCACAATTAATGTTGATTCATCATCAGTTGTATCAAAGAACATATCATCATGAAATTCACTAAAAATCATTTCGTTTTGGTCACTTTTGTCACTTTTCACTATCACATGATCATCATTACACATTGTTGTTTTCATCAGTGAACATTTAACTTCTTCAATAAATTTAACAGATGATACTCGTTGGATGCATCGTTGACGAGGATTATACACACGATAAATTGATGTTGATTCTTCATATCCAACAAGGTACACATCACATGTTTTTGATTCGAATTTACGATGATGACTTTTCACTAGTGCTTTGCCACAGGACCCGATGATTCTCAAATGACCTATTGAAGGTTTCCGACCGTGCCACTTCTCATATGGGGTAACACCATCGCTACTACAAATGCAATTAAACAAATATGCGGTCGTATTGACCATTTCATCCCATAAATAATACGGTAATCTGGCAGACAGTCGTATGGTCCGGGCGTGATCATTCAAATTTCTTATTTCACGTTCAGCAAAGCCGTTCTGTTGAGGTGTGTACGGAACACTTGTCTCATGTTTGATGCCTTTCATTCTCATAAAGTCGGCCATTTGTTCATTTACAAATTCTGTTCCGTTGTCTGAACGTAGCACTAGAATATCGTGACCAGTTTCAATCTTTGTTTCACTGTAACACAATTTAAATTTGTCAATCACTTCACTTTTGTTTTTCATGAAATACACTTTTCTATAAGAGCTGAATTCGTCTTTAAAAATCACATAATAACGATTGCGATGAATTGATTCGTCGATTGGTCCACACACATCGGCATGCAAAATTTGGCCGGATTCACATACACGTTTCACAGATTTAGAAGGATGAGTTGTTTCAGTCAGTTTGCCTTCGATGCACGATGAACACATTGTATAACAATCTTCTAAACTAGTCGGTATGTCGAGAACACTTTGTTTTGTTGACATTTCACGAATGCGATCACAATTAATATGTCCTAACCTTTCATGCAACAAACTTAACGATGGTTTTGTCACAAAATTAACACATGATTTATCAACTCTCACACAACACTTGTACAAATTACGAAGTTCATGACCCTTCTCGCCATATATGATTGGTCGGTCATCTTTGTATATCACTAGATGTTTCTTCATACCACCAAAGCTAATGCCGTCTTTATCGGTGATCTTCCCAAGTGAAATTAGATTATAAAGACTACTCGGCATAAATAAAACGTTCGTAAGTGTTGCACCAGTCCATGATGAACCATTAAAGAATTTGCACTGAATAGTGCCGATACCACGAGGACTGTCGGATGATGAAACTTCGTTGTAGCCACTTACGGCAAAAGCACGAGCGTCATCTTCACTTGTAAACAATTGTAAATCACAAAATAAATCTTTGTTGTTGCAAATGCTTTCAGATGCACCGGTGTCGATCCAAAACACGGCATCGTCACGTGATAATTGTGGTAGAACACAGGCGAGAGCAACGTTGGTGTTGTGATGATGGTTAGCTCTGTTGATCGCATCGTTGTTTCGTGGACCATTCTTCAGCAATCGACAATATTTCTTTATATGTCCAGCTCTTCCGCAATTGTAGCATTTTACGATCGGGCGTTGTTTGTCAAATCTTTTCTTGGATTTACCTGGCATAGCCAGAACAGCATTATTTAAATCCAAGTCCGCCGATCCCCTTGGTTCATCCATTGCGGCCGTCGATTCGTTGCGACGATTTAAACGAGATTGTTTTCGTAGAACCAAGTCTTCAACTTCAGCAAGCGTAACAGTGATTTTATCTTTGGACATGACTTCGATACCATCAGCAACGCCATCATACTCCGGTGGGAGTATAGAAAGTACTTTACGTACTACTGCCTCTTCAGGCAAATCGGCTTTGGCGCTACGTAGTTCGGTCACTATGTTTCTAAGCTCAACAAAAGAGTTAGAAAGTGATGCACCGAATTTAAAGCTGTAGTATCGGTCCCACAGGCTATTGACGTTGCGTTTTTCTGCTCCACGATAGTAACCGACAATTGCGTCATAGTAGGCCTTCGCAGTTGTCAAGGACTCGATGCGTACGTGGTTTTCGTCATCAAGGCTCTGCGATATGATTCGCTTAGCGCGTGCTTCCAAAGCACGGTACTGATCATCAGCGTCAGCCGGGGGTTCAGCCAAGACGTGACCAAGCACTTGATGTTCTGCCAGGAGGATGTCGATGAACGTCTTCCAGCGATTAAAGTTGCGGCCATTTAACACCACGATACCGTCCTTCACGTGTGAGCCCATAACCTGTAAATAATTTAAACTTGCGGAGCTGTTAGAAAGAAACAAACAAAATTATAGATGCGCAGAAGCTGTGGGTATGCTTGCTGTAAACTGCGTTAACCACCCAGCTTAACATAACTTTTATTTATACAATTTGTAATTTGAAAATATTACAGTTTTTAACAAATTTTTAAGAAATTAATTAGCATACAATTAATTAATATAATGCGGGGAACATTATGTCAAATTAAAGACAAAACAAAGTACAAAATAATTCTATATAAATTCTAACACATTCAATGTTCAAGAATTTTTTTTTTTCACAGAATTTCAAGCCTAAAAACAAAATTTTCAATGACAAATGTCATGTCGAAATATTTTTTTTAATAATGATATTTAATAATAATCTTGGTAAAGATGATAAAATTCAACTTGACTAAATTTTGAATTTTAACAAGCGAAAAATTCACAATTGAATTTTGTAAAGTTGGGTGTGTGTGTGTGTTTGTGAGTGTTTATGAGTGTCAGCATGGTATATAACACGTTATGGTCCCTCGTTTGAGGATGGTACAACAATCATGACTGCTGATTGTGTGATTATTTCACCATCGTTCATCATCATCATCATCATCATTATGTATACTCGGCATGATAGTCAGCCGCCTAAAAATTTTGAAATCAACACATATTTGCCTTGATTCAATTCATTTGATCATTATTCTATTCAATTCTATTCAATTCAAATGATTAATTGATATTTCATTTCTTATTTCATTCCCAAAAATTGTGGAAATTTTTTTTTTCTTTTCACATTTTCAATGTTTGAAAAATACAACAAGAAATATCATTCATTCATTCATTCATTCTTGATTCTTGTATACATTCAAAATGTCTTTAAGAAAATTGCAAAATTTCTTATGAAATCAAATTATTGTCAAATGTCATTTCATTTTCTATTTTTTTTCACCATTTCCTTGGGTCCAAATTTTCAACAACTTTTTTTGTTAGCTTGTTTGTTTGTTTGGTTGGTTGTCATTTCTTTATTCATCTTATTCATTCATCTTATTCATTCATTCATTCATCCATTTGCTGAATGGCTCCTTTTTTTGTTGCTTTATATTTTTTCACTTGTCAACTTTGCGAATGAATGTCATTGATTTTGAATTTGATTTTTCCGTTTTTTGAATTTTTTCATTTCTATTCTCTTATTTTTACTGGTTTGAATTTTTTTCTTGGTTTTTTCTTGAATTTGAATTGTCGTCAATTGAAAATAAAGAATAAAATGTGAATGAAATGAATGAGATATGTGAAATTTGAAAAAAAATGAAAATTTTCAAATTATTTCAAATGAAAATTGTATGAAAATTGAATTTTAGATTTTAGATTTTTGAGAAATGAATTCAAATATATATATTTGAATGAATTTTCCAAGAGAAAAATATAAGAAGAAAAATGAAATGAAATGAATGAAATGCAATTTACATTTTTTCAATAAAAAAAAATGAAATGAAATTAGATTTAAATTTCCATTTATAAGAATAAATTTCATTTTTTTTTCTCTTTCGGTTGTTTATATATATATATATATTCTTGATTTGTTGTGCTTTATTTGAAATGATGATGATGATGATGAAAAAAAAATGAAATTGTCAATTTTCAGTTTACCCACAAACATTAGTAGCAGCAGCAGCAACAGTGAACATTATTTTGATAAATACAATAATAGAAAATTTCCATAAATTGAATCAAAAAAATATTAGGTTGTCCCATAAGTTCTTGCCGTTTTTTAAATTTTTTTCCATTCAAAAAACGGCAAAAACTTATGGGACAACCTAATATATATATGAAGAAATGATTGATTGATTTATTGATTTGAATAATCAATAAATTTTTTTTTCAGGGTTCTTTATTTTGTCAAAAATTTTATTTTTTGACAAAATTCAATTTTGATATATCAAACAACATCAAAGGAATATTGATTGGAAAAATTGTTTGAGAATTCTTTTAAACATTGAAAATTTTGAATTTTTCAAAAGATTCGATTCAGATATTTATGATGCGAAATTTATTTATTAAATTCAAATTACAATTCAAGAGTACAATTTCAATTCAATTCTGGGTTACACAATTTTTTAAATTTTAATTTCAATTTAATCTAAGAAATTAAAATGATTAAATGGCCCCGAAAAAAAAATTGATCAAAGTTTTAAAATAATTATAATCTTAATGATGATATTCTTTAGAAAATTGAAAAAAAAAATTTCGATTATTATCAACATTATCATAATCATTATTTTTTTGTACTGACTAAATGAATGAATGAATAAATGAATGAATGAATGATTGTCAATGTCTCTTGATTTTTGTTTTTGTTTTTTCATTTTATAATGATATTTTAAATTCTAGTACCCGCAATATAAATGTGTTAATATGTATTTTTATATGTTTGTATTTTTTTTTTGCCATTTTATTATTATTATTTTGTTTATTATTCTTGGTTGTTGATAAAATTACGAATGAATGATTTTCGGATTTTTTGTTTTTTGTTTTCAGCGAATTTAAATTAATAGTTTTTCAACTATGAAAATTTAGTTCTTATTTAGTTCGTATTTTGTGGTGAAAAAAAAAATATTAGTTTGTCCGAAAAGTTCATATGGCTTTCAATCGAATGAGTTGCTAATGAAAATTGGCCAGAACTTTTCGGACAGTGTGAAAAAATAAAATATAAAAACAGTTAAAACAATGAACAAAAACGACAAGAACAATTTGTAAATTGTATGATTGTTGTTGTTATTGTTGTTCATTGTTGTTCATTGTCCTTGTTCTTGTCGTTGCTGTTTATTTTGTTATGTTTTGTTTGTTATGTTTTAAACAATCATTAATTTCTCAGCTTGATACATATATATATATAACTATGTATGTTCGGTCATTTTCATTATTCAACAAAACAATCTCAAAACATGAAATGTATTTCGGTCAATTTTCGCTTCTGATTTTTTGATCTGGCTTCGGGAATAAACAAAGTATCGTTTCATCTCGATTCGATGGTCGAGTTTCAATTTTTAAAAAAAATTGTTTAGTTTTAATTTTTTGACTTGTTTCAATTTTATTTTCCATTTCAATATACCACAATCGCTGTCAAATGGTCACATTGAAACATTGGTTACAACACTGATAATAATGGGAAAAATAATTGTGTGTAATACTAATAATACTGTTTTGAACCAATTTCAATTTTTTTTTTACATTTAAATTGTATCAAATAATAATACTCGAAAAAAAACCGAAAATTTTTTTTTCATTTCATTTTCTCTTGTTGTTTTATATATGTTTGCTTTGCTTTGCTTTGGTTTTGACATGTATGTAAAATGTAATGACATTATTTATGTTGTTGTTGTTGTTGTTGTAATTTGATTCAAAACTTGATTCATTGTTCCTAAAATTTTGAATTTGATTTCGGTTTTTTCAATTTTTAACAATTGAAAAATAAATGAATTCTTTGCTCTTTCATCATCATCATCATCATCATATGAGTAAATTTATTCAGTACAAGAATAAAATATCAATTTTATTGACATTTTGCTTTTTATTTTATCTGTTTTGAATGCTTTTATTGCCTTTATACTGGTTTCACTTGGTGATTTATATGCGCCTTGAAATCAGTGTAAAAAATGGTTTCAAAATGTTTCTATTTATCCATAAAGAATTATATTATACGCCGCTTCGACCATAATATTTGGAACTCAATTTTTTTACGTCTTAAATTTTTTTTCACCTAAGACATTTTCGATTAGGAAATGAAATGATTGTTCCCCGCAGAATGAATGTGAATTAAATGTCTAAATGTTTGACAGGCGCGACTGAAAGAGCAAGAAATTGTAGGTAATACACCCATATTGACATTGATTGAATGTTCAATCAGATAATGATCAATATTTGAGTGTCATGATGATGATCCAATGAGTTGGATGAATTATTATTTCGGTAAAATCACTTGACATTTATGTGAAAAACGGAAATCTAAGAAAAAATTTGATTTGAAATTCAAAATTTTGTACAAAATTACTCTTGAAAAAAAATATGAAAATTGAATTGATTATTGATTTTATCTATTCATTTTATTTCAAATAAAAAAAAACAAGTAAAATTCAATAATAATAATAATGATAGTCAATGATTATAACCAATAATAATCAAACCAATCATTAAGCATGCACAAGTTAGTGTGTGTGTGTGTGTATAAGTGTGTTTGTACTTGTATTTGTCTGGTTATGAATGAATTTTTTTCTTTCGAAATTTTCCAACTTTGCCTTTTTGTTATCTGTCAAATAATGATACATACAAGCAATATATATGAATGATTAAATGTGAATGAATGACATGAATTTCTAGTAAAACAAAAATAAAATTGATAATCATAATAATAATAATGATAATGGGTGATAATTTACAACCAAAAAAAAAAAAAAAAAATTACATACAACATATGAACCATGAATTACATGTTTTTTTAATAAAATAAACATTTACATACAATTATTTAATATTGAATAATACTATTATTATTATCATTCATATATTTATTTCTCGTTTTTTTCCATTGATTATTAATATTACTATTATTATTATTGATTATGTTATATGAATATCAATAAATTTTTTTTTCGCTGCAAAAAAAAATTGACATTCAAACATATGAATTGTGAAAACAATAAAAAGACATGAATGATGAGGAATACATGAATAAATGTCAGATGAAAATGTGCAAAAAGAAATTTAAATTCAAATCATTATTATTATTATTATAATTACAAAATCGATGATAATAATAATAATAATTATTGTTTCAATTAAAAAACAATATCAAATAGTTTTTTTTTAATGTATTTTATTTTATGTTTGAACAGAATTTGAAGAGAATTTGCAGGTTATTTTTTCTCCATTGTAAATTTATCCAAAATCAATGATGAATAGGAATGAATGAATGGATGAATGAATGAGCGATACATTTCGAAAATACACTAATAATGATTATTATAATTATTATTATTATTAGTATAAAAAGTTTATCGATAATTTTTCCAACTTTTTTTTTCTTCTTGTTTCACCATACATTCATTGGGTTGTCATAGGCAACAAATAATTTTTGAAAGTTAAAACAATAAATAAATTGAAAATTCATTACACATAGACATTCTCAATGCATTCAATCAGACATATTACATACACACAGTGGTGGTTGTAGCCCATCATCATCATCATCATCATCATCATCATCCTCATACATCAACCATTTATTATTAGCCCCTAAAAAAAAAATAATAATTTTCATTATTGAATAATTTCATTGAACTAATTTTTCATATTTTCTCCCATTCATTCTCTGGTCAAATTGTCATGATTTTTTTTCGCTTTCCATTCATTCAACGATTTGTATTTCTAACAAAAAAAAAAAAATTGTATTCCAATCCATGATTGCTTTGAGGGCATTTTTTCTTCGTAGAGTGTACGTTTTTCCATTCATTTTTCCCATAATAATTTATATTAGTTTGCTCAATTCATTAAGCTGAACCAAAAAAAAAAAAAAAAAAAAAAACTGAAATTGTTTGAATGATGAAAGTTCAAGCGAAAGTGAGCGAAAAACTATGAGTAAAAATATTTAAAAAAAAATTGCCAAATTTGTTGTTTTCCAACGATAATGATAATAATAATAATAATAATAATAATAATAATAATAATAATAATAATGATAATAATAATAATAATAATTTGCAAATTCATTAAATTTATTTAAAGTTTAAAAGTTTCGTTCATTCATTATTTATTTATTTATTTTTTTTTTTTTGAATATAAAATTGAATACATTTAAAAAAAACAAGTGTGTAATTTATTGGAAATTTAAATTTCATTATAATTTTTTTTTTGTTGTTGTTGCAATAGTCCAATCCAAAAGTAAATGAATGCATTCAAAGAGAAAATATGGAAATTTTCCTCGAAGTAGTATATCATATGTCAGTAAATATTTCCATCATCATTATTATTATTATTATTAGTATTATTAATATTATCATCATTTTTATTTACAAACATTATTCTCTTGGAAATAATGGAGAGAGAGAATAAAAAAAACTTTGGTCCAATACTTTGGTACTTATAATCATCATCATCATCAACCGAAAATAAAGGATTTTGTTTGCGTATATTCATGAATATGAGTGTGTATGTGTGTGTGTGTGTGTGTGTGTGTTTCTTCCACATGTGTGTGTGTGTAAAACACCGTTTCATTTCATCACTGTTCATTTTTGATATTTTTTTCTTCTTCTTTTTTATTTTATTTTATTATTTTTCCTTTTATTATTATTATTCATATATTAATATTCATAAAAAGTATATGTAAATGTATAATAACATCAGTGAATGGTGAAAGTGAATTAAAGTGTGAATATTAGCAAGAATGAAGAAAAAAAAATGAAATATAAAAATATGAAAAGTATTAAAAGCGAAAAAAAAATAAAAATAAAAAAGTTTTAATTCAATGTAAATGATGCTTAAACAACCAGAATGTATGTATGTATTCATTCTAGTCGTATTTATCAGGGTGTTTTATGCATTTTGCACTATACATTTTCATTTTTTTTTGCATTTCATCAATTTATTCAATGTTTGAAAGAAAAAAAACTGTAGAATTTAGATAATGATACGATAATGCACATAATGATGAAGAGTATTATGCGTTTGATAATTAGACAAGCTTCGAGAAATTCGTGCTTTGAAATACTTTTGAATTTTGGAATATTTTAAGGGTGGGAAAAAATTAAAATTTTGTTAAAATCAACTTAGATTATTTGAATTTAACTGCATGTGATTTTGCTTCACATTTTCAAATGGTCACAGACATGTATGCGTTTTTTTGTTTTGTTTTTTGTTTTCCTTTAACTTTAAATTACACTGATAAAATTGGTCATAATTATTTTAATTATTATAATTATAAACATTTGAATGAATGAATGAATGACTGAATGAATGGAAAAAATAAAGTGTTAAACTTTATTTTATCAATGTTTTTTTTTTCTGTTTTGTTGTTTTCACTACACTTTTTTTTCAACACTGTATGTGTTCTCATAGACACACACACATTAGATGCTGCTTCAATGTATTCATTCATTTATTCATTCATTTATTCATTCATTCATTCATACATACATGTTTAAAAACATTAAAAGTGTTGATAAAAAAAAATGGCTAAAAAGCAACAAACGAAACAAACAACGAAAATTATCTGATTAAATGAAATTTTTCTTCCAATTTTTCAGTCGATAAACTGGAAAAAAAAGTCCGAAACTAAAAAGTTTTGAAACAAATGAATGAAAATAAAATTAAATTGAATAAAAATAACCAGAAAAAAATAATTCAAAAAAGCATTAGAATTCATAGACGATAATTCATTCATTCATTTAATCATTCAACATCGACCATTATTATTTACCCGAATTTTTTTTTTTTTGAAAACGATTAAATAATGTTTTCATCATCATCATCATTAAACATCATTTAATTTTTGAGCGAAATTTTTTCTTTTGTTTCGAAATCGAGTTTAAACATCAAAACATATTAAGTTGTCCGAAAAGTTCTTGCCGATTTTCATGAATAGCTTTATTGATTAAGCGTCATGAACTTTTTGGACAAACTAATATAAATGTTTATATGTTCAAATAATGAGAAAACAAGACATAACATAGAGAAAATGTTAAAACAATTTTTTTCTATTATTATTTCCATTCTAATCATTTTCTCATATGAAAAAGCAAAGCGATTCAAAGTTGATTCGATGTAAATGATTGCTATTATATTTTTTGGGTTTTTCTGTATTTTTATGAATTATTTAACAACAACAACAACAACTGAAGCAACAACTACAAAGACTGAAACAATCTAAAAATAATGATATTTTTTCCATCCTTTCTTCCATGTTAATGAAATACAAATGAACAAACCAACAAAACTAGCAAAACATGACCAAATTAAACTAAACATTAAATTTTAAATGTAAAAACAGAATTGAAATAGAAAAATAGAGCTCTAACCAGAGAAAATATTCTGAAATAATGAATATAATGAGTATAATCTTTAATTATATTTTTTTTTTAAATTTTTTTTTCTGTGATCAATTTCGCTTGGTCGCCAAAAAAAAAAAAAAAAAATGAATATAGATTGTACAACATGGTTTTCCATATCAACCAACATCGATTGCATTCGATCCTATTCAACGTTTGATTGCGATTGGCTGTAAAAATGGTTCATTACGAATGTATGTTTCAATAATTTTTTTGTTTTGCAAAAATTTTAATTAAAAACAATTTTTAATTATGAGTGAAAAAAATGAATTCATTTTTAATTTATGAAATTTTTATATTTTCTCATATTTTTTTCCAAATAATATTCTCATTAAAAAAAATATCCACAATGATTCATTAACTGAATCAAATTCAATTCCAAAAAAAAAAGTTTGGGACGTCCTGGTGTCGATATAAGTTTACGTCATGTAACAGAATTTGCTGTGCTACAAATTATATTCATTATTAATGAGGTAAATTCATTATTGTTGCTCTTTATTTTTAATATTTTTCCAAAAAAAAAAAAAAATTCAACAACTAAAAATAGTAATTTTAAAAATAAACCCTACACAATAAATAATAAGATTAAATTGAAAAAAAAAATAAATGAATATTTTGTTGATACAATTATTAGATGATGATGACATACCAAAAAAAAAAAAAAAATGATTGTCATAGAATGTTATTTATCAATTACAAACTAGCATTAATAATAATTCAATTAATATATGGTAATATTTTAATTAGAAATTCATTCGTTCATTTTTGTTTTGTTTAATCCATTTATTCTGAAAAAGAAGTGATTTTTTTTAAACAAATTTATCATTTTAAAAATATTTTAGCCCCAACATTCATTTTGAATGAGGCTGATTTATAAATGCAAAATTCTTGTTGAAAAATTAATTTTCTATGACAATTTTGAAATTTTTAAATGAAAAAAATCCATTAAAATTTCAAATAAAATGCTAAAAATTCATTTCATACACAATGAATTACATTGTTGTTGTTGTTTTTGTTTCTAAAATGATTTTTTTTTATTTTTATAATTGAAAATTTCTTTCAAAATTTAATTAATTGATTTGTTTTTCATGTTTTTTTTTGAAATTATTCTCTGAAATTTGATTTTTTCTCGTACATAAATTAATATTTTATTTTTTTCCATTTTATGAATTTTTGAATGAAAAAAAAAAAAAAAATACCAAAGGGCCAATTAATAACTGTTTGTGCTGATGATAGTTTACATTTATGGAATTTACGTAATAAATCACCTGAAATTGTACATTCACTTAAATTTCAAAAAGAAAGGTATACTCACTCATGTTTATGTATTATTATTTTTCTTTCCAAATCATTGGCTATAATTTAATAAATTCATTATCGTTACTTCACTTGAATGAATACTAATGTTTTTTTTTTTTTTGATTATTTCTATCAATTTCTTTCGATCAGAATATCCTATTGTTATCTTGCATTTCAAAGTAAATGGATGTACATCGGTACTGAACGTGGAAATGTTTATGTGGTTAATATCGATACATTTTCAATGTCAGGCTATGTTATTAATTGGAATAAAGCAATTGAAATGTTTGTATTTTTCTATTATTGAATTTTCTAAATGAGTAATTATTATAAATTGAAATTTTTTTCAATCATATTAAATTGCAAAAGATCACGTAAAACGCATCCTGGTTCAATCATACACCTTAGTGATTGTCCAATCGATTCAAATAAAGTAAATTAAATTTAATTGATTTTTTTAAAAATATAATTATCCATAATTTTTTCAAATATTAAAATTATTTCATCAGCTATTAATTGGATATGAAACTGGTAGCATTGTTTTATGGGATTTACGAAATAAAAGTGCCGATTTTCGTCATAATTATTCGGAAGGAATATTATCAATATCATGGCATAGTGAGGGTAGACAATTTATTTGTAGCCATTCAGATGGTAGTCTTAGTACATGGAATTTAAAAGCTGGTTCTAGACCACAATCATCAATTTATCCACATGGTTTGTTTTTTTTGATATTAGACAAAATATTTGAAGAATCTCATTAAAATATGATTATAATTAATTCAATATATAATTTCAATATATTTCTAATATAATATAGCCAAATTAGGTGAACCAAAAAATGAATTATATTCAAAAATACCAAAAGTTGAATGGCGTACATCACGTAATGGTGATGCTTATATAATGTTTACAGGTGGATTAATTATTAGTAATGATAGTAATTATAATAATAATAATAATAATAGCAGTAATGATAATAATAATAATGGTAGTGCTGGTGCTGCTGCTGCTGCTGTTACTACAAATACAAAACAAGTATTAACCGTAATACATGGAAAATCGACAACAGTATTAGAAATGGAACATCCAATTATTGATTTTATAACCTTGTGTGAATCGCCTTATGAAGCTGATTATAATGATCCATATGCTATTGTATTATTGCTTAGTAATGATTTAGTTGTAGTTAATCTTCAACAACCAGGGTTAGTTTTCTTTCTTTTTTTTTTAGATTATTTTTGACCATTTGAAAACAGTGATTATGTTGCCATGACAATAATAATTCCATATACAATATTTTTTTGGTTACGCTATTATAAATAATAATTAAAAAAATGATAATACTCATTATTTTAATTATAATAATTATAATAATTATAATAATGATAATAATTCCAAATAATAATATTTATAATTTATATTTTTTTGAACAGTTATCCTTGTTTTACAAATCCATATCCAATGGATTTACATGAATCACCGGTAACATATTGTTATTATTTAGCAAATTGTCCACCGGATCTTATACATGCATTTTATACTGTTGGACAAAAATCAAATAAAAATAATTCTGCTGCTGGCGGTGGTATGCAATTAGAACGTGATTGGCCAATAAATGGTGGTGAATGGGGTAGTTCAACTGTTAGCTATCCAGAAATTATAATTACAGGGTATGTTTGTATTTATTAATTATTCGATATTATTTTATTTTATAATTTTGATTTGATTGAAATAATCGATAAATAATTACATCTATGAATCAGTGAATTTTTTTTTATTAAACTTATTTTATCTTTGAGAAAAAAATAAATTCACTCTGTACCTCTTTTAGTCCAATGTTGTTTTCACTGCATTAAATATTATTATTATTATTATTTTCATTTATTTTCCATTACAGACATGCTGATGGTTCGCTAAAATTTTGGGATGCATCAGCAGTCAATTTACAAATATTATATAAATTAAAAACGTCCAAATTATTTGAAAAGCCAAGAATTAGCCAAAATTTTTCATCTAACACTAATAACAATAATCACAATAATAATAACAATAGTAATAGTAATAATAATGCAACAACAACAACAACAACAAATGGAACATCAAATGAAATTGAAGATTTATTCGCTATTGAATGTTTAACATTTTCAGCCGAAAATCGTACATTATGTGTTGCTGGAGCTTCATCACAAGTGATTATATTTCGTTTTAGTAAACAAGAAGCTCAATCAGAAATAACAGTTAAGTTTGTTCATTTATTTATTTATTTATTTATTTTTATTCATTCATTATTTTCATTTCATTTCTTTTTTTTTTTCATTTGTGAAATTGTTATCATCATCATTATGATTACTATTATTATTATTATTATTATTATTCAATATTTCATTTCAATTGAGAAATTGAATTGAAAATTCATCATTCAACAACATTCATAACATCGATAATGTTATCGATGTTGAAATTTAATCTAGTTGATTGATTTTTTATTATATGATGATTTTCAATTTATTGATTGAGTTATCAATATTATAATTATTATTTTTATTTTTATTGTTATGATTGTCATTACTAAATGTTTACATTTTCTTTTCTATTTTTTTTCCCATTTATTCAATATTTAAAATTTCTCCTAAATATTTACGATCATAATAATAATAATATTATTGAATCGATATCGAAAATGAAAATGAAAAAAAATTAATTTAGGTTATTGAAGTGCCAATGAATTATGATGAAATTGATCAACAACAATCTGATAATGAAATATTATCAGGAGCATCAGCATTATTGCATAAAGCTGATCTACATGATCCATCAATATATTTTCCATTAAAAGTTCGTACTGGTCATCATAAACGATTATCTGGTTTTCAAGCTGAACTAATTTGTTTAAGTCCTTGGATTGATCGTAAAACACCACCATATAGAATTACGACTATGAATTATAATATGCATGCTAATCTGTATGTTTATCTTTTTTAATGTATAAAATGATTAATTTTCTATAAAAATATACATATCTATGTAGTTTTGCATATGGTACCGAAAATAGTTTAGTCATTATTGATCTTGTACAAAAAAGCATCGTATTGAATGTTTCAACAGCATCTCTTTATGGTAATTTATTATTATTTTTGATTATAAAATTTCATTTATAAGTTTGAAAATTTCATTTTCAACCAAAAAAAAAAAAAAAAAAAAATCAAAGGCACAAGTGATCCATACCAGCGAACAAGACCAAAACGTTGTATATCGGCTGGACCACATTCAAAAGATTTGAATGATCATCGTGATAATGATCATCATAATATTGTTGATCGTTGTCGCTCACCAATCACAACGGATAATGTAAGTTTCATATTCATTTTTAAAGCAAAAAAGAAAATTAAACAATTGAAAAATCAATGATCAATGATTTTCTCGGAAAAATACACAAAAATATAAATTGTTTTCCATCATCATTATTCAATCAATGAATAAACATTTTGCTGTCGCTGCTGATTGTTGTTGTTGTTGTTGTTTGTTTCAATTATATTCATCCATATTTCTACGAAAAAAAAATCATCATTATCATCATAATTATTGTTTTATAATTAATGACTACTTGTAAAGTTGTCAAAAAATACAATAATAATAATAATGATAATTATGACCAATGAATTTTTATAATTCAAAATTTATGATTCAATAGAAATACAATACAACAAACAAACAAACAACAACAGATTCAATGATGACAATGATAATCATTATAATTATGTTTGATGGTAACAGATGAAATCTTTCTCTTTTTTTATATTGAAAATTGATATTGATTATTTCGATTATTTCGATTCAATTTTTGATGTTTTCTCCGTTGACTTGTCATGTCTTGTCTTGTATATTGCATTGTGTGTATTTGTTATTGTTTATACACACACACACACATACACACATCATTAACATTATTGTCATTATTCAAAAATTATCATTTATTATTGATTATTATAATCATCAATAATAATAATCATTATCATCATCATTGATCATATCATCGTTTTCGATTTGTCCATATTGGATCATGCATCATTTTTTCTTTTTCATTTCAGTCAATCTCTCTGTCTCATTTGTTTGTTGTCCATTCATCGCATTCATATAGCATCAAACATTCAATTATTACGATATGAAATTATTATGATTATTCAACAAAATAATCATAATAATAATGACACTGATGTGTGTGTGTGTGTGCGTGTGTGGTCATATTTTAGTTTTTTATTATATTTTCATTATTATTGTTGTTATAACACATTGATATTATTGTTTCCATTTCATAATTCATATCGACATTCTAATTGTTCGTATTTAAAAGTGTTTATTTTATTATTTCATTTTTGTTCACTTTGATTCTCTAATTCATTTCGGTTTAATTGAATTTATTTATTTTTTTTATTTATTCATTTATTTCATTGTCATATTCACCAATCGATGATTATGAAAAAAGATAAATGGATTACGAGTATCTGTACATCATGTGCGTGTGTGTGCGAATGAAGTGTATTAGTCAAAAAGATTCTAATTTCACAACTGTGAATACATATTTTATTTCAAATAATATAAATGAAATTATAAATACATATTATAAGCCTATTATTTTAATAACAATATTGTTCTTATTTAAAAAAGAAAAAATATTCGTACATCCATATCTTATCGTATTATTTAAGATATTCATTTATGAATAATAATAATAATAATAATCATAAAATAACAACAACAGGAAATGTATGAATATATGAGCAACAATTCTATGACAAAATATTGGGTTGTCCAAAAAGTTCATTCCGCTTAATCAATAGAGTTGTTCATAAAAATCGATCAAAACTTTCCGGACAATGTAATATAATAAAATAATACGAAATAATTTACAAATGAAAAGGAAAAAAAAATAAATAAATAAATAAATAATCCAGAGCATTTGATTAAAATGTCCAAGATGAAGAAATGAATAAAATGAAAATGTGAACAAAAAATAATAGAAAATAACAGAGAAAATGAACAAAATATTTAAAAAAAAACGAATCGTCATCATTATTTCATTATTATTTGATTATATTATCAACAACAACCAACAACCAACAACAACAACCAGCTACAATAATAATCAAATAATATTTGATAATGATTCTGATGATGATCATGATGATTCTGATGATGACAATAAAAAATAACTTGATTGTAGCAATAACAACAATTGTAAATAATGTAATCATAATCATAATAATAAATAAGAATTGATAATAATAATAATAATTTAAGAATAATAAAAAAAAAGTAATCAAAAATGATGACGATAGTGAGCTAGAGAGAGAGTGATATAATTTATTTATTTATATTTCTAAAAAAAAGAATCATAATCATTCATTTATCAATGATGATGATGATAATGATGATTATGATCAAGAAGACCAAGAAGACCAATGGCAAAAGAAGAAAAAAAAATTGTTTGAAAAGTGAAATGAAATTAAATACATTGATGAATCGATGATAATGATAATGAATTGAATCGAAATGAATCAAAATGAATCGAAATGAATTGAAATGAAATGAAATAAATGAAAAACTCTATGATAAAATTAAATGTTCAAATATACATTAGTACATACATAGATTGCCATTAAAAATGTATTTTTTTATAATTTTTCCCATTTTCATTTCTCGATCTATTTTTGGTCATTTAAACTCATTTAAACTCATTGAAAGCATAAATGAACATGATACTACAAAATGTGAACAAGAATGAAATTGTGTAGAAATCGCAAAAATTGTATGATATTAATGGAATATAAATTAATAAATGAATGTTCGAAATGAAAGTTTCCAAACAATGAAACAATGAATTCAAAAATGTGAAATAAGAATAAATAAATAAATAAATTGATTGAACAATGATAATGATGATAACAATAATAATAATATTGGAGGCAATATCTCTATCTCTATGAATATACTATATTTATTATTCACATTAATAAATGTATTTGGTTGTCCAAAAAGTTCATTACGCCTTAATCAATAGTGTTGCTCTTAAAAAAAATCGGCCATGACTCTCCGGACAACCTTAATATATCAATGTTTTTTTTTTCTATCATCATCATCATCATCAAATATAAATGTCAATTGAATCAATTTATTTAATCATTTGCCCGTTTTTTTTCCGATACAATCGAATTTCGATTGTGAAAATTTAAATCAATTGTTTTACGTTTTATCGAACTATTACGTTCACGTACACACATATACTAATGTCCATGAATCCTATGAAATTTATATATGGACACAAAAATCAAATGTGAAAAATTCATTTCACGTTTTTTCATTTTGTCGCCATTCAATTTCTAAGCTTTTCCTGGTCATTCATTGTTACTGATTGTTGTTGTCGTAGTTGTTGTTGTTGTTGCCATTGTCAAGTATCGCAAATATTTATCGCATCACATACATCTTCATCATTGCCATTGCTATCATTGTTATTATTATTATTACTGTAAGTCGATATCCATTTTCCTGTAATGCAAGAGGCTGTCCGAAAAGTTCATTACGCATTAATCAAATAGAATTGCTCATGAAAATTGGTCAGAACTTTTCGGACAACCTAATATTTCATTTTGTTTTTTTTTTTCGTTTAAATTTTTATTTTATATTTTTTTTCAATTTTCAATTTTCATTTGTTTTTTTTTTATTTTAAATAATATTTTATTTTTTTTATTTAGTTTGACCCATTTATAATTTTTTTTTATTTTTATTTTCATTTTTTTCCCATCAATATTTTTCCCATATTATTCACCCGTTTTCTGGTTGTTTTTTTCATTGGTCTTTGGTGTCCCCATGAATTCGTTTGTTTTCAATTTTGTTTCGTTTCGACCAAAAAAAATGGACTGAAAAAAAATTAATCCACATGAAATGATTTCGATCGAAAATCCAATGATGAACATGAACGAAAAAAAAATTGCATACAAATGAATGTATTGTGAATGAACGAAAAACGAAAAAAAAAAATAAAAATAAAAATCAAGAATCCAAATGATAATAATAATGACGATAATGATAACGATGTTGATGATAATGATAATGATAATGATAATGTTAAGAAGAAGAAGAATAAAGCGAATAAGCATGAAAAACCATCAAATGCAGCAATAAATGTAAACAATAATAATAATAATAATAAATCTGAAAATAATAATAATAATAAAAATCAAAATATCAACAATAATAATAATAATGATGATTATGTTGAAGAAGATTTAAGTAAAATTATTGAAAATATATCTAGTCTTGAACAAGAATTATTAGAATCATTACAAATATTGAAAGTTAATGATGATAATGATCATGATCATGATCATGATGATGATGATAATGATAAAGATGGTAACAATGATGATGATGATGATAATGATGACAATAATCAAAATAATGACAATGATTGTGATAAACAATCATTATTATTATTATCATCATCATCATCAACATCAACATCATTATCAATAACAGTGAAAAATTGTAAAGAAAAAGAGCATAGATCAATAAATCAATTGGAAAATTCTGAAATAAAATCAAAACAAATTGATCAAAATAATGAACAAACAGCATCAAAAACAATAACGACAACAACAACAACAACAATCTCAGCACCAAATCGGCCACCAAGAAAATTGAAAAAATCAAAACAAATAAATTCATTGGAAAATATTGCCGATAATGTCATTGATTCTCATAATGTTCATCATGTTGATCATGAACATAATGATGAATTATTATCAAAACAACAAACATTAAACAACAATCAACAACAGCAACAACAGCAAACATTATTAATGCATTCAATATCATTACCAGAATCGTTGCCAAATAATAAACAAAGAATGACCATCAATGATTTTAATGAAAAATATTATAAAGGTTATCAAATGTTTCGTCGATATTGTAAACATAAAATATTAGATTTACGTAATGTTAATTCAACGACAACAAATAATAATCAACAACATCAACAACAGCAGCCCCAACAACAGCAGCAGCAGCAATCGATAAATAGTACCAATACCAATACAAATAACAGTAACAAAAGTCAAAGTTTTATATCATTTATCAGTGAGTTTTAAATATTTTGAATGATTTTTATTTTATTTCGAACAAACAATTATACCAGTGATAATGGTAACTTTAGACAAGAAAGTCCAACAAAAATCTCTTCGATCATTCTGTCCAATGAAATTGGGCCAAAGTGAAAAAGTTAAATTCAATTCTAAACATTCAATCACATTGAGACAAACGTTGTGTTGCGTTGTTTCTCAATCAATTTTATTCTGTTTACTTGTTCACTTGTTTTGTTTCGGGTAAAAATATATTTCTCCGGTTATTTTTGTTTGACTTTTTGTTGTAAAGTTTTCACTTTAAAGTCGATCGAATTTGTTGTTTGCTATCTATTCATTTTACAAGTGAAATTCGCGATACAAATACAACATGAACAAACACAAATACAGTTGATTGAAAATGATTGATCGATGGTGATCGATTGATTTCATTGATCAAGTTTTATTCAAATTTTTTTTTTTGCGAAATTTTCCCATTTGCATTGATTGAGTGAAAATGGAAGAAAACATTTGATCGTATTCGTGTTTATCTTGGCTTGTTCTATATATTTCAGATTTTTCAAAATTAATCATCTTTTGCTTTTACTTTTCTCTATTTCTTCATTTCTTTTCTTTTTCAATTCTTCTTTTCCTTTTCAAATGAATCAAATTGATGAAATAAAGGATGTTTGTATGAGTCCAACAACAACGATTAGCGGTAATCGTAGTACCACATCATCAGGTTTACATCATCATAGTTCATTATCATCACAACAATATGATGGAAATAGTGGTAGTGGTGGTTCGGTTGGTGGTGGATGTTCACCATCAGCATCATCAACACTATTATCATCATCATCATCACCATTTACATCTCAATCACAATCAACACAAATGACATCGCAACAACAACAAACATTATCATCATCAAATACAACACAACAATCATCAAATTTAGCTGGTGCATCATCATCAACAACAACATCGGCAACAGCATCACCATCATCATCAACAAATTTATCACGTACAAAAGCGTTACAACAATCGATTGTGAATACTGAATTCAAACGTTCACGTTCACAAGGTACAAGAAACAAGTTACAAATGATGCACACTATACATCAAAGTATGATGATAATGCCAGCATCAATTGCTACTGATCATCGTGGTGATCATCATCATCATCATACTGATCATACAACCGAAAGGCTCATCAATTCAAGTAGTATAAATCATATCGGTTTACATCATCATCATCATTATTTACATCATGGAATCCAATCATTAGGATCAGGTGGATAGTAGTAGTTGTTGTTTGTTGCTGTTTGTAAAATTGCTAATTGTTATTCATATTCATTCATTCATTCATTCATTCATTTCAATTATTGATTCTTGCTTTTTATTATTATTATTATTATTAATATAACATATAATCATATATCGGTTGTTGCTAATATATATTTGATGATTTTGATTATTAATCATCATTTAGATTTAGATTGATTTAGATTCAATAGATTTATAGTAGTTATAATTGTATCAAATATATATATATATATATTTACTTAGATTATTATTAATATAATTGCAATCTTTCATTTTTCTTTTCTTTAATTCGTTTTCACTTTTAATTCATTTCATTTTGTTTCAACATTATTTGATTAATTTCACTTTTTCTTTATTTACTTTTATTTGATTTGTTCATCATTTTCTTACCATCTCATCTCTTTTTAATATCCATCTCAAAAAGCAACGAAAATCTCATTTCATTTCAAATTTTTGTATTTATTTGATTAGTAATTGAATCTATTAGATCAAAAAATCAAATCAAATTCAATTAGTTAGTTAGTAGAATTCAATTTATTAGAAGAAAATTGAATAGATAGAATAGTTATAAGTTTATGTTGAATGAAAAAAATAATAACATTTTCGATTAGACACATATAATAGTAGATTGATAGATAATAGTGATCAATAATTTCAATAATAATAATAAATCAATGTGAATCTACGTAAATCATCATTATTCTACCCACTTATACACACAACACTTATTATAATAGTTTTGAGTCGATTCCATTGATTTCAAAATTTTTACTTTTTGATTTCACATTTAATTAATATCTATACGTCTTAATTAGCAGTAGTTTTACAATTAGTTTAGTTTATAATTCGATCAACAGTTTTTTGATTTTGATTTGATTTATTTGTAGATTTTTAGCTGCAATAATTTTCATCTATTAATTCAATGTCAAAGTAATAAAGTATAGCAATTTTTTTAGTGCTTTTATTATATTTAATCACTAAATAGGATAAACACAGAAAACAGCATTTATTTCACGCTTTTTCTATTTTTAAAAATATAATTTTTTTTTCGTAATTTTTTTTTAAACAATAGACAATTGCATAGCTTAGCATTTTCATTTGAATTATTAGATTTAAATTTAGATTTTTTTTTACATATTTATTTGTTTGAAAAAAGCGGAGTTTTTCTACCAATTTTTTTTTGAATAGAAATAATGATCATTATGATACTAATCAAATATAAACACTAGTGATGAGCAAGTTATATTGAACTTGATTGATTATGAAACCCTTTTTGTTTTATTTCATTCAATTTTTTTTTTTTGACCCCAAATCCAATTTTAGATTGTTTTGAATTAATTTTGAAAAACTAAAATTGCTCGAAATTAACCGTATATGTATGATATGAATACACAAATGAAATGTGATGAAAAAATAGTTTGACAAATTGACAAAAAAAATTCTGTTCTGGTTTCAAACGATTGTGTAACGATTGTGATTGCCGATTGATGATGAGCCTTTCGTAAATTTTGATGATAATAATAATATTAATAATAATTTTGAACGTATTTTGATTGTGAATTATTTAATCATTTGTTTATTATTTTATTTCATTTATTCATTCATATAATAATTTTTCTCTGAAAGTGTGTGTTACAGATCTTTTGATCTTATATCATGTGCATTTTCCGATTAAAGGATTGATTTCAATTAATAATTCCATTTTACAAAACAATTATTAATCTAAAACACGTTAGAATTTGATCAAAGTCAATTAGACTCTAGTAATATACTCTGTGTGTCTGTGTGCGTGTTTGTGTGTTTGTTTGTTTGCCTTTGATTCAATTAAAATCATATGATTTGTTGTGAATTATTGATGGCGCCAAGAATTTTCTTGGAATTTATGGCGGTGAAAAAAAAACGAATTTAGCTAGCTTTTAATTCTCTGTGTGAACTTTACGAAAATTTAAAAAAAAAAAAAATTTAATTTTCAAAAATTTCACGTATACATTTCATATAATAAACTTTATTTGCCCACGTATCTATAACTTGCAAATATCTACACATTTAACAATAATAATAATAATAATAATAATGATTGTAATAATGACAGTGATATTACCATTTACATTCACATTGAATTCTTTGAATTGAAATTTTCAAACGATTTTGGACCAGAAAAATTCATATAAATTTTTCATTATTATTATTATTCATTTTGAAAATTTGAAAAAAAAAAAATTTTTTTTCAAATTTTCAAACTTTTAAACATTTTACTTTTTCAAATTTCATTTTGAATCGAATTTGTATTTGGATATTTTTTTTATTTTCTTTTCTCTCCAATTTTTTTCCATTTATTTATTTAGTTATTTATTTATTGTCGAAATTCACCACTTTTCCATAAATTAATGTACGCCACTTTTTTTTTCCCTCAAACATTTTCATTCACCATTTCACATTCCATGTCCATCATCATCATCCAAGTCGTCCAAGTCGTCCAAGTCGTTGTTCGGTCATTTAATGGTTTTCTTTCCGACAGTATTTCGAGTAAATTTGGCCGTTCTTCTTTTTTTTCGTTTAGGACTACTTGCAATTTTAAAATGAAGCCCGAATAGGAAAGGAAAAAAAATTCAGGGCCCAAAATTACTTGAAAATATCGAAATAAAATGAAAAAATAAAATGAAAATAAATAAATTATTTCCCATATTTTATATTGGAAATTTTTTTATTTTTTCATTTTTATATTTCCCATAGTAAATGTATATTACAGTGAAGCCAACATTTTCAAAAAAAAAAAAAATGACAAAAGACCAATATATTTACATTAGTTTTATATATATATATATATATTTTATATGTGTTTATTATTATTATTATTATTATTATCGATTCCTGGTTCTTATTTTTTTTTATTTTTTTTGGTTCAATTATTCTATTCATTTGTAATTTGCTTATTACAAATACGTTTCATACTTATATTTCTTATTCATTTTCATATTTAAAACACACAAATCATGGTCCCATGGAACCTTTTGTAACAACGAGAAAAAATCATTTGAAAAAAAATACCAAAAACATTTCTCATCATGTATTTTCAGTGTTTTAGCCCCTTGAATTTCCATTTTCCATGTTCCAAAAAATTTATGTTTGATTGATTGATTGATTGATTAATTTCTTCCGATTCATGTTTTTATTTTACATTTATTCATTTAATTGATCTCTCAGTGTATTATTAGTTCATTAATTGAAAATGTATTCAATTTTTCTATGAGATAAAGGGCTTTTTGAAAGGTTTTCATACGTTCTCCAAAGGTTTTTCAAAGGTTCTACAAAGGTTTTTCTTGGAAAAATTATCGATTCATGTTCTTCAAGTTTTTCTTTGGTGCTTTTTTTCAGTTAGAATTACATGTATGCATTACAATACAAATGCATACACGAACAAATTGACATACACACTTTGAATATTAATTACGAATGACAATTATTATTGTTTTCATTTACATTTTCTCATTGAATTTTTTCATTTTTATACTTTTAATGAGAAAACTATTAACTTGATTATTATAATTATTATTATTATTATTATCATTTTCATTTATTTGTTCCATTATATTTTATTTCTTTCCATACTTTGAATATTTATAATTTATTCCTTTATTCATTTGATTTCATTCATTTATTCATTCAAAATTTCCTCATTTTCGTGTTTTTTGGCATGAAATTGAAACGATTTTCAAAAAATTATCAATCGATTTTTCATTGATGATAGTTTTTCAATGAAAATTTTATTGAAATTTCTTCAACCAATTTTCAATGAAATTATGAAAAATTCAAAAAAAAGAATAAAATAATATCATTTATTTATTTATTGATGAAAACTCCGCTTTTTTTTTTAAAAATCAATTTAAAGCTTTCCATAATTCATTTTTCCCATTTTTGAATCAAATCAGCTCAGAATATGCATGAATTTTATGAAATTCTTTCCCCTCTTCTTTCTAAATCTTAATAATCTCAAAATACAATCAAAATTTTTGGCTTTGAATCGAATTGCATGATGCTTTTGAACAGCTTTTACTTGCATGTGATGGCCATTTCGTTTGTTTGTTTTTGTGTTTTTTATCATCTTTAATCATTATTTTTGATTTTTGCTTTGTAAAACAAAATACTCACTTTTAAAGAAATGAAATTCATTTTTTTTTTCACAGCAAACTAACACTCAGATTTCACTCAGATATATATTATTCACTGATGTAAAATTAATGAATTCTTATCAGTGAAATTTTTTCTTGAATAATTTTTATCTGATTTTCAATTTTTTAATGTCTTATAACAAAACTGCAAGCAAAGCTAGCACCAAAAAAAAAATGCTAAAACAATTTTGAAAAAAAAAACTAGAAGAAATCATTTAAACACTGACAATAACTGTAGATATTAAAAAAACACTTATTTCTTCATTCATTCATTTTTCTTTTCTTAATTTTAGCTTTGTTCTTCATTAGTTTTTCATTTAATGATTGTAAATAATTATTCGTAGAAAATTTAAAAAAAAAATAATAATAATCATTAAAATAATTATGTTATCGTTATTTTGTAATTTATCATAATTAATCATTTATATAATTAATTTTCATTTTTTTCCCCTTTTATCTTTTTTGTTTCATAGATAAAATTGAAAACTTTACCAGATCTCGAAGTTCAAGCATGTCAAGTTTAGAAAATGTTGGCAATGAATCGGTACAATTTTTAATATTTGCCAATACATTTGTACTTAAAACTGGTATTGATATATTTTGAATATTGAAATGAAAATTGAATGATTAATTAATTTTCATTTTGTTTATATTTTTTTTTTTTTTTGAATCAAATTGTTTTTTTTTCGCTCACCACAGACACTTGTCCTACTCCAACATTATGGGTCGGTACAAATTGTGGTACTGTTGTGGCCATAACATTGACAATGCCTGACAGTATGGATAATCGTGTACTTTGTTTGCAAACAGTTTTAGCAACACCAAGTCGTATGTATCAATTTTTGTTTGATTTATGGAAATGTTTTAATCAATAATTTTTGGTGGAAATAAATGATTTTTTCTTCTTTTTTATTTCTTAAAATACAGCAACAATATTTCGTCTGAAAGGTTCAATATTAAATATTGGCTTTCTTGATTTGAATGGTTGCAGTATACCATTAACGGCTGAATCATGGAAAGATAATAATAATAATAAACGTAATGAAAGTTCAACACCAACATCTACAACATCAACATCAAGTACACAAGAATCAAATACAAAACGAACTGGATCATTGACAATAACAAGAACTGGCAGTGGTGGATCATCAAGTTCACGTTCGACAAAAACATCGCTAACAGCTACAGCGACAGAAGTACGAGATTCACATTTAATTGTTATTACATCTGAAAAACAAATACGTTTAATCGTGTTGCCTCAACAAATTACTGCTCATAAAGCAATCATTACTGAAACATCGTTTGCAGTTAGAGCTGATTTAGTACATATTAAAAGTCATGGTAAGAAATATTAGATTGCAGATCATGTTTCGCAAAATAAAGCTAAATTAATTATCATCTTTTTTTTCGGCTATGAATACGTTTTCAGATGCTTATTGTTTAGCTATTTATCTTGGAACTGGAAATATTGTAGTATATAGTTTGCCAAGTCTTCGTGTTTTGATTGATAATGATTTTTTACCATTGACTGATGTCAGGTATGTTTAATTCATTTAAGTGAAAATAACCGATTCATGATTTATTCATTCAATTTAAATCCATAGAATTGCACGCACAATATTATTCAGTGTAAATGGTCATGGAATGTATCTATCATCACCGTCTGAATTGACTAAATTCACTATTTTAGCATCGTTTTGTGACAATATACCAGATATGATTGGATCGGTTTATACTGGCCCCAAAGAATTGCCTGAACCACCTAAACAATCATTTTTGAAAGGATTTTTTGGTGGTACACCAACACCATTAGATCGTGAAGAATTATTCGGTGAAACAAATGCTGGTAAAGGTTCAAAAACAATGGCTCGTTTAATACCGGGTTCAGTTGAACAAGCCAAACAACAAACAAGTTCGATTGGTGGTGAATTTGCAAAATTACGTGAAGGTCTTTCGGAACGTGGTGAACGTTTAGGTAAATTAGAAGATAGTACTGTACGAATGCAAAATGAAGCCGAAGCATTCAGTAGTATGGCACATGCAGTTATGCTCAAATATCGTGATAAGAAATGGTATCAATTTTAATCGCCAATATGATAATTTGGAAATTGAATATATATTTTTCAAGATAAATTGTTATCATCATCATCATCATTATCATTTTTGAATTGAATTATTATATCATCAGTACAATCAAAATTTTAGTGAATATTGAAATGTTGAACGCTCGTGAAAATTAAATTATGATTGATTTTAATTCGAAAAAATTATTATTAAATTATCAATTCATCATCAATCATCAAAATCATTGTTATTACTGCTAGAATCAATCATTATTTTTGTTAAGAGAAAAAAAATATTCGATGATCAATTCAAATTATTATAGAAAATGATAATATATTCATAATTACGAAATATGGAATTATGAATGGTAATTGATTGATTGATTGATTAATTGATTGATAAAATGATGATGATGATTGAATGACATTTTAAATATGATACGCGTGAAATGAAATGATTTCGAAAAAAATAATCATTATTATTATCATTATTATCTTCCCTTTATTATTATCCTTGTTTTGTTTTTTCATTATTAACTGGGGCCAACCATTATTAAACAAAAATATTTTTAACGAAAATCTCGAAATTGAGAATTTCGAAATAAGAAAATGTTCAGAAATGAATATGTGGTGTTTTGTGACATGAATTTTGCCAAAAAAAAAACAAAAATTGAATTGAATTGAATTGAAAATACTTATGATATGAACAACTGGGGATAACAAACAAACCAAACCAAAAAAAAAAAAAAAAAACCCATAAACAATTCAATAATTATTTGATAATTATCATTGAATAATTATTCATTATTTCAATTAAATTTCAATTTAATTAATCAAAACGAAAAAAAAATCATTTAATTTATTCTCCTTTATCTTTAAAACAAAAGAAAATTTTAAATATTTATTTGTAAATGTGTTTTTTTATTTAGACATGCATAATTATTATTACTATTATTATTGCTTTATTTATCTGCTTTATTAATCATTTCAATTTAAATAATTCATACAAACTTTCATCATTATTCATTAATCAAATTATTGAGAAATAATGAGAAAATACGATACAATACAATACAACACATCAACATAATTCAACATTGAAAAAATTGAAAACCCAAGATTAATATTTGATGAAAATATTCAAAATATTCACACACACACACACACACACACACACATAAAACATAAATATACACTCAGACACTTGCAATATTTATATAAATTCAAATACAAATACATATACAAATATGAATAGATGAAATTTTTTTTTCGTTTTTTCGTTGAACATATTAGATGCTTGCAAGCCCTTGCTTGTGAATCGATTGCAATCTATGTGAAAATAATATTAAACAATAATTAATAATGATAATAATTTAGTATAAGAGAGATTGAATAAATATCTCAACAACAACAACAGCATCCAAACAAAAAAACAATAGAAAATACATTTGACATTGATGAACAATGAATACGCTTTGAAAAAATTTTGAAAAACTATGAAATATATCATCGAAAAATTTTCTATTGTTCAATATTCAAAATACACACATACACACACATATATATAAAAATATGCAGTGAAATGTTAGACTGTCCGAAAAGTCGATGCTGATTAATCAATGAAATCAGTCATGAAAATCAGCCAAAACTTTTCGGGCAACTTAATATATACAAGAAAAAATATTTAAAATATTATATTTGTTTATATTGATATAAATATAAGATTTATAAACATATATATATATATTTGAACGTTATTAATATTGTTTTGTTTTGTTTTGTTTTCATTTTCGTTAATTATTCATCATTATATTTGATCATTATTATTATTATTATAAAGATGCAAAAACAAACCTCCTTATCTCTGTCGCATGATGATGATGATAATGATGATGATGATTATGATAAATGAATTCATAAAAATTCATTTCTTATTTTTTGTTTTTTTGTTTTCATTATCATTATCATCATCATCATCATTATTATTATCATGATTTTATTATTATGAAATTTTTATCATTATTAGATTTTAATTATTATAAGTGAAATATACATTGAATGAACAACAAAAATAATGATAATAATAATAATATTAATGATAATGATAGTAATAATAATGATAATAATAATAATTTCATTTTCATTTTCATCAATTATAATTTCAAAAACACAAAAATAAAAGCAAAGAAAGCAAAATAAAAGCAAAGAAAGAATTAAATGAAAATTCATTTGAAATTGTGATTTACGATTCATGTGAATTCATGTTCATCATATATGAATATTTTTTTTTTTTTTTTTTGCAATTAAATGTCTGCAAATGTAATGATGAATAATAATAATAATATTGAGAAATAAGAAGAAAATTATATATTAAAATGAGTGTTTTTGATAATGATAATTATTAACATTAATAATTTATATATATAAAAATATGTGATGAAAATTTCATTTTGATTTTCATTATTTTGGAATCTTGATAATTTTTTTCCAAATTTTTTTTTTTTTGGAGCCATTCATTATTATTGTTACATCAATAATAATGATGAAAAAAAATAGAGAATTCAATCAGACATTTTCAAGAATTCAACATTTAATAATAACATTTTCGAGTTTGAAACGCAAAGAAGAAATTCAGAAGAATTTTCAATAGAGCATTGATCAAAATTATTTGAATTATTTGAATCACCAAGATTAATTTCAAAGAGATTGTAATCGAATATTTCAGATTTAGCATCGATTATTTTTTTTCAAAAACAAATAGAAAATTCATTTTATGTATTCCTTTTTTGAGTCTAAAATTATTCAACAAAGAGAAAAAATCATCATACAAACAAATATAAATGACATTACGTTATTTGCCACAGATTAATCTAAAATAAACACATGAATTTTGAAATAGAAATTTTTTTCGTTTTTCTCCATAAATTTTCAATAATTTTAATTTTATTTTTGTGTGAAAAATATTTGAAACAAAACAACAAAAAACAAAAAACTGAAAACCAAAAAAACAAATAATCAAACAACAACAACAACAACAACAGCAACACAAAACAGAACAGAACAGATGAACATTAAATTATAAATTATAAATTATTCATTATTCATTGAATTCATTCATTTATTATTAATATTATTATTATTAAAATTATGTATTACGATAATTGTTAAATGCAATTGTTAATTTAAAATGAAATTTACGAAAAGAATGATAATAATAATAATAACAATAATTTAATTGAAATAAAAATTGATATTATATTAAATAATATTGAATTAAATTTGAATTTTTTTTTTTTGAAACTATAGTTTTTTTGCCCCAATATTTTAATGTGGTGAAATCATAAATAAATAATCCAATCTGTCTGTCAATTTGTTTGTTTTGTGTATAATAAATTCGAATCAATTTTGTTCTGGTTTTTACTGGTGAAAAATGTAATGAATACCAATCAATAAATACATATTTATAACAACACATTGAAAGCTAATCAAAAGAAAAAACAAATAAAAAAATATTGCCACAAGGCATGATTTGATAAATGTGAATTACATTCAATTAACATTTATGTTATTATTTATTTATTTATTCATTGATAATCCTCTTTAGTCGACTTAGAGCCAACTATTTCAGCATTTATATGTGTGTTTCTGTGTGTTACAGCTGTAGAAATATGAAATGTTTCGAATTGATAGCAAAAAAAAAAATTCAATTCAAAAACATGGCGAAAGTATTTAGTAGCAATGAACAAAGGGCGAAGAAAAAAAAACCAGAAAATCCCTGTTTCGAAGAATGAATTGAAGAAAAAAAATGGATTTTACATTGAAATTATTTCACATTGAAATTTGTGCGTTGAATGAAGAGTAAAAAAAAAAAATACGATAATTTCACAATCACAATCCATTCAACCGAATCATCATCATCATCAACATCATCGTTTGACATTAAATTTATAATTGTATGTTTCCATTATAATTATAAATCATAATTCATTTCAATGAAGAAAAAAAATATATTATTACAAATGAAAATAATGAATAATAATAATAATAAAAATAACATTGAAATTGAAATTATTTTGTCAATCATTATTTTTATTATTATTATTATTATTATTTTTCATCTTCGTGATTTTTTTTTTTTTTTTGAAAATTAAAAATTATGAAAAATTTCAAAGATGTATGCAAAAGTGGCATAAGCAAGGCTCTCTTCGTTCAAAGATTTTAAAATTTATTCATTTTTTTTTAAATTCATCTAAGAGTAATCTACACAAAGAAAAAAAAATAAGAGAAATATTAAATTGAAATACACATTGAGACGTCTATTTATTTAATCATGATATTTTCGTTGCGAAAAGTAAAATCCTTCAAGTTTTTTTTTATTATTTTTCGATTGCAAAATTTTAATAAAAAAATATCCGAAATATTTCCGATTCGACCGATATAATCATGATAATTATTAGTAGTATGATGATAATCAATTCACTGAAAAGTAATTTTCAGCCATTTTTCCTCGAAACAATCGTTTAAAAATGTCAAAATCTTGATCATTTTTTCCGAATAATTGATCATATTGATTGTTTGACATTTATGATCGAATGCAACAACAGGTGGTTTCATTTCTATTGTTTTCATTTAAAATTTCATTTAATTTGATTTAAAAGTTAAATCGATTATATTTTGTATCGAATTTAAGAAGAAAAAACGAAACTTAAACTTCAAAATAAAACAAGAGCAGCAATTATTCAAGATGAAAATCAAAAAAAAAAAGAGAATAATTATCATGTTTAATTATACACAGATAATATTGAACGTGATAATACTTTTGATGTCATATAAACAAGTAAATAGTTTTATTTATTCATTTATTTATTTACTTGTATTTCGTCTTTATTTATTTATTTATTTTCAATTTGAAATACACAAACACAACAACAACAACAACGAAAAACAAACAAATAAATAAAAAGAATAAATGGCGATTCATATATCGATAAATATGTGTGTTTGTTTTTATAAATAAAATGTATTTTTTTCTGCTGTTTGTACATATCTGTATACGTGAACTAATACGTTCGTTTCATTCATGTATTAACTCGTGTACAAGAGTTGTACTCTTTGGTAGAAATTTTGTTTTTTTTCTATTTTTTCTTTCAACATTGAATTCACATTGCATTCGCTTTCTTTGTTTCAAAATATTTTTTTTCCATTTGTTTATTTGTTTGTTTGTTGGTTGATTTGAGATTCAATTGAGAAATAATATGAATGAATGAATGTATGTATGTTTGAATGAATGAAAAATAATTGAAATAAACAAGAAGAAATATTGAGAAATAAATGAAATGAAATGAAGAACAACAAACAAAGCGAAACTTGGACAGAAATAAGATTCAATCGTTGAAAAAAAAATTTTCGTTTGGATTTCGTTTCATTATCATCATCATCATCATCATCATTGGCTGTACTTCAATATACATTTGATTGAAAGGATTCATTTCGATTTGTCAAATTGATTCTGTAATTTTTTTTTTCAATTCGCAAATATATTGCAACCAGAAAAATCTGGGAAAAATTTGAAAAAAAAAAAAATCTGAAAAACCAAAATTTAAGAGCAAAGCAATCAGCCGAAATCTTCAAAAAAAAAAAAAAAAATACCAAAGATCATTTCATTCATATCATTGCAATTGAAAATTTATTCATTATTGATTGTGTGTAAATATTTGAAAAATCCTATGATTATTTTTTCAAAATTTGAAAATTTCGAAATCATTATCATTCAAAAAAATTAATATGAAAAATCTAAAATAAATGTCGTCGTTGTCGTAGTTGTCATTATTGTCAAATGTCGATTGACGATCGCTTTTGGAACATCCCTCCGATCATCCTGTAATGATAATCGTTGCTGCTGTTGCTGATGCTGATGCTTAGTGTTTTTTTTTTTGTGTAAATGTGAATAAACCAAAGCTTGAATATATCAAAAATATTGATTAAAACTACATATTAAGCTCCAAGCTTTCATCCTCCAAAAAAAAAACTAATATTTATTTGAATGAAATATTAAAAAATCATTATCAAGCTATTATTTCCTGTCGTTAGCGTTATATTTATATTGAAAATATTGATAATCATTGACCATCGACCACCAATACCATCATCGTCATCAGTCAATAGTATTTCATTGAATTGATCGTTTTTCTTTGGAACAAAAAAAAACACGCTTCGAATAGACATGTAAATATTTAAATATAAATATAAATATTTCATATAAATTTGTCTGAAATTTTTTTTTTTTTTTTGAAATCAATATTTCATCGATCAACAATCAGTTGTTAATCGACTTTTGTCAATCGGTAATTCACATCGAAAATTTTTCAATTTGACAAAATCATCGAATATTAAATTCATTTGAATTCTTTATTCCATATTTAATTGTTAATTCCTTTTTTTCAACATTTCGATAAACAAAGTTCTTGTAGTCAACCAATCATCAATTCAAAAAAAAAATGAGAAAAATTGTACAAATCAATGCATCCATTGATGATCTATCGAATCATCATTTGGATAATGAAACAAATGAATCAAGATCAATAAAAACAAAATTCTATTCATTATTTAATCAACAGAAAAATAATATCAACATTAATAATGATGATCATCATAATCATAATGATGAAACAAATAATTATATTGATGATGAAAAATTTTCATTCAAAAAATTAGTAAAATATTATCAAAAATTTATATTATTTTTATCATTATTTTCATTGTTTATGAGCATAATATTATTATTCATCGGTACATATGCATATTATGAACTACATATAATCAATAATAATAATAATAATAATAATATCAATATGAATATGAATAGAAATTTATCAAATTTAAATTTTTATAAATCAATTATGCAATTTTATGGTATTGATGAGCGAAAATTATCAATGTTATATCGTATGGAACCAACAACAACAACAACAACAACAACAGGAGCAGCAATTGAAGCAGATATAATCGATTCAATGAAAATTCAAAATAATGATCATATCATTGACAACAATATGGATTTGTATGAAAAATTACATAGCTGTAAGTAGCGTACATTTGTTTAGCAATAAAGTGATTTTTTTCTCATCTTCTTTAACATTTCTTTGATTAATTAACAATCATATTGAATAAATAATTATTCAATATGATTCAAAATTGAAATGGCAATAATTTGTTTACAAGTTTCCATTTCAAAAAATAATGCAATTCAAATTGTCTTAAATTTGCATTTGAATGGGAATAATTTTTGTTTTTCTCGAAACAAACAAGAATTTCTTTGAAACAAAAATAATTAACAACTTATGCCAAGAATATCATTTATTTATTTATTTTAAATTCTTATTTCAAACAGAAAAAAAACATTAATTTCTTGGAAAATTTTCTTGTAAAAAACATGAAAATATAAATTTCCATTTGAATTAAGAAAAAAAAAAATTATGGAAATTTTTTGAAATTTCAAATTTTTTCTTTTATTATGAATTTAATGATTTACAAAATTTGAAATCAAAATGAAATATTAAAAGAAAAAAAAATTGACCTCGGTCAATCTGATCAATGGCTCATATTCATGCATCATAACTCAGAGCTGCTGCACACTAGATTATTACATTATTACGTGCATGTGTTCGTGCATATATTTTTCAATGTACAATGTGCACATATACATGCAACAAGATAATGTAAATTGAAAAATTGAAAACAAAATATTCATTTATTTCTCTTTTTTTTCAATTATTTCAAATGAGAAACATTTCAAGAAATATTTCAAAATAATTGAACATATTGCCATCATCATCATCATCATCATCATCAACAGTAAATAATAATATTGACACGAGATTTTTCTTTTTTTTTTACCTTGTCCTTTTTGCCAATCATTTCTGTCTCTTTTGTTTTGCATCATACATTGTATTATTGTTGTTGTTTATTCATTTTTCTTATTGATTGAAAAATACAATTGAATTTTGACAATAACAGAAAACAATGTTGAACAATGATGCATCAAAAATATTTGAAATAATAATTTTGGGGAAAAAAAAGACAATTGTCACCATTTTGGAGCTATTGCTGTCGTTGTTAATGTTGAAATATTGATATTGATTCAAATTGAAATAAAAAAAAAATGAAATTTCATTTAATTTCAAATCAATTTTGAAATTAACGAGTAAACAACAACAACACTAATAATAATAATAATAATGTTAACATGAAATTATTCATTTCACTAAATTTCAAACAAACAAAAAAATGTCTGAAATTAAAATGATAATTAATTTGAAATAAATAAATGAATAGATTTTCATTTATTTCATATTTTTTTTTCATCTTCTCCCTTTTGAAAATGAATGAAATGTTCAAATGTCCAAGTAATTTGCACTGAAGATTTGAATTAAATTCAAAGGCAATAAATCAATTGGATTTTGAATCAATAATTGAATGAATGTATTTATTTTAATAATTGCAAATAATAAAAAAAACACAGAATCAATTAAATGTCCAAATAAATGAATGAATGAAGAATTAAATCATCGAAAAAAAACAAAGTAATAAAACGACCACAAATCAGAGAATCAGAGATGAATTTTGAATTCTACAATGATTATTGATCATGTTTGTTTCTAATTTTTCATTTTACAAATGCAATAATACGAATGTTGAATTTAAATTTTTTCATTTTTTCATTTCAACAAAAAAAAAATATGATATAAACATTAATGGTGGTTAATTAACATAAAATTTTATGTTAATTAATCGATATGTTTTATCATATTTTTAGTTTTTTTTTGAATGATAATGATCGCAATTTTTTCCTTGGTAAACAACGTTAAAAGGTAAACAAACAAACCAAAAACATGTAAATGACCAGTGATTAGTGTAAATTATGAACATGAATGACTGAATGAATGAATGAATTAATTAATTAATCAATCGATTAATTATTTAAATATTCCCAGAAAAAAAACGAAAATAAAATATTGAAATATGAAATAATAATCAAATGAAAGCTTGCAATGATTGCTGCAAGATCTGATTGATCAAGTTTGACAACGGGTGAATTTGAATTGAAATTTTTATTTTCCATTCATTCATTTATTAGTGAAAATATTTGAACATTAAACAATGAAAATATCGAAAAAAGTGTTTGACTATTTCTTAATTTTTTTTCTTGTCTAAAATGACATTTTAATCATTTGCTGCAAGCAGCAGCATCAGCAGTATTGGTTGATGATTGTTGGTTGATGATTTTGGTTGATTCATCGATTCATTGTCATGATTATTTTATCTGTCTGTCTTGTCAAAACAATAGCAAGCAAACAAACAAACAAACAAATCAATAATGCTTCAGATATGAAATTTTTTTTGATATTCATAGTTAAATATATTGTTTTTCTTTGTTTTTCAAAATTGCAAAATTAAAAGTGAAAAAAAAACATTATGGAAAATTCAATATTCAAATTGAAAATTATGGAAAATATTCGCCAAAATAGCAATATTTCAATTGAAGGCAATTGAATGAATTGAAAAAATGATAATTTCTTCTAATATTTTGCTTGTTTGTTTGTATACATTTTCTATCGATTTCATAAGTATTTAATGTTGATAATAATGAATGGATGAATGAATAAATAAATGAATAATTTCTTGTCTGATTATCCTTGACCTGACATGGTCATTCATTTCAAAAACAACTACACAAACAATGATAAATGCAATCAAATATTGAATTTTGGCAAGAGAAATAAGAAGAAAAAAAATAAGAGAAACTTTGTTCTCTTTCACAATTTCTATTTCCAATTTATTTTCATGTTGATCTTTGAATTGGCAGATGATTTTTAATGATGATGATGATGATGATGGTCATGATAACAGAAAATTTCAACAGAAATAAAGTAGAAATTGAAACAAACAAAATGATAAATGAATGAATGAATCATTAATGAATGATGTCTGGGGAATGTATCGATTTAAAATCAATTACAATGTACAAAATGATAATGATTTGGTTAAATTTTCAATTTCAAAAAATCCATTTCCGATTTCACAATTTTTTCCCTTTTCACGATTTCTCTCCATGTCTCCCTTTGAATTTGTTTCACCTTTGAAATGCTTTCAATAATTATTTCAATATTTTTTAAATATTTTGTCTTTAATTGTCTATCAATCGTTCAATTATTTATTCAATATTAATTATGATTATGTAATTATTTGAATATAAATTAATAATTCGAAAATTAATTGATTTTTCTCTCTTTTATTTCAAATCAAGATCAAATAAGCATGCTGTTCGTTGCCGTTATATCCATATTAATCGAAATCGGTTTGATTTGTTGTATAATATTTGAAAATTTCAAGCTAAGCATATTGTACGTGATTGTTCTGCTTATTGGCCTGTATAATCATTTATCATCTTTACCGTCATCATTTTCAACATCATCTTCTTCATTGAAAACAAATAAATTAATGATTGATAATATTGATGATCAATCGCCATCAACAACAACAACAGCGACAACATCGATAACATCAATATCATTCATATATCAATTATTGCTGATTATATTATTGATATTTTATTCATTAACAATTAAAACAAAGAATAAATCCTCGAAACGTTTATCATTATTATATCATAATAATAATAATAATGATAATAATAATATAAATATCAATCAAGACAATAATAATAATCAAAATAAAAATAATGATATTGAATTAAATTATAGACAATAAATTTTTCAAATATTTTTCAAACAAATACCCGCTACAAAACAATACAGAATGTCAATTTACAAAACAATTTCACACAAACATATAGAATAATCAAATACACTAATCAAATATAAATAAATGAATTAATGAATTGGAATCGAAATTGGATCATTTGTCAAAAATCACTAAATCATTGGGGCTCATTCAAAGATATATATTAATGTTATTATAAACTACATTGACCATTGATAATATTGATCGAAATTGGTGTATTCTTTTTTTGAATTTGTATTTTATTTTTTCTTTCTTTCTTTCATTTACAAATCATGAATAAATAATAAACTTTTAATTAATTGGAAATTTCCAAAGACTATAGCCTTAGATTCTTTCGAAATTTTTGAAAAATTTCCAAAGGTGAATAGATCGAAAAAAAAGTCAAAATTCAAGCCTTTCTCTTCAGTTCATTACAATTCTATGCAGCACTCACCAGTCGCCATCTGTTATGGCAGATTCAAAGAGTAGAAAAAAATAAAATTTTTATTGAAATGTAAATTTTCAAATAGCAATTATTGATTGCAGTAAAATTGCAATGCCATGAATCGATATGATTGATTTATACATTTAAAATAATTGTAAATTTGCTTTTACTTTGAATTTGAATTAAATTTTATTTCATAATCAATGAAATTAATTATCAATTAATGTCAATAGAATAATAATAATAATAATAATAATAATTGTAATGAAATCAAAGATTATTTGAAATTCATTTAATTGATTGATTCACATTTGTATTATTTAAAAATATATTATATTTATATCTATAAATGATTTGTCAATGAATGAATTGAGAGGAATAATTTTTTTTTTTTTTTTTTTTTTGCAAATCAAATGAAATTAATTATTTAATTGATTGAATAATCATAATTATTAATTTATGATGATGATGAATGAATGAATAAATGAATGAATGCAAGAAAAAAGAATTTTTCTGGTAATAAAATAGCAAAAATTAATTTTGAAAAAAGCATTGAATTGTTTTTTGAATTTTTTTTTTTCATTGAGTCTTTGAGATTTATAATTTGAATTTTTTTTTTTTTTTTTTTTGAATGGATTAATATGAAATTCGAATGAGTAATTGATCAATAATAGAATGGATTACGTTTTCGTATTCCACAATATTGATTCAATGTTTTAGCTCCGCATGGTTGACGGCAACAATCATCGACTACACCTCGTTTCGGTTTCATAGCTGCTAATCGTTGTTGTTCATTTCGGATTTGTGATTCAAGATAATTTTCATAGATATAATCCATAAAATTTTTACTTTTATTCGATGATAAATATTTTTGTTGCTGTTGTTTTTTCAATTGTTGTAATCTTGGTCGATTAATTTCATTGTTATGATTATTATTATTATTATTATTATTATCATAATTATCCATTTCATGATCATCATGATATTTATATTTCAATATATTCATAATATCATTCAATTTAAAATCATCATCATCATATGCCAATTCATTATAATTAATGCTATCATCATAATCATTTGATGATAATTCATGTTGTTGTTGCTGTTGTTGTTGTTGTTGTTGGCGATAAAAATGTTGCAAATTACTATTATCATCATTATAATTACTATTCATTGTTTCTATGATTGTGTTGAGGAAAGTGTATAGAAATAAAATCGAATTAATTGTTATTAATATTTGAATATAAATATTATGAGTGAAAATTTAAGAAATTAAAATAAGAACTTGAGAAAATCATTACCATCATTAAATGATGATAAAAGCATTGGAGATGAAGTCATCATTGAACGTTTCTTTGCATAATAACCTTTACAATATAATGCTAATACTTTGATCAAATTTTCACCACAATAACGTTGTTTTTCTACACCACGTGTTTCAACTTTAATCAATGATGTTGATGATGATGGAATGATTGGAATATTTTCATTATTTGAAGATGATGAACCAGTCATCATTGTATCGGCTATTGTTTCGCGAGCTGAAAATTTTTTTTCGAATAAATTGGATAGAAAAAAAAAGATTGAAAAATCATAATTATTATAGCTGTTTTTATCATAAATAATATTATTATTTTCATAACTATTACCAATGGCACCATTTAAATTTTCGTTAATATTTTCATTATCAATATTTGTTGCTTCAACAAAATAATTATTATTGAGATTAAAATTTTTATCAAAAATTAATGAATTAAATAAAATGATTGTAATTAATAAAATTGAAAATTTATTCAATGTTGAATCCATTTTGATTAATTATTTATTGATTGAATTATTATTTAGTTTTCGTTTGTTGAAAGCAAAAAATTGAATCAAATTCAAATCAAATTTGAAGCAAAATTCTTTGTAGAATTTCAAATAATAGCAAGAAGAAAAATGATGTTGAAAATTATCTTATCATATCAGAAATTTTTGATTATATTTTATCTCAAATTTTGAAAATCTAAAATTTCTTGATTCCTAGAAAACATCAGTGATGAAATAAAATTTCATAAATTTTTTCTCAAGTTTTTATACCGGAGAAGACAGAAAAAAAAATTGATTCGTTTTTTTTTTCTTTTTTAGAAATTTGAAAATATCAGAACCTAATCAAAAATTCTTGGGTAATTATCATCATCATCATCATCATCATCATCATTTGCGCATTCTGCAACAGCAACGAAAATATCTCACATATTTTTGACGTAAGGTCTTTCATTTTTTTTTTTTAATATTTTTCTCTTGCTTAATTCAAATTAAATCTCGAATCAAAGTGATTCAAAGTAAAGAGATTGAAAGGCCAAAGAAAAAAAAATTAACCAAAATCTTGGAAATTAAATCAGAAATGAAATGAAAAAAAAAATTTGAAACAATTTGAATCGATTTTTTTTTCTTTCATTTGGAATTTCTTGAATTCAAAAAAAACAAAAATTTCCATTTAAAAAAAAAATGTTTTATCACAAATACAAACGTTGTGTGTGTGTATTGGCAAACGTGGGTTGAAAATTCTTGATTAAATTTTTTTTTTTCGATTACATTTCACTCTTTCTTGGCTTTTTTGGAAAAATTGAAAAATTCCAATTTTCAATTTCAAATCAAATTTCAAATAATGAAAAAAGAAAAAGAAGAATTAATCATTAATATACAAATGAAATGAATTAAGAAAAATAAACGAAAAAGAAGTAAAAGTAAAATTAAATTATTTCCAAAAATCAAAAAATTAAGAAAATCCAAATCAATTAGCAAAGATTTTCATTTTTCATTTTTTTTTTATTGCACCAATTTTGATTTCCCTTTTTTTTCTCCTCATTTTTTTTTTTGCTACGCTAAAATTGAATGTCACAAATCAGTTAAATCGGATCAAACAAATTCGATTTGATTTGAACACATCAATGTTAAACATTTGATAATTGTCAAATGTTTATGAAGGAGAAAAAAATGAAATTAAAGCGAAATTCCGGTGATTTTAAATTTTGTAAAGAATAGTAAGAATAATTCTTCAATTTTTTTTATTAAAACATTTTTATTTTAAATTTCTTTCGTCGTTTGATATTGATTGACATTTTTTTTACAGTTATGATGATTGACCTTGGTCACATATCATTCAATCAATATGCGTGTGTGTATTGATTCATTGGTATAAATTAAATCCTTTTTTTTTCTTTTTAAAATTTTTGTCATATGATTTCTTGAAATTTGTTGTTTTTTTTTGAAATTGAAAAAAATTCAATCAATCATCATTTTCTTGGTCGAAAAACAAAAATTTTCAAAAAAAATATCCAAGAATTCAATTTCAAATCATCGATACACATTTCAAGATTCTGGCCGTTTTTATTATAATTATTATATCAAGTAAGTAAATTGATAAATTATCAATTTTCACCTTGATAAAAAAAATTGATCTAAATTCAATTTATTTGCCCATAAATTTACTGCCAAAAACAATAACAATAATATCAATTATCCTTGTTATTATTATTATTATTTGTTTAAAATGATTCAATATATTTGCGTGTGTTTTGAAAAAATAATAATAATAATATGTGAAACAATGAAACAGTTACAACGATAATAACTATAACCATTGGTACAAATTGAAGCAAAATTGAAATTTTAACCCAAAAAAAAACAAAAATTTGTTCAACAAAATTAGATTGAAAACTTGCGAAAACAAGCAGCAACAGCGACAACAATAATTGATGTTTATTTCAAAAATAAAAAAAAACAATAATCCTTTTATTTTCAGAAATAATTGAAAGCCAAAATTTGAAATAATTGAAAGCCAAAACAATTTTCAATGACATTCAAAACAAAATATATTCGACAAAATGATATTGAGAAATACCTATGAAAAAAAATTGAAATTGAAATTCAAAGTTTCAAATTTTGAATCATAATTAAATTGAACTAAAAAAAAAGCGAACAAAAATCAAATGATAAACCAACCGAGAAAAAAAATGAATGAATGTATGGATAGATACACACACACACACATACACACACGGTTTATTTCACACATATTTAAAATAAATGTTGGTAAATATGGCCCAAAAAATAATTATTTATTTACTCATATTCATTTATTCAATCATATTCATATTTTTGTTGCAATTTTGTTGCTTAGAAAAATTATCATTGAAAAATTGTAATTTACAATTTCTCACCTAACAATAAAATATACAACAAAACTAACCAAAGTAATGCAACGCTCGATTGGATTCATTTTTTACCAAACACTAATCATATCATTTGAAATAATGTTGGAATTGTTCATGATTTTTTGTTGTTGATTTTTTAATGAAATTTCACTAGTTTTAGGTTTCGGTTTTTTTTTACAAAAAGCAAAATTTTCGTTACAATTTTGAAATATTTTTCATTTCATTGAATTATTCATTCATTTTATTCGACTTTTCTTTCTTTGTTTCTTTAATTTTGCACAACAATTTTCACTGTCGTAATTTTCAATTTTGATTTCCTTCTGATTTTCCTTTATTTTTCAGAGAAAAAAAATATCCATACATACATACATTCAAACAAAATGTAATGAATGATTCAATGAGTGTCATTTTGTTTTTTTTTGTCATGTAGTCGATTGTCTATTGTTTTTTCGTGGTTATTTCGTATGCATTTTGTTCATTCATTCATTTATTCGTTCATTTGTTTATGATTTCTAAATAAATCAAAACAAAAAAACGCAAAACTTAAAATAGATTAGACAAAAAAAATCTATACGTTTTATTCATTTAAATTCATTCATTCATTCATATTTTGTTGGTTTGTTTGTTCAATTTTTCATTTCTCAATAAATTTATGAATATATATATACATATATCAATACACATACGTAAAACATGAACAAATTTTTTTTTTCTTCAATTTCTCGTGTTTTGCGAATAAAATTCAATATAAATTTATGAGAAATTTTATCGAAATGTAAAATTCAAAAATTTCAAACATTATTTGAAATTTCATATCCTTTTCTTGTTTTGTTTTTTTTAAAATAATATTTCAGTGCATTCAAATTTCAATTTTTATTTTTGATTTATATATATCAATACTTGATCACACTAAATATTGATATCATTATCATTTTTTGAATTAAAATAAAAAAAAATTATTGTCATTTTGAAACAAACAAACAAAAATTTTGAAAATTTTTAAATTTTTCAAGTTTTATTCTTAAAATAATTCAAAGATTGAATAGATAATCAATCAATCATTCATTTATTTGTTCAATACATTCAGATTATAATCAAAATCAATCAAAGGTATGTAAATCACTCACTTGTTCAATTCATTCATTCATTCATCAATCGATCGATCGATTGATTGAATGATCGATACATTGATTCATTCATTCATTTTTTCAAACCAATCAAACCTAAATACAATTTTGATTGATAAAATATTTTTTTTTTCATAGTCTGATTATATTATAAGGTTTATTACGTTTTTCATTTTTTTCATTTTTGTTTGTTTGTTTGTTTGTCACATTCGTACATTTGATTATCATTGAATTTCATTTATTTCAAAAATTATCAATTTTTATAAAATTTTTCCATTTAAAATACAAAAAATCAAAAAAATTAAAAATGAAAAAACAAAAGTTTAATGAATGACGATGATTTGCACCACACACACGCACTATCCATCATCATCATCATCATTACTTTGTGTTTTAAATTTGTTCACACGTCAAAGCCATTAAAAAACAACAAAACAAAAAAAAATTTGATTTTTTTTTTCAGTGAAAATTAACCTTTACTTACACACACACACATACACACATTGAGTGTGAATGAATTAGAATAAAAATTTTATATTGAATTGAATTGAATTGAATTGAATTCAATTCAATATACACAGCCGTTGAATTGTTACAATTGATTAATTTTTTTTCTTTTTCATTCGTTCGATTGATTTATTGATTGATTGATTGACGTATTTACACAAAAAAAAAAAAAAAAAAAAAAATTTTCCCAGTATTGATGACCATTTTTTTTCGTTTTTGTTTTGTTTTGTGAAAATATTTTGGTCTTCCTTTCTACTTTTTTTTTTTTTTAATATTTTGGCTAATCAATCTCTAATCAACATATGACAAAAGCGAAAAAAAAAACAAAAGCAAAAACACTTAAAATCACACGTACACACACACAGAGTTTATTTAAATACAATGACAATTCTGATAATTGACCGATGAATTTAAATTTCTCTTGTTTTACAAAGAAAAAAATAAATAAATAAATAAATTCATAGCAGTTAATTTTGATGATGGCATTGTTTGATTGATTGATTGATTGATCGACATTCAACGTCAAGATTTTTTTTTTTTAATTTTTTTGGTTATAAAATCTAATGTTTAACTTGAATTTTGCTTAGTCTTGAATTTTTTTTTTTTTTTTTTTTTTTGAATGTCATCTCTGATAGAATAAAAGCAAAATTTATTTTTTTAAAATTTGTGATTTGATTTTTTTTTGATTTTATTTATTTATTATTTTAGATTAATTTTTTAAAATCAAATATCGACAATTTTTTTTCAATTCGTTTTAAGAAAAGAAAATTTTTTCTTAGTATAATGGATAAACAACAACAACGACAACGACAATCTCAACAACAGCAGCAGCCACAAGCAGCAGAACAAACACCGCAACAACAACAACAACAATCAACCAAATTATCGATACAAGAATTTTATAAAGGAAAATCAATTTTCATCACTGGCGGTAGTGGTTTTATTGGCAAAGTTTTAATTGAAAAATTATTATATTCATGTCCAGAAATTGAACGTATTTATTTGTTAATACGTTCTAGTCGTGATGGTAAACCATCACAACAACGTTTAGAAGATGAAATATGTAAATCTCGTGTATTTCAAATACGTAATAACAATAGTAAGCAATATGATTTTAGTAAATTAACTGCTATTAGTGGTGATATGACAAAACCACGTCTTGGTATATCGGATGATGATTATCAAACACTTATTAATAATGTATCGATTGTATTTCATTCGGCTGCCACTGTTCGATTTCATGGTCCATTGAAAAAATTCATTGATCAAAATGTTTTTGGTACCGAATCGGTTATGAAATTATCTCGGGACATGAAAAAATTGCAGGTAAATTTTGTTAATATTATTTTTCATAGAAAAATTCATTTAAAATTACTTATTTATTCATTAATCTTTCATGTAAAGACAATAGTATATGTTTCAACTGCATATGCCAATTGTAATTTGATCGAAGTAGAAGAAAAAGTTTATCCATTACCAGTTGATGTTGATGAATTGATTAAAAAAATTGTCGACGAAAATAGCACTGAAACACCGAACATTGGTCATCCATCTTTGATGGGACGTCCAAATTCCTACACAATCAGTAAAGCAATCGCTGAAGCAGTGGTTGAGAAAAAATATTCTGATTTACCTGTGGTAATTTGTCGTCCATCGATTGTCACCCATGCATACAGTGAACCTGCTGATGGTTGGTGTGACAGTTTAAATGGTGTCGCTGGTGCTCTTATACTTGGTGGACTTGGAATTGCTCGAACTATGCAGAGTATGTTAATTTTTTTATTCAATTTTAAGTCAATCTTAATTTTTAAAATTTCCATATTTTTCTAGTGCGATGTAATTATATATCGGATATAATTCCAGTAGATTTTGTAGCCAATTCTTTGATTGTTATTGGCTACCATTCGTCAATGTATCCTGAACAACGTAAAAAAGTTGTCCATATTTCATCTGGTCATAAGAATCCGATATCATGGGAACAAATTCTAAATTATTCACGATGCGCTGCATTGAAAACGCCTTCAGTCAAAATGGTCAGACCGATTGCAGAGAATCCAATCAGTTCTGACACATTCATTGGACGTATTAATCATCATTTGACAGTGTTATTTTCGCACATTTTATTTGCTTATATTTTTGATTTGATATTATTGATTTGTCGACAAAAACGTATTATGGTTGATGTGACTAATAAATTACATCGTGTATTAGAAGTATTAGAACATTTTACCAATCATCAATGGCTATTTCGAAATGAAAATTATTCAAGAATCTTTGAATCATTACCAGAGAATGAGAAAAAAATGTATCCATCAAATGTAGAATCAATCGATTGGATACAATATTGTAATTCATTATGGTCTGGTTCTAGACGTTATCTAATCAATGAAGATGATTCAACATTTAAAGATGGAATACGTAGACATAAAATGTTGAAATTATCATATGGTTTATTGAATTTTATCATCTACACAACATTATTGTTGACATTTGGTTATTTAATGATGATAGTAATTCAACCATATATTAAGATACAATCATCGTATTGATTAACAATTATTGACCATTCGACTAAATTGACTAATTATTATGAAAAGCAGAGAATGTATTTTGCATTTTTATTCCTTAATTATATATATATATATTTATGACCAATCAATATATGTATGTTTAAATTATATATTTTTTAAATATTTTGACCCAAAACAAATACACACACATACAAAGAAATTCATTGGAAAATGGGAACAAAACAAAATTTTGAATGAATTAATCAATCAAATTAATATGACAGGTTTTCTTTCTAATTTTCTTTTTTTCTTTTGATCAATCATTATAATTATTATTATTATTATTTAGAAATACAATATTCGTAAACAAATACAATCGATTTTATGTTTCAATTATTTCGATCCCAATTTTTTAAACCCCTTCATTTTGATAATTGATATATCTATATTAATATTATTTTGGTATCATTGAATCATTATATTGTCGGTGCAAAGTGGTAAAAAGGGTTAATAAATTTTTTATTTTTTTGTTAATTTTGATTTTTTATTTTGGGAAAATATACATTGTAACTGCCATCTTGTAGCTCGGATTCATACGAATGATGCTTTGCATAAATTTTTGTTCACATTGAATCATTGTTTGGTTGAAATATTCATCATTTGATTCATCGTCGAAATGCTGTAGGAAAAGAAGAAGAAGAAGAGACAGAAAATTTGTAAATTTTTTTTGTCTTCCGAATTTGATTTGGAAAAAAAAAATCAAAAATAACAAACTTTTGTAAGCGATTGGTTGATTAACGTAACACAATTGTTTGCTGAATGAATTATGAGTATCAGTGTTGATATCGATTTCCTCTAAATCATACTATTATTTGTTGATGATACATATAAAATTCGAGAAAAATTTAGAAAAAAAAATTATAATTATCAATTAATATTATTATCATAATCACGTCAATTGATTTTCAATTTTTAAAATTTTTGGAATTTAAAAAAAAAATCACATTCATTTTGTTGGAAAAATTTAATTCATCGAAATTTTGGTTTTCTCGAGAAATGAATAATAATTTTCAAAAATTATAACATACTTTAAAACGTTGACCTGTTGTCGATAAATGATAATTATGATTAATAATATTTGTACGCAATAAACGATTATTGATTGGTTGTATTGGACGAAAATTATCTTGATGTCCATCATTTTTAAGCAATGTACGTAATTGATATAATTGATTATTACTAATATATAATGGTTTATTCAATATAATCCATTGTACTGTTTCAAAACAAGCTGGCTGTGTTAATGAACCTTCATAAGTGACAAATTGTTTAGTATCCGTTAATAATTCTTTTAAATTTAAACGATTTAATTGTTGTACATCGCCTGTTAAGTGGTAGAAAAAAATGGATTTCATATTATATTAAGATTATTTAAGATGTTATTTTTAGATCCAAAAAAAAACTTACGAAAAAATAAATAAAAAGAATTTAAATAATGAGATTATTTTCAAAAAATAAAAATTTCAAATTTTTCAATCCACAAATTCAATTCAAATGAATGTACTCCGACAACACAAAACACAGCATAATCAAGCACAAAGAGAGATTGATTGTAAATTGAAAATTGTAAATCAAATTACAATCAATTGACCACTTGTATTAATAATAATAACACAATTTTTCCTTGTTCATATGCAATCATATATAAATATATTCATTATTCACACTAATATTCAATCTCCGAATCATCGGATATATTCTCTTTTTCGACAGATAATTTAATCTACTATTTTATTTGAATTATGTGATCACTTTCAATATAAATATCATTATTAATGTTATTTTCAACGGAATTTTTCCAAGATTTCTCCAATTTCAAGATGACCAGTATGATCATTGTTGTTATTCACTTAATCAACCAATGATTATTATTATTATCATAATAATAATTTTTACAAATGTAAATACATGAAATACATTGATGTACATACATATTTACATGAATCAAATTTTAATTTTACTTTTTTATTTATCCATGTTTATAAATTGCGTGTCATCTTATACAATGATCATACATGAAAGAATAATAATAATAATAATAATAAAATACAAAATGAATGGATTAATAAAATAAATCTTCATTGAAAATTATTTACATAAACTAAACACACAAGCACACGCACACACACACTCACACACATACAACAAAACCAAATTAAATCAAGTATGTATTCATATATGGATGCTTTATTTTGTGTTATTTTCATCATTTGTTGTTTGAATTCAAAATTGTAAATCATAATTCTCATTGTTTGAATCAATTCTTCAATGTTGATTATGTGTGTGTGTGTGTGTGTGTTGTATTCATTATTCATCTTTTTTTGTATTTCCCACTTGAATTTATTTATTTTGTATGTATTTTATTCAATTTTCTTTTTGATTTTATCATCAAAGAGAATACAGCTGCTGATTTTATTAATATGATGATGATCACTTTTGATCATATTTATCATGTTCATTATGAAGCATATGGTATATATATATATTTTTCATATTTTTTCAAATGAAAAACGATTGCACTGTATCGATATTTTATCAATATGAATACATTAGGTTGTTCGAAAAGTTCTGGCTAATTTTCATCAGCGACATGTTATTGATTAAGCGGAATGAACTTTTCGGACAGCCTAATGCAACATATGAGTGTAGACTTGAATATATGTGCATTTATGTATATTTTGAATATGATGAGTACTCATAAAAATAGTTTCAATGTTTTTTTTTTTCTCTCTCTCACTCGATTTTTTAATGATGACAATATTCATATAATTATAATCATAATTAATTAATGCATCAATGATTCATTGTCATTTTGTTTCGTTATCAGTTTCGTTTCCAATAATGATGAATAATAGTTTCGATTTTCACTTTGTCTGTCTCTCTCACTCTCTATTCAACTATGAAATATTTTTTTTTTTTTTTTAATAATTAACCAAACATCTGTTTCATTGTGATTGTCAATTAATTTTTTTTTCAATTTTTTTCTTTTTTTTGACACTTTATCACCAAAGTGCCGGGTTTTTCTATTTTGCCGTTCTATTTTACATGTTAAATTAATTATTGAACATTAATTTTGATTGAATTTCAAAACCAATGAGTTTGAATGATTAAAATTTGAATTTTTAAAAATAAAATTTTCAATTTTTACATACCTCTATTACTGATGTTTTTGAATGAATTAATCATTGATTTCAATTGTAAATTTGTTGTCATATTTTTAGTCATTTTGATCATAATCGAAATACCAATCAAACCATTTGGTGAATATTTTGCTTCACTCCAATTTGAATATAATTGTCCATTATAACCATAGAATTGTAATTCACCAGAAAATTGTAAACGATTAATCGTATGTTCTGATCCACGATTATTTTCTCTACCAAAATGTAATGTTACATTTGACAATGTATATTGATAACTTAATGGACCACCATTGATTAATATTGGTTTAATATTTTGTTGATCAATTTCAATATTAATACTACGGCCAGTATTGATTAGTTTTCCATTTAAATAATCATCACCTTTTATTTGTAATTCATTTAAATATGGATCATATATTAATAATTCAGTATCAATATTTATTGGTGATTGTTTACGTCCTTTACTACAATGTGACCATTTTGGATTTAAACGACCCCAAAAATCTGGACCTAATTTATTTATTCGGTTCATAATTATTTTTTTTTTTTTTTTTTTGAAAATTCAAATTTATTTATTTATTTATTCATTTTCAAATACAAAAAATAAAACCATAATCAAACATAGAAAAAAAAACAAATCATCAGCCCACAAACCCAAAAGAAAATTAACCAAAGTTAATTTGTTTTTTCTCGATTCATTTTACATTTCACATTTCCATTACGAAAAAAAATGCATTTGACATGAATGTCAATCACAATTATATCACAACGATTGAATAGACGAGAAAAACATTTGGTTTTTTTTTGTTCAAAATTTTCGGGTAAAACCTCTTCAAAAACAACAACATTAAATAAACGAATGAAAACATTTTTTTTTTCAATTATTATTTTCATTCAAAGACGATTGAAGAAGAAAATAAAAATTGGAAAAAAAATGAAAATTAAAATCAAAAATAAATGAAAAAAAACTATTACAAACAATATTCAATTCTACAAGTGTACCCGATTGTAAATGTCCAACAAACAAACATTTGAATTGCTTGCTTATGGTTGTCACTGTTGTTTATGTTGTTGTTAAGGGTTGAAAATTCTAAATATCCTCAGTGAGAAACATATATGTGTGTAAATACCACGATTTTTGAGGCTATGAAATAAATAAATATCATTCAAACAAAAACAAAAAAACAGAAAAGTAATTTTGACAATTTCAACAATTTCAACTGATAATAATAATGATGATGATGAGGAGGAGGATGATGATGATGATGATGATGAGGAGGAGGAGGATGAGGAAAAAAATGTAATTAAAATCAATACATTTTGAACAAAAACAATTAAATGGTCAAATAAATTCTTGGCCCATGCATGTGCTTGTGTATTCATTCAAGCACAATTGAAAATTCTTTCAAAGCAGATTCAGTATTTATTTTTTCACTAATTTTCAATGTTTGCTCACTGATGTTGTGGTCAATGATTTGAGAGCAGCAAAAGAATCGAGAAAAAAAAACCAATTAACACTTGGACAAAGAACAAATATAATTATCGTTTACAATTCTACCACTAAGACTATTTAACTTTTAACTATCTTGGTCTGATTTAGCGTTTTAATGTGAAAATTTTTTTTTTAAGAAAAACTTGTTCAAAATAATAAATAAACAAATACCTGAAATTCCTTCATATGTCCACCATGAATCCCAATCGGCTTTGACCATTATTGGCGATAATCGTTGTTCATATTGTTGTTGTTGTTGTCGTTGATGCAAATGATTTGGTTTATTAATATTTGGTTTTTGATAAATGTATGAAATTAAAATTAAAAATAATAATAAATGATCAATGATTATTGATCGTATTCGATTGATTATTGCTCTATATGATCTGATTATTGATGATTTCATATTTTTTTTATTTTGATTGAATCAAATTCATTCATATCAATTTGATTGAATTGAAATTTCAAACGTAAAAATTTATCTTTATTTCATCTTGATTTTGTGATTCACAAATCAAAATCAAACTAATCAACTAAATAATCACAATGATAATAGTAAACATCTTTTCCAAAAACGAATCAATTTGAATTTGAAAGAATAATATTATTGAATAATAGAATAAATATTTGACTTTATCTTCATATATTTGTATTGGTAAAATTTTTTGTAGCTGCGCAGAATTAGCGTGGCGTGTCAAAAATTCAATTCAATTGGCATTTTTTGTTTCTTTCTCTTCAACACTGGCCAAAGCTTCATTGTTTTGGTTTCAAAACATTTTGAATTGAACTTAGACTAAAATATTTGTTTATTTTTGTTGGTTATTTTCATATTTAATAAGAATATAAAATTTTCTAAATATAAATCAACAACAACAATAATAATAATAATAATAATAATGATTATAAGGCGTATTTTGTATCCATTATAAACCATTGCGAAAATCCAAACAAAAAAAAACTAATCAAAAGTTCCTCAGAATTCAAATTGGTTTTTTTTCTCGTTCATTTCAAATTTCGTTTCCAGGTACCATTTGTAAATCACAAATGAAGAATAAATATATTTAGAGGATTTAATTATAAAAATTATTAGAATAAAACACAAATTGCAACAAGGCTCGAAATAACCAGTGAATTTCGCTCTGGAATTGCTCTTTGATCGAAAAAATGTTTACACGTGATAGAATCAAATATAAACACAATTTTTGTTAAAAAAAAATTTGCACGCATTTTGTCTTGTTTGTGTAAACAAAATTTAAAATCTAAAAATTTGCTATGAAAACAGCTCAACAACAACAACAACAACAATGTCGTCAGCGTTCAAATAAATGAGTGAAAATGTCAATAATTTGAATGTTGTGATTTGAATTCAAAATGAATTTTTGAATAAGTTTTTTTTTTAAAAACTGTTCATTATTTTTCAGTCAAAATTCTTGGACAAATTTGTTCAAATTTTAGATTTTGATTTTTTCAAAGTAGTCTCTTCTCTATTTTCTTCGTTCATCAATTCAAAAAATCAAGATTATACCTTTGAGTTTTTTTTTAAACAATAAATTTCAATTTTAATTAATCAATTTTTTTTTTGCACTTCTGTATACATTGATCGACTGAAATAACAATGTATTTCAATGTAAATTCACAGTTTATTAGTATTAGCTTAGACTATCAGCGACTTTGAAAAACTTTTAATTCTTCCGAACAAAAATTCACCAGAATAAATGCTTCTTGGTCACTTTTTTCCTCCTCTGAATAGTCAATGGATCCAGCGAAAATACGATTGGAAGAAACCATAGATTATATCAGAAATTTAATTATTTCATAATACATTTGAATTGAAAAATACAAAATATTTACCTTGAAGCAAATTTAACGAGAGTAAAAAGAAATAGAAATCAAAATTCAATTATGAAAAACATATTATCAAATATATCAAACATGTAATAATGATAAAAGATCAAGGAAAAAAAAATATTTGTAATTTCATTTACAAATAATGATGATGATGAAAATGAACAATCATTCATTCATTCATTCATTCTTTGATTCTTTGAATTTTTTTTTTTTGGATTCTTTGGTCGGTCCATTTCTTCTTCTGTTTGATTTGATAAACGAACAATTATATTAAATGGAAATATTCTGGGTAATAATCAAAGATAGAAGGAGAGAGACAGAGACTGTATAAGGTCTCTGCATTGATGAATTCCTTAGATTATTCTGAAATTTAAATTACAATTCTATTCAATTGAATATATTCAAATATAACAATTGAATCAAATTGAACAATCAAATCATTGATCAATTGATTTTAATCAATTATTATTATTATTATCAATTATTAATATATCACATGGTAACAATGGAATGAAAGAGATGGAAAGATTCAAAAATTATGAAAATATTTTCATATTTTCAATGAAAACATTTTGATATTTGAATTTTGTTTTACTTTTTTTTATATTTTTCAAATTTGTTCATTTTTCAAACTCATTCAAATATCTTTGATATCTTTCGAAAGAAAGATACTGATTGAAAATGAATGCGTGTATTGGAAAATAATCTGTGATTCTATTGTTATTCTTGTGTGTGTGTAGTGAATATGAGTAAGTCAATTTGTTGAAACTAAATAAACCTTTGAATTCTTCAAAAAAAAAAAAAAAATTCCAAGAAAAAAAATTGAAAACAATAATTTACTTTCATTTATTTGTATCTAATTTTCAATCGATAAGATATTAATATGCAAAATGAATGTAATTCTATTGAAAAAATAATAATAATAATGAAAATTGAAAAGAATATTGAAATAAACAAATGAATGAATGAATGAATGATAAAATCTTTAATAAAAATATGAAATATGAATGAATATGATAATTGAATGTTCAACGATATCAAATATACAATTACTTTACCCTTTTCGAATAAATAAATAAATAAATAAATACAATATCAATAATTTCAAATTATTGTATGGTATAAATATGGTTGAAAAAAAAAATTCAAAAAAAATTAAATTTGATTAGATTGAATTGAATATATTTCAGATATTCCATAATTGAAAATGAAATAAAAATTCGAATTAAACATAGATGTTACCTCGGTTACTGATTATTTTTTTTTCTCTTTTGATTACTTTTGATTTACTGATTATTCAATATTTAACTTTGTCTTTGAACTCAAAATATGTGTATGTTGTATTTTCATTGTTTTCGATTAATATGTGAAATATTAATTTGTTTATGCTTATGTTTATTCGTTCGTATTTTTTTTTCTCTGTATAATACACTTTGCAATCTATGAATGCAAACAATTACAATTTTATGTAAATTTTTTTTTTCATTTTATTTTAGCTAAGATTTGAAATGGTAAATTTAAAAATTTTCAAGATTCCGGAACAAACATTTCAAAGATAATTTCAAACATTTTTCGCCAGAATTTATGCAGTAAAAAAAGGAAAATCAAAAAATCAGCTCACATTATTTCAATTGGCATTATTTGAAATTAAAAATTTTTAAAGGCGAAAAAAATTTGTCAAAAATTGATCAAAAATTAATTCATGTGTACATAATGTACGAATGCATTGAATGTGATGAAACAAAAATAAAAAACTGATATCAAGATAATTGATTTCAAACATATTTTGAATATATATTCAATATTACCAAATGGAAAAAAAATCGGGAAAAAAAGAACTGAAAATGAATCATGAATCAGCACAATTCATTGATGCAAAATGTATCAAAAAAATAATAATCTCGAAGAAATCAAGCTTCAAAAATTAGAAAAAAAAATCTTGAATAATAGTCGAATAAATCAAATTTAAAGAAGCAATTCTTCTGATATCAATTGTTTACGTTCATCATATTTTGCTCGTAAAAAGCGTACATACAATTATTTTCAAGAGTTTTCAAATCAAAATTCTGTATAAAAAAAATATTCATAAAAATTTCAAAAAACAATTCAAATCATCAATTGTATTGAAATTTTTGAGGGATCGCGCTTGCAAATAAACAAACAAACAATGGCAACAAAAAAAAATATGATTGAGCATCTGTTTTTAAATATTTATATTTACATATAAACAACAAATGAAAAAATATTCAAACTGATTTTCTGATTTGTCTATTTCTACTTTTGCTAATAGTTTTCAGTACATTGGAATAAAAAAATTGTCATCGAAAATAATATAACAAAATCATCTTAGCCTTATTTTGGATGCAAATTTTCATTTTTTTTCTTCTATTCGACTTGAATATGTAAACGATAACAAGATTCGATATGGTTCATGTGTTTTTATTTGTTGGCCAAGTGGTTATTTTGTCTCCGAGAATTGAGTAGAGAAAAAAATGGCAAACACTCAATTGAACCATTCGATATTGGATTTAAAATTAGCCGAAGTGAATCAAATTCAATAATTCAATGAATGAATGATTCAATCAATCAATCAATCAAATGAATCAATTTGAGTGTCATGAACAGAAATGAAATTGAATAAAAGACGGAACAGGTGTATCTTTTCTTCATTGTTTGTTTGTTTGTATGTAAATTTCAATTGAATGTTTGATATTGACAATAAAATATTTACAGCAACAACAACAGCCAAATAGTCATTCAATTATTAACATGACGATGTATATCTGTCATTATAGACATTATTTTTGCTGTATATTTTAATCTGATGTCATAAAATTTATTATCATCATTGATATATATCATCAATCGATCAGTTACCAAGGATTTCAATATTTTCCAATATGAGAAAAAATATATTTAAGATTATTTGTGCTTTTAACCATAAAACGTATTAAAAATTAATAATTTTTTCCAGTCATAATAACAATAGCACAACAACCAAAAATGTATGCAATAATAATAAACAAGATTGGATTGTTGTTGATGGCAAATGCACACACACACACAGATATGTATTTTTCTTGCTTGTTCAAATCAATCAATCAAATCATTGATTTTGATTTCATTCGACTTTTTTCGGATTGTTTTTTAATGTCATCAAAAAAATACACGTAAATAAAAATTGATTAATGGAACAATCAATTATCGTTAATGAACGATCATTTATTGATGATGACAATGATTCAGATGATGGTAATGCTGTGTTTGATTATGACATTGATCTGAATGATCTTGGCAATCAACAAAATGTACAACAACAACAACAATCTTCGATTGATGAAAGGCTAAGAATCGTTGAATATGAACAACAAAGAAATAATCATTTTACACATGAATATTTATTTGATAAAATTTTAAAGCTACAAAATTCATGTAATAATTATTATCATCAAATACAGACATTGGAATATCAATTGAATAAATATAATCAACAATTATATACATTCAAATTATTGTATTTACAAGAAAAACAATCAAAACAAAAATTATCACGTTTATTACAATCAAATCAACGTGAATTAGAATATTATCGACGCCATTGTAAATGTGATTGTAATTTATCGAATAATTCGGCAAATTCTTGCCAACGAAACAAAATGAAAATAAAACAAAAACAACAGCAACAGCCGCACAATACATTAATCATAGATCACAATTTTGATGTTAATAATATTGGTAATGAACAAACAAAAAAATTAATCATGAGAAAAAAACCGAATGAATTTCATGGTATATTTTTTGACATGACGGTGAAATCGGGTGTCATCATACGACAAGTATTGAATAGAAGTGAAGCATATAAAGCTGGCTTGCGAAAAGGTGATCGTATATTGGAAATTGCAGGCATAAATATGCGTTCAACAAATTACCGGATAGCGGAGAAAATATTGTCCGAATGTTTAGATGATGAAGAAATAATAATCAAAATTCATTTCGATATAAATAAATATGAATCTGATCTAAGTTTGTATGAAGCTAAATCACGGCTAATATCATCGAACCATAATAATAATAATAATAATAATCAATCATCGATAAAAAATTCAAATCGTTCATCATTAGTCAGACGTAATGCATTCAAACAAAAAGATCGATCATATAGTTTATATTGTAAACGTAAACACAATGAAAAATTATTGTTATATGAAAATCTTTACATTCATAATATTAATAAACCACGACGTATATATTTAAAATCTAATGAATTGTATCAGAATTTAAGATTATGTGGTGGCAATGCGATCGGTATATTTATTTTTAATATCAATAATTATAATGATAATGATTATAATAATGATGAATCGAATAATCGTCTACAAATTGGTGATCAATTGTTGGAATATAATAAACATTCATTGACAAATGTAACTGCTGAAGATGCATCATTACAATTGGCCAAATATTTTGATCATTATCATTATGATTTTACCAATAACAATAATAACGATATTGTTGAATTGATTGTTTTATTCAACATTGATGGCAAGTGTTTTCAAATATAAATCTGAACATTTATCTGAATTTAATTCAATTTTTTTTCAAATAGTTTTTCAACAAATAAAACAAAATCCTATTGGTGATTCATTTTATATACGAACCAGATTCGATTATGATTCATTAAATATGATAAATAATATTCGTGATAATAATTTATTGATTAAATTCAATAAAGGTGATATATTTTATATTGATAATACATTATACGATGGTAAACCATGCAAATATTGGCGTGCATATAAATTGAATCAATATGGACAATTTATTGAACATGGTTTCATTCCAAGTGAATATAATAATGATTTTCAAATGCTTGAATCAATTTACAATGATCACAATGACATAGATTTGATTCATGGTGATAAAATACAAAGAAATCGGTTACGATTATTGTGGCAATTTTTTCAAAGATTTCTTTCAAGCAAACCATATAACAAACGAAATAATTCCCGGTTACTTGCATCGTTTTCTATTGATGAAGATGATGATAGTTGTCACAAAATTATCGAAAATCAACAGCAAAACAATATAAAATATTGTCGAATCAAAATGTCTGAACAAAATAAGCCACAACCAGTAATAATATTTGGTCCTTATAATTATTTAATCATAAAATTATTAATAAAAAAATATCCAACAAAATTCGCCTTATGTCCGAAAATGATTTCAGTGGTGACCAAAAATGATGATATCAATGAATTGGAAAAAAATTCCATCATGTTCAATAATCAATGCAATAATTATGAATCAATATCAGTGAAAAATATTTATGAAATACAATCACAAAACAAACATCCAATCATATTGACCGATGATATGGAGAATTGTTTGGAGAAATTTCATCAAAAAAATTTTCATCCAATTCTATTTGAGCTGAAATTTACATCATCGAAATATATAAGAATATTTATGAATAATAAATATTTGAATTATATACGTATTAATGATAATAAGCAAAAAATATCGAGAAAAACAGCCAAAAATATTTATAAATATCATTCAAAAATATCGAAAAAAAATTCAAACATCAAACATTTATCAATCATTTGTGATAATTTAGATTTATTGAACATATTGTATCAAATACAACGCAAAATTACATATGAACAAAATAAATTAATTTGGTTAGATTTGTAATTTAAATTAATCAAATTAAAATCAAAAATTAAAATTAAAATTGAATCATTTCTTGTTGTTTTTGCAGCATCAGATGGCAGCGAAATCTTTGGATTTGATTTTTCTCCAATCATTAATGTGATTTAATTTCAAATACAGATTGTAAATTATTTTTATTTGCGTCTTAATTTATCCATTGTTATCGATTGTGAACCACCCAACCTTTATTGCCTTCGTGATAATCTTTGTTTTTCTGAGGAGAATTTAAAGCAAAGATTATTGATCAAAATTGTAAACACTTTAATCAATCATAATTGTAGATTATTTACTTTTGTTTGATATTTGATTTTTATTTACAATAAAAAAAAATATTGTCTGATTGTTGATTTATTTCATTTTTCTTTCTTAATTTCTTTTCCTTAAATCATTATCATTATTCAGATTGTAACCAAAGTAAAGCTATGGGTTACATGATTTGATTCGATTGTTTGAACATAAAATCCGTTAGTTTTTCCATTTGCATTCATTCGAAATGATGAATGGATTTAGGTTTATCAATTTTTAATTTCAAATCTAAGATTTATTTAACGGTTATTATTTATTTTATCTTTATTGACATTTCATAGGCAAGGAAATAATTTTATTATTTTAAACCAAAACAATTCTTGTCACAAGTGTTTAATTATTATTATTATTATTATCATCAAGAGTTGTTATTGCATTTATTGTTATCAATAAAATAGTGTTTTTTAAGAAAAATTTTATTCTCATTGATTTTCAATGATTTTTATTTTTTTGATTACAATTTTTTGGATTGTAATAGCAATCGATCGATGATTGATTGGGCTTGGGTTCAATTTGAAATTAAAATGATTTTCAAAAAAATATTTACGAGATTAATCATCATAAGGTAATGGGGAAAAATATATTTTTTTTCAAATGTTTACGGCGCAAAATTTGGACAAAATATTTCATTTTTTATTTTTCATTTTTTGTAAATCACAAGTGATGACAAATCTCATCATTGTACATTGTTCACATTTGCAAACAAAATTTCGGAAACATGGAAACACGTCTGTATTTTGAAATCAAAATGTGGAAAACAAAACAAACAGATTAACAATTTTTCATTTCTCACATTATTCATTCATTCATTCAAAACATTCAGGTAAAGCATTCATCAAAACAAACAAACAAACAAACAATCATCAAATCATCAATGATTTTTGCAATGTATCCAATGCTTTCGAATCTCGAAATTTTCAATGATGATTAATGATGTGATTTTTCATTTATTTATTTATTTTATCACAAAACCCAAGAAATCAAAACAAATCAAATGTAAAAAAACAAAATGTTTTAATTTTTGAACTTGTACTCTAACACTTGTACTGGTATTTGGTTAAATATTCAAATATTCAACAGGTGTCTACGACAAAAAATATTCATAATTTTTATTTTGTCTGTGTTTGTTTGGTTTGAATTTTTTCTTTTATTTTTTTTACCATGTTTTCAATGACGAATTCCAATTGATTTTTTTGATCAGATTTAAAAATTTCGTACAGTCAAAACCAATCAAATTATTATTAAAAATCAAAGAAGAAATGATGGAAAATAATGATTAATTTAGGTTAAGTTTTCATGCAATTTTTATTTTATTTTTCACAATAATTTTCCAGCAATTTGTTTTGTATCTAAAACAATTTCATTTCTATCATTGATATCTATGATTCATGAATAAATAAACGAATCAATGAACGAATTGGTTGTTCTGGTGATTTTTTCAAAATTTTTATTTTATCTTTTAATTTTTGAAAATTTTTCGCTTTTTTTCTCGGTTTCGATTGTTTATTATTATTATTATTATTATTATTACAATGAAAAATCATCAACATCACTGCCATTAATACAAATGATACAAAATAAATAGTAGAAAAAATCATTGCAATTCAATGCAAAAAAAATAAATCGAAAATAGAAAAATTGAATACCTTAACAACCAAAATTGTTTGGTGATATTGCATTAGTAACGACTGAAAAGTAAAAATGTTTATTATCGCAGATAAATGTTTGTATATTTTTTTTAGTTATTTAGTTTAATCATTTTTCTTTCACTTTTTAGTCAATCAATCAAATTTTATCACCACTAATCATCATTCATATCAACGCATCAATTTTAGCCGGTGAAATATTGTTTTGTTTTGTTTTGTTGATTTTATGATTGTATTAATCTCAAAAATTCAAATTCTTGCCTTATTTTTTTTTTTTTTTTTTTTTTTTTGATCAAAAATTGATTCACCTGAATTTTTTGAATATTTTTTGTTGATAATCAATTCGAATAAATTGAAAAATTTTTAACAAGAAATTCAATGAATAATGATATTATTGGCTTCTTTTGATCTGAGAAAAAAAAATTCTTTGAACAAAATACTTAACAAAAAAAAAAAAAGTAAAATTTCAAGTAAAACTCTTGAAAACAATTGAAAATTATTAAATTTTATTATCTACTAACTACTCGATATTTTGATTAATAATAATAGCAATGATAGCAATAATAACAATAATGTATTATGTATAACAACGATTCAATGTATGATATATTTTTTTATTTCTATAATCACAAATATCTTTGATAAATAAATAATTTATCCACCCAAAAAATCATCATCATCATCATCGTAGTTACAGGTTACAAATAATCATATATTTGTTTTATTTCTTGCAATTAAAACTATACAAATCAAATCAGAGAAAAAAAGTGGAAAACTTGTCGAAAAATATGCATGCGGTTTCAATTCGATTGCAATCGGAAAATAAAATAGAAAAATAGTGCAAAGCACAATGAAAAATAATTGATTTATTTTGATAAAATCATTAAAAAAAAATTTTTTAATCATTTTGTATCAAAGAATAGAATCGATTTATTCATAATCATTGATATGAATCAAATGAATAGAATCAAATAATAATCATAATCAAATTCAATACTTAATATATATTAATTCATATTATTCGTTTATAATTTTGTTCGTTTTGTTTTCAAATTCACATACAAATGCAAACATTTTAAATTAGAATTTTAAAAAAACAAAAATGAATTTATTAAGGTTTTTATTATTGCTTGAAAAACAACAACAACCACATTCATCAACATTGTTGTTGTTTATTATTTCAATATTTTCATTCATCTGTGTATGTCAAATGCAAAATGATAAAATTCAAAATAATAATAATAATTTAAAACAAAATTCATTAAATGTACAAAATATAAGAACTGGTGAAGATTTAAATCGTGGTATGTATTCTTTTTTTCAATTGATTTTTTTTACATATTTACATTTAATTTTACAAATTTATTCTTTTTCATGAATACGTTTGGATTATTGATCCGTTTTGGCTCATATCAATTATTTGATTCTTTATGAACATTTGTAGCACAACATTTTGTTGAAGGTAAACGTCGCCCGATTGAACATCATGGACCAATCACTATGGGTGATTTGCAAAAATTTCGTACCGAATTATTATATCCATATAATGCTGAAGATTTTTTGCAAATCACATCCAGTAAATCATTTCATGATCAACCATTACAATTTCAAATGCCATTTTTTGGTTTTCGTTATACTTATATTTGGATACAAAGAGATGGTTATCTTGCATTCAGTCAAGGACAATTATCATATAATTTTCCTGTAAAATTTCCATATCCACCACCGAATAATATAAATAAAGGTCATGATCCAGCAATTATTGCACCATTTTTTGCAATGCAAGATGTTGAACCTAAAATACAAGGCGCTGGAGTTTATGCAAGAGTCGTTGATTTGACCACCGAATTCAATTATACTTTACGCAATCGTATCGTTGCGGATTTTAGCGAAGGAATGATTGGTTCAGCTAATTTCCGACCAAAATTTGCAATTATTGTTACATGGAAAAATATGTCGTACACAAATCGTGCACCAGAATTTGAACCTGTTACCAATACATATCAAGTTGTATTAGCAACAGATGAAGTGCGTACATTTGCAATGTTCAATTATGAACATATTGGATGGATATCGGCATATTTTGAAGGCAAAAAAGGCCCACCAGCTTACGTGAGTTCGATGATATGAATGCTTTGAAAAACAAACATCAAATAAACATTCAATATCAAAATAGGTTGGCTTCAATGCTGGTAACAGTACGAGGACATATGAATTTGTGCCATATTCACAAAATGCTCGTATATCTTATTTACCAAGTCGTGGTTTTGGCAATAATCTAAGAGGAAGATATTTCTTTCAAATCGATGAAGAAATTTGGCCAGGAGCTTGTGTTGAAAAGGAATTAGATCCAAATCTACCAAGCCGTTTACCATTATCATTTTTTCCTAAAGTCGGTAATATGCTTGGTGGTACATTGGTCAATGTTTCAGGTCCATGTTTTCATCCTGATGATATTATTGAATGTATGTTTGAAAATTGGCCAACAAAAGGTGTTTACATTGATAGAAATCGTGTTAGCTGTATTTCACCACCGGTGATGTATCATGGTTATGTCGATTTAACGGTACGCGTCAATAATGCTATTGACTTTTATGGACGATTTTATATTCGTAAGTATTTAATATACACCTGAAAAATTTTCAAAAAATCAAAAAATTATCGATAATCACTGAAAACAGAACCGCCAGATATCGCACATGATGATATATCGATTGTTGCTGATAATGATCGACAAGAAGATCCAGAAGAAATTGAAATCAAATGGAAACCAGAAAGATTATCGTTAGATTCAAGAGCAGTTGGACAATTATCATTATGGGGTTATCGTGAAACAGAAAAAGTTTATCCATCATTAACATATATCGATCTATTGGCTGATGGTATCAATTTGCAAGATGCAAAATATGTATTAGATGTTCAACAATTTCGTACCAGATACAATCCATCTGTTTCTGACATTACCTTCGGATTTATGGCATTAAACATCACCAATCCTGATCAAGTTTTTGGTATGAATTTAAGAAAATCGCCAGTCATTTGGTCAAGAGCTATGCCATTAGCATGGTATTTCAAAAAACAATGGGAAAAAGACTATGGAGCTAATGGTAAATGGAAAACATATATGTGCAATAAATGGTACAATCGTGAAAATAATCTCGATTATTTTGCAACCACTGTTTTCCGTTGTCCATGCACAATGAGACAGGCATTATTGGATCGTGGTCATTTTTCGCCTGATCTTCAATGCAATGTTATCGATCGTAAATGTGATACATTTCATCGTGGTGCATTACATTGTATTAGAACTGGCAGACCATCGTAAGTATCAATGCTAATTTTCCTTATATATTTGGATTATTTTCTATTTTGATTGCTCATAATTATTTAGCATTGGTGGCTCAGGACAAACTTGTTGTTATGATGAGACTGGTGAACTATTACAAACAGCTGATACAATGTATGGTGGACGGCCATCACGTGCATATGTTTATGGTAAACATCCATTCAAATCACAAATGATGATACCGGTATTATCCGAATATTTTCATGATGTTGTGCCATTCTTTTTCTGTTGTAAATGGCAAGAAGAAGAAGATAATGCAAATACATGTCAAATGTATAATTATTGGCGAACATCACAAGATTGTTCATCATATCAACCGCCATCAATTGCATCAGTATTTGGTGATCCACATTTGATTACATTCGATCAATTTAATTATACTTTCAATGGCAAAGGTGAATTCACTTTGGCTCGAGTACAAAATCCAATGTATCAATTTGGTATGTTTTAAAATGTTGAATTTATTTCACAAAATTCTCATGAAATTTTTTTTTTGCTATATTTCGAATAGAATTACAAGGTAGATTTGAACAATTACCATCACCAGATCATTATTCTCCGCAGCCAAATGCAACATTTTTAAGTGCAATCGCAGTTAGAGATAATGTATCATCGATTGTCGAATTTCGTATTCGTCCATTGTCGGCAAGTTGGCGTTATCAAATGTATGTGATTGTCGATAAAGAATATGTATTCTGGTGGGATGATTCAATGCGTGTACAAAATTTTTATGGCGTAACATTATATCAACCAGCTGGTATTAAAAATATGTCACATATTATTGCAATGTTTGATTCTGGTGCTGGTGTAGAAGTAATGGCTCATCGAGGCCGTATGACAGTACATGTTTATGCACCATATTCATTTATGGTAAATATTTTTATTTTACTGACGAGTTCAATGTTTAATGATAATTTTTGTCATGAAAAATATTACAGAATAGCACATCTGGATTGCTTGGAAATTATTCACGGGTACAACATGATGATTTTGTGCTGCCCAATGAACAATTTTTGCCAATCGACTCACCACCTGAAATATTATATCGTGAATTATCGAGAGCATATCGTGTGCTTGAAAAAGTTACACCAAGCGATGTAAATCAGATCGCAACATTATTTTATCATGATGCAATACCATATTCGTATTATGATGGCGTCAATTTTAAACCAGATTTTAATCCTCAACTGCCACAAATGGCACGACATTTAGAACCGGTCATGAATGATATCTGTAGTGATTCAAGTGCCTGCCGTTATGATTTCATAACAACATTGGACAGAGAATTTGCCGCATTGACCAGAAAAGAAGAAACATCATCAGCAAATCTAGCTAAAGATGCACAAAAAATGGGTAATATTTGTGAATATTCTAATTGCATCATTTATTAAAATAATTAATTATTATTTTGAATTCAATAATTAGAAATTCGTTGTCCAGCATTGCCTAAACCCTTACATGGACGTAAATCAGAAAATCGTTATTGGCCTGGTATTATTGTACGATTTAGTTGTAATGATGGTTATCGTTTAATCGGATACGAAGCTCGTCGCTGCCGTGAAGATGGTTTATGGTCATGGGGTGTTGATCCTGAATGTATTAGCCATTGGGCATATATTGGCGAAATAACTGGCATAAGTTTCGGAATATTAATACCAATATTAATATTATTAATCATTATTATATTGTTTGTTGTACTTGGACGTCGTGAACATGATCATGAAGATTCATATGATACACATGAAACTGGTGAAGATAATCATATGCCCGAAGCAATTGAATTGACACCAAGTCAAAAAAATTCAGTTACACATTCATTAGATAATGAAGATCATAATCATCATCCAAATAATCAACAATAAACACATTTTTAGAAAATAAAAATTTCAAAATTATCACATATTAATTAATGCTGAATATAAAAAAAAATCTATTTAAAAGTAAAATAAAACAATTGACCTCACACATTATCATCAATCAATCACACATTATACATTCAAAAAAAAAAACAAATACAAATTCATTATTTTCATTTTTTTTATTTTATTTTTTAAAGTCATCATTTTCAATAAATTAATCAATCATTATTATTAATATATGAATAAAGGAAAAAATTACAATTTCAATACTTTCGCTGCTATTTTTACACATAATGATAATGATATTCAATGATAATAATAATGATATATTCATAAGAATATCCGGTCTGATTCGATGCAAACACTGAAAAATCTTTTTGTAAAAAAAAATCAAAATCAAGGTCGACATGCGAAAATAAATATTCGAAAAAAAAAATTTTAGAGGTCAACATTGATTGATATCAATGTCTTAATATCAAAAATATTTTCAATACTTTGAATATTTTTAATTATGAAACTAAAAATAAACTAAAAGTACCGATGAGAAAACAATCATATTTCTAATGAAATAATTTTTTTTTCAAATAAATTTTTTTTGAAAATTGAAGAAAATACATTTCATTTCGTCAAATGAATAAACAGTGATGAGAAAGAAATGAAAAATAAATAAATTCAATTTATCATATAATTTCAATTAAAATTTATGTTGAAAACCATGAAATATATTGCGGTCATGACCTTAATCAACCAGCGTGCCAGCACCAAATAGCCCAAATAAAAAAATATTTTTGAATCAAAATTAACTCTATTTCTTCTTCTCTTTCAACTTCTTCACCTGTTTTTATTGATAAAATATTTTATAAATAAGGAAAATATTCAGTTCATTTGAAAATAAATATTGAAAAAAAAAATTTTTGATTTTGTTTTAAATTACAAACATATCACATACCAAAATTATAATCTCTGATATCCGGATACTTTTCGGTATTTGGGTTTTCCATTTTGATTTATTTATTTTTCCCTTTATTTATTAATTATTCAAGTACTGGACTGGATTATCGTATCAATGATGTAGAAAAAAAAATTTAATACAAACATCGAATACACTTGTGCATGTATAACCCTATCCTAAACATTAAATAATATTTACAACGCCTGCTTCGTATCAACATACTTAACATAGATTTTGTGTTTGATAATAAAGGTTCAATTTCATGTAACCAAGATTAATTTTCATGAAAAAAAACAAGAAAAAAAATTGATAATAATGATTCGGACTTCAATGGAAATTTTTAATTATTATTCACATTAAAAAATATTGACCAGGGTAATCATAATCAATGCAATCAAACAAGTTGCACCAGGTATTATCATCATTGCATAATCATCTTCATTATAATTATTTTTCAAATATCATCATCATGAATGGATATCATCATGGTGGAATGAACCAGATTTATTTTTTGGCATTTGCCATACATAAACAGGCAAAAATTTCTCTTTAAAAAATTTGAAAATGACCGGTTTTTTATTTTTCAACGCTTGTTTCTCTTTGTTTTAATTGGTTGTTTTCATTTATTTTTATTGACCATCATTTTGATAAAACAGAAAAATAATTATTGAAAAAAAAAGAAATCATCTTGATGATTTAGACCTTTATAAAAATGCCATAATCATACGAAATTTTCATCATTCAATCGAAAAAATTTGGGCCATTGAATTTTCAACAATATTTATTTTTTTTAACATCATCATCGATCGTAGATTGAAATTCAACGACAAAAATTGAAATTTGAAAATTGTTCATTTTATTATTATTCATTTATTTTATTGGTATAAAACAATTATAAAATTTCAATCATTTAAAACTATCAATAAATAATTAAAATGGCTCAATATAAAATGTTTTTGATTGTAATTGTATCATCATTATTTTTGTTTGGTAAGTATTTAAATTTTTATTTACAAATCAAATTGAATTTGAATTGAATTTGATTGTATTGAATAAAAAAAAATTCAAAATAAAATAATGAATCAAATTCAATATTTCAAAGTCGAAAGAATAACAATCATTATTAAAATCATATACATTGGTATATGATTAAAACTTTTGAAATATTAATTTGATTCATTAATCTCTGAATTTTGTTGAAGTTTTCATTTTATTTTTATTTATTTTTCGATCAAATATTCATCCATTTTTCTTGATTTTTTTCCCTTATTTTCCATATTTTGATGTATTGAATATAATTAAACCAAATGTCAAATAATAATACCTTAAAAGAAATAACACAAGCAATACAAGAATATCGTGCATGTGAAAATTCATTTCAATGTACAACATTTTGTAACAATAAAGGATTTAATGATCGTGTTTGCAAAACGGTAACGGTTGATGAAAGTCCAAATATTGATGGTACTGCATTAGTTAATCGTCGTGTTTGTCTTTGCAGTGAATCAAGTAAGTGTAATATATAATTTTTTCACCATTAAATTATTGATCAAAATTCACTATCATTGAATTATGAATTTAGAAGAAGAAGGTGGTGGAAATTCAGCAACTGGTGAATATTTCAATTATTGGTTTTCACCTGGCCATGAATGTATTCGAAATGGTTCCGATAAACAATGTAAAGAATATTGTAAACGTATACGTATCGATCCTGAAGTATGTCAATGTCGTTTAAGTTCATGTAAATTTCCGAAAAAATATTTAAACGTACCACAAGCATTGGGACATTAATTTATGCACGAAATTCAAATACGGAATTAGACACAACCGAAAAAAACATTTTTGAAAGATTGAATGAATTTAAATCATCCTGAAAAAAAACGAAAAACATTAAATTATATTTGGATCATTTTGAGAAAAAAAAAATCTATTTATTTACCCATATTTCACCATGAGAAATTGAAAATTTTCTATTCAACAATTAATAATCACATTCAATTATTTATTTTCACACACATACACACACAAACAATACATTTTATTGATATTCACCGTGCAAACAATATTTATTATCATTATTTTTTTTAATATTATTATTTTAATCAATCATTATTGATTATTACTATTTTTCATTATAATTATAATTCATTCATTTTGAAAAAATGATTCAACAATTGTAATGTTTCATGTAATTTTTTTTTTCTTTCGATTTTTTTTTGACAAATAAATTTCGAGGAAAAAAGTTGAATTTTTTCAACCGATTTCACAGATGGCATCGTGAGGCATTTTTGATTGCTTCTACCAAACCGAGAACAAAAACCGTTGAAAAATGTGCAAAAATTTACCATACAACAAGCGCAAAGCTGCGCAATAATAAATGTTCAACACCATTGAACCCTAAATTATGCTTCAATGTGTGTGTGTGTGTGTGCTGTATGCTGATATGCATTAGTTGACCACTAGTTGATTTGTTTTTTTTTCTCAAATTTCATAATTGTTTGTCGTTGAAAACCGAACAAACAAACAAACAACCAAAAAAATTCGTTGAATTTACCCCAAAAAAATGAAAAAATAAAAAAACAAACATCTGTCGAATATATTGCTAGCGGCAATGAAATTTGCTGTAAGCATTTACAAAAAGACAACATTAATATTAGGTTGTCCCATAAGTTCTTGCCGTTTTTTGAATGAAGAAAAAATTTAAAAAACGAAAAGAAATTATAGGACAACATTAATATTATTGATAAGCACAACAACAATTAAAACAAGCGCGAATTTAAAATTTATAACGATTTTTTCTCGTTACTTTGCTTTGCTTTACTTTAGAATTATATTCGTTAATGTTGCTTGGATTTTTGGTCTTTTGATCCTTGTTTTTGTGTGTAATTGTTTTGGTACAAGAATCAAAATAATTTATTTTGTTTTATCTTAAAGAAATTACAAAGGTTTTTGACTGTGAAGAATATTATTTATAATTTCAATTAATCAAAGTGTTCATTGATAAAAAAAAATTATCAATCTGGACAAATTGATTGATTGATTGATTGAACAATAAAAAACTGTTATGAAATTTTTATATTTTATTTCAAATTTCAATTCATTCACATTTTGAATAATTTGTTTGAAAAAAAAAATTAAAAATTACATATTTCATTTGAATATTTGCATTTAAATTTGAATAATCAAACTTTATAAATCATTCATCATTTATTTATTCATCCTGTTTATTTATTTATTTTTTTCTTTCTTTTTTTCTGTATTTACTACATTGAAATTTAAAAGAAATAAATACAAATACAAAAGTGAAATACAAGCAAAAGCAACAAACAATTTTGTCGCCATTTTCAATCATTTTTTTTTATTTTAAATATATATTTCAATAGAAATATTATCTCATCAAATTCAGTTTTATTGAAATTTATTTATTTGTTCAATTATTTGGTTTGTTGGCAGTATTTTTTTTAATTTTTGCTGTTTATTATTAAATACAATAACAGCAGCAACAATATTAACATCATCATCATCATCATCATCATCATCATCAAATTATAATTATTATCGTAATAAACATTGACACTAACAAGTTAATCAAATCAAATATTATTATTGTTATATAATAATAATCGTATTTGAATTATTGATCCATTTTTTTTTATAATTATTTTGATTAATTTTTTGATAAATAAGGAATCGTTATAATTATTGAAATTATCAATCATGGGCTGTACAGTGAGCAGTATCGATAAAGATGCATTAGCCAGATCGAAAGAAATCGATAAAACAATCAAAGCTGAACGTGATAGACAATCACGTGAAGTGAAGCTATTATTATTAGGTGCTGGTGAATCTGGTAAAAGTACAATTTTAAAACAATTAAAGTATGTATTTCAACAAAAAAAATATGTTTTTTATTTGAAAAATCGTAATTAATTTTTATTTATTCAAAAAAAAAAAAAAAAAAAAAAAAAAAAATTAAATATTTAGAATAATACATGAAAATGGTTATGATAAAGAAGAATGTTACAAATATCGTTGTGTTATACATGCAAATACCATACAAAGCCTATCAGCCATATTGGATGCAATGGATTATTTGAAAATAAATTTTTATAATAAAGAATCATATAAATTATTACAACAATATTATGATTATTCACAATCAAATCATTTAACACCAATAATTACAATAGAATTGGCTGTGATTATGAAAAAATTATGGCTTGATCCTGGTGTACAACAATGTTTTCAACGTTCACGTGAATATCAATTAAATGATTCGGCACATTAGTATGTTGAATTAATTATTTTAAAATATTTAATTTAACAATTTTATTTAAAACAAAATGTTCAAATATAGCTATCTAAATTCATTGGATCGTATTTGTCAACCAGATTATTGTCCAACACAACAAGATGTTTTACGTACACGTGTCAAAACAACTGGTATCGTTGAAATATCTTTCAATTTCAAGGGTTTATTTTTTCGGTAATTATTTCATTTTCAATGATTGAAACAATTCCTTTATTGATGAATTTTTTTTTTGTTCGCTTTCAAAAGTATATTTGATGTCGGTGGACAACGTTCTGAACGTAAAAAATGGATACATTGTTTTGAAGATGTGACAGCTGTTATATTTTGTGTTGCATTATCTGGTTATGATTTATTATTAGCTGAAGACGATGAAGTTGTATGTATTTATTTATCAGATAAATCTAATTCATCTAATTATTATTATTTGATCTATTATAATTATTATTTATAGAATCGTATGCATGAAAGTTTACGTTTATTCGACTCGATTTGTAATAATAAATGGTTTTATGATACATCAATGATATTGTTTTTGAATAAAAAAGATTTATTTGAACAAAAAATTAAAACATCACCATTGAAGATTTGTTTTCCTGATTATAAAGGTAAATAATTTGTCGCATAACGAAAGGGCTAAACGACAAATATTAAATTAGAGACTCTTGATACTTTAGATGTGTGGAAACCTATATATTTATTTTATCTGAAAAACCATTAAAAAACCAAAAATTTAAATTACAATAATTATGAAGGAGAAATATGCCATGCTCATGTCGTGGCCACTTGGTCATTGAAATACAACATAACCTTTTGAACTTAAACTGAAACCGAAATGCCGACAAGCGTGGTGTTTGAATATGTATTTTTTTGTTTGTGTTATGTGTTGTTTGTGTCCTCGATAACCTTAGCATGCATGTGTTTTCATGTTTGTGTAATTCACGCTGTTTTGTTGTTTATGTTGTGTGAAAGGTAAAATAGCAAAAACATTTGGTGATAAAAAGATTATGATAACAATGTTTCGAAAATATGTACAACAAAAATCGACCATGTTTTTGCTAAACATGGTTGAAAATGAATATGATGAAAATTTGGCCTACGTGACCCCTGGCTTGTTTCATGACAATAATTAATATTTTTAAAATAAATATAATAATTAATTTAATCCTTTTCATTTCTTTTTTTTTTTAATTAGGAGGTAATAATTATGATGAGGCAGCGGCATTTATTCAAATGAAATTTGAGATATTAAATCGTAATCAAAATAAAAAAGATATTTATACACATTTCACATGTGCAACCGATACAAACAATATACAATTCGTATTCGATGCTGTCACTGATGTTATATTGAAAAATAATTTACGTGAAATTGGTCTTTATTGAATACGATCATTAATGAATTCATATTATTATTATCATCATCATTGTCCACGTCATAATTTGAATGGATTCTAAATCCAAAATATTTTTAATATAAAATCACTTTTTTATGCTTTCATATAATTCACAATCGTTTAATATTGATTAATAATCACCTATCGATCTACATTGTACAATTTTTTTTTCTATAGCTTAAAAAATTTAAATTCACATTCAATATCTTGTAATTATATTTGCTTGACAATTCTTCAATTTATTCAAACAATCACAAATAATTGTTTATGATTGTTTGTGCCATATAATAACTTATCATATGAAAATTTTTTAAAATAAATTTAGTTTTTATTTTATTTCAAATTTTTATTCAAAAAAAAAAATCTTTGTATTCCAATCTAATCCATTGTAAAAATTGATCATTTAAACATTTTTTTCAATGTTTTTCCGCTGCTCGATGATGAACATGATTTGATCCTGTTTCTGGTGCAATCAAATAATCATTTTTATCATATGGTCCTAATGATATTGTTGGTCCAGCTGGTTTATGTCTTGTCGGATTATTACTGTTATCAACACCAGCGTCATATGGTGATATTAAAAATGCTGGTTCTTGATGTTGAATATGTTGATGATGATGATGATGATGATGGTGATTATTGTTATTACCATTTTGATGGAATTGTGGTATTACTTGTTGTTGTTGTTGTTGTTGTAACTGATGATATGGTTTATAATCAGCTGCTAACAATGCGGCTTGTTCACCTGATTGATATTGTTGTTGAGCCGGTATTGTTGGTGAATCTTTTGCTTTGATTGTTGATGCCGATGATGCATATGGACCAACATTCAATTCATTAGTGATAATATCATTATTATTTTCCACTGAATAATCCATTGGATTTGCATTCATTTTAACGAATGCTGGATCACTATTCGCTGTGCCTGGTTCGGTTGTTTTGATTACAGCACGAAAACCAAATTTATCAGCAACATATTCAACTTCACGTAAAATTCCATTTTTATCTCTATAACCATATGAACCAATTACTTGATTAGGACTTGAACTTTTTTCATGACGCCATTGTTTGTTGCCATAACCATCTAATCATGGTGATGAATATTAATGAGAATAAAATCTATGGAAAATGCCAGAAAAATATTTTACCTTCAATATTATAACCAAAACCATAAGGTTGATGAGCATTTGAATATTTTTCTTCTGACTAATCGAAAACAATAAAATTATTTTAAAAAAATCATTCATAGCAATGGATTAAAATACCTTAATAGATTCCTTATCATAATCTTCAGAAATTTTAAAATATTCATCAGTTGGTTTCGCATAATTATCTAAATGGTGATTATTGGTAAAATCTAATTGTTGCTGTTGCTGCTGATGCTTTATCAATTGTTTCGCATGATATTCATTCAATTGTAATGGTTTAAATATCACTTTTTGATTTTGTTGATGAAAAATTGATGAAGGTTGCTGTTGCGATTGATGTTGCTGTTGATGTGGTTGTTGCGGCTGTTGTGGTAATGGTTGTGATGGTTGATGTACTTGTTGCTGATGTGGTTGTTGTGGCGATTGTTGTTGTTGTTGTGGCTGTTGTGGCTGCTGTTGTTGTTGTTGTTGTTGTTGCTGCTGCTGCTGCTGTTGCTGTTGTTGATGATCTTGTTGATCCAATGGATCATCATTATCAGAATCAAGATATTTTGCATCGATTGTTGATGGATGATGATATAATAAAATTGATAGCAATAATAATAAATGACAATAAAATTTAGCCGATTGTATTACGGTGGCCATAATTTTAATCTGTTCATTTATTCATGTTCATTATTGAAATTGAAATAGGATAAAAAATCATTCAAATTACTAATGGATAAAATTTGCTAACAAAGAAATTGAACGTACCTTATTAATGAATAAATATTTAAACATTTTATTTTGAAAACAAAAAAAAAAAAAAATTATTGATTATTAATGACCAAAAAAAAAAGAAAGAAAAATTGAAAAAAAACGACAACAAATCACATTTGAAAAATGAAAATTTGATCGAGTAGACTGAAATTCAAGTAATATGACACTTGACTATTAGTTTATTTTCAAAAATTTAATATCTGATAAATGAAAAGTTTTTCTTTTTGTGGGCAAAAACAAAAAACAAAAAAAAATTCCAGCCAAACATTAATTAAAATGTTTGTATTTATACTTTTTTTGAAATTTGTTCGTTGATCTCTGATCAAAAAGAAAAAACAAACATATCTCTTCACACCATTCAATCCATGTTCACGAATATATTCAAAACGTTCCGTTTTTCGCTCAAATTTCATTCCCGTTTTTTCGAAAATTTACTATTTTTTTTGCCATTTTTTCCCAACAGTAATTGAATCAATAATAACAAGTGAGTGTATTTATTTATTTATTCATGTAATCATAATGATAATAATAATAATAAGTTCATTAGATTATCATTTACAATGAATCAATGAAATATTACCAAATGAATAATTGTGACGATAAAATATAGAAAATAGATCAGTAATTAATGTCAAATTCAACTAGAGAAAATACAAGAAAAAATTATTATTAGAAATTGTGAACTGCAAGATTGACTTGAAGTAATAACAACAACAACAACAACAACAGCATGGCTTTTTAGTGTGACAAAATTATTCGACAAAGATTTGAATAAATAAATAAATAAATAAATAAACAAATCCATTTGTGTATTCATTTTCAGTAAGTCAATTTTTCAAAGTATTTTTTTTTTTTTTTGCCATGGAAAAATCCAATTTTCATCTGTCAATGATATCATACATTTTATATTTAAATCATTGATTTACAAATTGATAATAGTGATAATAATAATAATAATAATAATAATAATGTCAATAATGATCATTATTTTCTAATTATTTTTGTTGACAATTTTGTATTTTTTTTCATTTTTTTCGTTTCTTCATTCAATTTTACCTTAAATCTAAGAGAGATATTTGAGAAACATTTGAGAAAAAAAAATGATTCAAAACAATCTTTAAACATCAATCATCATTATAAATATTTAGAAGAAAATCCATAGTGAAATTTAAATAAGACAAATAAAAATGACTGAAACAGAAAAAAAATAGATTAGCAAGCAACAGGTGATTTGTTTGTCTGATTTGAATATATTTAAACATAATCACTTTTTATGTTTTATTTAGCTGTAAATTATTTTTATTATTATTATGATTTATCAATCATTTATCGATCATTTGAAATTTGAAACATGATTTGTTTTTGATTATTTTCGTTTTCTTCATTTTTTTTTTACTTTTCTTTCGATTAAATCTTTCTTTGCACTTGTAAATGATCATATCAAAATTAATCTTTGATTGATCAATTATTCCTTTGTTCGAAAAAAAAACTAATTGGATTTCCTTACTTCATTTCCAAATTTTCATTTCATTTCATTTTTTTTTTTTTTTGCCACACAGATCATACGTGTTGACTAAAATTGTCCAAAATTTAGAATAGTAAAGCGAAAATAAGCAAAATAATTGTTAAATAATTTATTCAACCGTTACCGTGTGTGTTTGTGAGTGTGTATTAAATGATCAAATTTCAATTTCTTAGCTATATTTCGTACCATCCAATTATTTGGTTTATTAATATTAATATTTGCATAATTTATAAATTAATTTTTTGCAACGAAATTATTTTTCATGTTCAACAAGTTTCTTTTTAATTTCCGAAATTATTCAAAATAAATAATTTCAAATCGAATAAACAAACAAACGGAAGAAAAATCGAGCAAAAAATCTATGAAAATCTCATGAAAATCCATGAATTCATATCCAAAGCCTAATTTGCCTAAATGATTGGTAATCAATGGTCATTCATTTTTACGTGTACATTTGTTTTAAGAGTGAAACAGAGGGAGGTCAAAATATTTTTCTTTCCATTTGATGACTGTCGGAATGTGCGTTTTGAAAAAAAAAAATGAAAAAAATGGCGAAATTTGAATTATTCGAATGTATGAATCATAACAATATACCATTATCCTATTAATCACCCTTTCAATTTGAAGATTTATCTTCGTTTTTGAATACATCTTCTTGTCAAAATTAGCGAAATATGAACATTTTGTTCTAATAGCAAGTTGTATATATATAATTTATATATTCTGTGTATATGTAAACAAAAAAAAAAAAAATATATATATATATATATTAGATTGTCCAGAAAGTACTGCCCAATTTTCATGCGCAACTCTATTGATTAAGCGAAATGAATTTTTCGTACAACCTTATATTGAATGCTTATTGTCAGTGTGTGTTTATGTGTTTGTATGTATGTGCACTTGGAAAAAAACAAAAAACCACAACAATTATAAAAGACCAATACAATTCTGCTACTAGATGTAGATGCTATGCGTAATTTATTTTTTTTCAACATTACCACCATTTTGAACAGTTTCCGAATTCAATTCATTTCATTTTCGTAACTTGTTGATTTAAATGATTGTTTTATTTCGAAAAAGTGATTTTATTTAATTCATTTCGAAAATTATTCAATTTTATTTTTTCAAACGATTTTTAGTTTTCGATGAGGTAATAGCTTTAAACATTTTCGTTTGTGAAAAAAAAAACATAAGAAATAGTGAAATTGCTTGTTGATCAAATTTCATCTCCATTTCAGTAACAAATTAATATTGGATGTGATTGAATTTTTTTGTTAAAATCAAAATTTATATTCAACAAAAGGTATGTTAATTTAAAAGTGATCAAATTTACCTTTAAAATCTTTATTTATTGTTCAAGATTAGTGATAATACAGAAAATCTAAACAAAAGCAACAACAGTATGGATCAAAGTAATGAAAATTCGGATCAAAATAAATTGATACAAAATTTGGCTAATAATGTGATTATAAATGATGAATATGCTGAAAATGAACAATATGATAATTCTTCCATCATCAATGATGATTCCAATGTTAATATTGATGACAAGAAAGATAATAATGATGAAAACTATCCAATTGATTATAATCTTCAGCGATTAAATTTTGCTTTATTGACAGATATGCAAAAATTAACTCTTATTCTATTCTTGGATATTCAAATTAAATTTGTTTTGGATGAAGAAACTGAGTTTAGCATAAATTTGATAGATTTATTGAAAAATTTATATGAAAATCTAACAAAAAATCGAATCGAAATCATTGAGGTTCGTCTTATGGGAAGCTTAGTACCATTAATTTTGTCACCATCATTCAACAAAAACAATGAAATTCGTGTATGGTCATCAAGAATGATTGAATTGTTAACCTTCAAGGATATTAATATTAAATTTTATCTGAATAAATACTTTTACAATGACAATATTGAATTACATGGTTTAATTCAATCAAAAATTATTAATACGATAATATCAATGATTTATAATGAAAAATTGAAAAATCGTCTAAAATCATCACCGATCGAATATCTGGTTGAAAAATTATTCAAAAATAATATAGAATTTGGCTATTTTGGAAAATTTAAATTAAATTTTCGCTTGAATAATATCCCAAAAACAGTTCAATTATTATTTCATCCTAGAATCGTACGCGAATATGAATTCAGTATTGATTCTTTTCAGATCATACTTAATGAGAAGAATTTTTTTCAAAATTCAGTAATCGATTATCAAACATTAAAAAATCAAAAAATTTATTGCCAATGTTTGTTTGGTGAATTTGAACAAACAATCAAACATTTCAATAATATGCTTATCATTACAAAACATGCTCATAATCTTTTTGGTGGAGGATTAATGAAATATATGCGCCTACTAATGATAAAATTCAAACCAAAATTTTTTGTCTATTCAAAAGCATTATATTGTGAGGCTACTTTGGTAAAAGCATTTTTTAGCGAATATAAATACGTTATACGGCAAAGAACGTGCATTGAAACATATTTTCAATCTCATTTTGATCAAAATGACCGAGTATTGAAATATTTATTCTATTCATTGTATATCGTCATATTGAAACGTGTTGAAAATCATGTCGAAACTATAGAATATTTGGTATCAAACATCCAATATTTTGAAAATATTGTTACAGCTCAATACATAGAAATATTGAAATCATATACCATTAATCCATTCAGTCATAAAAGTTTTTCATGTTATTGTCATGAAACTTCAATGTTTCCATGTTTTCACGACCCAATACATCAGCTGTTGGATGAGGTGTTTTTGTATTTTGTTACTTTTGTTTATTCAAATTCATCTAGAGAAGCATCATCTAATGATTTTTTCTTGAGAAGATTTCAACAGAAGATTTATCCAGAAAACACAAAACTTCTTCTAACTTTATTGCCAACAAATATTTTTGACAAAATCCATCAAAAAGTTAGACGTTTTAGATCAACATTATTAAATCATTATATTATCACTTATAATGATTTTTTGGAATTAAATCCTGATTATAAATTTCAAATTGATGAAAATTATAAAGAATTACCTCCAACTCTGACAACAATCAAAATTGATCACGAAAATATTGTATCATTGATTAAGCGGCTACACGTTCGAGCACCGCCAAATTACAAAGTTTGTATAATCAATGAAAAACCGATTCGGATTCCTTATCGAATTGATTCGACCATAATCGAACGATCTAAAATATTAGAATCATTTTTGCGTGTAAATAAAGCAACATTTGATCCACGAACAAACAGAATTATTCATCCTATCAGAAATGTTGATAAAAATGATGAACGTCCACAAACTTCAACAGTGTCAAACGTTCAACCGATTGTGCATAACCCGAACACTGTATCTCAACCTCGACCAATCGAGCATCAACGAAACATCCAAGTACAAAATCAGCCGATTATCTGTCCATCAAATATTGTCGCGCAACCTCAGCCGATTATGTATCCAAATTTTGTCGCGCAGCCGATTATGCATACATCACAAATGGGAGTACAACCTCAACCTGGTACAATGCAACGTGTGGATACATTATTGATGCAGTATTATCCAGGACAACCAATGGTACCAATATCTGTATCATCACAAATATATCAGTCACAACCAATGCCACAACTTCCATTTTACAATATGAATCAAATCCGTCCAAATCAATATTATTGATCAACGTAAAATTTTATACTAAACATCAAAGATATATAAAATCAAAAAACAATTCAAAATCTAATACAGGATCCAATTTCAAGATAAAACCGAATCGAAAACACGAACAAATGTAATGATCTGGCACAAAAGATGGCGATATTGTGATCATAATGTCTTCATTTCAATTTTCTTAAAAAATTGCATTCAAAATTGTAAAACAAAAACATAAATCTTCGATTATTTTGTTCAAACACATACGCACACGTACAAAAAAAATACGTATTATTCTTGTCATATTTCATTTAAGAAAATTTGCCATAAGAAACCAATTCATTTCATGTACACCCATCAATCCAATTGCATACTTAATTTGCATCTGCTTACATCTCATTTTTAATTCATTTCATTCATCAAACACAAATTACAAATACGATTTTTTTTATTATTTAGATCTCAATTTTTTTTAAAAATTTTTTTGCGTTCATTTCACTTGTATTTTTACATTTAAACTAAGGATCTTTGATTTTTTTTTATTCGTAATTTCACCCCTTAAGCTAAGAATCTTTGATTTTTTATTGGTAATTTCACCATTTAAGCTAAGAGTCTTTGATTTTTCTTTTTTAAGTATTGTTATTTCATAAAATTTTTAACCTCATTAAAAATTCATTTGAATAAAATAATAATAATCATTCGAAAAAAAAAACAATTAAAAATTCATTTAATTTTATTGGATGAAACATAGACATGTCATGCATAGACATATCATTCATATATGAATAAAAATACATACGAAATTAAAGCAAAAGAAGCGCTAATTATTGGTGAAATCATTTGCTTTGATTGAAAAAAATGATTGTTATATTCATTTATTTTTGATGAAAAAAATTCTTGCGACAAATAAATCGATTCGCTCTTTGAGCGATATGCGTGTGTGTGTGTGTGTGTCGTTATGTATGTAGTGTCGGCTATTCTTCAATTCATTTATTCAATATTTTTCATTTTACTTTTTTTTGTTGACTCAAAATGGCCTTTGAAATTGAGAAAATATTTTTATTATCCTTTTTGAAAATTTATGACAAAAATGAAAATGAGCAAAAAACAAACAAACAAACAAGTGGACAAACACAAGAAAACAATATTTGACAAACTTGGTATAGGCAAAGCTCATTGCCGAAAGCACCGAGCACAACATTTTGGTACCATTGGTCTTGCTGCTTGATTCAACGGAAAAAATGTTTCAAATTTAAAATTTTTCTTAGGTCAGAAAACCCTTTGGTGCATCAAATATACAACTGATTGATATCCAATTCTGGATTATAATTTCAATTGTTTGATTAATTATTCAATTGTTGATTGATTCATCTTAAAATGATTGTTTTGCTCTAATTGATCATTTGATTGATTGATTTTTGTTTCTGTGTCGTCCAGTTGTCGTTGAATTATTGCTTTTTAAATGGATCAATTTACAGTCGTACATGGTTAAAAACATGGTCAAAAAAAAAATTGAGCAAGTTGGAATAAGAACCAACTTGAACCAATTACAGAAAAATCACCCATCGATTTTGGAAAAAAGCACCAAAGGCTATTCATATTCAATGAATTTTTACAGTTGAATTGAATTCATTATTGAATGGTTAGTGTGTGTGCGCTTGTTTTCAATTTCTCATGTCAAAAGTCAAAACAAGTCAAACAAACTGTTTGAATGTTTTTAGTAAATTGGATCATCGATTAGTTACGAGACATTGAAAATCATTTTGTTTCAAATCGATTGAGATAGACAAAAGATAAAAGAATTAATGCACAATGAACAAATGGTTTGACCTAAATATTTTGGTGACTAGTTTCAACACCGAAAAAAGACCAGAAAAATAACCGTAACAAATTCTTTCTATGGCGAATTTCTATATTTAAATGTAATAAATTTGTAAATCAATACCGTTATCGAATTTGATCATATCGATTGATAACCTTGTTTCGGGGACCAAAATATTTTTACTTGTTTTTTTTTTTTTTTTTTGAATAACAAATAATAACATTTCAGCACATAATAATTTCAATATCGATCGATTGATTGATTGATTGATTCATTATAATTATTATTATTATTATTGTTCCATGTTTCGGTAAACTTCAAACAATGTTTTTCTTTTCGATAACAAGTAAAATGTTTGAAAACAATTAAGCAAGGAATGAGTCGTAATGTTCAAGTGAAAAAAAAAAAACATTGATCAATCAAATAATTAAAAACAAACATTGCTACTGATTTTTTGATCAAAACAGACAAAAAGAATAAAATAAAATAAAATAAAATAATCAAGTCAAGTGCATAGCACTCTATTTTTTTCATATTTTTTAAACATAAGAGTTGAAAATGACAATTTTAATTTAAAAATTCAAAAACAGAAAATGATTCAAGGTGAATTTTTGAAATTTTAATCAATTCAATATTTGAGATTAGAAGAACAGGAAATTTGGTAAAAATTTTGCATTTATTGCATGGTTGTCCCATAAGTTCTTGCTGTTTTTTAAATTGATTTTTCATCCAAAAAAACGACAAGAACTTATGGGACAGCCGAATATTTTTTAATCATAATAATTTTAATGATGAAATAACGAAACATTACATCGATAACTGTATCAATGAATATATATGTATATTTTTTTTTTTTTTTGAGTCAAATTCAAGATTTAAATGAATTTTATTGCACCGAAGTTAAATTATTTATTTATTTATTCATTCATTTACTTGGCTTTTTTTTATTTCATTTTATCCAAATTTAAATTCAGACAAAAAAATGATGAATAATTTCCATTAGTATTATATATTGAATAGTTTTATTTATTTTCAAGTAAAAGTAAAATAACTGTGTTTGTAAATGTTCAAAATGTTTCAAAGAATTCAAAAAAAAAAAGAAAGAGAATAGAAACACATAAATTAGAATAAAATAAAATGAAACGAATTCAATTTGTACAAATTCAAAGCAAACAATATTCACAGTATTTTTGGTCAATAAAATGAAAATAATGAAAATTCCAAAGAATATTCTTTGAATTTTTATTCTGATAAAATAAAAATCAGTGAATAAAAAGAAATGATAATAATTTATTATAGAAATTGATGAAATTGAATTTCATTGCAATAAAATAAATATTAAAAAAAAATGCTTCAATTTCGAATATGCAATGATTTTGATTGAATTTTTCTTTCAATCTAAGATAATCATTGAATACAAGAAATCTAAGAAATTTAATCAATTTGTTTGTTCTGAATGATAATTATTATCCCTGATGCAATAAAATCAAAATTTTTGATACAAATTTTCAATTTAAATCAATTTTGAACCAAATTTGAATCAAATTTTTCTTCTTGATTTTAGATTGCAAAAAAAAAAAAAATATTTTATGATCACATGATATATACATCATATCATACACATCACACACACAAATATCACACATCACACACAAAAAAAATTAAAATTTTATGATTTCGATAAATTGATTCTGATAAATTTCTTTTTTTTAAAGGTTTAAACCTTAAAAAATATTAATTTTAAATCAAAAAAAAACAAAAAAACACAAATTAATGAAATTATTTTAAAATTATTAATTATTTGTTTATGATGAATGTTTTCAGTTGATAATGATAACAACATGATAATAATCGCACATATAATTAATTGCAAATCGATGAAATAGGACAATAAAAATTTTGTAATTAAAAAAAAATGCTTAATTGGAATTTGATTCTTAGATTTTTCTTAGATTTTTTTTTCTATTTTTGAATTCAATCGCATTTTTATTGTCTTAATTTGATTTTATTATCCTTGTTTGGCCATTACACACTTGTACACATGGTGACAAGAGGCCAATTTTAGAGTGAACAAAAAAAAAATTTAAAATGAAATGTTGTTATCATTTTTTGTTTAAAAAATGTAATTTAATAATAATCAAAGAAAATGTAATTTTTTTTCGTATGATGATGAATTTCCAATGCGTTTATATGAGACAAATATAAATACGAATGAATTCAGATGTTTATCCGTGTTTAAACACTTGTGAAATAGCATCTGTGATGACACAAGAAACAAGCATGGAAATGAATAAAATCAAAATTGATCTGATATTTTTCTATTTCAAAATGTTCAGAAATTTATTTAAACAGGCATTTAATGATTTAATTAATTAATTAAATTGATGAAAATTTTTTTTCCAAGTGTAAAATGGTGGAAAAAAAGGCATAAATAAATAAATAAATAAATGGACAAATAAATACAACAATTTGGGTGTCAACAAGCAAATGAAATATTTGTTGAAAGAAAAAAAACAGAAAAAAATCATTAATACTACTCTATTTGTGGCAATGATGATGATGATGATGATGTCTAGGAAAAATGATGAAAACATTCAAACATCAAAAACATTGACCAGGTGTTGATAACCAAATGAGAAAAAGCCATCATTAATTTGAAATTATTTCATCAAGATTGATGTTCATTTTCATGATGCTTTGGACGAATTCCAATTACACTCTCAGCCCTCTATCGCTTGTCATACGTTTTTTTTTTTTTTTTTTTTTTTTTTGTTAGCCCTGATGCTTTGAAACTATTTCTGCTTGCTCATTTATATCTAATACATCTATTTAATTATGGACAACAAACAGCAAATAAACAAATAAACACCAACGTAAAATTGAATTGTTTTTGAATTCAAATTTGATTCGTTGATTTTTCAACATTTTCAAAGCTTGATGCAAAAATTTGAATGAATATATTTTTTATGCAAATATATTTCGACATTTAAAATTCAAATATAGACAAAAATGAAAATAGTCATGTTGTCAATAAACACACATACAAGGTCTATGATCTTTGGTGGATTGTTTTTTTTTTGTGTGTTTGCTTTCGATCAAATTTGTAGATAATGTTTTTTTTTATGAGAGAAATAAACGCTAATGAAAGCGAAAGATGTTCAAACATTATTATTAATTTTTATCGTAAGAATAGTAATGAAAATGATGCAAATTCATATGATAAAATTAAATGTGCATCAATATTTGATCATGGATCCGAGAAAAAATAATGGAAAATATTTGGCCATTTTCCCATTTAGGAATATCAAGCAATCATCAAGAATTGATGAAAATATTTATTGATTTTGGACCGGTTTAGCATTGTATAAAATAGGGCCAGAATTTTTTTTTTCTGAAATATTCCTAATATCATATATTTTTTCTTGATTATCCAGAATCAAAAAAAAAATCCAATTTCCAAAAATAAAAATTATCAAAATCATGAATAAATATCATAATAATAACGTCAATACATGTATGCAGACAATTCAAATATATATTATATATATGTGGAGCGAAATTGAAATTGAAACACAATCTACACAAAAAAGAAAGCAAGCAAAAATCATTATTATTAAAAAAAACTTTATAACCATATCATAAAATGTGGATAGAATTGATATTAAAAAAAACAAATTTGATGATTAAAAAAAATGAAATAAAATAACCACAAATGGATAAGAATATATAATGAAACAAACAAACAAACAAACAACAACAAAAATCCAATGATAAAAGATTCACAAAAAAAATGATAACACAGTTATATATATGAGATCAGAATAATCCAAAATTGAATATCGAAAAAAATAAAAATGAAGCCTACAAGGTTTGGAAAATAACAATTTGAAAATCACTGATAAAGGATTAGATTCAATCTGATCAATGGAATAGAATATTAATAAATAAACAAAAAAAAAAATAATAATAATATTTTCAATGTAAATATTTTTTTTTCATATTTATTTTCAATATATTTTTGTGTTCAATAATCAAATTGATTGAATCGTTTTGATTTGAATGTGTCATATTGAAAATAATTAAAAATCGTTATTAGCATTATTGCTATTTATTGCCATCAAATATCAATGATTAAAATATCATTTACAGATGAGATTCATTTTTTTTGTCTGAAATATAAATATTAAAATATTGGTTGATCAAGGCTTAGTCAGATCAGAAAAATTCTAATCATTTCAATCCAATTAATTTGTATTGAATTGAATCAATCAATTTTTACTTTCAAATTTCAATTTATTGATTTCTAAGATTATTTCTTGTGCCGAAAATTTTTTTTGATTGTCTTTTGATTGTTTCAAATTTAACACAAACTAATAAAATATACATTATCAAAAAAAGTGAATGTAAGAAAGAAAAAAGAAACAGTTATTGCCATTACACACACACACATATAATAATTGTCAATGATAATAATAATAACAAGCCATAAATTATTGTCATTTATCAAGAAGATTTATGTACATTTGTATCTTTCACATGTATGTGTCTGTATGTAGAATTAAATTTTTTTTTTTGGTTGAATCAAAGACAACAAATAAGAAGAAATTGATTTGATCAAATCATTTATTCAATTTATTTATTTCTTTGTTTTAATTTTATTGACTTTATTTGAATTACTTTATCAACATTATCATTACTTTCTTAATTGTCACAATTGAAGCAAAAACAAAAACAAAAGAAGAACAAATGGTGTGAAAATCTTGAGATTTTCTTAAAATTTTTTCTCTTTTTGAATCATTTAAATCATTTAAATCATTGTCATCGATAATAAATGAATGAATGGATGAATGAATGGATGGATAATACTAATAAAATAATGATGGTTATACTAATGATGATACTGATGATGATGATAATAAAATGATTAAAATGAATTTTTTTGTTACAAATTTTGTTATTAGAAGTAAATAAAATGAAATGATTTATGGTCATTGTTATTATCATTATTATTATTTTTCTTTTTTTTTTTTTTTTTTGTTTTTTCAGATTATCATCTTGACAAACTATTTATTTATTTATTTATTTATAAACTGATTCAATTTCAATTGTTTACATTTACTTGATTTTTGATTTTGAAAGAAAAAATGACTGAATGTTTTAAATTCAATTTTTAAATAATCAATCATCCATTTAGTCATTGAAATATTGACAATTTTTTTTTTTGAGGACAAAATAACAAAAACATAACCCTTTAATCATCATTATTAATTCCTACATTTTCAAATAATTTCAATAACGTTATTTGTCATTATTTTCTATCATCATCGAGACAATAAATGGCGATGACATTTACATATTAATGAAGGTGGAAAATAAAAATTGAGAAAAAATGCATAAATGACCAAGGAAAAAATATGAATTATTATCAAACGCATACACATGATCCGTTATCAAATATTAATAATTCAAAATTTTCATTTTTTCCTAGGGTTATAACCCCTTTCAAATGGCGCAATTTGTGCATTTTTCAAGATAATAAATGCAAATTCTTTATGACTTTGGTTAAGCTAAGAAAAAATTCATGAATTCCAAATGAATTTGGATCTGGATTACATGTCAATGATTAAATATTTTTGCAATTCCATTGACCATTAAAACAATGACAAAACAATAATGATATGACATAATATTTTTCGAATTACAAAAATTTGAAACAAAAATAAAATGAAAAATAATTGTATATTCATTATTAGTTTCATCTCCAATTTTTTCGCCCAAATGGATTCCTATGAGACCATTTTTTTCTGGGTTTCCACCATCACCGTTATTGTTATTGTTGTTGCCTGTTTGTCGCAATTATATTTATGTATATGTCTCTGTATATTTGTTCATTTTGGGCCAGTATTTGTGCAATATTGTTTTCAATGTATGAGTGTAAATTGGTTTTTTTTGGTTGGTGGTGTTCATTCGGCATGTCTATTTCGATTTATTAAACAGCATTTGTTCCAATTCAAAAACAATTATTTGTTGGTTTGGGTTTTTTTTTCGTGGTTTGTTTCTCTTTGATTCATGTATTTATATCAATGAAATATATTTATATGAATCGACAAAATGATTCAATTTAAATATAAATATTCAAACATACAAATTATTATTGATGATTATATTATTTTATTAGGCTGTCCGTAAAGTTCTGACCGATTTTTATGAGCAACCTCATTGATTAAGCGGAATGAACTTTTCGGACAGCCTAATACTTTGGCATTTTCATTTGTTTGATTTTCATTTTCAATGTTGTTGTTCGGAAAACATTTCGATATAAATGCGTTGACAAAACTCATCAATACATATATATATATATATATTTTGTTTGAAATAAAATTAAACGATATTATCAAATAGAGATTGTTCAATAAATGAATGAACAAAAAAAAGTGAAAATATACATGTTAATATACATGTATATTACAATATTTATACATCTCTATTTATGTATTTATTTATATATATTTACCATCATTTTCATTATTTGATTTGATAAATTTATTTTCTACCCAATTTCATCACACATATCGTTACCATTATTATTGCTATCATTATTATTATTATTATTGTTATGATTATGTACAATCCCAAATGGGCATTTTTGTTAAAAATGAAATTCTATGATGATAAATATTACAAAATTGCATCGATTGAACATGTATGTATATGTGAATGAAAAATACCATATACGAAATATATTTCACAAGGGTTCCATTCAAATTCATTGGCATTCATTTGGACCGAAATTTTCTTCTTCTTTTTTTTCCTACTAATAATTTCGTCGTGATTGTCAATTGCATTTGATTTTCGGATTCTGATTCTTTTTTTTTTTAAATCTTTGTAAATTGTATTACAGAATCGGTGATTCTTTGGTTTTTTTTTCGGATACTTGGTCTCCACTTTTCAATTGATCCTTTGTGTATTTCATTGATTTTAAATGATTATTTTCGAAAATGATCTTATTGTCGAAAATGATGATATCATTTTGTTTATCGTTTATTTGAATTGAAAATTAAAGTAAAAATAAAACATTTCACAAAAGTAAAAAATAGAAGAAAAAAACAGGGTCAATCAATGATAGCAAATTATGACATAATCTGAACACCATCAAACCCTGAAAAGTTCCAAGTTGAAAGGTTCGACCAGGTAATTTTCTTTTTTTCATCGTCGATCCAGGTTCAAAAAAAAATTTTTTTTCAAAAAAAATTCATCTTTAGACAATGAGATTGTAATCACTCTAATCAATCGGCCTAATGACCTAATGTTGTTTTTTTTAATTTTTCGTTGATTCGTTCATTTGGTCGGTCTTTTACTAATTAAATCTTCAAAAGTTGAAAGTCAAATAAAAATAAATACTTTGATGACATTGTTTTTTTTTCTCTCTCAATTTCCATAAGTCACCTGTCGCCGTTTCACCTAAAAATTTTCCAAAGAAAAAAAAATGTTCAGAAAAAAACACATAAATTATCAAATATTATGATCATTATCATCAACAACAACAACAACAAAAACAACAACAACTTGAAAAACACACAAACAATTCTTCGGCATAAGAAAATTGTCGCCAAAACTTGAAATAAGCCCTAAGAAAATGACCAAAAGAAGAAAAGATGAAAAAACATTATTTTTATTATTAGCGCTTGATAATATTCGGGTTGACAAAAGTCAACCAAATAAAAAAAAGCCACCGATTCAAAAACTATGGGCAAAGGACAAACTAAAGTAAAAAAAAATTGGTCAAAATTACTTGCCTCTTTTATTTGCCGAATAGATCAATAAAAATATTATTGTAATTCAACTGATTCGATTGATTGATAGATCAATCAATATTTGCCGATATTCATTTCGAATATGTTTTTTTGAATAACGAAAATAATAATAATTATTATTATTATGATCATCATCATTTTGGGTTCAAAGACTTTTAATGGAAAAATTTTCAAATATTTTCAAATTCATTTTCAAACTGAAAAAAAAACAATAAATTCTTTCTATTGAACCACACACACACAAACACGTGATTGAATTATTATCAATGTTTTACTTTGGTCTTCAGCTTCAGCCTCAGCGATTCTGATCAAATAATCAGTTTAATTGATGATGATCCATGAGATTCAAAATTGTTGCGCTATTTCTAAATTTGTAAGAAATACAAGAGTGTTTTCTTGGACAGGTATCACTTGCTGTTTACTCTTCTATGATTTGTTTGTTTATCATTTTGATTTGATTTTGAAATCTGAAATTTTCAAGAAATTTCAAAAAATTCATTCGATCAAATTTTATGATTATTTGACTTGAGGGTTTTTTTTACACAAAGCTTGCAAACAACAACGCAATCGACAAAGCGACAACATGGATTTTTACATTTAAAAAAAAAACCAGTATTTCAGTATTTCATTTCAAAAAATTCGGCATTTTTTTATTTTGGCAAGGTTTGTGTGTGTGCATGTGTATGTGTATGTGTTGGCTAGGTTATGTTTAGTATATGTCCAAATATGTTTGATGTTCTATGAGGGTCGGGTCTTGAACGATAATAACATTAGCAAAAGGTAAAAGAAATAGTGAAAACTTTGATTCTTAATGTTTGTGTGTGTGTTAGTGTATAGTTGAATAAATAAATAAATAAATTTACAAGACCTTAAAGCCTTAAACCCTAGAATAATAAGCAAAAGAAAATTTTACATCAAAGATAAAGCAGCCATATCGAGTCAGAAAAAAAAAGATAAAACAAAAACCTGAAAGCACCGACGCTAGAAAACACAGGTAAACACTTGCAAATACAAACGTATGAAGCATTCGCTTGAAGCAATGAAATAAAGTCGGTGAATTTTATATTTCAGATCTTTACATTGGACCAAAAATACAAACAAACCCGAAATGGAATCAGAAAATAATAAACGAAATTTTTTTATTTTATGATTCATTTGTGTTGGTTCGTATTCAAACATTCTTTTTTTAACGTTTTACCTTTACGAACCTTGTAATGTTTAACAACAAGAAGGTAAAAGGTGAGAAACACCGAAATTCTTATGGATTTGATGATTTTGGATCGGAAAAAAAATCAAAGAAATTCATTTGATTTTGTGGTTGCTGCCGTTGTTTCTCTCGTTGATTCTCAAAGAATTTTTGTTTGACCGATTTGACCAAAGAAAAATAGAAATATTTGATGGATGACCCAGCAAATCTTTGAGTCTTTTGGCTGATTTTTTAGCTTAATTCAATGAATCACTCGTATTTGAATAAAATTATACACGTGTAAATTAGCAAGATAATGCTAAAAAAGCTGTGTGTGAAAACAATACTTATTTTTGAAAATGTTTGATAAGATTTTAAAAATGCAAAAAAAAAATGACCTTTAGCTTTCAGCAATGTTGTTGTTGTTGTTGTCATCATTTGTCGATGAATATTTTGAAGAGAAAACTCTTGGTCAATTTTAATTGACTCAGTTTTAAGTTTTTCAAATTTTGTTTTTCGATTTCATTTTAAAATTTGAAATTGAATCAATTCCGATCAAATCGCGATTAATTATATCTAATCAATCAATGTTTTCCTCAATTCAAAAGCAAATCAACACCTGGAAATAGTCGAAAATTTGTCTAATGAGCCTCATATCATTTGCATCCTCTTTTTTCGTATTCAAACAACATCAAAATAAAAAATAAATCTTCCTGTTTATTTTCATATTATTTTAGTTTGGTTTAATTATAAAATTTTAAACCAAATAAATTGTCGCTTTCCCGTATTATTTTGTTGCCGGTTATTTTCTATTGACATTGTTGTCAATGTATTTTTTTTGGTATTGTGTTTTCTGGTGTCTGTATGTGTGCATATGTATGCCTCAGGTGTGTATGTTTTAAAAAACTCTGTGCGACAAGTCATAGGCAAGCAATAATTATTGTCATCATCATCAGTGATGATAATGATTTTGGTGTTAAATTTTGATTAATTTTCCATCTTTTTTTTCTGGTCTGATTATCAGTTAAATTTGTTGCCTTTGTTTGTTGATTGTTTTTTTCCAGCAAAAAATACGCCAACAAAATGGTTTAATTTCAAAGTAAATCTGTCAAATATCATCATTGTGATGATTATGATGGTTGACTGTTTGATCGGTTGGTTACCTTGGCAATCAGCAATTTTCTGGTGCATTTTTACCTTTGAATATTTTTTCCGGAATATTTTCTTGGCTTAGGTTCTTACCTTTTACCGAGGGTCTGTACAAGTTTAGTAGTTTTCTATGGAATTTTTTCTCCTAATTTTACCAAAATTTTCTCTGAACATTTGATCGAAAAACAATGGAATAAATTCAAATAAATTGGATGCAAAGAAATTTTTTGAAAATCATTAATGTAACTATTATCATTATTTTCCATAGATTCAAATCACATAGATTCTTGTGAAGCATTATAATGCTTAAGTTCACGATTTCAAATATATTTCATCAATACATCATGTGCATCATACACATATCTTTACATTAAGCTTTTTTGAAATTTTATTTTGACCAAAAACAAACACATACGACCGATTCTGTGTTTGATTTTCTTTTCATATCAATTTTTATTTACTTTTTATTTTTATTTTTTCCAAAAATTTTCGCTTCGCTTTTAGCTTCGCTATTCCTTGCTATCATTCGAAAAAAAAAATTTTCATTTCAATTTCAATCATCAAAAACATATACAACGAATATACATTAGTTTGTAATGAAAAATATATGAGAAAAAAATTTTGGATTTTCAAAAACCAAAAACTCAACATAGTAGGATGTACGATGTCCGGATTATTTCATCATCGATACGCCTTAGTTTGAATGAATTTTCAATGATTCTACATTCAAATCATATACGATTACAATCACAATTTAGGAGTTTACAATTACAAGTTTAGGCGGAGTTGTTTGAGAAGCTTTCATAATAATTTGTTTCAATATCATTTATTTTGGCAAAAAATTTTTTTTATTTCCATGTGTTTTCAATTGAAAACAAAAATATATGTATATATTTTCGCTACATTTTCCAATGCAATTTTCCAAAAACATTTTGATCAAATACACATAGAAATACGCACACAGAAATGTACACAAATTTCAAAAAAAAAAAAAAAAAAAATATGTGCAAACTATCGTGTGTTGTTGTTGTGCTGTGTGTATTTTCTATGTGTAAAAACAGAGAACTTGTTCACATTTACACAACAAAATAATTGTACATTGCTTGTGTATGAGTGTGTGTGTAATACACGTTTCATGTATCTCATGGACATTTATGAATTTTTTCCTCTGATTTTTGCTGATGAATTCAAGTCGAATCAAGTCAAAGAAAAAAAAATACACTTGTAAAAATATAAATATACATGTTCAATTTTTCAACTGGTTTTCAGCATTTATTATTATTTTTGCTTGTTTGCTTGGTTAAAACATTTTTTTCAAGAAAAAAAATAAAATAAATTGTTTTTTTGACATATTATTTCATATTACTGATGCTGTATGTGTGTTTTTTAGTGAACGTGAATTTGATATTGATTTTTCAAATTTGAATATTTAAATTTCAAGAAAATTCAAAGAACAAGAATATGATCGTAAGAATATGATTCACAACTATATTTGATTTTTTGCTGTTTTTTTTTTTTTTTTTGGTTTGTTTGTTTGTCACTTTGATTTTTGTGAATATTATTCAATAAAATCAATAAAATTGAAATTATTTCAAATTTTTTTTTTCAAAATTTTCTTGGTTTCAATTGTTTGAAAACATTGATTAATTCAAGTGTAAATTGCAACAAACTTTTTTGTTTTCTGGTGCAGCAACAAGAAAAAAAAATGAAATCTGTATGTAAAGTTTGATCATTTTATCGATTATCTCCTTTTGACCATCTTTTTCTGATTATCTCCTTTGATTATATTTTACCAATCTTCCGATTATCTCAGTGACAATTATTTCAGTGATAACGATGACAACCAATGAGAACAAACAAAGAGAAAAGCAAAAAAAAGATAGTGAGAGATAGAGAGTGAAATGATAATAATTAAAAAATAATCAAAAAAAAAAAAAAAAAAAAATTAAATCTTCATTTTCTCTGCTTTGTCTTCTTCTACTTTTTGTATCTTTGTCAATTTAAATATATATATATATATAAATGAACAGTGTAATTATTAAATTATTAGTCTCATATATTTTTTGTTTTGTTCATTTCTTTGATTTCAATTTTTTTTTTCATAAACATTAATTAGTTTGTTGTCTAAAAATTAATGATTTTAATTAGAAAATTTTTCTCAATCAATTCTTAATAATTAAATTTTATCATTATAATCACTTTACATTAATTTATTCAGGTATGAAAAGACAAATATTTATTCATGATAATGATAAAGATCATAACGGCATCAGCAATGCGAATAATGAAAATAAAATTGATAGCAATTACAACAACAATAATGATAATAATGATTTAAATGATGGTCAATCAATAAATTTTGATTTAAAATTACCATCATATGTATCAGCTAATGAAACATTAGCAAGTGATAATCAATTGATTGAAATCGATTCCAATAATAATAATAATGATACAGATAATGGAATTATTTTAAATTTAATATCGACTAATATTGATAATAATAATATTAATAATCATAATGAATTAGATTTAACAACTTCGATAACAAAACCAATCATCGAATCATTGGCAGCCGAAACAAATTTAAATTCAATCAATGCGAATATCGACGATAATCAAAATATCGATCAAGAATCTTGGAATCATCATCAACAATTGCAGCAACATTATATTAACTTGACAACTGCGGCAGCAAATAATAATTATCTCACTTCTTCATTTAATTATAATAATAATAATAATTTATTCAGTACACCTGAATCAACACCCTCGAAATTAATAATGCCACCAATATCATCACCATTCTATCCGAACGATAATAATATGACTGATAATGATCCAGCCAATTTGAATAGTACAATTTTATCATCATCAACATTGATGATGGCCGCTAATGAAAACAATACCAATCATCATCATCATTTAATGGCACAATCAGCTACACATCCATTGTTGCAAGCAATGCCAAGAAATAATTCTCATCATCCTCATCTACATCAACAATCTCATTATTCACATTCGAGTCCTCAAAATTCAAATCATCCTACAACTTATATACCGGACATGTCAACAACACATGATTGGTCAAATGTTGCTTCAGCAACGTCAACAAATACTCCGTTAACAACTTATCATCAAATGGCATCGTATACAAATCAATTAAGTTCAGTTTATTCACATCATCCACATTCACATAATCCATATTCATCACATCGTTCATCGAATAATGGTTTAGATTTTTATAATTATTCATATCCACATACATTATTTTCATCACCAACATCGATGACTGCGGCAAATAATGGTACATATACACCATTAAATGTTGGTACAACAACCGATGAAACAGTAGCTAATACGGGAGCATATTATCCTACATCAACATTTATTGGTCATATGAATTCAAGTCCAGATTCAGGTGTAACTGGTTCAAATGATAGTAATGGTTCACCATTATCATTGAATTTATCATCGATTGGTTATCATCAACAAACAAATAATAATAATAATAATACAAATATATCACATTTACATCATAATCAATCATCATCATCAATAACACCAATTTTCAATCATCGATCATTATCAAACACTACTACTAATAATAATAATAATAATAATAAAATAAGTATTGGTTTTAATAAAACATTGATACAACAAACATTAATGACAACAACAACAGCAGCCGAAGCAGCAGCAGTAACAACACCGACGACAACAAAATCAACGACAATAACAACAACCGATTCACCACAATCATCATCATGTTCATCATCATATTTATATGCAACAACAACAAATACAAATACAACAACAGCAGATATTATTAATGGTTATAATGGAAATAACAGCAGCAGCAGCAACAACAACAACAAAGCTAATAATGATAATCATATTAATCATCGAACATCGAATTTATTGATTAATAATCATGATAATAATATTGATCCAATCGATGATAATGTGGATGATGATAATAATAATGTTAATAATAATTCTAATCGATTGAATCATTTAAATCATTTGAATAGTCAACAACATCAACCGAAATCATCAATAATAGTCAATATTAATGATAATGATCAAACAAATAATAATAATAACAATGACAAACATATTTATGCTTGGATGAAAAATACAAATACAAATTCATTATCATCAAATACTGGTAAGTTGCATTTAAGTTTTTTTTTAAAATTATAATTGTCATTTGATTAATATGATCACAACTACTCATATGTTCATTGATTGAACTAATTTCGAAGCAAATTCAGTCTTTTTTTACATATTTTTTTATTAATTTTTCAAATGCAAACAAGCAAATTCATGGTCAAATGATGACTGAAAATTGTCACCAATGAATTTGAACCTGAATTACAGAAAAAAAAAGTAATCAAGGTGATTTCACATATTAATTTCACCAAATTACCAAGCATTCAAATAATGAAAGAGATGCTTGTTTGTTATATTTTGTCATTTTTTGCCATAGTTTCATATCTGTTTGTTGATTGATTGATTGATTGGAGGAAATTTTTTTTTTGTTTTTCAACGTGAATTTTTTCACTGAAAAATTTTAAGAAAAAAAATTCAAATTCAAAATTTACATACATGAAATTCAGTCATCTCAGAAATTTTCAAGTATTGAACAAAATTGAATGAAATGAATTGAAAATCAAAATCCATTGCCTGTGTGAAATCTCATTGGCAATGAAATTTAAATTTAAAAAAAAAATGCAAAAAAAAGCATGGAAAATAAGCGGGAAAATTTTTGTTGTTTGAAATTTCATTTTAAACAAAATTTCTTCATTTTCCATTGATTTTAATGAACAAACAAATTCAAACATTTACCATTTAAGAATTCAAATGAATGATTTAAAATAAATCGTTAACACATTTTTATCTTTAACTTTGAGACATAAAAATGTTTAATTTCATTCACATTCAAAATGACCAATCCCTTTTGTATATTCATTCATTCATTTTTTTTCTGCATAAAAATGTACGAAGGAAAAGTAATCAAAACAAATTTAATGAATAAACATCAATGAATTTATTTATTTATTTCCATTGAAAAACGATGATGGTGATGATAATGATGATCAACATCAACAGCTACGAGTAATATGTGTGTGTGTGTTGGTGTCGAATCATCATTCAAAATGGCCAATGGCCATTTCTTTTCATTTTATTCATCACCATGTTTTTTACACAATGTGATAATAAAATGTGATTTGAAATAAAATACATGTTTGATCGGTGTTTGTTGATGTGCTTCTGTTGAAATTTTGTTTGATAAACGGTGATTCAAACGAAATGAATCAATGAAATGAAATTTTTCTGAAAGAATTTTTTGGGTATAAAATGAATAATACATTCCATATGTGAATCGATGAATAAATCAATTTCAATCATTTTCTGGTCATTTTTTTTTTGTTTCGCTGGTCATTGATTTCAGTTTATTTATTTCGATTCATTTTCATTTTATTCAATCGATTTACGATCACGTAAATTATTTCAATTCGATTGAATATAATGTTCAAATTGAATTTTATTCATTTTTTTTTTGCCTCGCTTTTAATTCTGATTGTTTCCGCCATTTTGACTGAGTGTTTAGTGTGTGTGTGTGTGTGTGTGTTTGCGAAACATAAAACCAAAGCCAAACATACCAAACGATTGAAATCATACACGAGAACAGAGCATAAAACAGAGCTAAATCAGCTTCATATGAAGAATCTCGTAAAGATTTGAATTTTATTTTTGTTTTTGAAAAATTTTACGAATCATCAAATGAATAAATGAATGAATGAATGAATAATTTTCAAACCAATAAAAAAAATAAATATTCACATCTTCATTAATTTATTTATCAAAATTAATTTAAAATAGCTCAAGGGCCACATGCACACACACATATATATATATATATTCATAGCATAACTTGAATGATTTGATTTCAATTTTTTCGTTTTTCTTGTGCTGTAAAATTCATGAATTTCATCATTCATTTCAATTCAATTTTCACTTTTCATTGCAAGTGCAATTCACTGTTGTTGCTTTATTAAAGTGGCAAAAAAAAAAAAAATTCAATTAATAAATGAATATTTCAACAATAGCAAAATACAAAAAGGTGAGAGATGGATCGTAAAAAAAAAACATTGGCTGACAAGTAAATTCAAAGATTTGCAATCACAATTTGCATACAATGAGATTAGTTTTTTTTTTGAAAATATTCAATTTTGAATTAATTTTTTTTTATTCTCAAATATTCAACTAATCGTATTATATGAATGTAATTAATTTCAATATTTTCATTTCGACAAATTTCGATCAATTGGATGGTGATTGATTGATTGATTTTGGCTTGAAAATCAATTGATTGCTTTATATTATTATTCAATATCTTCAATATGTGTTTCGATGTCTTTTAACATTTTTTTTTTTCATCTTTGATTTATCTTTATTTTTTGATGATTATTTTCATCACCTTTTGTTTTTTAAATGTTGATTGATTATTATTATTATTGTTGCTATTACTGCTAAAAGTATGTAACAATTTTTTATTTTTTTATTTTTTCTTATGTTACAATGTGTTTATATGTGATTTTTTTTTGTATTTTACAAATAAATTATTTAATTTTATTGCTTTTCATCATTATTCACAATGAAATTAACAACAAAAGTAATGAAATTTCATTTGAAAATTTCTTAGCAAAGATGGCAAATATTTTACAAAAAAAAATTACTTGAGCAAAACTTGAACTTTATCAAATGTGTTAATCAATGTATCGAATCGATCAATTTAGTTGATTTGATCTGAATTAGGGTTGTAAGGGCAATTGAATCTAAACAATTTAATCCATTTTTCTGGTAAATTTTATTCTTATATTATTTGAATTTAAATTACTTAATTTACAAATTGAAATTATAAAATATCAATATATTCCTGAAATGCAATAATACATTTGTAAAATTTGTTTGAAGAAATACTAAAATTGTACCGAAAAATTCAATGCAATTGAATAAATAATATATATAAGAATTCAAACATGAACAGATGTTGAAATTTATTCTCTTCTATTCCAATTTCGGGTGTAATGAATTGTTATTTTCATGTGTCAAACTTTCAATGTCGAAATTGGTGGTTAAATATTTTCGCTAAATTAACTGAATTAATTCAAAACAAAATACGGGAAAAAAATTGTTGTTGACAATTCAGATGAACACAATTAACAATGATTCCAGCGAACAAATATTTTGTGCATCAAATTTTTTTTATTTATTTATTGATCAATTTATATTTGTAACATTTTTTTTTCTGCCATTTATTTCGTGTGTTTAAAATTACAAATTATTTGATGACTTTATTTGCTCAAAAATGCGCTGAAAACCATCATTTTGATGTTGCTATTATTGCTGGTATTAAAAGTATTGATAGTCATAGTTGATATGATCACATTCTGTGTAATTTGTAAATTATTTTGTGAATCACATATAATATTATCACTTATCACAAATGAGTGAATTTAATAATATTAAAAATTTTATTTAATATAATTCAATATTTGAATTCTTTTCAATTCAAATTAATCTATTAATTAATTCATTTTTCTTTTTTTTATTTTTAAATTAGGAAAAACACGAACCAAAGATAAATATCGTGTTGTTTACAGTGAAATACAACGTATCGAATTGGAAAAAGAATTTTCATTTTCACGTTATATAACCATAAAACGTAAAACTGAATTAGCATCACGTTTAGCATTATCTGAACGGCAGGTAAGCTTTCATTTTTTTTTTTTTTTTGGCTAAAATAAATGATGAATGAGAATAATAATTATATAAATTAATTAATTCATCAAAAGAACCTATATTTTGTGCATCAAATTTTATATATAACACTCATATAAATTCAACATTAAATGTTGAAAAAAAAGAAGAAATTAATGATAATTTCATTCAATATGAGATCATGTATTGCATAGCAACCATACAGTTTAATGAGATAATATCATAGATTTATACTGAAAATTTTTTTTTTCGTAAATATTACAATTGAATTTTGTGTTTGTATAGTGAAAGAACAAACAAATACACACAAACATATGCATAAAATGGAATAATAAAAAAAATAACAAGAGCAAACAATCAAAGTAATTGTTTGAAATAATCAAAAAAATTTACGTCAAATTATATATTTGAAAATGAATTAATGAATGACAGCCCACAATAATGTTTTCGACGGATAAATGTATGAGAATTTGATATTAATTCAAAGCAATTGAAATTATTCCAATGCATTTCCATATATTTCAATATTTTTTTTTCTAGGAAAAACCTTAAGCTCAAGTATCTTAAAATGGAGAAATCAAAATCTGAAATATCTTAATAGCACATGATAGAATCTAATTGAAATGAATGAATTGATTTCCAAATTTTCGATTGACAATTTTTCAAATTTTTTTAGCTCCTTATATGATCTGCATCATGATTTGAAAAATTGATCATAAATCAATCAATGAATGTATCGATTATTTGATTGATTCTTATGATAACATGTGATGTAATTTAATTCATTCGTAATTATTAACTCTTTGTTTTTTTTCAACTTTTATTTTTTTAAAAGGTAAAAATTTGGTTTCAAAATCGTCGTGCAAAAGATCGTAAACAAACGAAAAAGAAAGAAGAATTTCCGAAAAAGAATAAAGATAAATTAAGAAAAAATTCTTCAAATAATTCATCATCGACATCGACATCATCATCATCGATAATGATTATTGGTGGTAATAATACATCATCAACAACATCAAATTTGAATGGAAGAAAAAATTCTGAAAATTCATTTCTATTAAATGGTGGTTCAATTGTAATCGATAAAAATAATGATCCAAATGATAATAATAATAATAATAATGAATCAATGCAATCAATTTTTGGTGAATCAACAATCAATGATGATCAAGTGACAGCTGTAAATGTTACTGATCATGATCCATATTTATCAACAACATCGACTACAACCACAACATTTAATGGTCAATTAATTGCTGATTATAATCATTATCATCATCAACATCATTATTTTCAAAATAATAATAATAATAATAATAATGCAATTATTAATAATAATGACAACAATAATATTAATAATAATAATAATAATAATTTAGCTAATCATTATCATCAACAATATCAACATTATTCATATTTAGGTAGCCATTTAAGTCATCATCCATATTATTCACATCAGCCAACACAATATCATCATCCACATCTTCATACGAATACTAATCTAGTTACACATCAACAACAACACCAACAACAACAACAACATTTCAATCAACCAATCGATTTGATAAAAGATAATAATAATAATAATGGACATCATACATCATTATTATCATCATCATCATCATCATTATCATCAACGACAACATCATCGGATACAACAATACATAATAATAATAATGGATTGACAAATATTCCTACATCACCAGCGGCAATTGTATCGACAAGTGTATCGAATAAAATATCGATGGTATCAGCATCAACTAATGCATCTGTTAGTGTAAAATCAGAAATTGCTGAAGCTGAAGCAATAGCAACACCATCAGCGGTCAAAATATCTACAGAAAAAGCATCACCATCACCACCAATATCATCAGCTGCAACATCAGCATTTTCATTATCGAAAATGTCATCAAACCCAGCTAATGATAATGATAATAATAATAATCAACAACAACAACAACAGTTGAATCAATTATTTATGAATAATGAGAATAATTCATATCAAACATCAACACCACCACCAACAACAACAGCAGCAGTCTCAGCATCAGCAGCAGCAGCATTAACAGCTACAGCCCAACAAATGCGTACAATTATGAATCAAGGAATAGGAACAATTGGATTTGGTCAACATCATCATCAACAACAACAACAACAACAGCAGCAGCAACAACACCACCAAACAACATCAACAATGAATCATTATCATACGAATCATCAACAATCGCATCAAATACCAAATCAGCATTTAAATTCAATTACACTGATAGCAAACAATTTAGATCAATGAGTTTTTATTTCGTAGATGATTCAACATTTGACAGTTTATTATTTACAAAAAAAAAATTCTAAGATATGTAATTTTAATGAAATAATGCACAGAAAAAGTTGTTTAAAATTTTATTTTAATTTAAATCAACACACAATACTATATACGATACATACGACATGATAACATCAATTCATCATCAAATTATCATCAATTTATTACCATCATCATTATTGATTCGATCATTATCATCATCAATTTTGAGGCAAATTATTATATTAATTACATTAATCATTTTAATTATTTACATTTTTTTCCCTTGATTTTATTTCTCTTCATTATTATTATAACACACACACACACACACACAAATCAATTTCATTTCATCGATCATACATATATTATTGACATATTTACATCATAATTTTCATAAATAAATCTTGTTTTTTTTTTTTTTTGAGGGGAGGGTTTCTTTGAAAGAAATCGAAATTAAGTATTTCATTAAAATCTATTTGAATATTTGATCTGATCATTAAATAATCGATTAATCAGTTTATTAATTTATTAATTGTAATACACTTGAAAATTTGGCAAAAAAAAAAAAAAAAATTTAAGAAATATAATATTGATAAATGAAACAATTTTGAATTTTGTTTTTTTTTGAAAATAAAGTAAATTTTAGAAAATTTCACCTTTTTCTCTATCATTAAAATCATTAAAATTAATTTTAAAAATAATTTATAAATTTAAAGGTTATAATTAATTGTTGATTAATTTATTTATTATTATTTAATCAACAAATGAAAATAAATGAAATTTCACAAAAATAAACAAAAATTTTTTTTTTCAAAACTCTAATTCAATTCACCATCAACAGACAGCGCAACACTCGTCCTTTTTTTTAAATTTTATTTAAATGACGCATGACTTTTGATTCGGATTGAATTTGAAATTTGATTCTTGAATTTAGATTTTATTTTTGCTTTGCTTTAATTTTACTTAAAAAAAGTGTTAAAGGCAAAACATTAATCAAAGCAAAAGTTCATTGGTGATTTAAAATCATGACCTTGGCGGATTGAGAGAATATTTGTAGCAAAAAAAAAAAAAAAATGGCAAAAAACAACATCGATTGCTAGATGTTAAAGATTGAATAATTAATAATTGAAAAATAGACGAAATTTGCGCGTGTTGCGCAAAAAAAAATGCGCAAAATGACATAGGTTTCAAAGGCTATCGTTTTTAGTCTGCTCACAGATGGCGAAAAACTAAAAAAAAGGGTGAAAGGCAACGAGAAGATTCGAAATTGAAATTTGAATTCGAATTCGAATTTCGAATTTTCGAACGTATTGGTGTTCGTTTTTTTTTCGGTGATGTTTGTTTATTTACATTTACATCATGGACAATGTTTGACTTGTTTTCATAAATTTTGAAAATTTATTTTTCTCAAAAAGATTTAATTTGAAAACAATTCAATCATTCATTTGTTCATCAACCACCAAACGATCAACAAGTGATTTCATCAAAATTTGTGATTTATAATTATTTCAAAAAACATAATTTCGCGTTGAAATTTAATCATTTTTTTTTAATTTTGGTGTTTTAATATTTTTCGATTTCATTTGAATTTTTTTAATTGTGTTTCATTCATTCATTAATTCATTCATTCTTGGAAAATTATCATCTCAATCATCTTGAATTCATAATATCATACGATCAGAATTGCTAGAATTTTTATAAATTTCATTTTTTTTAATCTTTTAATTTTGAACATTTAAAATTGACTTAAGTTTCATTTTATTTTTAAATTTGATTTTTTTTTTGTTTTTTTAATTCAAAAAATTTTTTCGATAATCTGATTGATTTTGAAACATCAACATGGAAGAAGCAATTGCAAGATTGATTTATGGTGATAGATATGAAGAGTATCACCGGACCACTAAAAGAAAACATGATAATGATGATGATGATGAAGAAGATTCGTTCGAAAATTATTTGAAACAACAAAGACAACAAAATTTTAGCCAAGATTCGGCTTATAACAGTGGACAATTGTTGAAAAGTTCACCATCTAAATTTATTGACACTAATTGTGAATGTGAAAGTTGTTTGAATTTTCTCAACTTTCCAGGAACAAGTGGACCATGTAAAAATACTGCTAGTATTTTCGATTCTGATTTAATTGATGTGGACAGTTTTCATTTCATGAATATTGATGAAGCATTCGCAAGACAAACAAACGTCCAAATAGAGCCGGTTAAATTACCAAGTGAAGATGAACCAGTGACCTGGGATGCTCTTGGCATTACGAATCCAGAAAATACAAAATGGTGCTACATAGATTTGGAACAATTGTATCAACCAGAGTTGATCATCGAATTCATAAGATATGTCAACGAAAATTTTCCTGTATTATCAAAAAAATCGGTGATCGAAAAATTGAAACAGCTCAAATTTCGTTTTCTTAGAGAATTGGTAAAATTAGAGGAACAAGATGAACCCTTTGACCATACTTATTGTAAAAAAAATGGTTCCAAAGTATTTTTCGATATGACCCAAAATGATAAATCAAAAAAGAAAAATAAGAAAAAAAAGAAATCAAATATTATTTACGAGGTAAGTTATCATCGACTATGATTGAATCATGGACTGATTGTTTTAATATTTTCATACAGGTTATAAAATCAACAAAAAACATTAAATTTTCAACTAAAACTGGTGTGGCTATTGATACAAGCAAAGTTTGTTACAAAAAGATCCTTTTGAAAGATTCAAATCGAATAGAAAAATATTGTTGGCTCATTGATCGTTTAATTGACAATTTGAAACACAATCAAAAAACCGGGCCTAGAGATCTTTACTACCAGAGTCATTTATCACATAAATATGGAGAAATTACACCATTAATTAATGACATTTGTTGCACTATTGGCGTAACTCGATTCGATATTGATACTACAGTTTCATCAAAGGGTTATTGTTTTGGCAGTTTAACTTTGAAAAGTTCTCGAAATAGAATTATTTATGAACCGAATTGTACAACACCAATTCGTATACCGGATGATGACAAAGAATATCAATTAGGTGAAACAACTGCAAAATTCATCCTTATTGTGGAAAAATTTTCGATTTTCATCAATCTCATCGTTAATGGCATTGGTGATAAGTATCCGTTGATAATGATAACTTCTTCTGGATATCCAGATTTGAAATCAAGAAATTTTTTGCAACAATTATGGTTCAAATATCACTTGCCAGTTTTTGCTTTAGTTGATGCTAATGCATATGGCATTGATTTAGTCGTATCATATAAATATGGATCTTTAGCATCAGCTTTCCAAAATCATCGTTTAATTGTTCCGAGTATCAAATGGATGGGAATCACAGCTGGTGATATAGAACAGTTCAAAATGCAAGGAAAAAAACATTCTAAACGAGATTTAACAAAATTCAAATCATTGTTAGCACGTGAAGATATTAAAAAAAACGCTTTATGGACAGAAGAGATCACAAGTTTGAGAGATAAGAAATTCAAAGTAGAAATCCAAGATCTATTAGATTATAGTCCTAATTTTTTGGTTGAAGAATATTTGCCATATAAAATAAAATATGGAATCTGGGTTTGAATATTTGAGAATTATTTGCGAGAAAAAAAATCAACGAAAGTAAATTTGTGAAAATTCATTTTTTCCAAAACAAATCGACTTTATTCCGTGAAATGATTTCTTTTTTTTATGAGAAAAAGTAAGTTATTTATTCAAATTAAAACTTAATTGATATTATCATTTGTTCATTGTTTTAGGTAAACCATTACTTTCATTAAGTAGACAATCAAAATCATTGAAATGATTGGTAATAATTTTTGGTCCGCTTCCTAAACACGTTGAAATTATATATTTTAATTTTGTTTGATCATAATCAGAGTTAAAATATTTAGTTCTATAATTATCAATAAAATTAATAATTTTCTGATCAATATTGAAATTCTCTAAATTTTCATATTGTATTCCTTTTATTTCTATTTGTTGTTTGGAATGATTCAAATAACTGATCGATTTCAATATGATTGGCACATTTTGTTCTAAACAATAGATACATGCGTTTGGACCAGCATCGAATGTATAACATGCAATATTTGTATTATTTGAAATATTCGTATTGATGAAATGTATTAAATTAATGATTGACCATGATGTTTCATTCAGATATTTGATCGGTGGATATGTGTCTTGACATATTGAATGAAATTGATTTGAATCTTTCATAGTTATTTTAGCAAATTTATTGAAATCTTTATTCATAATTGCTTCAGTAATTTCTTGACAATGTTCATCGACAATATATTGACAACGATATTTTAATAATGAACTTGTTTCTTTACTTGTTTTCATTCCATTCGTACTCGATACATCTTTACGTTGATCATTCACTACACATATCAATACACGCATTTCAGGCCATTCATTTTCCGAAATGATTTGCTTGGCAATGGATGTTTGATGATTATGGCCTGCAATCCAACGAACAAAACCACCATAAATTGATCGACATGCAGAACCTGATCCTAGCCGAGCTAATGATGATATAACGCTATGATCATCGATTTCAAATAATTTACATAAAGCAAAACAAAGACAAGCATAACCAGCTGCTGATGATGCTAAACCGGCTGCAGTTGGAAAATTATTTTTGGAACAAATATGAACATAATAATTTGATGGCCAAAGATTTTTGGATTCAATCATTTTCTTAACTATTTAAGAAGAAGACAAAAATTAATTAAAAACAATTTAAAATAATTGAATATGGTCAAAAACCTTCATCAATACAACGTATTAAACGTTTATTATCATTGATAATCACTTCTTCATCATTTAACCACATACGATTCGATGTAAATTTATCGCTTAATGCTATTGTCGTTGTTGAGCAAAGATGATCCATCGATAATGTTCCACTGATTGAATCATTCAGTGGTATGATTAAATTTTCATCTTTTTTACCCCCTTTTGAACAAATTAAATAAATATCCAAATTAGAATTAAATTAAATTATTTAAATCATTGAAAATGACTTACAATATTTGATTACAGCAATGTTTACCGGTGCTTTCACTGTGATTGTTTTCATTGTTTTTCATTTATTTTTGTTCAAATTAAAATTAATCAACGAATAAATGGAAAATTGGTGATTGAATTTGACTCAAATTTTCGATTGAAAAAAAATGAAAAATTAAAACAAACTTGAAACAAGTTTAACTACATTCAAGAACGAAAAATGACTTGATGACTTGTCGAAATTATTTGAGCCAAATATATGAATGAAAACGAAGATTATGACATAATCAAAAGAAAAAAAACTGGTTTTATTTTCATCGATTTTTCAATTTAAATTCAAACTGAAATTTGATCGATGAAATTTAAAAAACACATGGACAATCGAAATAAACAAAAATAATTTTTTCATTTTTCAATTCAAAGTCGTTGGATGGCAGCAGAATTGGTGATTTTCAAGATTTTTGATTTTAAATTTGATTTGTTGTTTCAAATTTCTCTGATTCAAAGAATGAATATCCCAACGTAAATTAAACCATTCAATCAATCAAATACACACAAAGAAAATCAATCATTGAATTGAATGGAAAATGATTCAGACAACGATCCAAGAACAAAAGGGTTGATCGAATTCTTTTCATTTGAAATTTTGGATAGAATTTTTCTGAATTTTCCATTATCTTCATTATTTTCTCAATTGTTTCTTTGAAAATAATTGTCATTAGATTCATTCAAGATTCTCTCATTTGAATCATTTCGTCTGGATCGTCTTGTTTTGTTTCGTTTTTGGTTTTGTATTGGTTTTGTATTCACCAATTTTAACATTTATTCACTCATTCAATGATTGATTCAATCAATGATTCTATTAAATGTTTCATAGTAAAGAAAATTTTATAATTGAAAATTAGAGTGAATCTTACAGAATATAATAAATACAATACAAAATTCTTAATAATGGCAAAACAATGGTGAATCTTTGTGTATTATCTATTCGGGAAAACTTTTATCATTTCAAAGAAATCAAATTTTGAATTGAAAAAATCTTGAAATTTTCAATCATCAAACAATGGAAATGATTGAACAATCGATGGAAATTGATAGCGAAAAAAAAACTTGAAATTCTTGACGTATTTTATTTTCTTTTAAATAAAAAAAAAGAAATTTCAATCAAAAATCAAATATATTTCGAGTTTCAAATTTCAAATTATAAATTAAATGAATGTTTTCGAGTGTATGTTTATTCTTGTTTGTTTGATTTTAGAGAAAAAATTTAGATTGTCACCAGCAACTGACAAGCAATCGTGTTGACAAGCTGATGCAACAGCCCTGGCAATTGATAAATGGATCAAAATAATCAAAATAACAATAATCAAAAGTAAATAAACGGATAAACAAACAGTCAAGACAGCAGAATCGAAGAAAATCATAGAAAAACGAGCAAAATGGCCCAAGAAATACAAACAAAACGATCTGAGAAATACAAAATCGATAAACGAATCAATCAAAATATGTAAAATGAGAAATTTGAAAGCTAAAATTTGATTTTAAATGAAAAAATTCATAAATCAAATGAGAATGCAATGAAATCAATGAATATTTATTCATTATTCATTGATTAAATGATTTGGAGCCACCAGAATTCAATGGAAGAAAAAATTAATGAATTTCAAATGATGCGAAATTGTATTGATTCGGGAATTTGATTTTGTGCAAATGAATGAATCATTTGGCAAATCAATTCAATTGATTTCATTTCATTTCAATGATTGCTGTATTCACCAATCATTGATCGATTGACGAATTCAAATCGATACGATTCAATTCAATTTCTTTGCTCGAAAAAAATTGAAAACAAACTTTTAATTTAATCTCGAAGTAAATATAAGAAAATTTTCTCTAATTTCAAATCATTTAAATGTTTGATTTATGTATACACAGAATGCCATGGTGTTTATAAGGTTATGGGCTTCAAATGATTCCAATGATTCAAACGATTTGAATGATTCAATTTGTTTCAATTTTGTTTCAAATATTTCAAGCCTGTGTTTATGTATCCGAGGACCATTTCCCTGGAGGGAATCGAACAACAACCTAAATCATTAAGGAAAATTTGAAAATTGAAAATTTGAAAATTGAAATAAAACAAATGTACTCGTATACGATAAATTTCGGAAAATGCTCAAGGAACTGAATTTTGGAAGGATTCATGAGTTCTTCCTCAAAAAAAATAGAAAAATCAATGACAAGATATTTGCAAAACATTTTTCAAATCACATATGAAATCACACCGTTTGTTCACTGTAATTTTCGACCGTATGCTTTGGTTGAACAAATAATTTTTATTGTTCAATGAACAAATGAACAAAATTTCGTAATCGAAAATGGAAATAGAACGAATTCAATTTCATCTTAATAATTTCATTTTTTTCGTAAAATTTTAAAATACAAAAAACAATCAAAGAAAATCAATTTTTTTTTACGTTTGTCTGCGATATTTGTCTGTGATATTTTTTCAAAATTTCATATTTCATATTTGTCATTATAATTAAATTTTTAAATCAAATACAGAAATGAAAATATATACATATATATGTTTCATCTATTTTTATTTATTTTTAAAATTAAAATTTGAAATAACAAACTTTCGTTGAAACAATGAGCCTTCAAACACAATTCGATCAATTCTTCAACAAAAGAATCGATCAATCGACTTTCGATCAATCATTTCATTGTTCTTATTTGTTTCAATGAGAAATTTTAAAGCTCAGAATAAAAGAATACCCGAATCTTTGTATTGAAATTTGTGTGTAAAATTTGATTCTTTACAATCATGGAAATCGGATTAAATAATCCAAATAATCGTGTTTTTCGGTGTCAAAACATTGTTAAACATGCAATTATCATTAAATTATAACAATTTTTATTTTTGATGAAAACACATCCGAAATACATTGAGTTTATTGTGTTGAATTTAACACAATAAATTCAGTGCATGTCTTATGGTTTTCTCTTGTTGGATTTTTATCCATTTTCAATGTTAGAAAATGATTTAATTTCATTTCATTTTTTTATATTATCTCAACATTTCTTTATATTCTTACCAAAATAAAAAAAACCAGAATAAGACGATTAATTTCTGTTGAAAACCAGAATAATGAATTTACTTTGACAGCAAAAACCCATCAAACAACAACACCATCAACATGAACATTAACATCAATCGACACCCTTTTTCTAAAGAGAGAGAGAGAACATTTGAATGATTATTATTATGATTAAATTGAATTGAATTAAATTAAATTTCCACTCATGAAAACCAAATTCAACTCAATGATATTATTATTATTATTATTATAATTGTTTTGTGTACAACAATTTCATAATCATGTAATGTATCAAGAATGTTTTCGTGTAAAAATATTCTTGTTAAAATATGTTTTGACGTGATTTCAAATTTTATTTCATCTTTCATTCATGTTGTTAATTCGATAATAATAATGTTGATGATGATGATGATGATGATGATGGAAAATCGTAAAAGTAAAAACCTTAGAATACATTCAATCTTAGATTGAATCCTGAATTGAATTTCAAGATTTTCTCTTGAAACTTTTTTTTCTAAGACTGAAAATAAATGCAGAATGAATATAAGATGCTGAGCGCTGTAAAGTCAAGACGAATTCAATCTCAAATTCAATGAACACAAAAAATTAATGAATACAAAAATTGAATTTTGATCAAAAAAATAATTGGAAATTTTTTTTGAGAAAATAATTAAATATCATTCAATACATGGGATAATCAGATTTATTTTCCATCAAATTAGAACCAAAAAAAAAATAGAAAACAAAGACTTGATTCGGAAGAAATCGGAAATTGGGCGTAAAAATTAATTATGGATATAATAATTCATGTAACACACAGTGGCTTCAAGCGAAAATAAATCCTAATTTTGAATATTTCATTTATTTATTTATTTATTATTATTATTTCCCAAGCATTAAATAATGAATAATGAACAAGTGAACATAAAATGATTATAAATAGTCATAAATAATTTAAAATTCGATACAAATAATAATAATATTTCGATTAATTAATTATATATTTTTTTTCAATGATTTTTCTCATTATTGTTTCTCATTGCGATGATAATAATTAATTAGACATACATTCATTCATGTAGTGTATAAGTGTTAGTTCAAAGCGAAAAAACTTGAATTTTCAATTCAAGTTGTAAAGTCCATTCATGTTTGGATAACAGTAATAGAAACAATGATAATAATGATTATGGAATGAAATAAATGAAAACAATTTCAATAATAATAATAATGAAATCTAAGAGAAAACAAAGTGAAAAAGTTGAGGAAAAAAGAATCCCTTTTTCATATATTCAAACATCCAAGAATTGTATCAAATTTTATTCCATTTATTTTAGGCTCAGGAAAAGATTATATAGTTAATTAGACGAATTCATTGAAATCTCTATTTTCTTTGAAGAAGGAAAACTGCTTATACAAAATAATTGAAATCATTCTATCAAGTTAAAGGTACAATTTTTCTTATTTTTCCACAAGAAATATTCAAATTATAAGCAAAAAAAAAATTTCAAGGCAAAAACCAAGCAGCAATTATTTTGGAGAGTGAAAATAAATGAATGTTTGCTTCCCTGCCAAAATTGGACTCAAAAAAAAAAAAATTTATTTGAATTTTTTTCGTTTTTAATATTTTTGAAACTTTTGATTATTTATACTTGAGACTAGGAAAAAATGAAATAAAATAAATAAAATTGAAAATAAAATAAAATACAAGAAAAAAAAATTCAAATGCAATTTTGAAAATTAAAATTATGGAAAACAATTTCAATTATTTCGTATTTTCATTTCATTTCATTCCATTTTTTTTTCGGATGAAAATGAAAAATTTTTTTTTGACATAAGCAATATAATAATTTCATATTTTCATTTTTTGCATCCGAAATGATTTCGGATGCAAATTTACGACAGGCATTTGACTTGAAATTTTTTTTTTCAATAAATTTTGAATAAATTTTTTCCGATTTGACAACAGAGAAAAAAAAGAAGAAGAAAATATTAAAATAATCCAAGAAATTTTTGAGATTTTTTTTTTTTGAAAAAATAAAAATTTCCATTTTCATTATAATTTCATTTTTTTTTCTTGCCCCGTACCAATTCACATATTTTACTGTTTTCATTATTATTATCATTATTATATAACAATTGATTGTCATTGTATGTCTAGGCAATATCGTCAAATGTGTGTGTGTGTAAGTTGGCCAACAACAACAATGACAATGATAATAATAATGATTTTCAAATGGTAACAATTCACACATGTATATATGATGATGATGATGATGATGATGATATTCATTTAATATTATTTCACTTTACCGATATCTATCTAATAATTTGAAATTTGTTTTTCTTTTTTCAAGTTGAAATATAAATTCAATTTCTATATATATATATGATTCACTGTTCATTCCACGTATCTGGAATTGGTTCCTTAATATACAATATATACGTTGTGTTTATATGTATCAGTATATATATATAATGTTCATGAGTGTTTGCAAATAATGATAATAATAATAATTGAAAATAAAGATGATACACATTCATACATATCAGGTTATGTCATTATTTGTTATGATCACATGTTTTGTTTGCTACTTTGTCTTACTTTGCGTTTGTCTACCCTACAACAACGACCATCGACAGACAGATAACCAACGAGACCATTAATACTGTCGATCATTGGTTATTTGTATTTGTTTAAATGTTCGGAATAATATTTTATTATTATTTGGTCGATTTTATTTGAATTTTTAATTTAGAAATGAGAAAAAAAAATAATGATAATCATATTCATTGAATTTCTGTATTTGTATTTTCACTGAAAAAAAATTCAATTCGATTAATTATTTGGCAAAAGAAAAATTCATTTGATTTCATTTCATTTCGATTTTTTTTTGTGATATACTTTAATGAAATATATTTTAAATATAATTTCTGTAAGGCATTTGCTATATATTTGCATGTATATTGGACATGTATGTGTTTATAATGCTCCTGATATATAGATGATTATTAGAAATACATTCATTAGAAAGCAAAAAAAAAAAAGAAATTATCTAAAATTATATATACGAATGAAGATAATGTAATTTATAAATTAAATTTTCATATACCTCTCTCCACTATTATTTCTCTTTCTCCTTCTCCTTCTTTTATTTGAATTATTTTGATTCATTCAATCTTAAGAGTTATTCTTCAAGTCTTTGTCTTCATATCTACCATACATCTCCATCTTTACAGAACAGAATGTGAAGAGGAGTGAAAAAATAAAGGAAAAATTCGGCATTTTTTTTTGTATATTTAAATAAATATAATTTCATTTATTTCTATCAATGTTATTATTATTATTATTATTATCATTATTGTAAGAACGATTCGGTGAACCAAAAGCAACGAAATGTTTCGAAAAAATTATATTTATTTCGTATATATATATACACATACAACCACACATATATAATTGGTACACATCAATTGAAATATTTACAATTATATTCTAAAGATAAAGATGTATATTGAAGAAAAAAATAAAATAAATAAAATACACATCTAAATCAGAGATTATTTTGGAAAAATTGTACCAAAGTGTTTCAATTTCTATATATATATGATGAAAATTTGAAAAAGATGGAAGAAATGAGAATTTTCAATATTAAATAAATGAATGAATGGATGGATGGATGAATGGTAAAATAAAAATAAAATAAATGAAAATAAAATAAAAATTCATGATTTTATTCAACACAGCTATAAGCTTATAAGATAGAGAGAAAGTAGGGACTATACGATATGAATACGATATTTTCGAATGAAAGAAAAAAATACATGGAAAATCTGTACAAAGAATTATTATTATTATTATCAAAAATAAAAGAAAGAAATATATTTCTTGCCCGATATTGTCGTTGGTTATTATTAGTGATTGTGTGTAGTTTGCATTCATTATTTGAGACTGTTATATTACAAATATTATATAATTGTATCTATATTTTATCCAAAAATATAAAAATAAAGAAGGATAATTCTTACCATTATCATTATTATTATTATTATTATTATTATTACGATTACGGTTATTTTATTTTATTTTTTTTTTTCAAGGGACAATTGTTACAATTATTATTATTATTATTGTATTATAATCATTTATATTACATTTATTATTATATTTATTTTTATTTGTTGATGTTTTGTGTTTTTTTTTCATTTTCTTTTTTTTATCATTCGCTTCATTCTTAAAAATTTTAATGTTTTGAAATAACATGAAATATATGGTTGAAATGTGAACAATGAACAATTCTTAGTTTTCGTTTTTTTTGATGATGATTGAAATAAAAATGTCAATAATGATTATGTTTTCATCTTTTTAAAATATTGATCTTCGATAATCAATGACAATTAGACAGAGCATACGAAAAAGATGAATTTGATTCATGAATAAAAAAATCGAAAATAATAATTAATTTCAGTGATTTTTTAAAAATTTTGTTTCCACGAAAAATTTTTAAATAAAATTCAACCAAATAACTTGAATATGAATTCATAAAACCAACAAAATAAAAAATAAGATCAAAATTTATTCATATCAAACAACCATGTGAAATTCAAAGACAAAATTTTGTGAAAACAAATCAGAGAAAAAAAATATGATAAATGAATAAAATGAATTGGAAAAAAACCTACTTTCGGATTACTGATTCCTGTACAAATAATCATCCCCAAAAATCATCATGAATAAATTTCAATCAAAGATTAAAATCAACAAAAATATTTTTTTTTTCAAAATTTGTTTCCAGTGTTTGTGCCTAATATTATTATAATTATTAATTATTTCAGCTATTATTGATAGTGGATTTGTGTGAAAATTGTAATCATATCACAAATATATATATATATATATATATGAGAATTTATTATTTTGTATTGAAAAAATAAAAATTTCAAATTAATACGTAAAAACAGTGAGATTATTATTATCATTCATTCATTCATTCATTCATTTATTTATTCATTCGTTTTCATAATTATCATCATCATCATTATTACCATTTATTTATTTATTAATAATTAATTCAAATCTTTAAATTATCTATCCATCATCAATTTCAATTTTTTGTTTCTTGATGGTCATTTTTTTTATTATTATTAGAATATATTTTTCACAATTATAATTTCAAATTGTTAATTAGTGTTGTGAATTTAATTCTGTGAATTTTTCAATGTGTTTATTCATCAGTCTCTCTCACTGTCTCTCAAATTAAACATCATTATTTCTAATTATATTTGTTTGTCCGTCTATTATTAGTTTTTTTTTCATGCATTAAATTATATCGTTAATTCAAGTTTCTTTTTTTTTTTTTTTTTTGATAATAATCAATAATTCAAATATCAATTTATTATCTTAATTATTCAACTATTCATCTTAAATTATTTGATATAAATAAACTAATTTTGGTTTATGCATTTTTTCTTTTTCGTCGTTCTTCATTCAAATTTACGTAATTTTCATTTGAAATATTATCGAAAAAAAATAAATAAATAAAGGAATGAATAAATAATGAATGATATGAATGATTGATCAATTTTTAAATCCGATTAATTAATAAATAATCAATCAATTCGATCGATAATAATAATAATAATATTAGTAATAGTTATAAAAGTAAAATAATTAATGAAAATGTGGTTATTATTATTAATGAAAATAATTAAAGTATGAACAGATATCGTGCCATGACATATGTGCTCGTTGTGAGCAACATAATAATGTTAGTTGCAATGTTTATTGCTGCATTTTGGGGTTTTACTTATCCGAAAATTGTTGTCGATGGTTATGAATCAGGAAAATCAGCATTTGTGGCTGCATTTATGTGTTGTTTAGCTGGTATTTGTCTTTGTGGTTTAAATTTTCAAAATTACTACCTCTTGGTTACGTATGCTGTATTACATTTGCTTATAATGCTCAATCAATTGTTTAGTTTGCTCCCATTTACTTGGACACGTATTCCTAATTATCCGCTCACTGGTAATGTTGCCACACAAGTTTATGTAATGTTGGTACCGAAAATATTTCTTGTTGTTTTTGCATTTGCATTGGCGTATAAATTACGAAGAGATGAAAAACGTTATGAATTAGCCAGAACTGGTGGTCTACATCAACGATTACCTTGTCACATTGTACCAAGGCCAGAACCTGATCGTTGTCAATCAGCACCATTAAATACTGGCCCAATTTATCATGGAGCTAATAATGGACGAACATCTGGCTACGGTACAAATGAACGTGGAGCACCACCAGTGAATACTAGTAATCATTTATCAATCGGTCAACAGCAGCCACCTCTTCCAACGGCTCAAATTAGCACACATCCACTGCGTATGATACCAGGTCCCGGTGGTCAAGCACAATCAGCTTCATCGGCACCAACGATTCCGCCGCCACCGCCTCCGTTGCCCACATCAACATCAACATCAACAAATCAAATCATTCATACACCTCCAATATATCCATTACATCGGCCAAGTGTAACAGATGTATCATCAATAAATTCACCAAATCGTCCAAATGTCATGTCAGCATCATGCCATCGATCGATACCAGTGCCAGCAAACCAATGTCCGTCCCGTATAGGAAACCATAGTGGTAGCTGTGGTGGCCTAAATAATATATCATCAATGATACATGATGAACAACAACAACAACATCAACAAATCGATCAATTAAATCGTACAACAGGAAGATCAGGTTTACATTGGAGATCATCATCATCATCAACATACCATCATCAAAATGTTATAACAACACAACAACAATCTCAACAATCACAACAACAACAACAATCATCACAAACACAATCAACACAGCCACCATTACAACCATCATTATCAACAACAACATCATCATCAGCAATGACATCAACAAAACAATGGTGGCCAAATACTAGTGCCAAACAACATCAACAACAATATAGTCATTATTATCGAGATGTTTATAATCCTAATTTTTAGATGATTAAAAAAAAATAATAATAATAATAATAATAAATATGACAATTATTAAATGATCGATTTATTAATGATTAATAAACAATCGATTGATTACATGATATTATTGATCCATTTGATTTGGAGCTCTTGGATTTTTTTTTCTGTTGTTTTTGTCTTTTTTTTTCTTTTTTAAATTTCTAATTTGCAACAAAATAACAAAAATACATTTATAAAATGTAATACACACATTCACACACACACACAAACACACATTTGAAAACAATGATAGTGATTTCTTTTTCTTGAAGATTGTAAAAAAAAAAATTCTAGAATTTTTAAATATATTTGACCAAAAAAATAAAAAAAAACTAGCGAACTTATTATACCATTGAAATTGATCATTCATTCATTCATTCATTTATTTAAAAAATCAACAAATCACTCAATCAATCAATCAATCAATCATTGATTATCCATATATTAAACATTATTTAAATTGTGAATTTGAAAGCAAAGCAAAGCAAAAAATTATACCTTGAAAAAAAAATTGATACAAATAAAATTGATAAAGTTTCAAATAATAATAATAATAATAATGAATGATTTGTCAAAAAAAAAAAAATTTCAAATGTCAATTCATTTATTTTATTGCAAAATAAATCAGCCAAATTATGTTCTGCGGTGTCTGTGTGTATGCTTAAAAAGGTTTAAGATGATGCTGCAGCTGGTGTTGTTGTTGGTGGATGTTGTTGTTGTTGTTGTTGTTCGGTGATAATAATTATAACAATTATGATGGTACAATTTATTACCAGTTTGAAATGAAAATTAATTATTCAAGAATTTTGATTGATTAATCAATTAATATTAATGGTGCAAGAAAAAAAAAGCAGAGACAACTTTGAACATGAATCATTTTGTACCGATTTGAGCATTGAAAAATTAATTAATTTTCATTTTCATATTTCTTCATGAATCGCTCGATAATTATTAAAATATGAACAGCAAACAATAATGAATCCAACAAACGCTTACAATGCAATTTGTGTGCTTGGTTTATTGAAAATTCAAACAACATACATGGATTTTTGGAAGGCAAAATTTGAATTTTTGGAATTAAATTAAATCTAAATAATTTAAAAGTACTCAAAATCAATGATCAATAATATGAATTAAACAAATATTAATAATGAAAAAAAATTTCGATTGAAATGATTTTGAACAAATGAGCAGCAAACATAATTGATTATGGCAACAAAGAAATCAAAAAAATCAAGTGCAAATTCATTTATTATTATCATAATTATTATCATTTTTTTTTCTTGGCCAAAAATTGTAATTATGATAAAACATTTGAATTGAATTCAAAAAAAAAATTGTCTTGGATTTTTTAATTCATTTTAATTTATTATATACATTCATATTTATTTTAAATGAATGTATTTTCTTTTTTTTTTTTTTTTTGTAGAATATATTATTGATTGTCATTGTTTTTGAACAAACAAAAAATCAAATACATTGAACACGGGAAAACAAATAATGTTGTGTTGATCAATTTTTGATTTTTTTTTTTTTTTTTGAAAAATGATTTTAATTTAGTTTGAATCAAAGAACTGAAAATTGTTTCAAAAAAAAAAAATCAATAAATGTTGTTTTAATCTGGAATCGAAATAGACAAAATAATGAATTTTATAATTATTTTTTTTTCTGTTGTTGATTAATGTTTTACTGTTTTGTTTTTCATTATTGTGAATATATATATATGTAAGAATCTAATAGAAAATTATTTTGAAAAAATTATATATGATTTAAATGTAAATATTTATATTCGAAATTGAATTTTTTTTCCAAATAATAATTCAAATTATTCGAAATAGTGATAATGATAATAAAATATTGATTGAATGAATGTTTTAATAGTTTTTATTATAAAAACATATACAACATTTCTATACAAGAAAATGAATAAAAAATTTTAAATCCGAAATAAATAAATAAATAAATAAATTATTGTATTGTCGATAATGATGTCTGCATTGATATAGTTTAGATTATCAACGATAAGAAACTGAAGATTGCAATTATCAAGTATCGATTGCAAATTTTTTTTTCATGAATTTCAATTATAAATCTTTGGCAACAAAAAAAAAATTGTTACAAAATTACCATGGCCAATCAATGAATTTCAATTAATTTTGGATGAAAATAATTGATTTTTTCTTGCTTGTAAATAACTTCATTCATTCTTCGATGACCTTAATGTACACATTTTCAATTATTTTTGATTTCCTGTTATATTATTCTGAATTTTTCTTAGATAAAAATTTTCAATTTTATTTCTCATTCTCATTTCTTATTTGCTATAGAAATATGAGACAAGATAAATAAACTGACAATTCAATTTCCAATAATTGGTTTTCTCATCTGTATATAGTTTGTAATCATTTTTCTTAATTTATTTTCTGTTTGTTTTCGATTGATCATTAATCAATATTGAAAAGCGAAATAAAACAAAAGATAGAAATGGCAAAATGCTCAAAAAAACAAAACAAATTCATATTTTTCAAAATTAATGAAATTGAAACACAAAGAAATTTATGATAATTTTTATTTGACTTTGAATGTTTTGTCATTGATTTGTAGCGGTTTTATTACATGTATTTTTGATAGAACATAACGATTGTAAACAAAAATATTTTTCCCAATAATTTTGATTATTTTTTTTTCCGAGAAAAAATTGATATTTACGGTTGATTGCCAAAATTTCATTACCGGTATCGCTTGGCATAATTGGATGGGAATGCAAAAACGATCAATTGTCAACAATCGAATAGACAATTATTATTGCTAGAAGAATTGTTGGATTATTAGTAATTGATATTTCCAATAAGACTTGTTGCCAAATTGATTGATTTATCTCAACATTTGAGAATGAAAAAATTTATGCCAAATATTAAATCATAAATTAAATTAAACAAATGCAATTTCAGTCCGAAAAATCATTTATTTTGACCGATTCTTATCATGTATCATGCAATTAATGATAACAATTCATGATAATGAAATGTATATGTGATTATCTAGCATGCATTTGTGATACATTACTTTGAAAATAGTAAGAAACTGATAATTTGACTACTCATAAAATGATTAGTATGAATAATAATTATGATAATTATCAAATCCAATCAAACTGTATTCGATGCTACAGTTCTTGATGATGAAATAATTAGTCAATTGTGTCGTTGAAAATTCACTCATATGTTGCAAAATATGTTCGAATCTTATTGGTAATGACTTTTCGACAAATTGGGCATTTATTAAGATTTGTTGAACATTTCATGCAAGCCATTTGATGTCCACACGGTATGAAAACAACTTGTATCATTTTATCACAACATAACATGCATTTAAGACTAGAAATTGTATCATTTAGTTTCGATTTATCATTGTCATCGATAGCGAACGATAATGTTGAATCGGAATTGTTTGATGTTGAAAAGCTACAATTATCTTCACAATCAGAATTCGAACTAGAATAATCGCTATCGCTTGATTCCGGTAAACGAAATATCATTGATGATATTGAATTCATAACATCTTGATTATCATTATTATTACTGTTGTTGTTGTGGTCAGAATTTTCTGAATCATCGCTATTTTGATGAAAATTATTGCTTTTATAATTCATTTTTGATCCACGTATAACATTCATTATTGACAGATGATAAAATAAACGATTGCAATCAAGAAAAAAGAAAAATTTATCCAAATATTCTTCATATGTTTTTTGTATATCTTCAGTATCACTCAAACGATTAATAATTCTTTTAGCTGCTTGTTTCATTGATTGAAAATTTTCAAATGTTATTTTGCGCATACAATTAATGTCATATGATTTCGTTTCATGACTGGTATTCATTTTCGAACGCATTTTAATTATTTGATTTTTGAATTTAACAAATTCCAAATAATTTGCACCTTTTACACTGATAATGTATGGACATTCAGGAAAAAATAATGCATGTTCTTCCATTGGTATTTCATTTTCATTCCAATTTTTAAGATTACCACCACAATGATAACAACGAGTATGATCTTCTTTGCCAATATAGAAAAATCCAGCATCAACAAATAATCGTTTATCAGGCTTATTAGATGTAGACCAATTAGCATGCGAAAATGTTAGTTCTCGTTTTTGTTTTTCGATGAATTGCGGATATTTTGGTTGCATTGTTTTATTATATTTCAATGTTATCGGTTCTTGTCCTGGATCATTATCAATATAATAATTTGACCGCTTAGAGTGATTATTACAATTCACATCAGGATCAGTTTCAATCGGTACATTGCCAACCGGTTTGTCTTGAACAAATGGACAATTCGGAAAATGTCTAACATGTTCTTCCATTGCCACATCACCTTGAAAATTTAATTAAATTAAAAAAAATTAAAACTTCAAAATTTAACTTTAAAATTTCCCATACCCATTTCCCAATTACGAATTTTTCCTCGACAAAATGCACAACAAACAATATCATCTTTATAATAAAAGAAACCAGCTTTTGCCAATGATATTGGTGAAATAATATCAAATTTTGTCCATTGATGATCATATAAAATATATGTTATCAATCGTAATCGTTCATATTTCATTAATTTATAAAAATTTTCAATCGAAAAACCATCATATGTTTCATTATTATTATTGTTGTTGTCATTATTATTATTGACCATAAATGCTGGTGCTTGTTGTGTTATTATTGGTGATGGTGATGATGAAGTTGAAGATGAAGGTGATGATTGTTGGTGGTGATTTGTATTTCTTTTATCAATAACACGTCGTTCAATACAAGTACCAGAATTCATATTTGGCTTGTATGAATTGAATGCTTCGATTGGTAATATGTTCAACATTTTTTATTTCCATTAATTTTTTTTTTTTTTTTTTTTTTTTGGATCAAATTAAAAGAAACAAAAAATGAATTTGAAAATTTTAGAATTATCATTCAAAACATTGTAAAAGCTTTGTTTTTTATATGCACTCGAGTCTGTCAATAATAAGAATTAAAATATTACCTCGATCGATCTAATTAAGATAAGGATTAATTAAGAAATTTTTGGGATTTTTTTTTGTTTCAATCAAAATGTTAGACACCTTGGAAACATAACAAATTACTTAAAAAAAAATTACGATAAACATTTGCTCATTTGTATTCGTTGTTCGTTGTAGATCCTGTTGTTGTTGTTGTATTTTATTACTTTTAAAAAATTGCCAACAGCAATAGCAACGACAACAACAACAACAACAATTTTCAATGCTGCTTCTTTTCAAATTTTATCATTTTTTACATTTTTGCGTAAATAAATTTTCAACATTCTATGCAATCATAGTTAATCATAAGAGTTTTCATTCGTACATGATGATATTCAATATACTAATGTACTTGAAGTATATAGTTCAAAACATAATCAAAAATGGCGATCGAAATCATTTTACGCATTTTACCATATGGTACTACTACTACTACTACTACCATTATTACTAATATTAGTTGGTTCGTTTTTTTTGGCCGTTGAAAATGAAATTCAATGCAATTAACGAATCAAAAATTGAAATGTGATTTGAAACTTTTATTTTCTCTTTGACATCTTTTAGCACAATGGATAGAGAGAGCAATTGCATCGATATTACATAACCTGTCATGTTTATTTGTATGAAAATCACAAATATTCATGCGCATTTACGATTTTAATTTAAAAAAAAATTGATGAATAATTTAAAACTAAACTTGAAAATTAAATTTTCGTTGTTCTTGATTGATTCATTTATTTTTGAAATGAAATTTGAATTTAAATTTTTATTTCATTCATTGAATGATTCAATTTTTTTCTCCGGTATATTTTCATAAAAATTTCAAATTTTGCAACATTTTTGAAAACATAATACATTAATTTATTTATTAATTCATTAAAAAAAAAAACATTTTGAATTGATCAAGAAATTTTATTTCTTAATTTATTCAATTATAATTCTAAATTTATGGCAAATCTAATAATTCATTTTCTGAATATAATTTTTGTGTCACTTTAAATACTTGATCAGTTATGTTGGCTAAATATGAAATACTTTCATTTACTTTATCAGCGCCACCGATCGGTAATTGTCCACCATAAAAACGTTGTATTAAAACATTACGATATGGTAATACTAATGTTGCAATATGTACAGATTTTTTAATGATCCATGAATGATGTTTAGCTAATGTTGTTTCATATGATTGTCGTACAGCTTTAGCTGTACATTCATCATCATCTAATTTTGATAATTCATTTAAAAATTTTGATAAAAATTCTAATGCACGATGTAAACGTAATAATGTACGCGATCCTGATGGCCGTTTTGAATCTTTCAATAGATTTTCATTACGTTCATATTCAATCATTGATGATAATGTGCGATAATTATGGCCAATTTTTTCATCATTTGAATATGATTCTAATATATCGATTTTTGCAATTACATCACTGGTTACAAATGAAAATATCGTTCCGAATAATTGAAAAAATCTATTCAAAAAAAAGAAACGAATAATTAATTAACATTTTAAAAATGAATCATAAATCAAATATTACTTAATTAATTCTGTATATGCACTAAGATAATATGATAAATCAATTTCTGATTTATCTTTTATTGAATTTCTAAATGAATCACAAACTAATTTCATATTTAATGGTGATTTTTCTTGATGAAAATCGAAACCAAAATCAAAATCTTCACAATGGCAATCTTGCTTATCATCATCATCATCATTATCATTATTGTGATTGATTTTATCGTTATCACTATGATTATCCATCATTGATTATATATTGAGTTTGAATTTTTGAATTTAGAAGTAAGAAGAAAAATTCCAATAAGGCGATTCAATTGTGGAAGAATTATTTAATAATTCTGTAACAAAAAATAAACAAAAAGAAAAAAATTAGTAATTTGAGAAAATATTTATTAATTTTGAAATATTTTTTTTTTTTTTTTTTTTTGATAATTACAAATGATATTGATGATGATCCAAAAGTATCCAAAACAATAGCAGCAGTGACAATATTTAAATCCTTTTTGATTACGATCGAAAATGATAATGAAAATCCATAAAGTTTTTTTTTTGTTTTCAGTGTTTATTATTTGGCTTAATGCTTTGGCATTCAAAAATAAAACTTAATGAGGTAAATTTTAATGAGATATCGATATTTAATAATTTGGTTCAAAATTTTCCAATTTCATTTCATTTTGTCTTTTTAAATTATTTTAAAAAATTTAAAATTGATAATATCATTGAAACATGACGCTGAGAGAAAAAAAAAAGAAGGAGAACACACGTGTAGAATTATTGCTTTTACAATTATTTGAGATTATTGATTTCTACGAATTCACATTTCAAAAAAAAAAAAAAAAATCATTGAATCATTTTTTTTCAACGAATGAAAAATAATGAAAAAATCTGTTCAATTAAATATGAATTTATTCATTTTTTGATTGAAGATTGATTCATTGATTGACATATCATGATTCGTATAATCATAAATTTATGGTTCGGTTCATATTTTAAATTTGATTTATCATTTATGTTTGATGATCGATTTTTATATCATACAAATATGATCGTTTGACTTTATGTACTTATATTTTTTAAAAAAATATTGGATTGTTTTAATGTTTTTTTTATTATTATTTTGGATACAATCAATCGATGATGATGATGATGAAGATAATAATAATGATAATAATTCACTACAAATACGTCAAAAAAAAAGAAGAAGACAAAAAAAAATCGATATCACAATTTTAAAATCATGATTTGATTTGAACAATTTTTTTTTCTTTGCTTAATTAATCAAAGCACTAAATTTAATATCAAATTTCAAGCACTTTTTGTTGAATAATTTTGTAAATTTTTTTTTATATTATTTATTTAAAATCAACAAATACAATGACACCAGTAAAATGACATTTAAAACAACTTAAAAAAAAGAAACAAAATACAAAAAAAAATATTAAAAAATAAATGACTTTAAAACAAAACAAAAACAAAAAACAAAAAAAAAAATTCAAATCAATGTTTGATTATGTTGTGTGGTTGGTGTTTATTTGTTACCATAAATACTATTTATCATCATCATCATCATTATAATCAATAAACAATGATAAATATTCATTCAAATCATTCAATGTGTGATTATCACAAAAATAATAATCATGGCATAAGAAAATAGAAAAAATAATTTTAATATAAACAAATAAACATGCATAAATTGCGCATACTAAAACAGATTGCTAAATCATCATCATCATCATCATTGATGTTGCACATTGTTCAAATATCACTCAAGACGACAACATTCAGCAGCAACAGCAACAGTGGTGGTGGTGGTGGTGATCACAAATTTAATCATCATTTGAAACTATGTTTTGATTACCATATTTTCAATATTTTTATTTTGCTGCTTTTTTTCTGCTTGGTAGTGGCATATACTTGAGTGGATATATATATAAATAATATTCAAATGTATGATGAATAATTATTATTAAAATATATACAAATATATATGTATGTATGTACGTCCATCTATTTATTTATTTTTAGAAAAATATATTAGGTTGTCCGAAATGTTCATTTCGCTAAATCAATGAAGTTGCTCATGAAAATCGGCCAGAACTTTCCGGACAGCCAAAATATTTTAAAGTTTATTCAAAAAAAAAAAAAAAAAAAAGAACATTATGATTAAATGAATGATTACATTTTATTTTATTTGAAAAAATAAAATAAAATAAAATAAAATTTAAAATAAATGAAAATTTGAAGGTTATTTATTGAATGGAATTATTACAATTTATTTTCAAATGATTATTTCTTATAATTTTCTTCATTATTTTTAAAGATTTTATATGTATTAGGTTGTCCGGAAAGTTCTGGCCGATTTTCATGAGCAACTCTATTGATTAAGCAAAATGAACTTTTCGGACAGTCTAATAAAATAAATACAAGTATTACAAAATTTATTTATTTCAATGTATATATAAGAAAATATATGAACAAAAATATAAATATTTCTGAACATATATACACATAGAAATATATTTTATAAACATACATATAAAATGTTTAAACATATTTTTCAAAGAAAAGACAGATTTTTTTTTCAACAATGACTCGAAGAAATATTTAAGAAAAAGTAAAGAAATTCAAGAAACAACTCGATGATTTTAAGAAGCGATGAAAAAACTTATTGGTCAAAACTTTATTATTATCAAAAGTGCAAAAGATTAATCTTTATTATTATTTTTATAATTTAATAAGTCCAACAATAATAAGCAATCGAAATCGTAACAATAATGATTGCAACAATGACAAATAATCATTGATCAATTTTAAAACTTTAAAACTTTGATAAATTACAATTATTATTACAATCTCTTAAAAATGATTCAATTGGCAAACCTTGTCAATGTTGTATTGAAGAAGAATCAAAGAGAAAATAAAAAAATTATTAATTTTTAAGATTAAAGGTTTCAAGAACTTTGAAAACTTTAAAATCTTCGCCCATTTGATTTTCCAATTCAATTTTTCAATAATTTTTTTTGTCTCAAATCCAAAATGAACTAATCATTCATTCATCATTATTTGCCCAATTTTTTTTTTGTTGTTTCAAGACGACTAAAACAGAATAATAAAGAATATAATAATAAAGAACGTTAAAAATAAAGAATAAAAAAATTCATTAAATAAAGATTATATAATATAAATGATATTTATGAATATATATATAATCATAGAATTAATGGAAAATATTAATAAGTTAAAATGGCAAAATTATAATTTTGATTTTAATTTTCTCTTCAAGAACAAAAAAAAAATAGACCAAATAATAGACCTTAAAATAATAAATTGACAACCGAAAAAAAAAAAATTGAAAATTACAAATTACAAAATTTTAAATCCGAAATTTTAAATTTTAATTTTTTTCTTCTGCTTTTTTTTTTTTTGTTCTTCACCAAGTTTCTCCTCCCCCCGTCCCCCATATACACACACTCGTATAAAAATGATAATAATTTTTAGTCCAAACCAAAAGATTTTCTTCAAAGTGTGAAGATGCAAAAGCAAGTAAAAAAAAAAAAAAATTTTGAATGAGATATGGAACATGTAATTTTTTTTTTTTGTTTCCAAAAATTCCTCATTACACAGCATATCAAGTATAATACGGCACATATACAACGATTCAAAATCCGTTAATTTATTTTTATGGATCGATGGATTTCGTTTTATTTCTTTTTTTTTTTTTTTTTGCTTTTGCTTTCAAATTTGGTTTCATTTCATTTTTTTTAAAATATTTTTTTTTTTTCAAAAATTCTTTGTATTCACATGTGTATACAGGATCTGTCTATATATATTTTCATTATGGATATGTGAAACAAGCATTTTCTTTCAAATCACTACGCATGTAAATATTACATGTTAAAAATGTCAAAAGGTAAAAATTTGAAAATAAAACCAATTTCAATTGATAGCAACTCGTTTTACCAGTCCTTATTATTAGACCCTGAACATTTACCACTGCTTTGGTTTGGGAAAAAAAAACGAAAATTGCTGGGCCAAATGTTTGTTGAGATAAATTCGTGAAATCATTTGGAAATCATTGAAGAATTATACTTGGAGATTCAAACTTCGGAGAAGAGTGGTAAAAACCAGTATTGCTTGTTGTTGCCACCACCACCACCACCACCATCGCTACCATCACCATCTTGGTTGCTACTGCTTGATGGCGACTGCGTTCGTGATACCGATGAGAATCAGAGCCATAAAGATCCATGTGATACAGAGACTCATAAATTCTTATATTTGGGCGTCAAAAATTAGGAACAACAAGCCGCTATATGGTCGTATATTGAATCAGAAAAAAATAAAAGAAAATAAATGAATCGATATATGAATTTTGGGGACGCAAATTTCCATATATATGAAACAAGAAACGACTGCCGATTCAACGAATCGGGAATCATATGCGATAACACTAATATTACGCCAATCGACAGCTTTTTTTTCGGGCAGAAATTTTAAAAGAAAAATTTATCATTATCATCATTATTTCCATTAACTATTTCCATGATTCAAGATGTGTGTCTTTGGTCGAATATCAAATATCTACGAAATATATATGGTGTTGAACAACACTTTGTTTTTTTTTTTCGTTGAATTGATTTCGTTTTTTTTTCATTCATTTCATCATTTTTGTTTTTGTTTTCGTTGTGTTTTGTATTTATGAAATTCTTATCTATTCATTCATTCATTCATTCATTCATCCATCCATTTCTGTGTCTATTCAGTGCATAAATATTTCTATTGTATTCGTGTGTATATGTCTATGTGTGTGTCATTAGATTCATAAAGCACAAACACAACACACATATATACATCCGATCCGATAAGATGTGAACAAAAAAAAACATGCGAAATAACAATGAATTTTTTCGTTTGTTTTGTTTCGTTGTGAATTAAACACACAGAATAAGCTAAAACAACCAATAATTTTTTTTTTTTTTTTTTTGAATAATGAAAAAATAAGAAATGAAATTCGGATAAATACCGAAAGATATGCCGAAAGAACTTTTGTTCTTGAAATATATTATTATTCGTCTTTGAAAACAAAATTATATTCCCACTCAAATAATATATATTGTTGTTTATGATGGCGACGTTCCCATAACTTTTATTTCATTTTATTCAATTTTTTATTCGATTTGGTTTTGTTTGTTTGTTCTTTGGTTTCTTCTAGCCAATACACCGATATGAAATGAGCGAATAGAAATCGTTTTCGTTTTCGTTTTTTTGTTTAATATGTATGTAGATTATTATTATTTTTATTATCATCATTTTTTTCCCGAACATTTCAATTTCATATGAATTCACATGAATTCATTGTATTTCTTCTATTTTTTTTTTCGATGAAAAATATTGAAAAATTCAAAGAAATAATAAATAAATAATAAATAATATTTTCAATCGAAAATATTTTTCAATTCGATTGAATTTCAATATTCAACGAATCAACCAAATGCCATGGCAAAAAGTTTTCAAATTTTTTTTTTTTCAGATGTGCAACAAAAGTAAATGAATTTCAAGTATTTTTATTCTTATTCTTTATATTTCAAAGAATTTTTCATTGATTTTCGATTGATTTATTGTGATAAGAATTCATGCGATTCATGCGATGTAAGAAGCATAGAAATTCTTGAAATTTCTTCAGAAAAACTTTGAAAACTTTTTTTTCAAAAATTTTCCCTCCATCATTTCTCAATCACAGACAACGATTGACAACCAACCAACCAACCGACCGAGATTCTGATCAACTTATTCAATGTTCAATGAAACAGATTTTCAACCAAGAAAAAAAATAGCTTCGAAACTAACAGCAGCAGCGAAATTCTTGAAATAATTGAATCAAATATTTAATTTGAAACAAATTGAAACAAATCAAATAATTTTGATTCAATCTGCCTTAATTCTTCTTATTTCAATTATTATTTAAAATTTGTGATTGATTTAGTTTCATTATTTTTTCGCTTTTGTTGCAATAAAAAAAATCAAAATTTCTCATCAAAATTATTGTTTGTTCATCAGAAAATTATTTTATTCCATTCAATCATTCAATTATTTGTTTGTCAAGTTGAAATATTTGTCTAATTTTTTACTTTGAGTGTCTGCGTGTGTTCGTGTGTTTGTGTGTGTGTGTGAGTGTGTGGGTGCTTTTCTTTAAAATTTCAAATTTAAAATGAAAAACTTATGTTTAATTTATTTCAAAAATTAAATTGTTTTTTTTTTAATTTCAAAAACATTAATTACCTTTTGAATTTGAAATTCATTTATCATATGTTTGCGAAATTTTCCTTGAAAGATTCATCGTATGAATCGATCAATCAATCGATTAATATTTAAGACAGAAAAACAAATAATAGCATCAAGTATTGCATTAGATTTAAAAATCAATTGTTTGTTTTAAAGATTTGTTTTTGTCGTTCAACTATCAATATGAGATTATATGATGAAAAATAAATCAAAAAAAAAAAAAGAAAAATATTATGAGAATTTATACAACAGTTTCAGTTCCATAATATAATGGGAAATGAAGAAAGTCAATTTCAAAGTAACAATCCATATCAGCCTCAGCAACAACAGCAAACTGGATTAAATCCTAAATACAATATTAATGATAATTCAACATTTTTAAATACAAATACAAATAATTTAACAAATTTACAACAACCAATACAACATCATCAACATCAATATCAACAATTACAGCATTTGCCGCAGCAACAGCAACAACAATCAAACAACATGAATGTATTATCATCGATGACATCGAATTTAGCACAAAAAGCAGCTGGTAGTGTGGCTGGAAATCAATCTGGTTCATCGATGTTCAATTCAATAGGACAATTATCGACATCATTTCCGAATAGTATTAAACCGATGAATCAATTGATTAATCAATTTCATCCAGGATCATTTCCAGGCATTGGCAGTATTGGTGGTAATGCATCAAGATCATCAACTGGACAAGGATCAACATCATCGACTTCAACAACAACAACAACGACCGCATCACATAATATAATGTCCAATGTCAATACATCATTAGCATCATCAACAATGTCAAATGTAATGGCAACAACACCATCGTCATCAGGAGCTACTAAATCACCAATGCCAACACAAGTGCCCGAAGTTGATTTAAGTGGTTTGACTGAAGAAGAAAAACAAATGATACAATCAGTAATGGTTAGAGCTCAACAAGATACACAAGGTTCGATGCCACCAAATACACCACAAATGTCGGCAACAAAATCATCGATAACATCATCATCATCACAACATCAACAACAACATTTGAATCAACAACAAACACAATTATCGTCGTCAGCAGCAACATCAACAACAACAGCCACAGCAACAATACATCCGCCTCAATCACAATACCAGCAACCACAACAACAACAACATCAGCAACATCAAAATCAACAACAATTAATGTTATATTCAAATGAGTAAGTTACAATAATAATAATAGAAATGATTCATTCATAAAACATTTTTTTTTCGAAGAAATGAAATTTTCAAACAAAATTATTCAAATTTTATTTCCACGAAAAAAAAATACTATTTACATTTTTGTCTTGCAAAAAATTTGCTTTATTTTCTAAAAGTTTTGTTGTTTTTTTTTGGGCCTAAAAATTTCTAAGGCCTAGTGTTTGTCGATTGTCAAATTGAATTCAATTGAATTCAATTCAATTATCATTCATTTATCTCAAATAATTTATATTGTTTACATTGTTCAAACCGAAAGGTTTTTGTTTCAACTGTTTTGAAATATTTGAATTGAAATATTTTGGGCAAAAATTTAGGCAAAAAAAAAAGAAATTAAATAAATAAACAAACAAATAAACGGCGACAAAGAATTTGATCAAAATGAAAATTTGAAAAATTTGAAAATTTCAATGAAATTCTTGTAAAACGAAGAAAAAAAGGATGAGAAAATTTAATTTATTTTTTTTCAACCATTTTGGGATTTTAATTTAAAAATGACGAAAAAATTCAATTGAATTTTAATTAAAATAAAAGATGATGAAGATAAAATATGAATCAAAAGTTTACAATTCATATTCATTCATGTATTACCCTTTGAAATAATCGAAAAAAAATGCACGAAACAAAAACAAAATGTTCATTTTCAAATACGTCCTATGCATAAATATTTCATTTATATACCCGAGTTAGGCAATGTATTTCGTGATTGTCGTACGATACGACAAGTATTGAATAACCGAAAGGGTTAAATCATTTATTTTTTCGAATGAACAAAAAAGAAAATTGTGCCAAAAATAACACTGGAATTTCATAAAATGAATTTTGAAAATGAAATTTTTCCTTTTCGAGGACGAAAATGTCCAAATTTTTTTCCAAAATTAACCCCAAATTCGAATGTGAATCACCAACAAACACTGAAACAACAAGCAAAAATAAATAAATTTGAAATAATAGATTTCAATGAATTTATTTCATTTTCCCTTTTTTTTTATTTTTAATTTTATTCTTCAATTCACCCGAATATCGTAAAATGAATTTCCATTTTTCTTTTTTTCATATTCCTTGACATTATCCATTCTCCAATGATTTTTTCCAATTTCTCCAATTTTCGAAAATGAAAATTTCCAATTTTCGAAATTTGTCAATTTCAAATTTATTCCTATTTTCCCCATCGCTGAATTACGCCCAAAATTTTTCATTTTATATTTTCTTCAATTTTTCAAATTTTAATTTGATTTCATATTTCATTTGAAATATTTTTTTTTTCTCACCATCAAATATCGCTCAAATTTTGAGTAGATTTACATTTTATATTTGTCAAATCACGGTGTATTTTGAATTTGATTTGGTAATTTTCGAATGGATTTCATGGTAAATGTGTTTCTGTCAGGGAATAGCAGGAAATTCTGTTAATGATTTCAAAGTGATAATGATTTTATTGAAAAAAAAAATTTTACCCAGTGTCTTCTTGTCATTTATATAATTATGAGAGATGATTTACTAATTTTCCCAATTTCCATTATTAAATTGAAAAATTCTGTTTTTCATTCAAGCAAACCGAGCTTATTCGCAATCAGTGAATCGGTGATGAAATTTGTGGTGAAATCAAAATAATAATAGACACATTTACATACATTATAACTGATGTGTTTTTTTTGTATTTGACAAATAATTCAATATTTCAAAATATTCAAATTTGAAATGAAATAATTGAATCATTTTTTTGAATATCGTATATATTTGAATAATTTGAAAATGATATATCTATTTTCTTCGAGTTTTATTTTTAATTTTTTTTTAACTTCATTATTCAATTTGAAATTGACATTCATTTTTCGATATTTTTCTCAGGGAATTTGAAATGAAAATAATAATAATAATAATTTAAATTTGAGTTAATAATTTTGGTCGAATGAATTGAATAAATGAAATGGAAAATTTTCCGGTAAAAATTATAATAAAATGATATTATTACATAATAATAATAATGATAATAACAAAAATAATCGAAATGATAATAGTATCCATTTGGAATTATTATATCCATTGAATACATCTCAATTGTCTCTATCTTTCTTCACTTCCCTTCCCTCTCGACCCTCCACTAAATTTTCTTGTTATAATACAAATAGATTTTATTTTATTTTATTTTTTCTGGAAAATAATGGAATAGAATTAAAACATTTATATTGTTTTCAAATGTATCCACATATCTATGGTGGTCTAACTAGTCTGTGTGATAGTGTATTTCACAAATACAATGAAAATGAATACAAAAATCATTATAACAATCGTAATAATCGTTATAATAATCATATTAAACAATTCCAACATTAATTTTCAATTTCATTTTGGGCCGGAAATTTTTATTTTATTTCATCTATATATTGGATTTGTCCGAAAAGTTCTTGCCGATTTTCTAATATGGATTTACATTGATTTTACAATTATACAGTACGAACAAAACTTTTCGGACACTCAAAAATATTTATACTCATATTAAATAACTCATTCATTCATTGATAATAGTTATTATTATTATTATTATTTTTATTAATTTTTTCTCACTATTTTTTTTTTGACAAATATTATTAATATAAACAATAAACAAATAAATATCTGTCATTTGATAGGCGGATCAAAACTGAATCGAATGGAAATTGAATTAAAAATTTTTGTTGTTATGAATTTTGAAAATAAAAAAAAATAAATAAATAAATAAACAAAATGAGTGAATGGATGCAATTGAAATTGGAAATTGGAATGACAATAAATTAAAATTCAATCAAAATCAAATTATCATAACAATAATAGTCATAATAATGATTATTCTTGATTTTTTTTTTGCCCACATTTTCCTATTGTAGTTGTTGAGTTGATTCGATTTGATTTGATTTCCATTTTATAATTGAAAATATTTTTTTTTTCAAAATTTTCAATTTTGAAAATTTTATTAAATTTGTCTTGTTATCCAATTTTTCCATATCAGAAACCAAGAAAAAAAATTGGAAAAAATATGAAAATTGTGATCCGATCAATTTTATGACCAATATATTGGGCTGTCCCATAAGTTCTTGCCGTTTCTTAAATTTGTTTTCATTTAAAAAACAGCAAGAACTTATGGGACAATCTTATATATATTGGTCTAAAAATATTTATTTATTTGTCCAATATATTAGTATCAAATAGTGCATATATTATTGCCTATTATTTACAATATCAAATACATGTCAATTTTTCGTGCATTTAAATTTATTCATTTATACATAAAATGAAATAAATTTCAGGAATTCAGTCTTCACATCATACAATTAAACATTGACATCGAATAAACTTTGAAATAAAAAAAAAATAATAATAATATCAAACATTTAAATTATTATCACAATTGTTTCAATAAAATAATTATTTTACTTATTATCATAATTTCTTTTATTATTATCATTATCACTGGTTATTATTATTACTGTTATTTATAATCATTATCATCAAACTCATTGTCATATTCATTTTTATTTTCATTTCATTTTTAATTTTTTTTTTTTTGCCTAAATTTTTTGGTCGGTATTTCTTTGTTTGAAATATATTCCAAATGTATATATAAAAACAAAATTGTATAAAAGTTGAATATATAATAATAATAATAATATATAACAAAAAAAACTAATCATTCAATATTTGAATTTTTTAATTCACCAAATTTTGTCCTTGGATTTTATTCTAGATTTACTTTTTTTTCTGTATTCTGTATTATCAATGCAAACAGAATTTGTTCATATAATTTCATATAATTCTTGTTGTATGAAAATATGGAATCCATTATATATATATGTGGACCATATATATATGTTGTGTCTGAAAATATTTGCCGTAATAATAATAGTAGAAAAACCATCACTGTCCTAATTTCTTTTTATTTTTCTTCTTCTTAATATTCTTCTGGGACCCACAATTCTCATATCCACCAATTTCAATTTCATATATGTGTCTGCTGATTATTCATTGTGTGTATATTTCATGTTCATTTCTTGTCGTATATATGTGCGTTGTTTGTATATATGTTACGGGTGTGGGTGTGTGTTGAAGCTATCGCTAATGTATTTGTCAATATATTATCAATGATTCGGTTTATTTTTTTTTATTTTATTTTTTTTAGTTGTCTTTTTTTTGTGTGTGTGTTTGGAACAAATATCAATAACAAAAGTATTGAAAATGAAAATTGAAATTTGTAATTTTGATCATTTATTTTCTTCTTGTTATTCAAATATATGTGTGATAGAATAATAACAATTCACAAATATTGCACAAATATTTATGTTCAGTTATATGCATCATATATTCATTCATTCATTCATATATCATTGAAAAAAAATTTCAAACGAATATTCTCCGAATGAATATCATATGAATAAATATAAAGTACTGTGTTTTGCTTTTGGATGTGCGCAACAAACAAACATAGCCCCTATTTAAATATTTCATTTCTTTTTCATTCATTCATTCATTCTTCTACTAAATAATAAAAATAATATATTTTTCCATTATTCAATTCTTGTTCCATGATTTTTTTTTTCGGTTCTGATTTTGTTGTTGATGAGAATTTTTCAAATATTTTATATTTCATAAAACGAATATATTTCGATTAAAACAAGATATGAAACGAGACCAACAGAAAAATGGAACAAAACAAACAGAAAATGAAAATGAAAAATATGTTTGAATTCAGTTTTTATTCGGTCGGATTTCGGTGACCTAGATATTGTTTCATTTTTTTTTTGCCCCACTCTTGTGAATCATGAAGAATCACATGGAAAGGCAGAAAAAAAAATAATGGATTAATCATTTCAAATGATCAGAATTGAAGCAAAAGTAAAAATGTATTGACTTATTCAATACACATGTATATTTAAATGGAGAAAACAATGGAGAAAAAAATATGTAACAAACATGGATTATTGTTTGGTGGAATATTCTGTCATCGAAAATATCAAAAGAAAAAACAGAAAATTATGTGGATTAATTATGAATTGTAATTAATTCTCATTGTAAGATATTCCAACATTTATTATCAAGGATTATGGGTACACAGGAATTTTTATTTTTATTTTTTCGTTTGTTTTGGATTAATAAATCTAATTAAATGCAATAATGCACTAATGAATTGTTGTTGTTGTTGTTGTTGTTGTTATTGTCATTGCTGCTGTTGAAAAGTAATAAATGAATGAATGAATGATTGCATTCCTCATACAAATGCAGTAGTTGCTACAATACACTTGAGTTTTAATTTTTTTCTAATTAATGAAATAATTTACATGCAATTATTGCTAATAATTGATACTATTCATTTTTTTTCTTTTTTTTTGTTTAAATCAAAATCGAAATTTTAGAATGCAAAAACAACCTCAACAGCAACAAAATATTCAAATGGCTGGACAACAGCAACAACAACAACAACCATTCGGAAATCAGCAATCACAACAATTCAATATGATGGCAATGACATCATCGATACCAACATTGACATCGAACACATCATCAACCATTTCGCAAAACGTCGGAACATTTATGAATCAACAACAACAACAACAACAGCCTCAAACACAACAGACTATTAATATCAACAAGATGAATAATATGAATATGTCACAATGTTTATTTTGTCATAAAGAATATGAACAAAATTCATTGAACAAATGTAATGATTGTTTTAAAATGTTTTGTCAACAATGTGGACAACAACAGGTATAAAAAAAATCATTTAATATCAATTTTTTTTTTAAATAAACAATTTCGGATTTTTCGGATATTTTTTTTATTTAATTTTAAAAATCACAATGATTGATTTTTTAGATTCGATGCTGTAATGAATGTAATAAACGAAGACAAATGTTACCGCCTAGTTTAGTGCCTCCACCATTATCATCATCTTCATCATCATCTCCATCGATTAATATGACATCGACAACGACCACAACAACAACAATGACAACTACTACAACAAATAATTCTTTGAATCTAAATCAATATCCAAATCAAATGATAACGCAACAACAACAACAGCAGCAGCAGCAGCAAAAAATACCATCATCATCATCATCATCAATAATGAATCCAATGAATTTATATGAACAACAACACCAGCAACAACAGCAGCAACCAGCCAATATTTATGATAACAATAATCAAATAAATCCATTAATGAATCCCGATAGCTCAACAGCAATGATGAATCAAAATATTTCGGATAATCGAGTGACAATTGGCCATCAACCACAACAACACCAACAACAGCAAAAACAACAGCCATTAATTAATGATAATGAATCAATAATGTCAAATACTTCGATTCAACAATCAATGCAAAATCAGCAACAACAACAGCCATCACAATTTATGGAAACAAATTTAAATTATTCAAATCAACCGGCTATGATGATGATGATGAATCAAAAACAACAACAACAACAACAGCAACCAACACAACAATTTATTGATCAAACTGGTAGAAATTTAATGAATAATAATACAAATCGAACAATACAACAACAATATCCGCCACAACAACAACAAACACTGATGAATCAGAATCAAATATCAACACAACAACAACAACCCCAGCAACAATTACCATCAACAACACCGCAGTCGATGATTCATTCCCAGAATCAACAGCAACCAATGATACCAAATCTCCAACAACCCCAACAACAACATTACTTGAATCAGTCTTCCGAAATGATTGATATGTATGGTCAACCGATATCTCAACAACAATCTCAGCAGCAGCAGCCACAAACAGCAATGAATAATCGATTAATGAATCAACAACAACAAAATTTTCAGCAAACGATTGATACACAGCCACAACAACAATTAATTAAACAACAACAGCAGCAGCAACCAGCGATGATGATTGGTAATGTAGATTTATTGTCTCAACAGCAACATCAGCAGCAGCAGCAGCTCCAACAACAGCAGCCATCAATGATGATGATACAACCGAATAATGGTAAGTTTTCAATTATTATTATTATTATCATCTTTTATTAAATAAAAAAAAATAATGATTGAAATAATCAAGATAATAATAATAATAATATGATTTTTCAATATATATCCATATGAATATTATTATTATTATTATTATTATAAATATAAATGTGTATACTTGAAATTATAAATGAATGAATGAATGAATGAATAATGAATAATAATGATGATAAGATGAGATGATTTATTTATATTTATATTTATTCATTCATATTTATATGATCATCATCAAAACAAAAATAATATCAAAAGTTTATATGTATGGTTAGAGTATGTTTGTGTATTGGTGTGTGTGTGTGTGTTTTATATGTGTCAGAAAGTAAACTTGAAAATAATAATGAAATAAATAATGAAATAAATTATTAAATGAATAAAAGAAATGAACATTCATGAAAATGTAAAAAGATTTTTATTTATTTATTTATTTTTTTATTTTTATTTTTTTGAGCTAAGTTGATGAAATTTTCTGATATATATACAGCTTAGATAAATATAGATAAAGTGATAATATTATTATTTATAATATGAAGGTGTTTTATTTTGTTTTTATTTCATTGTTTGGGTTGTTTGATGATGATGGTGAAAAAAAAATGTCAAAAGTAATTCTGTAATCTATTTTTTTTTTTTTTGCCACCATATTTTATATCAAAGATATTCATGAATATTTTATTGCTTTTTTCCATTATTTATTTATTTTTTTATGTACTGGGTTGTCATTGTTGATGATTTGCTGGTGGATGTGATTGCTTTATTTTTTGTTACAATTTTTTTTAATATTATGATAATTTCATTTAAAATGATATTATTTATTGATTCATTTTTTTTTTTTTTTTTTTGGTTGATCTTGGTTTTCTTTGGGTTTCATGATTTCAAAATGATTCTTTTTCAATTAGCTTTTCAATTATTTTTTTTTAAATATGTTTATTTTATTTAGTTTTATTTAATTGAAAATTGAAAAATTGATTTTTTTTCATGTTTGAATTTAGTCATTTTAGTTTTTTTTTTTTTTTTGATATATTTATCATTATTATTCGTTGAAATATAAAATGGCAAATAATAAATTTTAGCTTTTTTTTATGTAGAATAAAAAATAATGATTGAAAAAAATACAGAATAATAAAAATGAATAAAATAAATTTTGTGCTATTTTTTTTGTTTCCGAATCAAAAAAAAAAAACGGAATCGAAGCAATTAATCAATGCAAATAATTAATTAGTCCCATTTAGAATAAATGACAAATAATAATAATAATCATAATAGTAATTATGTCATTGACGTACAACACTAATTATGATAATCATTCAAATCATATTGCCAATGACCCAAATCAGATATTCCAAAAAAAAAAAAAATTGATCAAATTTAAATAATCATTTATGATTAATTATTATTATTATTTAATTTCCAATTCCAAATTGATGAATTCCTATATGTGTTTTTTTCTATCAATTTTTTTTGTAACATTAATTCTTACAATATGTGTTTTATTTTTCAATTTTTTAAAATTTTTTTTTTATGAAAAAAAAAATAATTCAAAAATGAATATTTTTGAAAAAAAAAATAAAATAAAATTCAGTACAATATGGTCAAAATTTATCATCATCATCATTAAATGATAATAATTGTGATAATAATAATGATAATGATAATAATACAAATAATAATGAGCTTGATAAATATGGTTATTTAAATTTTGAAATTGATGAAGAATATTTACGACAAGGTGAGTATGATAGTGATGATGATGATGATGATACGGATGAAACCGATGATAGTACAAATGATGATCTTGATGATGATAATAATCATATCGACAATATCAATTATAAAAATAATGTGATTTTAATGAAAAAACGGCAACAACAACAACAACAGCAACAAAATCGTTTAAAACGTATCAATAATAATAATAATAATAATCGTTTTAATAATTATTCATGTGTACAAAATATATCGAGAACACAACAATCGATTTTGCCATTTAATACTAATTATAATAATAATAATAATAATATGAACCAATATCAATATTCATTATATCATAATTTGAATAATAATAATAATAATAATAATTCGAATAATATGAATAATTATTATCTAAATAATAATTACAATAATATGATGATGATGATGATGATGAATACAAATCAAGTGTATACAATACCAGAAGAAGATGAAGAATATGATCAACAATCACAAAATGATGATTTATGTGATAATAATAAAGCTAATGCTAATAAAAATATTAATGAAAATAGTAATGATAATAATCGATTGAATGTAGTTCAATATAATGATAATAAATTACGAACATCTGGAACATCATCATCATCATCGCTACTATTATCGAAATCGAATCAATCCAAACTACAAACACAACAACAACAAGATCAACAACAGGCAGCGGGAAAACGTAGAAAAAGTATTAGTATTATGAGTGGTTTGATCGATGGTATTACTAATCGTTTTCAATCATCATCATCATCATCAAATCAACAACAAACGATAAACAAAATAATGAATAAAAATACGAATATAAGTTCTAATAATTTATCACAACAACAATTATCAATTAATAAATGTCGAAATAATCGATCAAATTCTGAACCATTTCTATTAGAAAATGAATCAATGATAATGTTGAATAAACGAGGTAATACAAATTACAAAAAAAAAATTACGAAAAAATCCAATCAAAATTGAAAATAATTTCAAAATCTTCTAATAATAATTCCATGATATGCACTTTGTTTCATAAATGTTCAAAAAAAAAAAAAATTCAAAAATTATCACCTGAAATTCCTGAAAAAACAATCATTCAATCAAAATAATCAAATTCAATCTATTCTATATATTCAAATCATCATCCTAAAATCAAATTATGAAAATATTTAAAAACAAATCAAATTAATTAATCAAAAAAATTGCAAATCAAATTCAAATTTTCATTTCTATCTCTTTTTTCTATCTCTAATCATTAATTCCCAAATATTCATTATCTATCATTATCAAGCTAATAATATTATTTGTTTAATTATCAATTTTTTTTACTCTTCCATTTATTTACTTTATGAAATTTAATTTGAAATTAATTCAATCATTTTTCTTTCCTCTTATTTCAATATTTCAATATAACACATATGAGTGTATTTAGTGAATTAATAAATTCTTGTTGTCATCAGTATTATCAATCAAAATTCATAGCAAATCTTTAAATCAATCGATGAATTGTATTCAAAATTACGTAGGTGCTTTGTACGGGTGCTTTCAATCGAAAATGAATAAATATCATTCAAAAACAAAAGAATCAATCAGCCGATTGATTATAAAAAAAGTGAAAAATGAGCAAATTACTAATTAATAATATCCATATGATAATTAGAAACAGTCAAAGTTAATTTCGATTCCATAAATGAATAGATTAATGAATAATAGAAACGAAGATGTTCGGCGAAAAGTATCAAGTACAAAAATACCGAAATCAAATTATAAAATTACATGTGTTCATATCGTTTTTCAGATTTTGAAATAAACTTTTAGAAAATAAGAAAAAAAAAATCAAAGAATCATTTGAAAAATCACATAAATATTTTTTTAATTAGACATCCAATATAATAAATACGTTAATAATTGAATAAATGAATAAATAATAATCATAATAATAATGATTATTATTCTTGACAAACATATATATGTATAAATATGTGTGTTTCGCGGGCCAAAGAAATACGAAGAAATAAAAAATGATACAACTCAATAAACATATTCATTCATTTACAAACAAAACACAATCACAAATTAAAAGCAAAATTATCATAATAATTGGAAAAAAAATATTTATATTTGTATATTGATATGTATGAATTCAAAATTCAAATTGAATGTTCAATATATCTATGTGAATGCTAATTAATTGTAATGTTTTTTTTTTTGTTCATTTTTGTATATGTTTTGCTTGTTGAATGTGAATAAACTTGAGAAATTGAAAAAAATAAATATTTCTCATTCAATTATTTTGCATCGTGGAAAAATTTGCATGCATTTTTGTTTGCTTTGAATTCTATTTATTTTCATTTTACTTTTTTTTGTCATGTTATTTATTCCAATATGAATTGTTTCTGTGTCATTCGTGTTTCCTATTTCATTAAATTCAATACTAATAATCATGATCAATAAATTTTGCATCAAATATTTCTAATATCGATATTCATTTCTGTTTTCATTCTTGAATTTTTCCTATTTCACTTAATCAAAAAGTTTCAGCAAATCAACAACAGCATCAGCAACAACAATCGTTTGATAGTTTGACAGATCCAAATCAATCGATTATGTTGTCTCAACAACAGCAGCCACACCCACAACAACAATCAAAACAATCTCAACAAAATTTTCACAAAATAAATACACAGCAAATGCAACAGAATTCTCAGTATATGGATTCACAGCAGCCACAATCGAATAACTTTAATCGAATGAATAATATCATGGATCAATCATCGATGTTTTCATATCAACAAGATGTGGCAAATTCACAGCAACGATCACAAACACAACAACAATCAAATCAAATGATGAATGTAAATAATCAGCAATCTGGTTTTATGATGCAGCAACCTCAACAACAACAGCAAATGAATTCATCCATTGATTATGGTACTGATCAAAATGATATGAATAGACAAATTTTACAATCTAAACAACAACAACAAACAAATCTTGCTGGACAAATAAATAATGTTAATTTTATTAAAAATAATACAGCATTTGGTGCAACAGTGACAGCATCGTCATATGTGGGTCCAACACAACAGCAACAAAAAAATGATTTATTTGATCCAATGTCAACAAAAACAATTATGCAGCAGCCAACAGTCACACCGGCTGCATCAATGAATCAAACTTCAAACACAATGCATCGTTCAATGCCCATATATAATATGGCTGGACAATTGCAACAGCAGTCAGGAACAAACGAAGGAACTGATTTCAATAATATTGCCATGCAAACACAAGAAATAAATCAAAGAATGAATCAATCATCATCAAGAGAATATCAAAAACAACTTCCCAGCCAATTATCTAAACAACAGATGGCAACAATCCTTTATGATCAACAACAGCAACAACAACAAAATTGGCAACCATCCACTGAATTATCACCGATTCTTGATGTTTCACCATCAATCGAAGCGGCTGAAGCACAGGAAATACTTGAAAGGCGACAAAATACGGTAAGCTTAATAAATAATTTGCCTGAAATATATCATTAAGAAATTTCCATAAATTCAAAAAAACTTTTTCAGTTACAAGCAAACACACAAAATACAAAATTAAATTCAAATATAACAAATATAAGCGGTATGATTGATGATTTTAATCGTGCGATCGAAACATTAAGTCTAAATCGAATAAATGGTCTGAATGATTTTGATAAAACTATCAAAAAAACTGGAATCGATTATAAAGATGATATCATTGGCAACGCTGGTACTGGCAATAATATTGATAATAAATTCAATAAACAATTGAATAAATTGAATACATCATCAGCAATGAATAAATCAATGTTAAGAAGAGCCAGTACTGGTACAGCATCATTAAATTATGATCAATATCATTCTAATGATCAATTCTTATCAAATGTATTATCTAAAAATATTACTGAACAAAATAAAAAACATGATTCCAAATCATTACAACCACAAAATTCATTATTGACAGCAGCAGTAACAGCAGCAACTGCAACAACAACAACACCATCAACATCAACATCGACAACAACAACATTAACGACAAAAACAACAATGACATCGAATCAAAAAATCGATACAAATATCGATACAGAATCATTAAAACAGCAAAAACAGATCGAACAACATTTACAAAAACAGCAACAAATATTAATACAACAACAACAACAATTTTTGCAAATTCAGCTTGAACAGCAGCGATTACAAAGTCAATTACAAGAAAATAAAAATCAATTGGAAAGACAACAACAACAACAACAACAGCAGCAGCAGCAACAGCAACAACAAAAATTGAATAATGTTGATAATAATTTAGGTCAAACAAATAATAATAATTACAATGAAAATGATAAATTAAACAAAATAAGAGATAAAAATCGTGAAATAATTATCAATAGTAATAATGATTCTAATCAAAATTCGATTAATAATCGAAACATGGGACAAATATCTGCAACAACATTAACAGCAACGACCACACCAATAACAACATCATTAGCAAAACAAACATCATCATCATCATCATCATCATCGACGATGTTACGAAAAGATAAACAAATTATGTCATCAACATCGTCAATGTATGATAGATCAAATCAATATAATCAATCATCACCATCAACATCGACGGGAGCGATCGTTAATGTTCGTGCATTAGGTCCAATGGATTTAACATCGATGAATAATGATCAACGTGATACGCTATCAAAATATCAACGATCATCAACAACACAATCATCATCATTACATCGATCATTACCGAATCCAAATACAAGTGATATTAGCATTTTTAATCAACAACAATATGGACAAACAAGTAGGCCATCATCATCAATAACCGCAACGAATTTATCACAACGTTCTGGTTCACCGAAAACTAATGCACGTAAAATTACAAATGCAAATGTAAAAAATCTATCACAAACATCGTATCGCACAAATCCGAATACAACGACAACAACAACAGCAAAAAATTCATCAGTTTCAAATGTCAGTTCAATATTGGCACAGAAAAAAGAATCATTTGTAGCAAGTAAAGCATCTAAATTATTTTGTGGCCCATCTACGGCAACGACAACAACAATGACAACAGTACCGACAACGATTAATGAACAAACAGCATACAATACATTAGGATATTTAGATTTAGACACCAAAAATGTATCGTTTGCTGATGGCAAAAATAAACGCAGGAAATTGCCTCAAGTACCGAAAGATGAGGAACCGATTTCATCGATTATTAATACGAAAAAATTAATAAAAGAAAAACTGAGCGGTTAGTGATGATTTTTTCTTTCCATTGAAATTTAAATTGAATTATTTATTTATTTATTTTTTTGTATTCCTTATTCTATTCAATACAAAATAGGACGAAATACATTATCAAGAAATGCATTGCAACAACAACAACAACAAAATATAACACCACCATTAAAATTATCATCATCATTAGATAGTACGTTTGGTATAGGCCATTTATGTGACACATTAATCAATAATAATAATATTAATAAAACAACATTATCACAATCATCGATTGGACAAACATTAACACAACAACAACAGCAACAGCAACAACAACAACAACAAAGACCACAATCACCATATTCATCGAATTCTGATATAACACATTTTCTTCAATCAACATATGGTCGACATCATTTATTGAAAAGTCCAACAAATACTGATATTGCTAAAATAACCAATAAACAATATAAATCATTATCAGAACGTAATTCATCTAAATATGGTAATGGTAATAATTATAATCATCATAGTGGTAAAATAATGACATCGGCAAATTTTGCTAATGAAATAAAAAATATACAAAGAAAAATATTTGAAGAATTAAAAACTGGTGAATTATTATCATCGAATCATACATCGAACAATTTTAGAAAAATGAATTCATTATCAAAATTTAATAATACAAATTTTGGTTCCGATTATCAAAGTTATCGTAATTTATTAGATAATAATAATAATAATCATCATCATTTAGATGTGAATCATAATCGATTGAAAAATTTTCAAAGTAATACATTGAACAGTATGTTCATGAAAAATAATCGTTATCATAATTATCCACAATTGAATCGTAATAATAATAATAATAATAATTTTAAATCATATGAATATGAATCATTAAATCAAATACGTTTAGATGATGATAAATATCATTTACAGCGTCCAATGTCATCGATATTGTTTCATGATAATTCATTAGATCATCATAATTTAAGCCTTAACAGAGAATTACAACGTCAACAACGACAAAATCGTACATTGTCACCATTACGTTTTTCAAATATGGTAAGATTTTCTTAGTTAAAATATTTGATTGAAAATTATAATTTTTTTAAAACTATTCGAATAGTCAAAACGACATCATTTTTATCAAAATAAATATGATCGTTTAAATTCATTGAATCGTAAATATGATTTAGCGAATGTCGATTATAATAGCCATCATTATAATGATTTTATGAATGATAAAGATTTTTTATTGAGTAATAATAAAAATATTTCACGTTCATGGCATCCATCACCATATGTATCGGATATATCTGATGATGAAAATGATGATATTAATCATAATCATAATCTTAATGATTATGATCAAGATTTAAGTGTTGAAGAAAAAACGGCAAAAGTACGTGCCGAAATTAAACGTCGTCGTCAACGTTTAGCCGATTCTGATCGTTTATATCGTCATTATTCATTTGATGATTATTATAATTTTTATAATGATACAAATAATAATAATAATAATCATTCATTATTAGATGATATATTGGATTCATCATTCAATTATTTAATATCACAATCAAATGATCCTTATTATAATCACCATCAACAACAACCTTATCATTATCAATCATTTGATGATTATGATAAATATGGCAATAATTTTAATAATAATTATTCATTATTAGAATCAAAAGAAAAATATTATAGCGATGAGTATGTTTTTTTTCGTATATAATTGATGATGAATAATTAAAATTATTTCTATTTCATTTAAATTATTCAGTTTAAATGCATATTTACACAATAATCCTAAAATGAATCAATTTCATTATAATAACAATCATCCAAATACAAATAATTTATATCCAATCGATTATCAATCATCAAGACATCATCAACAAAATCGTATTTATGATTCACGTTTGACAAATACTGCAGCTGGAAGTTATGGTTATAATCAGCCTGATGGTAATTATGGAACAATATTCATTGGAAAAAAATCAAAATTTGATCCTAATAATTTTTTTCCCCAATTAAAATAGATTTAAATTATCCAAATTCATCATATGAAGCATCATCAATACCATTATTACATGAACAACATCAACAACACCAGCCACAACCACAATCATTAAATTATCGTGGAAGAAAAACAATGGATGATTTCGGTATCAATAATGGTTTGTTGTATTAAAAAATTCAAATTAAAAATCAAAGAATTCAATCAATAATCATAATCGATATTTAGGCTATCGTAATACTGGATATGATTTACACAATGTTCATAATAATAATAATGATGTTTATAATAATTATATGAGATGTTCACCGAAAAAAACTCAAGTAAATTTTCGATTAATTTAGAATGAAAAATCATTATTTTTTTGCTAAATTTTCTTTTAAAATTTCAATTCAAAAACAATTGATCGAATTAAAATCAAAATAAAACAGTTTGCACCGAATTCTACACGTAATCCAAAATATCCATTTCCAATCAAACGTATTTTATTGACTCAAGATCCTAAAATACGATCAATGGATGGTAAGTGTCAATGATTTGATGATTGGTTGTGTCACAATCTATTATTTTATTCAAATTTTGATCAGTCATAATTATTATTTCTAATTTTGTATTTGTATAATTGAAAGGTGATGGTCTTGGATTAAAAGTTTATGGTGGGAAAGAAATCCCCGATACCAATATGATTGGCGCTTATATTGCAAAAATTCATCCAAGTTTATCGATGAATGGTGAAATTCGTGAAGGTAATTTAAATAAATTGGAAATCACAAATAATTGTCAACTCATAAATTATTTATAATAATAGGAATGCAAGTTATTGAATGGAATGGAATACCATTAACTGGTATTTCACATGATGAAGTATCTCGTATCATTGCCAATCAAATTGGCGATGAAATTGAAGTCGTAATACGAACCGACATCAATTTATTACAAGATCAATATGGCCATTATATTAATAATAATATAAACATGGCCCCAGGACAATATCCTGGTCAATCAAGCTATTCTGGACCACATGATTATGATTATGAACCACAACATCCATCATCAAATGATAATTGTTATGGTTTACCATCATCTGGTCCATCAGCATGTTTTCAAAAACCAGGTTATGGTCAACAAACAATGAATATGAAACCGCCACCATCGCTGCCACATCAACAATCTCAACCACAAGTCATTCTGCAACATAATCATCCAATCGATGATAATAATCCAATAATTTATGATCAATATGGAAATCGTATACCACCGCAACCATCATCACATCATCATCAACAACAACAACAACATCATCCACCATCATCACCACTTTCATCATTTCCAATTCCAGCATCAGCTCCACCATTACCATCATCACAACCAATGTATCATCATTCAAATATAATAAACAATGGAATACCATCAAATCATCAAGGATCATCGATGATACCGCCGAATTCCCAACATCATCAACAACAACAACCACCCATACATCATCAATCACAGCCATCATCATCACAAATGTTACCACCACCACCATTACCACCATCAACATTACCAACATCATCATCAATTCGACCATATTAATTAATATTCCATTGAAGATATACGAACCAGCAATCTCTCTTTAGATTCTTCATTCATACATATATATTCAAAGTGCTTTACTTACTTAATTGATTGACTCATTACTTATTTAAAAAAAAAATTATACTTGAACCAAATGAATGAAACAAAACCAAAAAAAAAAAAAAAGAAAAAAACCAAAAAATCTATTCATTCTAGTCATAGATCTATTTGCCTCGAAATTCAATTTCTTAATTAATATATATGATTATATATGATTCCCATTTTATTATTTCGAAATTGAATATTGATTGTTTTTTTGTTTGTTTTTTTTTCTCATTCAAATATATATATATTTATTGCTCTTAGATTATCATTATTATTAATATTAATCATTTATTTATTTATTTATTTATTTGAAATCAATTATTCATTTATTGATGATTGAATCCAATTATTATTATTTTTTTTTTTTTTGAATAGATTTGATGTAATCGTTAATAATAATAATAATTCCTAATAACTTGTAACTTGAAACATTAATTTTTTTCCATAAAAAAAAAAACAAAAAACAAAAGAATTTATTTTGTCAACAATTGTTTATTCTGAATAATATAATGTATATTGATACATGTTTTATTTATTTATTTATCTATTTAGATTGTGTTCAATTGAAAAGTTCAATTCCATTGCATTATTTTTTTCCGATTTTTTTTCCTTTTTTTTTGCTTAAAAATATCTTTCATTGAATTCCTTCACAGAAAAAAAAATTCCTTACAGTTTAAAAACATTACTGCTGCTGTTCGTTGCTGTTGATTGAAATCGATTTATTTCGAAAAAAAAAAATATTTATTTATTCATTTGTTTATATACAAATTGAAAAAAATACATACAAATTAATACATAATTACAAAATATTCGTATTAATTACTGATAATTAATATTTACATTTTTAAATATCGAAGAATTTATTCTGTTTCTGAATAATTTCAAAATATTAATTGTGACTTTTGAAATTTTTTTCGTTTTTTCGTTCATCAAAAAAAAAAAAAAGAGAGAGAAAAGGGTGATAGAAAAAGATTGAAAAATTCCAAATAATAATGATAATTTCAATAATTTTCGTTTCTGTTTTGTTTTACTTTTAATTACATCATTATTTATTTATTTATTTATTACTATTATTATATAATTCTCTATTTGTTTGTTGTGAATTTTGAATTTTTGAATTAAAATAAATAAAAAAAATCCTGTTCTTTCGTTTTGTTTTTGTCGATCGATTATCATTTTTGATTTTGATTCAATACATGTCATTTCATTCTGTTGAATTTGTGTTTTCATTTCTTCTTGTTCATTTATTTTTGGAATGATTAATGTTTAAAAGTTTTAAATATTTTTTTTTCTTGTCATATTTTCTTTAATAAATTATTTAAAAAAAAAATATAGAAAATTTAAAAATTTAAATCGTTTCGATTTAGCCATTAATCACAATTGTAGCCTGAATCACACAATTGACATTCAATTATCGGGTTTATTTCAATAGCGAATGTGAGGCAATAAATTTTTTTTTTTTAAATTCATGTCCATGTGTGTGAACAACAAACAAGCAAAACTTAACTAAAAAAAATAAAATAGTGGCACTTGTTGCTGTTGGCCTGTGGTTGTTGGGGTTCAATAATGGTTATCAAATAATCTGAATCTCTTTTCATTTTCTTTCATATAAAAATTTTTCCATGATTTTCTTCTTCAAATTCTGATGGCTATGCTCTGATCTGAAGCTATGGTTGTTGCTGGTCGATGTTTCGATGAGTGAGCGTAGGTGGGGGTATGTATGTGTGTGAGAATGTGCATGCATACCTGCAGGTTAGCATGCTAAATTATGAAATACAAATAATATAAAAAAAAACAATTTCAAATCGTCTCATAGAGACCATGAAATAACCAGCTTTTTTTCGATCAAAGTACGTGGAGATGAAAGAATCTGAGAAAATACTTGTCATTGTAGTACATTCAACGGGCAATTGAATGAAAATGTGTTTGCATGTTTATCGTTGATTTATTGTTGTTGACTTTTTATTTTGATTTATTTTTTGACATTTTTTTTTAAATTTTGCTTTGTTTGCCTAATTTCTTTTGACAGATTGTGTGGGAGGTTTTTGTTTGATTTTGATTTAAAAGCCAGAGAAAAAAAAATTAAAATTTCAAGCATTTTTGATTCTCACAAAATTTTTTCCATTGTTCTATTAAAAATGTTCATTTGAATTTTCAACTTTAACCAAAATGATTTGACTTTTATTTTTGTGTAATTTTTGAAAATTGTTCAAAAATAACCGGCGAAAAATGGCTTTGAATTTGAATAAAATGTAAGTTTTTCTGTTGTTTTTATTCCATTCTCTTTGTTAAAATGTTTGAATTTCTATTAATTTTTAAAAATTATAGATATTTTCTCTTGATACGATCATTTCCAGTCGTTTGTATATTATCAATTCTGGCATTATGTTTTAGTTTATTTATTTATATTTTATATCAAAATTCATTGCCAACATTTGATGATCCGACGATTGGTTTTGAATCACGTAATACTGATCTATCAAATCGTATTAATACATGGCGTTTATTGATCGAAAGTACATCATTAAATGGTGAATTAAGTCTGTATCCATATCCAATCGATACAAAAGTGATCAATACGACTACTGTATTGAATGATCAGCAAAAACGAAGACAAAATGAAACACTTTTATCAAACATGATAGCTGACAAAGAACAATTGACAACGACTGTAAAAGTAAGAAAATCTCCTCGACAAAAATCAATCAAACGACAAAGAAATAAAAATAAAAAGAATCAAAATTCACAATCAAAAAATATTCAAAATAAAAATCCATTTGAATCGAAAAATCATAATGATATACAAACATTTTTTTGTGGTAAAATTAATAATGATTATGTTCAAATTGTCATTCAAACTAATGATGGAAGTAATTTATTGGAATTGAAATCGATAAAAAATTTATGCTATTTAGATCAATATATTTTACGAATGCAACATAATAGCTTCGATGATAGTATCAACAATAATAATAGTAATAATAGCATCGAAACAAACATATTCAATGAATATTGTGAATCAAAAAATTTAGATAAATGTTGTCCAAGTTGGTCATTAACAAATTTCTTATTATTATTCACGAATAAAACCGATTGTAATGAATTAACAGAAAGCGATATTGAAAATTTCATTAATCATATTGACAAGTGTTCAATATATTATGCAAAACATAATCTTAATGATGATTGTTCAAATGATTTGAATTATAATAATAATAATAATATGAATAATGATGATGATCAAATGAATCGACAAAAATGTTCAGATACACCAATTGAATGTTTGAATTATGAAAATCTTGTTTACAATATTTACAATTATATATTTGATTATCAATTTAATGATATGGATAAAAAAATATCTGATCGTAGTTATTTTTATGAGAAATTTTATAATGAAAATTCAAATGCTTCGAAAAAATTGCTGCCAATATTAAAATCGACAAATATTATCTTACCGATTGCCAAAAGTAGTAAATTAATGTCATATTATGAACAAATTTTGTCCAATTTACGCACAAATAACGATAATAATGATGATGATGATAAATTTTCATTGAATAAATTCTTGAATTTTTTCAATCTATCATCAACATCGACATCAAATAAAAATTCAAATTCATTTAAAAATTTAAATATTGTTGCAGCTGATTTTGGCCTCAAATATACACTGTTCAATCAAACATTGATACAAGATTTAATATTACCATCATTGGCTTGTCTAATCATTTTCATATCACTATTATTATATACACAATCAACATTATTAACTGTGATGACAATTTTGACAAATTTATCATCATTATTATCTGCATATTTTATTTATACATTCATATTGAATATCAAATTTTTCCCGTTCTTAAATTTATTATCTTTGATTATTTTAGTCGGTATGTTTGATCAATACTAAGATGAAAAAAAAATGATTTTGATTAATCTTGACATTTATTTTCGTTTTTTTTTGAAAAATAAAAATAGCTATTGGATCTGATAATGCTTTGATATATTGTAAAACATGGTCTTGTTCATCACATCATCAGAAAAATTTTCGCTTAATATCAACAATAACGTCGTCGGTTGCGATGACTACGACCACCACAGCTATGACAACATCAACGAAAAAGCGTTATCAACAGCCGTCATCAACATATGATTATGAATTGAATCAAATACTAAATCATGTATTAATGTCATCATTTTGTGCTAGTTTTACGACTTGTGGTGCATTTTTTGCCGGTTATTTTTCCAATATAACTTCGCTGAAATGTTTTAGGTACTTTGTAATTGAAATATGAATTATCAAACTAATTTTTTTTCCTTAAAAATTTTTAAAAGCATATTTTCTGCATTGGCTATCATCACGAATTTTTTCATTACATCAATCATATTTCCATCAGCAATTGTTATATCGGATCGTATTATTGAATGGCAGAAAATATTATTTCGCAAATATTTTTCCAATAAATTTTCAGAGAAATTACAGAATAAATTTCCAAATTGTTTTAAATTCATATTTGATAAAATAATTTTGAAATTGATTTTTAATCATTATTATGTCATCACATTGTTATTAACAATAATATCATTGATTTCGATGATTATTGTCATATATTATCCTGGATTACAATTACCGGTCAATCAAGAATTTCAAATTTTTCATTCAAATCATTTGTTTGAGCGTTATGATTTTGAATTTCGTAATAAATTCTGGTTCACACGTATTGATCAATTAAAATCAGTGGCAAGCAATAATGTAAAATCAAATGAATTGATCAATGATAATGATTTTCAAAGCCAACAACAGCAATTGACACAATCAAATTTTGTGCTACCGATTCGTGTCGTATTTGGTTTACTGCCAGATGATAATGGAAATGATTTAGATCCATTTGATCGTGGAAAATTGAAATTCGATGAAAATTTCAACATTTCATCACATGAATCACAAATATGGTTATTGGAATTTTGTCGCGAAATACGTTCACAATCATTCTATAAACCAACTTTAGGTCCACTGTTGACGAATTGTTTTGTTGAAACATTAGAATTATGGATATCCAAACGTAAATGTTCAGAAATCATAGGCAATGATGTACATAATTATTTTCCATGCTGTGAATTGAGTAAATTTCCTTACGAACCATATGTATTTGATTATTGTTCATTGGAATTGATACAACGTTTACATCATACACCGAATTTTATATTCAACACACAACAAGCTGGTTTACGTTTTGATAGTAAAACTGGAAAATTTAAAGCATTAGTCATTGAATATGATTCAATTTTCGATGGTTTCACCAATTCATTTGAAAATATTACAAATATTTGGAATGAATTAAATACATGGATTCAAGAACGTATAGATCAAGCACCGAATGGGCTGAGAAATGGATGGTTTATAACAAATAATATGGAATTCTATACATTACAACATACATTATCAACAGATGTAATTAAATCATTATCGATATCAGTATTATTTGCATTTATAACGTTAATATTTACAACAAGACATTTAAATCTTAGTATTTTATCAATTATTACGATTAGTTTCATTATATTTTCATCGATTGCAACATTAGTATTGTTAGGCTGGAAATTGAATATAATCGAAAGTATTGTCATAACACTTACGATAGGTTTATCGATTGATGCAACATTACATTATACAATTGCATATAAAACATTGACCAAATTTCAGGTAATTTTTTTTTGTCAATGCTGAAAACAACGTCTAAAACATAATTTCCAATTCAAACAGGACAATCGACTACTTGGCATACAAATGACAATCGCCAGAATCGGTAGCCCAGTTGCAATGGGTACATTGACAACATTTATTGCTGGAACAATAATGCTGTTATCGAATATATTGGCATATATACAAATCGGAATATTTTTGATGATAATTTCAATTTTCAGTTTTATATATTCAACATTGTTTCATATGTGTTTATTGGTTATATTTGATTGTACAAAATCATTTCATAATTTATTATTGAGCATAAATCCAATATTCAAATGTATTTATTTGCGAAAATTATTGCCATCACCGTCATCATCGACATCATCATCGCCGTCTTTGCCAACCAATTTTAAGACGCACAACTACAATAATAATATCAATTACAATAATAATAATATTTATTTGAACAGTAATAACAATTTATGCAGTATAAATGAATTTGAATCATCAACAATTTCAACTATGACTACAACATTGCCACGATCATCGATCAACAGTGTTTGTTTACGTGTAACATCAATCTAAAAATAATTCAATTTCAATTTTTTTTTCGATATAAAATAAAATTATGAATTTTTTTTATTGATACCCATATGCCCCGAAAAAAATGCTTGAAAATGAATATGTCTTTTGTCAAATTATAAATAAAAAAATATCAAATAAATTTAAAATATGCCCAAATGTTTATCATGATCATCAATAGAGCTAGTCAAAAAAATTTTAGTTTGAATTAGCATTCGCTTTCAATATGGCAATTGTATTATCTTTGAAATTTTTATCATAATTTGTGCCCGAATCAAAATATCTCAACGATAAAATCAATACAAATAGACCAAATGCAATAAGTAAAAATTTAAATACACGGTCAATAACATCATCTTGCCAACGTTTATCTCGAATACAGCGATAATATGGTATGCGTGAAAATGTGACCATTGTATATAATGGTATCCATTTATCTGGAAAAAATTTGTTCATTAAATTATCAAATTTTTTGCGTATCAAAAATGAACGTCGATTCACTAAATCACGCATCTCAATGTAATTATACATTGCCAAGTCGATGATTGCATGACAATTGTCAACACGTTTTTCGGTAAATAAATGCAATAATTGGTTTAATTTTTTATCCGGATTCGCTCCCATCAATTCATCTAGCTCAATGCAATCTTCAAAAGCACAATTCATACCTTGACCATAAAATGGTACCATTGCATGTGCTGCATCGCCCATTATTAAAACTTTATCTTCGTAATGATATGGTTTGCATTTTATCGATATTAATGGTGATGGTTTAACGCTGAAAAATGTTTTGATTAAGCCATCTCTGAATGTTTTTTTTTCAGGAATAATTGATTCGATTGAAATGTCAGAAAAATAAAAAATTCAAATTATTATGAACACTTACTTGGTCAACAATGGAATTGAATCGGGAAAATATTTTTCAAAGAAATTCATCAATTTTTCTTCATCAGTTAATTGTTCAAATATTTTAAATTGCATGAACAATGTTACTGTGAATGAACGATCAAGATTTGGTAATGCAATCATCATAAATTCACCTCTAGGCCATATATGTAAATAATTCGGTTCCATTGCGAAATCATTCGATTCGCTTGGCGGTATACACAATTCAAGATATCCATGTTCAATATATTTTTGGCTATAATCCAATAGCAATAGCTTAATCATATGACGTCTGACAGCTGAATATGCACCATCACAACCTAGAATGATGTCAGAATTACATTCAATTTCGCTTTCTTGTTGTGCTTGTGATTGATTATCAAAATCAGCATCCGTAGCTCGATGTGAATCTTCGTATACATTATTATTATGATCATTATTCATTAATTTTGCTCGAAATTTCAATTTTCCTTGCTTAAGATCAGCTTGTTGTAATTTATGTTGAAAATGGATGCGAACATTTTCATGTTTTTCTGCATGGCTCAATAATAATTCATTCAAAAATCTTCGACTGACTGATAGAATAAAGTGTTCAGGTTTAGTTCCATATGGGATAACACGTTTGCTGCCATTTTCATCATGTATCATACGTGAATACATTTTGATTGAATATTTTTCAACAATTTCATCTTCTAAGCCTAATGCACGTAATGCACTACGTCCACGTTCAGATAATGCTAAATTTATTGATTTGCCAACAACATGTATTGATTTACGAGGATCATTTCGCATTTCGAATAAATCTACCTATTTACAATCATTTATGATTGAATGATTGATCGATTGATTTGTTTATTTGTTGGTGATTGTATTTTAGATGATTGATTTTTTTGTTTATTCATTTATTTATTTGTTTGTACATGAATTTTTTTTTTTCAAACAAAAAATAGAATTCGAATAACAATTATGATGAGAATAATTTTTATTGATTCATTCGTAAACATATTCAATGAAATTAGACTTACTTCATAACCACGTCTTGCAAGAAAACATGCAATCATTGATCCAACCTGTTGATGAGATTGAAAATTAAGCGAGAAAAAAATGATTCATTATTCTTCTTATTTTTCAGAATCAATAAGTAAAAAAACAATGAAGAATATTTTAAATGTAATCAACAACATACCAGGCCACCACCAACAACAGCAACTTTCATTTTATCATTTTTGATTTGTCCATTTTGTTGTTGTCGATTTTGATTATGATGATGATGATCAATATTTGTCGAATTTTTAATCGAAATTTCACCATTATTATTATTATTATGATTTTTATCGACAATATCATCATTATTGTTATTATTGATATTGTCCAAATATTTCTTATGATTATTATTTTTATTTTTAATCAATGAATCATAAGAAATATTATTATTATTATTTTCATTATTAATGATAAATTCATTTTCGGGAATCATATTTTTTTTAAAAAAATTTATTTTGAAAAATTCGATTTAAATTTTTGTATTGAAATTGAAAAAAAAACTGAAATGTTCTTCGATTTAAATCGAGAATAATATTCAATAATTCACAAATTTAAAATATGATGAAAAAAAAAAAGAAATTCAGAAATGAAATGCAGAAATTTGAGAAAAAAAATTTGAAGATCGCAGTCATTCATTCAATCATCAATCATTTGTTTGCAATTTGAACAAATTATCGCTTGATTTTGATTTTAGCAAATTGTTTAATCAGTTAAATTATTATGTGATGATTAATATTAATAAATTAATTATCATAGGAGAAAAACGAACTAATTAATGATTCTGAACTGAATTAAATTTCAAAAAAAAAAATTGAAATGGATGTATCAATGTTGAATTGTATTGAATAATCAAAATTCAAATAAAAATTTATTCATTTATCGATTTTAAACACAAAAAAAACAAGAAAAAAAAAATGAAATAATAAATGAATAATTGATTTAGTTTTGAAATAAGAGCCTTTTTATATATTTGATGATGATTGGAAAAAAAAATTTCATTTCTTCATTCTTTTATTTCATTTAATAAAATGATAATCTTGTTGTTCCTATGGACGATAGTTGTATTTATATTTTCTATTACTACTGTTTCAATGTCTGTATGTGAGTGCTGATTTTGATGTATGTTCAAAACGATGATAATATTGTGTATTGTATATATTGGTTAAATGTTTGAAATTTATTTGTGTTATGTTCTTGATTAGGAATGACAACAACCTATTGTTGGATAAGAAGAAAAAAAATCGCCTTAAAATAGCAAATGAACGTACGAAAATAAACTAAAATAACCAACCGATTTTTGTACTAAATACTACCTATTACCAAATCTATACACACACACACACACACAAACACATATACGTACACACTGGCTAAATATGAACCTTTCAATAAATGATGAAAAAAAAAGATGGAAATTATAAAATTTTCAATCAGTGATTGCTTGGTTTGAATTCAGATTTAATACAAGAAAAAATACCATTAAATCAATAAATGTGTATTGGAAACAAAAATAAATAAATGAAGATAATAAAAGTCATTTCAATTTTTTTTTATACTCTGATGTTCAAACTTCGAGAATTTACCAATGAGAAAAAAAATCAAAGTTTTCAATCGATGATGATGATGATGATCATCATCATTAAATGATAATGACGATCATCATCATCATCATCGATTAATTGTCGCATCAATCTGATAGAAAATATTATATAAAGTAAAAAAAGCAAGTTCATCCCATTTGATTTTATCATACAAAAAGTAATAATTATAATTTAATAATAAAATCTGTGAAAAATCTCTGAACCCCTCTTGGCTGTTTGTTACCATTTGATGTGATTAAGATCAAATAATAATGATAATCGAAGAAGAGAAAAAAAATAATAAAAATTTTGAATCATTCAATTCAACAAAATGATTTTTGATGATTTAATGATTTAATTTAATGATTTTTTTTCCAAATAATAATAATAATAATAATTATTATTATTATGATAATAATCATATTGGAAAAAAAGTAAATTTTTCAGACAAAAATTAAATAAATTAAATTGTTTCGAAGTAATAATAATAATAACAATAATAAAAAATCAGTGTCAATCAAAAAAAAAAGATACATTTGACAAATTAACGATTGTCCAGTTATCCAGAAATGTATTCAATATTAATAGTAATTGTGTATTAATATAAATGAAATTGAATTGAAAATTGAAATCCAAATGACATTGGAATGACATATGATTGATTATTTAATATGGAAGAAAAATTGATGATTTTCCGATCAAATTTCTTTGAAATATCATAAGATATTTATTTATTGAAAAAAAATAGAGCTGTTCTTTGGACCCAATGGACAATATTTCATTTTTTTTATTTTATTTTATTTTTTCAATAATTTTCACTTCAATTCAATTGAAAGCAATTTATTCATTTGACAGTTTTCTACAAATGAATGAATGAATGAATGAAGGACAAGAAATTAAATCACCGATAATACAAGAAAGAATTGAATGAACAAAATCCCATTATTAATTGTCGATTGTCTGATAAATCATTATTTATGACGTGGAAATGATTTCATATTATTTATTTAGATTGGCATGAAAAACACTTATGAACATATACTTTTTGGTCGTGTGATTTATTTATATTATGTATGTCACAAATAATATTTCCTAGATTGTATAATAATAATAATAATGTAATTTAAAACCACGAAAAATTTAATGACTTATAATAATTTAAAAACATGTGAACATCTTCGTTAATCATCATTATTATCATTGCTTGTAAATGATGAAATAAATGCTTTCTTTTGTTTTTGTTTTTGTTTTCAAGGATATTGATTTTCGCAAAAAATAAATCACATTGTTTTTTCAAATGTGTTGATGATACTGATGGCCCAGATATTACCATTACCATCGCCAATCATTAGCACATCATATGATGGTCAAAACATTTTGAAAAAGGTCAAAAAAATCAGGTTCAGTGAAAATCTCATGATTTTTCGTTTTCACTTTTTGGTCATCATTATTTGCAATCATTTTCAAATGATCATTGCTAATTTGAAAAAAAGCACAAATTTCAAGTGCAAATATTTTATTTTTATTCGAATTATGAATAATCAAAATTTTTAAAATTCAAAAATACATTTCCAAATTCAAAACATAAACTTGACAAATTGAAAATAAATACACATATAATGATCAGAAATATATTTCGAGTTGTCCCATAAGTTTTTGCCGTTTTTTTAAATTTTTTTTTCGTTCAAAAAATGGCAAGAAATTATGGGACAATCTAATATTATGATCAGAAGATGAATAATGAATATTGAATAAATCAATCAAATTTAATTTAATCACTTTTGATAAAAGTTTGATAAAATTTGAAATAAATAATAATAATAATAATAATTAAAATTGATTGATTGAATAAAATCGAATCAAATTGAATAATAAATTCAAATACAAATACAAATAAGCAAATGATGTCATAATTCTCTTATCTGTAAATACATTTATTATTATTATGATATATTATTATAAATTTGGAAAATGAAATAATCGATAGAAAATAAAGTAAAATAAATATCAATATTTCGATGATAAAAATTCCAATGATAATTTTTCCATTTTGTTTCTTGTCCCTAAAAGACCATGGTGACAATGACAGTGTTCATGATCAATGAATATCATTATCATTGAATGATGATTGATTAATAATAATCATCGAAAGATGATTAATTCAACATTATCTGAAAAATGTATCAACATTTTTCTGCTTTTTCTCTCTCTAAATAATTTTTTTTTCGAAAAATAATTCAAATCATTATCGTGAATCACCATCAATAGATGGCAACTTCTAATCAGTCAAACTTCTAGTCTGAAGATGATAATTGCTTGAAAAGTCAAAAAATTTGATCATTTTGTTGCTTTAGCAAAACTTTCAGCAAAACGCCGTTTATATAAAAATGCATTTTGCTAGTGGCAAAAAACAACGAAAAATGTAAACGTGTTTGCTTGCTTGGTGCATGTAAAGTATGAGCATTTTCTATGACGAAAAAAAAAACAAGTAAACATTAACGATTGGCGATCAATGATCTGTTTGCTGCTGCAGTTGAAAAATTTGAAAAAAATAAAAAAATATTAGGTTGTCCGAAAAGTTCATTCAGCTTAATCTATAGAGTTGCTCATGAAAATTGATCAGAACTTTTCGGACAACCTAATAAAATAAAAATATACAAAAATTGAAAACAAGCAAGCAAGCGCACACACACACATATGTTCATTCCATTACGCGATACCAACGCCAATACATTCAATGAACATGTAAACTCATATATTGGATGTTTAATTTTCTTCGTTATTTCATTTATTTATTTATTCATATATTTTCTTCGTGTATTTTTCAATACTTTTTTTTTCTTGTCGAATACTTCAAGTTTATCATCATCATCATCATCATTATTATTGCTGTTTGTATTTGTGTGTGTGTGTGTGTGTGTATGTGTCTATGTATTGTTGAGTAGTCAATTTGAAAAAAATATCAATTTTTCTCTGAAAAAAAATAAAGAAATATCAAAATAATTGATTGTTTTCTCCTTCTTCTTCGATTATTTCATTATCGAATAATTTGTTATTGAAATTTGAATAAAATTTTAAATTTAATTCATTTTATTTAATTTTTGAAATTGAAATTTTAAAAGAAAAATTATCGAAAATATTTGTCCAGCAAATAATTTATTGTCAAACATTTGTCATTTGAAAAATAAAACAATAATCATCAAAATTATTTGATACAATCATACACAGTCAGACAAACATAGTGTTTTTGCATTGGAATTTTCAATCAATTTTTTTTTGTTTGTTTGTTTGTTTGTTTCATTGAATGAATGAATGAAAAACGCCCAGTAAACATAAAACACATCAGCTTATTATTCATCGAAATAAAATATCCGGTATGTTGTTTTTATAAATTTATTTGAATACTGAGGGAAATTATTCAAATACATGCATCAATGTTTTGAAAATATTGAATTAATAATTTAAATTTCATTTTTTTTTACTTTGAATTTCAGGCATAAATCTACGAAGAATTTTAAATTTTTTAATGTTGTTGTTGTTGTGTATCTATGTCACAATTGAATATTTATTGACCAATTTGAATTTTAAAAACTTGTTCAGATTTCAAATCAGACATAATTCAAAATAAATAAATTATTATTATCATCATCATCATCGATACCATCACCGTGGTAACCAACTTTATCGTTTAGTAACATCATTATTATTACTATTTAAGCATCAAAGTATTGCAATAGCAAAATATATATGATTGCATGAAAATTTATGTTTTCAAAAGCATATTGATCCTACAAACCAATCGTAGTGGATTGTCATTTTTATTTTATTTTTGATTTTGACAATTCATCAGTCTGTATATAATAATAATATACGATTATTTATTATTGTTCAACACGTCGTCCAGCTTGCAGATTTAAATCGAAATTATCTTTCGTATTTATCTTTGTGACTAAATATTTTTGTATTTTATAAGGATCAATTTCATGTTGATCTTTTTGTTTTTGTTTTTTCTTGAGAATCGAATTTCAATTGAAAATTGAAACAGTTTAAATTTTCCATAATTCTTCGTGATATCTTTATTATTGTTTTTTTTATAAATATTTTCATTTTTAAAATAATTAATTGCAAACAAACAAACAAACAAACAAAAAACGATATGGCAACAACAGTTCCAACATCAGCAAATAATAATAATTCGAATTTTCGATCATCAACAACAACAACAAATGGTGATAATTTAACATCAACAATAAATAATATTGGTAATAGTGATCAAATGAATAATAATATACAATCAGCAGCAACAGCAACAACAACAACACAAGCGACAACAATTGTTGCACCACCACAAGATGCAACAAGACGTTTACAAACAAAAAAACAAACATTAGATGATGCATATGCTGTGCCGGCAAATTTTCTTGAAATTGATGTTTGTAATCCAATTACACATGGTGTTGCACGTAATCGTTATACTGATTATGAAGTACGAATGAGGGTATGATGTTTGAAAATTTTTAATTGATTTGAATTGCTTTTTAATTATTGATTTTTTCTATTTAAAAATTTATTAGAGCAATTTACCAATATTTAAATTGAAAGAATCAAGCGTACGACGACGATATTCAGATTTTGAATGGTTACGATCAGAATTGGAACGTGATTCAAAAATTATGGTACCACCATTACCGGGTAAAGCATGGAAACGGCAATTACCATTTCGACAAGATGATGGTATATTTGATGATGAATTTATTGAAGATAGAAGAAAAGGATTAGAACAATTCATTAATAAAGTTGCTGGCCATCCATTAGCTCAAAATGAACGTTGTTTACATATGTTTTTACAAGATCAAACCATCGATAAATCATATGTACCTGGTAAAATTCGTAATTCATAATTGAATTGTCATAATAATGGATACAATTATTGATCGCAAAACGAGAAAAAAAAGGAAATCATTCAAATAAAAATTCGAAAGCTTGATCCGAAGAAATTCCAAGATAACCGGTGATGCAAAGTAAAACGTGAAATCTCAAAATTATCGTCAGCCATCATCCGAAAACAAACATTTGAAGCAAGAAACCACAAAACATTTTTCATCATCTTTAATTCTCCAAATCAGCAGACCCAAAAAAAAAACATGAAAAAACATCCATACATACATACAATCATCAGTAGTAAAATCATTCAAATCAATCAATCAATTGAAAAATTCATCATCAAATCACAGTAATAATGAAACAACAACACATTGAAACAATTTTAAAATTGAAATATTCATCATCAAAGAATTTCCGAAATATTTGAAATATATTTTTCACTCTTTTTAATTATTTATCATGTTATTATTATTATAATTATTACCATTCATTTTTCACACATTTTCTTCTTCAAATAAATTGATTAAAAATTATGAAAATAATTATAAAAAAAATTGAACAATAATTAATGAAAATATAAGAGAAAATTTGGTTGTAAATGTTATCAAAAATTATTTGAGATAAATGCGATTAATTTTATCCTGCGATAAGTTTGAAATGAATAAATTTTTTAAATTATGATTCAATGAATTAGATTTTTTCAGAGATATCATTTTTTTTCAAATACAAATCAATGGTAATATGAGTCGATTGTCATTGTTACATTCAACGATACAATAAATTAACGAGTGTTTCATTCAAATACGATCAAAAGATGGCGATTTGTTTTCGTTTGTCGACAATAAATTTAGAAATTTGAAGGTGGAAAACAAATATTTCTTTGAATCAACAAAAATGACCAATCTTTGGCTGAAAATTTCAATAGGGCAAAATACAAAGTACCAAGTTCCAAGCCTGGTCAAATAAAAAAATCGAAATTATAAAACTGGTCAAATACACTGAATTGAACGCTATTTGAATCAATCAGATTTCGATGCATTTATATTGGCAAACAATTATTGGTACATTATTTTATATTTTCATTTTCTTTGATTTGAGTTGATTTATTCTTTTTTTTTCTTATGCTCATAAAATTCTCGGGAAATGTCCGATTCAATTTGATACACACACACACACGCATACATCATTCGAAAAAAAGCTGATAATTAAGACAATCAAATAACGATGGTGGTTGTTACCAAGTACACAAACGAATTTTCGTTCAAAAACAATTTGAATTCGCGATTTTATTACCCAAAAGAATTTACTTGGCAATTATTAACGCTTTAAAATTGTCAATTTTCAAAAAAATTTGACAAGTTCATTTTATGAAAATGTCAATTTGAAATATAAGTAAGGCCCAAGCAAGCCAAAAGCTTTTTGAAAGAAAAAGAAATTGACCACGAGTCTTTAAATTGATATTTTCTCTGAATTCTTCATTCATTCATTCATTGATGAATCAATCGATCAATCAATCAATCGCCACCTGCTGTACTGATAAATCTTTTACTTTTTCACCATTGATTCATAGTCACCTTGATTCAAGGTTTTTCCCTGAGCTTCTGTTTACTTGCGATTCGAATGTTGAATGTGTGTCTTTCATTTTGATTGATTTTCCGGAATTTCGATGCCGATTTTCTAATCCTTTTTTCTTTCTCCTCAAAAATTTCAACCACCTATTCCCATGACTATTGTTCGGTATTATAAATAATTTTTCATCCTACAACCCTTGATATTTCAGGCCAGAAATTGAGAAAAAAAGATCAAGAAAATTCATTTGTCTCTGTGTTTGATTGTTCTTTTCATTTTGAAAAGTCAACAATTAAATACAGGGTCATTTCATATTTCAATTCAATATTTGATTTTGGCCCGATGATGAATTTTGACAGAAGATCATTTTTCTTATGGAGTTTCACCTTCGAAAAGCAATTCATTTCTTTATTTTCACCACAAAATTGTGACAACATGGAAAAAAATTCAAATATTGGCAAATATACAGCCCCACAAATTGATTTGATTTTTTCATTTTTTTTCATTTGTTTTGTTTGTCAAACAATATTTGACCACCAACTAACCAAAATAATAATAATAATGGCTCTAACAGCAATGAAACTATAGTTTGGTCATCGAAATGGTATTTCAAAATTTCTTCATTGCTTTAAATTTAAGAAAATAAAATAAGAAATGAAATACCAACTATCTAACAACTTAATTACAATCAAAGGTGAACGTATGATGAATATCACCCACCATTTGCCACCAAAAACACCACCAACTGCCGCCGCCGCCGCCAACAGCAGCAACATCAACCACCATCACCACCACCACCACCCAGGCATTTGCTTTTTCTATGAATAACGAATTGAATAAAATAAAATTTATTGTTTGTTTAAAATATTGTATTTTATTGGATTTTTTTTTTCTTTAATTCCAATTTCTCTATCACCATTCAATGATCAGTCATTTCATTCGTATTGAATTCATTGGAAATCATACCAATCTGAATTACTTTAAAAGACGAAGCAAAATAAGAAGAAATCAAACAAATAAAATCAAAGGCAATATATTCGATTGGGGGGGGGACATTCAAATGAAATTGAAATATTTTCATTTTGTATTTTCAAATTTTTCTGGCCTGGTCATTTCAGCTTGAAACCAGGAATAGATATTCCTTTGAACTATTAGTTTCCATACCAAAAGTAATTGATACATTTATTATTATATTTACCTTATATTTGCAGGTGTTTCAATTTATTTTGATTTTAAAATTTTGAAGTTTTTATCCCCTATTTTCATTTCTTATTCTGCTTATTATTTCAATGTTTCGCTTTTCAGTATCAATATTCAATATGATAAATGAATAAATAAATAAAATGTGTGTGTGTATAATCCTCCACTGATAATAATTCTTTTAAAAAAATTCCCGAAAAAAGACCCAACAAGATTTCAAGCTGTATTTGCATTTATTTACACTGTGCAAAGCTTTGATTTCTTGTGTCTGGGTCAGTACTTTTATTTTGGAAAAATTAGGCTCAAACAAAACAAAATGTTTTTTTGGACATATTTATATTTTATTAATACAGATATATTTATTTTTCACATAATTTCACACCGATTAAACCAAATGAAATCAAAAAAAAAAAAATCTTATTTTTTACATTTCAATTGAATGCTAATTCGATATTTTCAAGAAATTATTTTGGAAAATAGGAAAAATAATCTGACGATATAATATGGTTTGGAACAAAAGAAAAAAAAATTTGTTTTCAATCCATTGAAAAGCATCAAATTATTATTATCATAATTATTATGATACATTAAACCTTTGAAAACCTTTGATGTTTAATTCAATCAAATCAAAGTTGGAAAAAAAACACCAATCGATCGATACACACACACACACGCGCACAGATTGAGTGAGATAAAATTATGAAAAATCAATCACGATTCAATTGAATTGAATTGAATTGATTGATTGAATTGATTGATTGATTTAATATTTAATATTATCACGTTTTTTTCCCCTGTATAATCCGATTGATGATAATAATAATAATAATCGAAAATTGATTATAATAAAATTATTATTATTATTATTAATAACACACTGATAATAACAATAATAATAATGATTTCTATAAAAAAAACATTCATATTTTCATTATTTTGGGTTAAATCAATGAGAAGATAACAAAGAGGAAAGGGCTGTAATAAAATCTAAAAATTGATCGAAAAATTGATTAAAAATTTTTGTTGAAAAAAACAAAAATTTCATATTTCTTTGAAATCACCTGACTATATTGTTGTTTCACATTGTTCAAATGTAAAATTATTGATATATCATGGTAAAGATACAATATCTAGAATCTAAGAACAAATATGTATAACCCATAATTATAAAAGTGTTTGTGTGTGTGTGTGTTTATTTATAATTTTGATTTTTTTTTCAAATTTTTCAATTTTGATTCGATAAAATTTTGATTGGAAATTTGAAATTATTGGTTTCATGATGAACGAACAAACATGAGAAAATGATTTGATTTTTGATTTTTTTTTTTTTTTTTAGATTCACTGATCAATGAAAGGCTTATCTTGATCGATGAATGTAAATCTATTCAATTGAATATTTAATTCTATGAATTTTTTTCGATTATCTGCAATTATTTTTCAGAGGAAGGACAAACAAGGATCAAGGGAAGATAATCTATACCTATTATACGATATACACATGATGAAGTTTTTCTTGTCAAAATTTTGCCTCTTTTAACTCTTTTTTTTGTGAAAATATTTTGTCGATTTATCCCATTTGGATAATTTCAATTAATTTATTTTCATCCTTTTTTTTGTAATTTTAATTTATTTTATATCGATTACTTTACCACAAATTAGCTTCAATTAATTGTTGTCTTAAAATTGACTTAAAGTTTTAAGATAAATTTCCAATGATGATTAATGATGTGTTGGTTGTTGTTTTGTGTTTTTTAATAATGTTTTTTTTCTTTGAAATTCTCAATTAATTATATTTTCTTGTTGTTCATTGATCATTAAAATTTTTTTTTCTACAAACAAAACAAATAAAGACATTTGGAATAAATTTGAAAATTTTAAAATTACAAAATACAATTTATTCGGACAAATTTACTGGAAAAAAAAATACCGATGGAAACATGCTTAAAAGGTCGAAGTATGCAGATAAAATTACAGAAAAAAAAACTAATTTCTTCAAGAAAATCTATTCAAATACAGTTAATTGGATTAAGGATAAAATGGATTAAATTTCAATTCATGGATTTTTATGAAAAAGATCAAATCGACAACATCACCATCATAATGTATGCTAGAAAATAGTATGCAAAAAAAATTTTTAAAATTTAATCAGTCAAAGTCAAATTGTTCTTGTTTTCACTGTTCACATCATTATCTCAATTATTTTACTCGATTAGACTCATTGATCTTAGATTTAAGAAAAAAAAATTAGATTCAATAATCATCAGAAACATCGATTCTATTATTTCTTCTTGTTGCTTGGCTTGTTTACATTATTTTTTCGAAAATTATTTCATCTTGTTTGTTATTTATTCATTTATTTATTTATTTATTTGTGTTTGTATTCACATCAATTATCATCATCAATCTGATCATCATCATCCGCATCAATTTTGTTTTGAATTTTTAGTTTTTTGTTTTTTTTTTGTTTTTTTGTAAAATATTTAATGATAATCACAAGCAACAGCATACTAATTGTTAATCAAAAAACATCATAATTATCATCATCATCATTATTGAAACAGGAGTAGAGAAAAGCCAAAAAAAATCAAAGGATAATTATCATCATCATCATCATCATCAACGAAAGAAATGAAATCATCATGTTAATGATCATTGATCAACATCAATTGACTTTTCGCTCTTGTTCAATTTTACTCAATCATTATCTACGCTGATGGCTGATTGTGTGTGGCCAGTGTCCATTGGTCATTGACCAATCAATATTAGTTTATTTTTTTTGTTTTTTTTGTTTTTTGTTTTTTCATCGATCAATGTATGCAAATGTTTCATTTCATTTCGGTAAAAAAAAAAAAATTTTGACAAATGAATGCAGTTTTTTTTCTGTTTTTTGACTGAAAAATCAAAGATGTAAAATTGAAGATGAAAAATTGGCAAAAAAAAAAAATAATAAATTGAAAAATAATTAAAATATATTCATCATTGATCTATGAATGTATATTCACCATTGTCAAATCATTATAAATTGACAATTAAAAATGTTTTCAATTAATCGATTGATTGCTTCACAAATTGTCCGGACTAATGGCAAATATTTTCAAGTTCAAACAATTTTTTTTCCATTTGTTTAATGACAATTTTGTGAATTTCTTTTATTTTGCCGAAAATTTTAACACTTTGTCCTCAAATCAAAATTTTTTCGAATGAAAAAATAACAAAAGTTCGGATTTTGATTGAAAATTTATTGAAAACTGATTCATCAATCGATTGGTTGATTGATTGATTGATCAACCGGTACGAAATTTAAATTTTAGAAAAAAAATCTTGAGAAAAATTGATGAAATTTACTCGTCAAAACCTTCAGAAAAAGACAAAAAAAAATCCATTTTCCAAAACAAATTTGTCAAATTTTGAGAATATACAAACACAAACAAATCAATCGAAAATTTTTGTTGTTCAAGTCTTTTGGTAAAAAAAAAATCAAATGTTTTAAAACAATAAAAGATGAACTTTTCATTTAAAATCATTGATTCATTCATTCATCCATTTTCCATTCATTTATCGAATTGAAAATTGAAGAAAATTTCCTGTTTCGTTTCGATTCGGATTCACATTTTACCTTTTGTTGTAAAACCGAAAAAAAAACAAAAACAAAAACTCCATTTCAAACTATGCACACAACAACAACAACAACAGCCACAACATACAAAACATACCTCCATAAACACAGAAATAAGCAAAAAAAAACATTGATAAATACAAAAATTTAAAGCTCTATAAATGATAATTATTACATAATGACGATCATGATAATAATAATTTTTTCAAGATGAAAAATGAATGAAATCAAAGAATAGTAATGGTGCACAAATTTGCACACAAAAAAAAATTGAACTAAATTATGTATTTGAACTTTGTTTGTTTGTTCATTTGTTCTGTGAACACTGTGAATTGAATAAAAAAAAAAAATCCAAAGACACCAACGCTTTTCAGTGCGAAAAAGTCACAAAACAAAAGCAGAAAACAAAAACAAAAACAAAAATTCCATTTTTGTTTCGATATTTGAATTAATATGAAAAATATTAGATGATTTTTCAAATTTTTTTTTTAAATTTTCCATCACTTTTAAATGATTTATTATTGTTTTTGTATGTGTAAATATTTTACAATTTTTTTTAACATTAATATATCACTACATACATATATGTTGGAATAACATTCAATTTTGGAAAAAAATATGGACAAGTTCATATCAATTTCTTTAATTCAAGAATTATCATCGTATAATATTGATGATAATCCAGTAATTTGAGATTTGAAAAGAAATACTTCACGATTTTTGATGATTCTATTTCATTTATGCTTGAATGAATTATGTATTTCTTCTATGTTTTATATTAAAAAATGGATTTCAATTCAATAAATCAATCGATATTAATTTTTTTTTTTTGAAAAAAAAATTCACAGAAATTAATATTGAAAAAAACCATAAAAAGCCAAATAAAAATTGAATGAAAAGATATATGATACACTGAAATATCATTCAAACATCTTAATTCAAACGTCATAGTTCATACATCACCACCAACATCGCCATCATTGCCACCAACATTGCCATCACCGCCGCCGCCAACATTTCAATCACAGGGCACATAACTTACACAATGGATAATTTGATGATGATCAACAATAGCAGATGATGATCCAAATTCAAAGAAACAAAAAAAAGCCAAAAAAAACAAATCTGCACACCATAGCATACATTCCTAAATCATAAAATCAAAAAAAAAAAAAAAAAAACTTGTTGCGCCTTGAATCAAGCTGAAAAAAAAACATTTAACCCTTAACACTCGAGGCATTTACAGCGCAAGCAAGCCAGCAGTTCGACGATTTTTCACACTCATGTAAAATGGTGACTGAGGGGCGCCTCCTGAGTTGTTGCATTACATCTTATGGTTAGTGATGCTCACCGCTAGACTTTTAAGGGTTAAAATTATAAAAAATGAATTACAAACAATGGAATTGTTTCAATTTATTGGAGATACAAGTTTTTCATTTTTCATCATGATTTTTTAAAGGATTCAAGAATAAACTTATGATAAATATGATAATGATAATAATAATAATAATAATAACAGCATAATTCAATGTATACATAAGTCGAGAATAGAAACAAAAAAATTGAAAAAGATTGATTATTGTAGATAATAATAATAATAATAATAAGGGTCAATAATAGGGATAATAATAATAATAATAAAGATAGATTAAAATACAATTAAATTGCAATTTATCTTTTTTGTTCTTTGTTCTTCGTTTTGATTATTTTTGAAAAATTATTGTTACAAATTGATGTTTTTTGATTATTATTATTATTATGATCATTATTTCATTCATTCATTCATATAATTTTGGTCAAAAATCTTTTGATCAATATTTTATGGTTTTTTTTTCTTCCACCATTCATTTTCCATGTATTAGGTTGTCCGAAAAGTTATGGCCGATCTTCAACAGCCATAACTCTACTGATTAAACGGAATGAATTTTTCGGACAACCTAATATATATTTCCATAGAAAATCTTTTGCCAATTTTTTTGAATTACCAATTTTTTTTTGATGAATTATTATTATCTTAGTGCTTGAAAATATCATCAATCATCGTTTGTTTCTTTTCTTTTTTTTCATTGAATAATTTTTTTCCTATTTTATGAGATTTTCGATTGACCACCTACAAAATATCAATTGCTTTAATATTTATGTTTTGATGCTTTTTTTTTTTTTTTTTTGAAGAATGTAAATAATGCCAAGATATCGAATATGAATTTTTCTTGAATTTTTCTTGAATTTTTTTTTCTTAAATTTTTGCCATCTTTGACAAGAATAGAATTTTTAAAAGGAGAAAATATGAATTTTATCAAAATTATTTTATCAAACAAAAAAAATGGAAAAAATATTTTCCACAAATTTTCAATTCATATTTTGTAAAATGAAAAAAAAAATTTAAAAATTCCGAAACCAGTTTAAAATTGTCCAAAGAAAATTTTGTCTGCCCATCCAGATGTCAGAAAAATTCCTTTCCATGAAAAAAAAATCTGTAAACACTTTTACACATTTGTTTTTGAGACATTTCTCAAAATCGAGAAATCTTTTTGAATGAAGATAAAATTGATTTTGGCGATATTTTTTTCTAAATTCTTTGAAAATATTTTAAAATTTTTAAAAATCAAAATTTCAAAATTCTTTTCCTCTCCATCTTCTTTGTTCACCTCTAATTTATTTGGTGTGATAATCAGCAATCAACAATAGTAATGATAATGATAATAATGGAAATTCATAATTTTTTTTTTTAATGACATGATGATGGTAATGATGGCCAATATACATATTTGATTTTATTTCGATAGAATTTATCACAAATTTCAATCATTTTTTTCAATGATTTCATTTATTTTTTCATGGCGTAGTTTTTGTGTATCATCATCATCATCATGTGCTTATGTGTCTGTGTTCATGTTTGCCATGATGATGATGATGATGATACACAAAAATCATCATCATCATCATCCATCTGTCCCGGTGGTCTGCAATATTGAATAATATTAATAATAATAATGAAGATGATAATGATTGTGTTGATAATATGATTGTCTGATAGATGATTGAATGAATGAATGGATGGATGGATGAATGAACAAACAAATAAACGAATAAACAAACAAACAAACAAACAAAATGAAAATGTTGATTACAGGTAGAATTTCAAAATTGAATGATTTTCAATTTTGAAATTCATTGATCAGAAATGAAAATATTTCGATATTTTTTTTTGATTTTTTCCATCATCGATTTTCTGTCCATTTCAATGATTACACATATAAAATTATCATTCAATCAAGATTGGAAAAAAATTATGAATATGTGAAACATATACACCATCATTATTTATATTTATTTATATTTGACCAAAATATATATACTAATTATTAGTTGGAAAAAAAATTTTTTTGTTGAATCTATCTGTTTTTTTTTTTTTTTTGATCAAATAAATTCAAATTTCATTTTGATTGATTAATCAAACCATTCTAATAATATTCACAAAGTAACAAAGATTATTTTGTAAAGATATAATGATAGGATCGAGTTGAATTTCGAGATTAAATATCTTTTTTCTTTGATTTAATTATTCATTTATTATTTACCCTTGGTTTTTTTCTTTGATTTTTCTGATTTGTATTAGTAAAACTTATAATTTGTTTATTTCTTCAATTTTTGGCAAAATTGATTGTTCTCTGTCAATCATTGTTCGATTGATTTGTTGTATTTGTATTCCGCGATTTTTTTTTTCTTATTTTATAAAAATATTCATCAAACTCTCTGAATTGGATTGAATTAAATCAATTTTATGATGAATTTTTTTTTCGGCTAAAATCATCATGATGCGATGATTGACAATATTGGTCACACAGACTCAGAATCATCATTGATTTCATTCAAATTCAATTTATTCTTTAGTTTCTGTTATTCTTGGCTTATTTCAGTTTTCCAAGTTTAAAATTCAAAATCAAATCCATTATGATCATTCAAATGGTGGGGGTTAAAAATACGAAAAAATAATGATAATCAAACATTATCATTCACATCATTATCAGAGAATAATATGAATTTTTCCGGTATTTTTATTCTTTTATTGAATGTGTGAATTTCCTTCGGTAATTTTTCGACTGATTTTCACCATTTTAAACACATTTATCAAAGGAAAAAGAAAAACATAATAAAATGAATTTATTCGATTTTAAAATCACTGTCAAGATCATTATCATTCAAAGAGAAAGAGCCCATAGATATAAATATGTGGACACATATACATTCATAGCACATTCATCTTCAAAAACCTACGGTGTTTTGTGATTATCATCATTATTATCATTATGAGATACACATCAAATGAAATGAAATTCTTAATGATTTTACATCATTCATCATTCAATTCTTTTAAATCTATGTGTTTAATGATTTCTTTACCTTTGAAATTCTTTTATTCATCATTTGATTATTAGAAAAAAAATATATATAAAATAATCATTTAGACTTGAATAAGCATATAGAAATTTTTATTCTCATTCATTGAATTTAATACACTACATTGAATTCAACGAATTCAATTGGATTTGCGAATTCATTGAATACGAAAAAAAAAAAATTCAATTCAAGATCAAAGAAACAACTTTGAAATCAGGGCGATGTATTTGTCGTTGTTCGTTGTTTGCTGGTTGTTGTTCGTTGTTGTGAAAGATGAAAAAGTCCTGAAAAATCAAATGGAAGAAGAAGAAGAAGAGATATCTTAATATCTCACATAAAAAAAGTAAGATAAATGCAAAATGATGAGTCGAATCTTCAATATCTACAATCGAGTTGTTCTTTCAAGATATTATTGTGCGACTAATGTGAATGAAATGAAATAAAGATAAGGAAAAAAATTCAAAATAAATGAATGAATGTACGAATCATTTTCTTTGTTGATCAACGTTGGTGGCAAAATATTAAAAGAAAAAAAAACACATATAAACCTAATGGATATATGGTCAATTGGTTGGCCAAAATGAAAATAAAAAAAAAATAATTATCAAAGGAAATGGTACAAAATAATAATGATAATAATCATAAGGATCGATAATATCAATTGTTGATTTTTAAAGAAAAATGAATGAATTTTTCTCAAAAATAAATAAATCGATCAGTGTTGTCATGGATTACATAATTCTTTGATTGTTTTTCTAAAAATCATTAATGAATCCTGGCAATTAATGGACAAATAAATGAATAATTCATGACAAGATCAAAGGTTTGAATTCGTTGAAATTCATTCTGCCATATTCTACCACCTTGAATTCACATTTATTTGAGAAAAATGAAAAATTTCATAAATTCATAAATTATCAAAATTTCATAATTTTAATAATTTTCTCGTTAAAAATCATCGATAGTTTTATCAAAATCAAAATAATAATCATACAAACGTGTATTCATAGAGAGACAAACAAATACACATATTTACTTTCAACCTGTGTGTGTGTGGTCATTGAATTGAATAAATCAATGATGATTCAAGAAGTATTAATGATATCAATGAAAGAAATTTCGCGAAAAATTCATGATGATTATTTCTCACATTTGATCTTTGTCTTATTTCATTAAAATGATTAAATGGAGAAGAAAATCGGAAAAAAAATCAAGAAAACAATATCATTTTGATAAATTGACATATCCATTTATATTCTTTGAATTTTTAAATTTGATAAAATTTCTCGTTCATTTCAGTATCAGATTCAATTCATTTAAAAAATAATTTTATCAAAATAAAATAAAATAAATTATCGAAAATTAAATGATATAAAAATTTGTAATCATCATTCAAAATCATTTTTTATCAATTTCTGGTAGAATTTTCACAGAATCTCCAGTTGTTTGGATTTGTTCGTCCGTTTGTCAAAGAATATCGATGACAAAATCAATGAACAATGACAAAATCACAAAATGAAAATAAGATATTATGTACCACTTAATTTCCCTTCCATTTTCAGTTTTGTCGCTTGTCACATGTATCTTATCAGTGCGTATATGTCAATTATATATATTACGTATTGAAATGATTTGGATTTATTTTCAATTTTTTTTCCAGTATTTTCTTTAAATTAAATACTATCAAAGATAATGAAAATATCAGAAAAAAAACAAAACAAAACAATAATAATGACGATATGATAACCATTGATAATGATGATATGACTTGTATTTTTCTATCTATTTTATATCAAGATTTGGCTATTTGATATCCACAACAACAACAACGACAACAGCTGTAGAATATATAAGAAAATACGAAAATAATGATAATAGAAAATCAATCATCATCATCATCAAACACCGACAGCGACTTAGATCGATGGCGATTGGCGACCACCATCATTGTTGTTTGATCTATCAAGAAATTGGTAACATCTCTGTTTTATTTCGATGGTGAATATATTTCAATACAACAACAACAGCAGCAGCAATTGATTGAGATGTTTATTGTGAAATTGTTTTTGTTTTTTTTTCTATATTAGGTTATCCGAAAAGTTCATTTTGCTTAATCATCAATAGAGTTACTCATGAAAATCGGCCAAAACTTTACGGACATGTTAATATTTTAAATCAATTGTTGATTGCTGTTCGTTGTTCATTTGTTTCTGCTTTTATTTCTTGATTGATTCATTATTTTTTTCTTCATTCAATTTTCCTTCATTCAAAGATCTTAGGTCTTACATAGATTTAAGAGAAATGAATTCATTTTTAATTTCTGAGTATTGTCCATGTATGTATGTATGGTACATACACGAGTACCGCATCCATTGAATGCAAAAATCATGATTGTTTTTTTTTCCAAAGTTATTTAAGCACAAAGAAAAATAGACCATGAAAAAAAACCTGACTTCCGAACTTTGACATGTGTATGCGGAGAGATAATAATGATAAAAATAATAATAATAATAATAAATTGTATAAAAGTCATAATGAATGATTATTTTTTGATGATTATGATGTGTATGACCTATACACATAGCGAAAAAAAGCCACACACAAACTTCGGTCAAATAAATACAACATCCACAAATATACACATAGATTCACGTTTAAATGAATATACTTACAACAAACAGGTGCCCTTTAGATATCTTCTTCGTCGTCGGTATAATCTATCATCATCTTTTGATGATTCAAATAACGAACGATCACACACATACAAACACAAGAACAAAGAAATAATGATCGACAAATCAAGCAAAGCAAACGGCCAAAACTACCAAAAGCCAAAATAACATCGAATATCATCATCAACAATATTATTATCATCATTTGATTTCAACCGACCACCTCAACGATCAATTGATCATTATTATCTTTGATAATATCATCATTATTTCAGTATTATACATCCATATGTTCGACAATCAATGGGAAATTCTTGAATGTTGCTGCTGCTGTTGCTGCTGTTGTTGTTGAAGATGATTTCGATTGATGTTAATTGACTTATTGAAATATAATAATAGTTTCGAAGAATCAAAGTCTATTTTTTTCCATTTCAAATATAATCATTATCATCATCATTGATTGCTGAAATTATTAAACTTTTTTTTTCGCTTTAATTTCAACTAATACATTAAAAATTGATTTAGTTTTTTCGGTTCATTTCTTCACTGATGGTGTATATGGTGTGCGAATATATGGTGCTAATAATATATTCATTCATCCATCAAGTTCTGAAAATGGCAGCTCCATATTGACAATTCTGTTTGGTTTATAAGTGAGCCAGAAAAAACCAAACAAATTCTATTGTTAATGTAGCAAAAAATGCAGGAAAAACATTTGAAATCAATGATAAAGACATTATATAAAATTATATATATGCGATTCAGTCGAATAATACATGTGGAAATTTACACAAATAAACATTGAATAAAAGCATAATATAAATCTGCGCGATATTACCTGTTGAATGCTATCATTTGTAATAGAAAATATAAACATTGTATTATTAAAATGAAATCATATAACATTATTATTATTATTGATGTTATTATTACTGTATTGTCATTATTATTATTATTATTATTATTATTATGATCATTAATACATTTAATGATTAATTGTTGATGATGTTTATTTAATTTTATTTTTATTTATTTATTTTTTATTTATTTTTTTGTTGTTGCAATTATTAATGTTATTTTTCAAATTATTTTATTTTATTTTATTTCATTTTTTCAAAGGTAATTGATTGATTGATTGATTGATCAAGAACAAGAGGCGAATACAATTTAATTATGATCAATTGTTATAATTAAATAATGATGATTGAATCATTGATTCAATTATTTATTGATTAAATTATAATAATGATATTTTAATGATTATTTATTTGTTTTTTTTGATATCAATTCATTATAATGTAATCAATTGAATTTTTTTCGTCTCTCCTTAATTTGGCTTTCGAGAAGGTAACAAATCCAAAGCAAATAAATCAGAGCATACATCAATATGCACATCATCAATATAATAATTCATCACGAATTTATTTTTCGCATCCTTTTTTTTGTTTTTTGTTTCTCAAAGATTTTTGATGAGAATTTTGTTAAATTCAATTCGTTGGTTGTATAACTGATGATTATTTGATTAATGAAACGAAATTCTTATATTGTTTCAAGTTACAAGGATATTATTCGATTATTTTCGGATTTCTACCACCAAAAAAAAAAACCACTGAAAATAATTATTATTATCATTATTTACCAGAAAATAATAACAATAACAACAACAAACAAAAAAATATATCAGAAAAATTTTCCCACGAAACAATCAAGAGATTCAATCATTTTCAGACACAATCATACAGGTTTGCGATGTTTTCGAAACATCATTAATTTACATTTATTATTATCAGTATATTAGTAAAATAATCATCAATTACCAAGAATATTGCAATGATCATCATTATTCAACGATAATGAATGAATGAATTAATGTTATAAAAAAAAATCAAGGCAAAAATAAATTCTTGATGATCTTTGATCTCAATTCATTTATTTGTTTATTCAATCATCATTAAATAATAATAATAATAATAATGATAATAAACCTTTGATACCTAGAATTAAATATTCACAAATTAATCGATTTCCTAAGCAATTATGGTGAGTAATTATTTTTATCCTATTTCCATACATTTAATCATTTTAATATCAATTTAATCATTTAAATTCAAATTAATGGTTTTCATTGAATTCCATTTCACCAATCAGATTTTTTTTTTTGAATCTTTTATTAAATCATTTTTTTTAAAATTTATTTTAAAGATATCTCAGCTCATAATTCAATAATCGATAATACAATCATTATTTTATTATCAAAAACATGAATGATTGAATAAATCTTTAGTGTTAAACATCATTTGCTGATGTTTTTGTCCTGATTTTCACTAGTATCCTATGTTATTATTATACTATTTGCATTCTCAAATCTTTCCATTATTTTATTTTCATTTGTATGTGTTGAATATCTAAAAATAGCCTCTGATGATAACATGAATTTATTTTGTTAAAATTTTATTTTAAATCCATAGTTTTTCTTTTTTGTTGCTTTCAATATATTTTCAATGATCAATGATTGACAACAGCAGCAACAACAACCCAAAAAACATCGAAATACAACATTAACAAATAACAAAATGAAAAAAATAATGAAAATGGAACGATAACAAATAATAAAGTTTATCAAGAAAAAAATTTTCAATAATTTTTAAAATTGAATAAATAAATAAATGAATTTTATTTTATTTCATTTTTTCTTTGAAAATATATTTGATTGTCCAGAAAGTTTTGGCCGATTTTAATGAGCAACTCTATTGATTAAGCGGAATGAACTTTCCGGACAACCTCATATTTTTTACAAGCCTTTTTTTTATTGACCAGTTTTACCATCACCATTCTTGATCATCATTTTATCATTGAACATCGGCGAACATCATCATTTTGGATCATCGATGATGTTGATCGGTGGCCAAAAAATTTTTCAAATTTTCAATTTTACGATGAAAATTATCAGGTAAAATCGATGAAAACCAAGTGAACCGGCAAAACCAGTGACCAGCGAAACGATCAAATCCAATACTTTGATGTTGAATAATTTTGAAAATAAAAATATAAAAAACATGTAAAACATCATCAAAACATAAGAAAAAAAAGTGTCAAAAATTACAAAGGAACAAACAAACAAACAAACAAACGAAATTGAAATACATTTCAACCAAAGAAAATACATTATTCAATTTTCAAATATCTTTATTATTAGCATTATTATTACTGCATTTAAAAAAAAAGGTCAACAAACAATATTACATGTAAACAAATGAACATTTGTAAACATACACATAAGGAACATTTAAACAATCACAGTCGACAAAAATATAAATGTAAAACAATTAACCGTGATGAAAATAAACACACACACAAAAAAAATGAATTATTGTCGCTGTAAGCTGCTGTTGTTGGTTGTAATTATTCATTTGTGTATGACAGAAGAATATGCAAATGACTTAAGAAAAAAAATGGAAGGAGAAAAGAAGAAAATTTTATCACATCATTAATTAATTTATTAGGCTGTCCGAAAAGTTCATATCGTTCATATCAATAGAGTAGCTCATGAAAATTCCGCCAAAACTTTCTGGACAACCTAATATATGGTAGTAAAAACACTGGTAGCTTGAACATTATTCAAATGTTTGACTTTGAATCTACTATTCGTTTATTTGTTTATTAATTATTAATATTTCAAAAAAAAAGAACAATGATTAGTTTGTATTTATTTGTTTATTTTGGGTGACAAATGTAAACAAAATTGTTTTTCTCAAAACATTGAAAAATGTAAATTCATTGAGTTATTGATGAACATCATGCAAATTTCGTTTATTTTTCAAGTTTTTTCTGATTCTTTGGGTGAATTTTAATCATTTCCACCAGTTGATTAATTGAAAATAGCCAAAAAAACACAGAAGGAAATGGGCTTAAGAATTTTTTCAAATGAATTTCCATGCTTAAATTTCGCCTGAACAATGAAATATTCATTGAAATTTAAGAATATCGTGAGATTTTCCTCGGATTTCTCGATAAAATACATGACAAAAACACCCAGCTGAGCTGTGTGCATGTATGCTGGATGCTTTTTCGATCTTTTCTCAACATTTTAGTCGTTTTTATTATTATACAAATATAATTGTCTAGACATACACACACATACGGATCAAACGGAAAATAATCTCGATTTTTTTTTTCGCCAAGAAAACAAAAAACGGGCGACATTTGACAAGCGAAATTCATTCATTCATTATTATTGTATTGTTTTGTTGTCTACTGCTATTGTGGCAAACCCTGAATATGGATGATAATTATAATTACTATTCGAATGTATTATAATATGAATGAATTATTTAAAAATCAAACATTGTTCAATAATAATATCGATGATTATAAATGATCAAAATCAAAAAAATAAAATAAAATCAGGTCAAAATCAATTGATTTTAATTTCATTTGATTTTTCTCTTGGGCTCTCTTCTCATTGATCTATCATTATAATTGTTGTCGGACTTGTTATTGTCGATCTTATTATTAATATTCAAAATGCATACTTTATTCAATCAAATTCAAATTTGAATCAAATCAAATCATAATCAATTCGATGACATTCGATCGATGATGTGATCAATGTGTTTAGGACCACCTACCGCAACGATCATTGTTATTATATTCATATTATTATTATTATTATTGATAAATAACTGTTGTAATAATAATAATAATGATAAATCAATAATTATAAATTCAAATTTATCAAATATACAAACAAATGTAGAAAAGTTTGAATTTGATCAAGGATAAAAATCAATATGATTTTCAATATGGAATTTTTACAAATAATCGAGTACAAATAATCATTAATAATCAAACAAATCAATTGAAATATTGTCCATTTTTAAAATTTTTCATTTTTATCACTACTTGACTTACTTTATTTGGTGGATTTAAATTAAGAAAAAAAAATATTTCAATTAAAATAATAAATATTCAAATGGAACTTAGTTGAACATAAACATTTTGTCATTTAAGAAAATAGTTATTAAAAATAAATATTTTCATCAATTTCAAGAAACAATTACAAATAATAATCATAATAACAAAAATTTACCAATCGATTTGTACATTTCATATAATTTACAAATGATAATAATAATAATAATGCTTTCAACTTAGATACATTTTTTTTATTATTTTCAATTTTTTGTTTGTTTATTTGTTGAAAATAAATTGTTGCTTCAGTTTTGCTTGATATTTTAGTCATTTTCCAATTTATTATCATTTATTCATTCATTCATTCAAATATTAATGATTATCAATCATTAATATACTCTTGACAACAATTGATGATGATGATGATGATGATGGCCATCAATGGTGGTGGTCAACAACAACAATAATAATAATATCGAAAATTGCCAAATAAAAATATTAATAATTTGACCGCTTGTGAATATAACACACAGGACACATTGAATTGAATTGATTGAAAAATGAATGAATGAATGAATGAATGAAAAATAAAATGAATTGATGCTGACAAATATGAAAAAAAATGATTGAAAAAGTATAAGGCCGAAAATAATAATAAAAGACAAGAAAATAAAATGAAAAAAAAAATTCAATCATCATTTTCTTCGGGTACCGAATAATATATGACCGAAAAAAAACAAGAAATGATGATGATTATGATGATGATGATGGATTATTATCAATCAGTTGCGGTCGTTACTGTCAAATTCACATTTTTTCACCGTTTGGTTTTTTTTCAAATTTTCAAAAGATTTTTCCATTTTCGCCAAGTGTCCAATCGTCCATTTGTCCATTTGAAAATAAATTTTCAACACTAATTTCCGCCAAATTGCTGCCAACTGGAAATTTTTTTTTCAGTCAAATTTATTTCAGGATTTCAAACATTCAATCAAATAATTAATAAGGTTTCTTAAAATCCAAAATATCCAAAATGAATTACACATCATTAATCACTTCGAAAATTTCGAAAATTTGGTTTAAATAATGACAAACATTGTTTCAGAGTCTTCAAGACGAATGGAAACAGTCGAATATATTCACTCAATATGCAGAAATACTCACTTAATTAATATATACACACTTAATTAATAATCATTATATTTGCCCCATAGGTAAATAGATATGAATGTTTTAATTATTTACCTTTCATTTTTTTGTGCTTTTGCCTTTACCAAAAGGTAAAATAGTTTGGAACTTATCAATCAATCAATCAATCAATCATTGGTCATTTAAATTATCTTCATTTTCATTATTATTTATAATGAAGACATATCTGTGCACACAATGCAAAGAGTTAATTTATTTCTTCTTCATTATTATTTTTTATAATCATAAATATTGAAACATTGATTATTGTTCAACGACAAAATTCTGTGTTTCCAGTGAAAATTTCTGACCATAATTTTGAATGAAAAATTAGATTTGGTTCATTGAAATTGAAATTTTTTGACTTAATTTTCCTTTTGAAATGTTCATTATTTTCCTCTAAACTTTTAGCCTCTAACCACTAATTGATATAATGATCATTATTATACATTTTCAATGATCCACGAAACAAATGAATCAATGACCATCACAATTCTTCTTTATACATGTTTTCGAATGACCATAACGAATCAAGTGTCAAATTTTCTATGGTCAAAATGTTCATTTTGAAACATTCTGACTGAAAACAAAACACACAACAAGATATTAGATTTATGATGGCTTCATTATTATCGTTAGTCATCAATTATTATCATCGTCGTCGTCTTCATCATCATCATCATCATCATCATCATCATTGATTATCATTTTAGCTCTATTATTATTATTATGGTTTATTCATATCAAACACACACACACAGGTATACAGCTCATGTGATACCTGCATGTGTGTGTGTGTTTGGCTGTCAATTTCAATTATTTACACACACACACATTTATAATTTATTTTTCATTTGATGAACTAATAATAATAAATTGTTAATATATTCGCCATTCAATAATGGTAATGGTGCATTTTGCTCTGTTGCACATATACCTGTATGTATACCTTGCACCTGAGGGTGATTTTTTTTTTGAAAATTTTTCACATTAATGGACTTGTAAGAATTATTATTATTATTATTCGTTGTTTGGTGTTGTTATCGTTTTTTTTCCAGGAAAGTCAAATTGAAAATTGAAAATTGAAAATTTTAAAATTTCAAAATGGAATTTGATTTCAACGTAGAAATGAATTCAAAAATTTGAAATGAAATCGGTTTAAATGGTTACAGTGACTAGCGACAACCAACCAACCAACCAACAATCAATTCTAAGCGGGTGGGTGGCTTTTTGGATAACTTGACCATTGATTTATCAATCAAACACTGATAAGTTCATCTATGTTTTTGGAGCAAATTTCAAGAAAAAAAAAGCTTCATTTTGCTCGTGTTGTAGTGTTTGCTTGGAACCAAAAAAAAAAAAAAAAAAAAAAAAAACCTTAATATGGTCATTTTGGACCACCTTTGGCCAATTGTGATTAATAATTTTCAATTTCTTCATTTATTTCGCTCATTTCGTTCATGTCCATTTTTGTTCATGTTTGCCGCAATCGTACGCAAATTTATTCATTCAATGAATGACATGTGTCATTTAGTGAATAAAATGATAAAAGATAAAATGACCCAATGACTAAAACATTTGACCACATTTGAAAATTTATTGAAAGAAAATATATGAAAAAAAATAAGTAGGAAAAAAATCAGGGTTATTAAGAGATTTTCATTTGGGTGTTTCATTTGTTATTGGTGAATGGTGAATAGAAACAGATTTTTTTTATTGAATACATTTGAATACAACACTGAATGAAAATGCAAATGAAAACATTTGACAAGTAAAAAAGTAACATAAAATAAAATAAAATAAAATGACAATAAACAACTTAATGATTTAATTTATCTGATTAAAAATTGAAATAAATGAATAATCAAAATGCAAAATATCCCGCTAAAAATTACAATTTTCTTGGATTTCAAAAAAAAAAAAAAAAACAAGAATCGATCATATGAAGGCACTAGGATAGGATTCAAATTCAAAATTGTTTCATAAAACAAAACAAGAATTCAATGAAAAGGTCTTTGATGAAAAAAAATCCTGAATTTTTCAATCATAAATTCAAAGGTTTATAAAAGGGGTTAATAATGTGTACAGAAAACAATTACAATTGGCACGCAATTTTCATTGAATTTTCATTTCAATTTTCAATCCAAATTCGAATGGGGGAATACAAATATAAATGTTATCGAAATTTATTGCTTCGAATTGAAGAAATTGAAGAAATGGAATTAAATTTTATTTTCTCTCGTGTATCATTTAACTCTTTTTTTTATTTATTCTACCCATCTTTATTTAACTCTTTGGTTCTCCTCTGGAAATTCATTATTATTTAACAATTTGAAATTAAAAATTCAAAATTCAAATCATCGATGACCATAAGACCACCGTGATTGTGTATGGTATGTGCAAGAAAATCAATAAACGATAAAATTCCGTGACACACCAAAAAAAAAAAAAAATTTGCCCGATTAAATAATAAATGATTTAATCGAAAACAAAAAATACAAATGTAGATCAATTTCATATATATATATATATCAATAAATTGAACAACAACAGTAAGAGTAACAAATTTTGAGATTGAAAAACTCATAAAAATCAATAAAATTTTATCGAGTATTTTCTTTGGTCGAAAATTTTCTTATTTTTTTTTCTTTCGAATAAAATAAAACACATTCAAGCATCACACATTAACCATTCAAATAATCATTAAATCATTAAACATCAAGGCATTAAGGATTTCACTTTATGAATATTCATTTTCTGACCATTTTTTTTTCTAAATTATTATTCACCAAAAGTAAAAATCATAATTATCAACGGTTATCACTTTACCACCAAAGAAATTAGTGTATACACAGGGAGAGAGCGAGCGAGCGAGCAAAAAGTAAAAAACCAGTAAATATTTTAATACATTATCAGCCCAAGTCACCACCACCACCACACACTCATTAGTTGTTGATATCATTGATATAAGCATCTCACCTTTAAACTAAGATGAAATTTTGAAAATTGAAATAAAATTTATTTGATGATGATGTTGGTAGAATTTTGAATTCGAAAATTAATTTTCGAAAATAAATTTTTGAAAAAATATTAGGTTGTCCGAGAAGTTTATTTCGCTTAATCAATAGAGTTATACATGAAAATCCTTTCAGAACTTTCCGGACAACCTAATAAATTCTCGAATTGAATTACTTTGAATATTTGTTGATATTGATATTATACGTTTCAGTGTTTATGTGATATGACCATTATTTTTATGATCACATACATTAAAATGACTTTCTTAATTTCTTTTATGTGTTTGTCCGAAGATTTTATTTTATTTTGTATTTTTTTTTTAAATTTTATTTGAATTGAATTTGAATGAATACAAGTTGAATATATATATATATTTTCACCATTACCACCATCGCCATGAAAATTGTCGATGATCATCGTCACCTTTGCAATTAGTATTTAAAAGAAAAATTAAGAAATAAATAATTATTTCTCTTATTTCGAAATTAATCAACCAAGAAGTAAGAGAAGAAAAAATTCAATCGTAACCATCGTAATCGTGATGAAATGTGTGCATAATTTCAAATGATGATGATGATGATGATGAAATGATCAACAAAAAAAAAAAAAAAAAATAATAATAAATGTTTCAATTAATTTCAAATTGAAAATGTTTCAATTAAATGGTGAAAAATTTGCGATTTACACCACAATCAATCCATCACTGAATGATACTATTGATGGTCAAGGTATGACAGCTTCATTCATAGTTTGTTTTATCTGAAATATGATTTGATTTTAAATTTTTAAAATTATAAAAATAAAACGAAACACAAAGGCGAAAATTTCAATTTTCTTTGATTTTATCTTAAAGAAAAATGAATCAAAATTTTTTAATTTTTTTTTTTGAGAAATTTCGGTTCATTATATGCATAGACATTATATCATTATATGAGGCTGTTGTTGTTGTTGTTGTTGTCGTTGTTGTTTGTAAATGTTTTTTTTTTGTATTCACATATCAAAAAATTCAAAAATTCAAATTTAAATTTCTCCTCTTGTTTGCTGATAAGAAGCAAAAAGACCACACCGAATTCAAATAAAAATTCATTGGTTTGGTCGTTTTTTTTCGTTCGGAAAAATTTCTCCTTTATTCGGTTATCCATTGAATATCAGATTTTTTTTATCTTCTGAAAAATGGGGAATTTTTTTTTTCAGGAAAATTTCTTTTGATTTGATTCCCCTTGGGCGAGAATCAAGCGGTTTTTCTTTGCTTGATTTTGTTGGGTTCAATTTTTTTTTTTGCCCTAAAATTTTTGCATAAACAACTATCGCTGCGCACGTGAAGCAGCAAGTTGAAATTGAATGATGAATGTATTTTTTATTTGGGAAAATTTTGATAAAATGAATAAAAAATTGAATGAATGAATAAATGATAAATTTAAAAGGTACTCGCATACAGCCTTAATAATATGCTTTATGGCCAAATTTTTTTTTCAGGTAAAATTTTTTTCAGGGTTTCCATGAGTAAAATTGTTCTGAAGGCATTCAAAAACGAATCATTGGTAGACTTCTCTATTCATTGTTCAATCACAAGAAAACGGGTAAAATTTCCACCAGTACAAAATTATATGGTCAAAAGCTAAAGCTGAACAGGGAGAAAATCATGTGTGGTCAATCATATTATTATGTTTGATTGTGGCAGGTAAATGATGAAGATGAAATAAAGAAACAAATCAATCGATTCAAATACAAAATGATCGATTAATTGTGAACTAAGTAAGGAGAATTGATTCGTAGAAATGTAATTCAAAATGCAAAAATTCAAAGCTGAAAAAAAATCAAATTACAAACAAGAAACAACGAATAATGATGATGATTATAATTATATTGTTATCATCATCATCATTATTATTATTATTATTATTATCAGTATTATCATTATCATTACCTGCCACACACGATTTATGAATAAGAGAAAAAAGGGAACAGAAAACTCCGTAGAAACTTCATTTGCTGTTGTTATTTTTTTTTGAATAGAATTGAATATCTTCATCTTATTCATTCATTCATTCATTCATTGGTGATTACAATTATGAAATCATTTTCTTTTACTTTTTTTCAAAGGTAAAATGTCTTAATTTTCTTTCGAAAGTTACTGATATACACAAATATATATATCAGCCTAAACAGACTTAATTACTGACCAAACAATATAACAGCGAAATGAATTGAAAAATACACTCGTAGAGTATACTCAAGAAAAAATCAAATTCAAAAAACTTGTTCAAAGACTCTCAAACTGTTCAAGAATTCTATGAAACATCTTAATAAAGCTCAGGCAGAATCGATTCCCGGATATTCATTTATTCATTCATTAAAATCATATTTTATCATTGACCAAGTGGCCATAGAAATTTGAAAGAAATTCAAAAAATAAATAAAAATAAATCCAATCAACATGAATCATGAAAAGTTTTTTTTTATTTTTATTTTCTTCAAATTTTAATTTCATTTGAATTTTAATTCAACTTTGGATGTGTTCTTCGGTTGGACTAAAAAATTTTTCACACAATAACGACGAATTCCTTCTTCTTCTTCATCTTATTTTACGGATATTTCTACGAAAATTTTCGAAAAAAAATCAGGAAAACTATGCAAAAAAATTATGCAAAGACAAATAATAATAATAATAATAATTCAACAAACAAAATATAAATATTCAAAAATCAATACAACAAAAAAAAAACATTCAAAGAATGATAAATATGTTCACAAGCGTGAGGTCAATAATATTCATATAATAACGATAAAATGTAATGTAAATTTTTAAATTTAAATTCAAATGTAAAAAATGAAATAAAGAAATGAAATGAAGAAATAAGAAAAAAAAATAGGAGCGACTTTTCACCTTCAAGGTGGTCGCCATACATTTATGTATATAAATGTTTGATATTGATATATCTTTGCCAAATGTTATTCACCATCACCATTCGCCATCATCTTGATCATCGTTTATTATCAAAAGCTTTGATATCGTTGCGTGAGGTATTTTTTTTCATCTTTGAATCTTCATCTTCTCCTTTTTCTCCATCTCCTTCGTCTTATTATATTTTGATTTTGAAAAAAAGCTAAAAAACAAATATCTTTGATAATTTTCATTATTACTGCCATCATTGGTGTGTATTGGATGATTTTTCGACTGATATTTCAAATTGATTTGTAATTTGAAATGAATCCGATGCATTCATTTGGCTTAGCTTCGGTTTGAATTGGTCGAATCTTATGAAATCTTGTGAAATCAAAATGAATTCAAATGGTTTTTGTTTGCCTTAGATTTGCATGGAGAAATGAAATTTGAATGGAAAATGTTTGAATATTTTGTATGATTTTTCATTTGTTTTTGATGCTTTCTTTGATTCTCGATTCACTCGTTTCTCTCTGTGAACGGAATGATGCTATTTGTCTATTTGTTTGTTTGCTTGCCATTCGTCTATTTGTATCTGTACGTTTGTTTGTTTGTTTGTTTTGAAAAATTGCACCAATTTATTCCGTATTATCTCAAAAAAAGGAATGAAATGAAAAAAAAATCTTCGATGGTGGCAATGTTGGTGGCATTGATGATGTCGATGTCGATGATGATGACCAATATTGATGATTATAATGTCAATGTCGATGTCGATGATGTCTGTGATGATGATGATGATGAAGCAATTTTCCATTTCATTATTTTTTCAGAGAATTTTGACGAATATTTGAAAGGTGATTTGTGATTTTTTTTTTTTTTTTTTGGTTGTCTCTGTTCGTGACATCTCATTGAAATATTCATACATATTCTCTGATACCTCTGTGTTTTCTATTTATTTTATTTATTTCAAATAATTTCAATTCGGAATCAAAAATCTGAATGATATACCTGGAATATATTTCTGGAATTTCATGAATTTTAGTTTCTTTGCTTGGTGTTCATCATCATCATCATCATCATGTTCGTGTGTGTTTGTGTGTGGTATTTCCAAGTGATTCCATTCAGTCATTCATTTCGTTGAATTCATGCAAACACACACACACACACACACACATATATATATAATTGTGATTGGTAGTTAATGTCTTTATCATCATCATCATCATCATCATCATCAAGATTCCTACCCAAAAAAAAACATTTACGGTCATCGAACAACAACAACAACAACAACAACCGACAATCATAAATAATGGCGATAATAATGATAATCGTAATAATGGTAAATAGCAAAAAATGGTGATGCTATTAAAGCTATGGTGGTAATAATAATAATAATAATAATAATAATAATAAAGATGTTCATCATGGGACATTTAAAAGTATTGAATTAAATTTATTAATTTTAAATTCACTGCCAAAGCACATTCATATTTCAGGTATGAAAATTTGATATAAGTGTGTGTGTGTCTGTGTTTATGAATGTGTTTGTATATGGATTTATTTATTTATTTATTTATTTATTCATTCATTCATTTATTTATCCATGAATTTATTCATTTATTTTTGTCAAATTATTATCATTAATCCTTGTATTGAAATGAATAAATTTTCCGTTTTTTGTTCGCCATTTGATGCTTTGGTAATTCAATGGTATTTTATTATTGGTTTTGTTGGTCATTTTTTCAAATGATTTTTGATTAATGTCGATTGACATTAACATGATTTGATTGAATTTTTAAGATTATCTCAGTCAAAGAATTTCAATGACCATCAACGATCATTATTTGTCAGTTTTTTTTTCTTCAATTCAAATTCTTCAAAATGATAATGATCATTATGATGTGCAATAATCATTGGCTAATGGTTACACATACAGACAAGAAAAAACAAACACAGATACTGATACTGATGAATATATGAATGAGAAAAAAAAACCCTCATAAAAATCACATAAACACATTCGGACATACAACCTCATTGCTATTATTGCAATGATCTTAAACAAATCCTTCAATTCAAAAGGGTAATGTCCATTGAACGCTTTAAATTACTCTAAAAATTTGTAAAATTTATTTTCTCGAATTTTTTTTTCTTGAGTTCCTAATCTCCTAGTTCATCTATTTGAAATTTTCAATATTTTTAGATGTTTGATTACAATTGGAAATTGCTCTTGATTTTCTGATTTTTTTTCAAAGCAATTTTCATTGAAATTATTCATACATTTTTCGTGTCGTTGCATCGATAGCGTTGATTTGGGCAATTGATTTCAGCTATTTTTGTTTTTGACAAGAAAAAAAATGTACAAATTGAATATTAATGATGGAAATATTCGGATGTATTCAAAGAGATGTAATAGAGATGTGAATAAAAGTTAACATTCAAACACAAACAGCAAATTATTCATAGAAAAAAAAATATTGATTATTGCATTATACAAATCAATTTCGATCAGTCGAAATTCCAATCAAACACACACATATCCAGTGTTTGAATGTGTCATAATTCATTTATTTGATTTCATTTCCTAATTTTTTTTTCATTTTTTTCCACAAATATAAAATCATATTCATGTATCGTAGTTCGAATATTTCGGTACATTAAATATTATTAGATATTTGAAGTAAATCGAGCATCGAATGCTATTCAAAAATAATATCGATGAGAAGTGAAATATTGAAAAGAAAAAGTGAAAATGATCAGATCAAAAGAATGAGAAAAAAAAACCCATTAATTTTAATGTAATTTTGAATATTTCGGCAACAGTTTTTTTTTCTGTTATTTGATCAAATGAATTTATTTATTTATTATTGATTCGTAATGAATAAATTCAATCATTATATGTATGATTGAATTCATTGATTAACAAGAAATCTTTGAAAAAAAAATAGTCAAACAGTCAAACGTTCAATTGAATTGACGATGAAAACATTTTCATTTCATTTCATCATTTTTTTATTTTGATCAAATTCATTGGAAATCATCATCATTATTCTGATGATGATGATGATGATGATGATGATGATGGATATATGATTATTATGATCGTTTGTAGACAGAAAAAAAATACAATTGATAATCATTAATTACTTAAATACTAATTCATTAATTTAATAGCGATTGATTTGAATATATCACATCATATTATTATGGATATTTTTATGTATTTCGTCGCTATTCATTTGCTCATTATTATCTATCAGAAAACAACAATAAATAAATGAATTGAAATGATTGACAAGTGTATGAATTTTGAATTGAAATAAAATAATTAATATTATTATTATCATTTAATTTTACAATGATACAATGTTTCATTTTCAAATTTCTATTGTTGCTTTTTTGCCTTTGTTCTTCTTCTTCTTCACTCTGAGTATATCTATGAGTGTGTCTATGAGAAATAGTCGATGTTCATTTTATTTCATTTTATTTCAAATTGCATATCGAATCATGAATATAAATTCAATCAATGTTTGTTCATTTGTTTGTGTGAAATGAAAATGAAATTATTCATTTATTTATTTATTTATTTATTTATTCATTGATTTTTTTCCAATATTTTTTCTTCCATAAATTACAAATTACGAATCAAAATTTACAAATTATAAATCACAATTGTGATCGGACAAAACATCCGTGGTCAATGGGAACAAGAAAAATAAATGAATAGATGAATGAATGAATAATAATTTCATTGTTCATTATACGTGAAATTCGAATGAAAATGTGTGCTTTATAACGTGTTTTTTTTTCATTTTTATTGAAAACAACACATTTTCAATTATGCATATTTAATTTTTTTATCATGTAATTTTTTTCTTGTAAATCTTCGATATTTATGATGTTTTGTAATTTCATTTCTTTAATAAACAACAAAACAATGAACCCTTTGAATTTCTATGAGAAAATTTTATGAAATTTTCATAATAATTACAAAATGAATGAATCGCTTTTCCTCGATTATATTGATGATCATATTTGAATTTTAAATAATCGTTATTATCATCAAAAAACAGTCATTAATAATCATTTGAAAAATAATTATAATTAATAACTACGTGCTCGTGTGTGTATGTAAGCGTTACGTGTCGTCATTGCCAACGAAAAATTAATATTTGCAAATAAATAAACACAAACACCAGCTAATCATCCATTGAAAGGATGTTTAATCATTTTAAAATTTTTTCATATTTAGCCAATGATAATGAGCTAATGCATCGATCGATGGATAATCAATGCATTCAAATTTGTTCGTACATTCAAATTCAATGATTGTTACCTGTGAATATTTTTGAAAATTTTATGAAATTTGATTGAAATATCAAAACATTCTTGCCTGAAATATATACTTTCATCGAGAAAACATTTTCGAATTTTTCATTTCGTTTTGTTTTTTGTTTTTTTTTTGAGAAAAAAACTCTGAAATCAGCATCGACACCTGTTGCTGTTGCCGATGTTGATCTATGTGTGTGGTGTATGATATGTTTGATGAATTTATTTTATTATTTATCGCCGCCGCCATCATCATCATCATCATCCTGTGGTATGATAATTTTTCATTTTGTTTTTTGTATTTTGTATTCAAAATTTGTTCAAATTTGAATTATTCTCAAAAACAATTTTGCCGCACCTGAAAAATATAAAGCAGCATTCATTTCCATTCATTCATACATTCATTTATTCAAAATATTTTCCATACACGAACCTTGCACACACACACATATATACAATATCCATGTATCCATCAGCTTGTATGGAAAAATAATAATCCATGATACGATCGATCGACAAATGATTGTTTGAATGGATTTAAAACAAAACAATTTTTTTTTTTTTGGAAATTATCTCGAAATATCCACTTGTTTTCAATATGTTTAAATATTTTATAACAATGAACAATGAATGAAATTTACTTGCGAGGATTTCAAATTGATTCAAAATAATTGAGAAAATATTGCATAAATTTCAATTGAAATTTTTCTCTGAAAAATTTTCGAGCTTGAAACTCTTGTTATTTCCAAAAAAACAAAAACAAAAAAAAAAATAGTAAATTGATTCATCATTTTTTGGGCCCAATATGTATCATATATATATATAATTCTCATTTGGTACACAGATACACAAACAAATATGTACAAATATTGTATTTCCAGTGTTTTTTTTTCTTCTTCACACCGGTGCTACACCTTATTATTTTTTTCATTTTTATTGTTTGGAGAAACAAAAAAAAAACAATAAAATCTAAAACAACAAATAAATTAATTATTAATTAACGAATAAATACGATTGAAAATTCAATCAATGAAACAATTGAATCAGGGAGTTTTTTCTGCTGTGTTTCTCTTCCTCTCTCTTTATCTCTGTATATTTAAGGTGAATGATGGAAAAAATCGGAAATTTATGAACCTTTAATTGATTAATGAAATATTTTATTAATTACAAACACATCGTACACACATACAAAGCGTTTAAGAATAAATAAACGAAGCCAAAAAAAATCTTCCGAAAAAAAATTTTAATTTCAATTTATTTATTTATTTATTTATTCATTTTGCTTTTCGCCTTAAGGTCTTTGTAATAAATGTACCATTTTTTAAATGTTGTTTGTAATATTACCAGTGCACATACACTCACATAGATATTAATAAATTGAACAAATTTTGTGCGGATAAATGATGTTTTCATTTAACAACATTGTTTTTCACCAGCAGATATTTTACGCTATTTCCACCTAATTTTTCACAATTTTTTTTCTTCGATTAGTAAAACATCTTAATTAAAACATTTGCAATCAAATGTGGTGCTATGGTCATATCAGGTGCTTTTCATTTGAATTTTTCAAAGGAAAATTCGCCATATTTCGATTGAAATTTGTTAAAAACACAATTCTACTGAGTAATATTGAACAATCAATGATATCGATATGAAATGATGCATTGAAATTATTATTAAGAAGCAATTTGTTTCAATTGATTGATCTGAATTTTAAGACTCTGAATTAAATATTTGAGCCGGAAACAATTTATTTTTTAGTGGCAGGTAATCTATTGTTTTATTGAATGATAATTGTCAACTTGTGTGGTCAAAAATGTAAATCATAAATTGAATATTGAATTGATATCCTTGTTTTGATTATTTCTATTATTTAATTTTTTGAATTTTGATTCGAAATAAAAATAGAGCAATGAAAATAATCAATGTTTCACGATGTTTTCACGAACAAATAATGTCCAATAATTTAAATTCTTGAAATTTTAAAAAATTTTGATTGATGTCTTTATAATAATAATGATAACAAGCATTGTTATTCAGGTGTATTGTGTGCAAATGAATCTATGGAAAACTACTTTGTTCAGAGAGCTCAACATATACATTCAAATATAATCATGGAAAAGTTAAAAGAAAATGTCTGAAATCAAAGAATCGTGATTTAAAGCAATGAAATTTTGAATGATTTAAAATTCAATTTCATTGAATTTTATGAGATTTTGTTTTTCTTGAATTTCTTAAACTTTTTTCTCCGAAAATTTTTCAAAAATATTCTCCAAATATAAATAAGATGCATTTGGTGCATAATCTTCAGCCAACACACACACACATACAAACACACACGCAAATATATCCCATAGAAGATGAATTATTATTATTATTATTACGATTTGCGTAGCCCTTAATGATGATGCACCTTTGGTGGCATCCTCATTCAAGCAACAAGATTTCAAGCAAGTTTTTTCAATTTTTTTTTCCATTCGGTAATTTGTTAACCATATATATAATATTCTTCCCTCTCCTCTTTATTGCTCAGGTTCATCATATCTCTCTTAACATTCACATCATCATCCACCATAACCATCTATGTACGTTCTTTTGATTAAATCATAAATTTTTTTTTTTTGAGAAAAATTTGTAGGTGTTTTCACATTTTATTTCTCGAATCATTCAGCCAGTTTAATAATTCATAGAAATTATTCAATTTTTTCCTTACTCTTCTTCAAATTGCTTTTGATGAATACATCATGTTCAACTATGTACTCATATATTTATCATTATCATCATCATTTGCAATTGAAATAAACACGCCGACAAATTTTTTTTTTGATTTTATTTCATTTTAATTTACTTCTTCATGATCATTCAACATAATCATCAAATACTTTATTGGGCGCGAACATAAACATTTATATATTCGTATATTGAATAATGTATGAATATTTTTCTTGATATTTCTATGAATGAATTTTTTTTTTTGGCATCTAATCCATGTATATTTTACCATTGAATTGAAAATTCAATCAACATTAATTTTTAAATATTTTCATATGTGTGCTCAAGTAAATGGAACTAAACTTAAACTAATCTTGCGCATAGATATTTGAAATTTATATATTACATAAGTATTACATAAATACTTTGACTTATACTTTAAACATCACATATTAAGCATCAATCGTAGGAAATCTTTCTTATTTTTTTTGGCCAATAAGCATCACATAACATCCCTTGCAGTATTTTTCTCACAAATATATATATATCCATATCACCAAGTATTATTTCTTACTGAAATGCTCCACCTTTTCATCATTTCTCATTTTGGTGAGATGTGTTTCTGGCAATTTTTTTTTTTGATTCAATTCAATTCAATTCAATTTCAATTGAAATTTTTTTCCTTGCTTGCCAGCTTCACACATATGTTATATACATACGATTTATTCACATTTTAAACATTTCTATTTTTCAAAATGATGTAAAAATTTATAATCAAAAAAATAATAAGAGAAACATGAATGAAACCATACATCGTTTACGCCTATCATCATCATTATTATTATCAATCGTCAATTCTATTTGATGCTTAGAGAATATTATTCAGTTTATTCTATTTTATTTGAAAAAAAAAATTTCAGCAACAGTAACCATTCATTTAGTTGTTGTATTCATTTATTCATTGTAATATCATACAAACATGGTGTTCACCATTTCATTTTAAACCATCTTCAACACAATAAATACAATACAATGATGAACATTGTTTCCTTTGCCGATTTATTTTGTTGTAACCGCCCTCATCATTTGTTATGTAATTCATGTTTTTTTTTCAAATGTTCAATTCATTGTTCAATTCATCATGAATATCTCAATGTATTGTTTGAATTTCTCTCTATTTCAATCAACGAATTACAAATGTATTATTTAATGTATGTATAAGTATTTGATTGAATTTTCCAGTCATGATTCATTCTTTTGGCTCTTAAAAGTATCTTTGTTTGATTGAAAGTATTGATCCTCGATTGATTTTTGCTCAATTTAAATTTGATTTTCGATTCTTTGATTCTCTTCATTTATTCATTCTCTTTGCAATTGATTCTCTCGATGTTTGCTTGACACACACACACACACACACACATGAGCACACTGACATATCCTCATCCTGATCAAATCTTGGAATTTCGTCTTGTTTTCTATTCTTGTTTTGATTTTTCAAATCAAATAATTGTATTCATTCATTTGTTTATTTCTTAAGAAGAGAATCTTTATTCTTCTTCTTCATTTTCTTCACATTATTATTATTATTATCATCATTATTTGTTCAATAAACTAGAAATTTTTTGTTTGAAAAATATATTTTTCGCATGGTTTTTTTCAACTTTATCATCACCATTACCACCACCACCACCATCGCCACCAGCATTGCCATCACCATCACCATTACCATCGCTATCATCATCATCATCATCGACATCATCATTATTATCATCCTCTTACCTCTTAATAATAATAATAATAATAATTGACAGTCGAAAAAGCTAGCACCAATGCAGGCAATTGAATGAAAAGCTTCTCCTGTATTCATTTGTTCATTTTAGAATCGAAATAAATGAACAAAAACAGACACAATAACAATCAATGGTCAACGATCATGGTGGGCCCATCATCATCGACATAGACATCGACAACGACTGCATCATCGATGATGATCATCATGATGGTGATGGTTATGGTGATAATAAAGACATTAAAATTTTTGCAAAAGCTTGCGAGGCAATTTTTCTTCAAAAAAAAAAAAAAAAAAAAATTTCAATTCGTTTCACAGGTAAAATAGCAATTTTCTTCTTCAATTTTTTCTTCTTCATTTTTTTTTTAAATAAAGACAAAAAAATACCGATCATGATGATGACAGGTAAACACACACACACACACACATATATGATAAAGCTGAAACATGAAAAAGAAGGGAGAAAAAAAATTGAAGAAATTTTTGCCGAAATTTTCAAGCAAAAAAGAGATCTAAAATGCTTGCTGAAAATGAAACAAATCGTTAACAAACAAACAAGCATGAACACGTAAATGCTTGCTGTGTATGGTGTTGTATGATGATCACAGAGAGAGCAAAGTGTGTGTAGATTGATAAGTGTATTTTTGATGAGTTTTAATCTCTGAAAAATTCATCGAAATTCAAAGATAATTTAGACTCGTTCGGTTCAAGTCAAAATCATCCATCGAGAGTCATTCAATTTTTGTTTTAAAATTTTGATAAATACATCAAACATTGATCATACAATCAATCGTCGACAGACGTCGATCCCCTTTGAATTGAATGAGATTTGATTAATTCATTGAATCATTGAAATTTGAAAATTTGAAATTCAAATTTTGAAAATTTTAATTTATGTTTAATTGAATCATTTACATAATTTTTCTATTTTCCCATAACATTGCATTATCATCTTGATGATTTAGTTGATAAAACTAATTAAATAATTTTTAGAAAATATCTTATCATCATTTTTTTTTTTTTTGAATTTTAAATTTGATTTCCAAAATTGAATTTTGTTTATTTATTCATATATTCATATACAGTCTGTTGAACAATTATTCGCCATTTTTTAATTATTTTCAATTATTCAATTATCAGGAAAAAAATTAATTCAAATCACCATCAAGATTTCAAGATTTGAACCCTTTGAAAACATTTGAAATTTTAAAATTTCAAATCAAATCAAATTATTCATAGCAAACTAACTAAGCAATCATTCATTCATTCATTATTTATTCTGTCATCGTTCACATTTTCATCATCATCATCATCATCATTATGACCATTGCACATCTACCATCGCCATTTCATATCATCATCATCATCGATATGAACAATGACTAAAGATTAATCATAATTGTAAATGAATAAGTAAATGAAGCAGGGTGAAAAAGAAAATCAACGTTGAACAAACCACACACATAGTTCAAATTTAGAGATGAAAAATTTCTTATTTTTTTTGACAACTTAATTTTCAAATATTTTCAAATGTTAAAAAAAAATTCTTTTTTTTTCATTTCAACTAAATTCAACACAATTCAAACTTTTTCTGGTCCATTTGATTTATTTATTTATTTATGGTGTGTTTTTACGTGTTTCATTTCATTCATTTACTTATTTATGATTGAACCTTAATTTGTTTTTTCATTTTCAGCGGTAAAATTGATAATATTTCTGATATATTTTTTTTTCTTTTTACTGACCTTCAATCTAAAAGGTGTCTTGATGTGTGTGTGTGCTTGTGTGTGGTTGTATTTTTTGTATATTTGAATTTTGTATATTTCATCATATTTCAATACATTTCAATTCAATATCTCCTGGTGTGTATTCTTGCGTGTATATATATTTTATGTTTGTATATTCATGTGAATTTCGGTTCGTATATACATACACAACAACAACAAATATCATCAAATCAACCAGCAAAAAGCAAATACCAACACACACACACACACACATTCACATACAAATACACACAAGTTTTCGTCGATTTTCTCTTCTAATTTTTTCTATGTGTTTTTTTTTTTGATTGCTTCATTCAATCATTGAATTAGTATGTGTATATGTGTGTATATCTGTGAACCAACTAACCAACCGAACAAACAAACAAATAAACCTAAATAATCATCATCATTCAGTATTTGGACATTGACCAAAACTAAACTAATCGATTGATCGACAATTTTTGAACGACAATTATTCAAAATTGTTTTATTTGATCAAGCATTGTTTCATTGTTTTCAATGATTATGTGTTGATGTACTTGTATTTATTTATTTTTCACATTCATCTTAAATATCTGTGAATTTTTGAATCTGTGAACATTTTCCATCAATCAAATTTTTGTTTCAATGTATTTGATTTCATAAAATTTGGAAAATTAAAAAAAAAAAATCAATCCAAACAACAAATGAATACCAGTCATATTCATCATCCATCAAATATCCATCATCTTCATCCTCATCTTCAGCAACAACGACTACAACCTAATCATCATAATCATTCATCAAATTCTTTATCTGCATCATCATCATCATCATCATTCGCTGTTGCTGCTATTGCTGCGGCAGCTGCTGCAGCAGCCATAAAATCACCATCACCGTTGAATATGAATGGAAACAATTCACCAGCTACATCAGCGGCAACTAAATCGATTTCACCATTACCACCGTCAGCAACAACAACACCGCCATCGACAACACCATTATCTTTGACTTCATCATCAACAACAGGATCAGCCGCACCGATTGGTTTGATCAATGTGAGTTTTTGTTGTTTTTTCTTTGAATTTTTCCAATCATTTGTGTTACATATGATTGTTCCATTTTTCAAAGCGATAGTTCACTGCATAAAATCACTCGTATATATCTCTCTCGAGTATCCATGTTAACACTTTCAAGAGCGTTATTTGAAAATTTTAATGAGAAAAAAATGAAAATTTTAACTGATCGAAAACGAAACAAATTCATTATCACAAATGGTTATCATTTGATTCAGAAAAATTATCAAAGCATTTTGAAAATTTTTCATTTCATTCAATATCCAAGAATAAAAGAAAATGAAAAAAAAACTCATAAATCTTTGTGTGTTTCATCTGTGTGGTTGGCTGTTTTATTTTATAATGAAACAAAATAATAATGATAATGACAATCATAATAAATGAGATCAAGACAAAATAAATTGAAAATTTTTGATAATTTCTCTCTTATCCAAATGAATAATATATGAATCTATTATAAATCAGGAAGCATGATAATGAGTTATCAATGAATTGAATTAAAATGAAAATAATTGAATTTTTTTTCGTGAATCCCTCCATTTTCTATGGAAAAACAATCTTTGAAATCAATTATCACAAAGAGAATATTCAACGGAAAGAAAAATCTTTCCAAACCAAAGATTATCAGTATTTCTATAAACCGAGATTGTTTGTTTCTTTGGTCACATTTTGCTTTTGCTGATTACTTGTCAGATTTGACATTGTTTTTTCTTTTTTTTTTGTCGATTAAAAGGTTTTGAATAGTGTATGTGTGTGTGTGTGTGTGTGTGTTTGTATTTGTATTTAAATTGTATATCACTAGAAAAAATTATCTTATTTTGTTACAAATATTTACAAAATGAAAAAATTGAAAAAGTACGAAATAGAGTAGAGAGAGAGAGGAACATACATAGTTGAAAATTTACACAGTTGAAACATACTAAAAAACCACAGGTGACAAAATCATATGGAAAATTGGAAAAAACAAAAGAATCAAAGATATCTTTTATCTTTGTCGAAATTAAAAAAAAAATTTCCATTTTATTCAATTCAATTTTTCATTTGCTTAAATAATGAAAACAAATATATTCATAATGAAAAATTAAAACTTGAATTCAAAATAAAATGAAAGTAAGAATTGAAATTCACCAAATTTTGTGAATTTTCAAAATGAAAAAAATTAAGGATCAAGAATGAACGGTTCGAATGAGTAAATAAATCAATCAATGTTTGAATTAGTTAAATGAATAAATGACCAAAAAGAATATGAATCAAGAAAATCTTTGATTTGAATAATTTACAAAATTGAATTTTATTTTTCATTCAAAATCCAATTTCAAAGATATTCATCATTTATGTACTTAAAGATTGATGATCATTGATCATTTGATTAATCGATATGAACATTTTTCTTTGTTTAAATGAGATTAAATGGGAAAAATAATGAAATTATAATGATAATAATCATCAAATTATCATTATATCTATTATCACAATGAAAATTTTATATTTCATATTTCATTTGATATATTTTCTTGATGAAAATTTTTCAAAAATTTTAATCTTATCAAAAAAAAATTTTCGAGAAAAATATTTTTCATTTCATATTTCTATTCAATATTTCTCATTTCTGTCAAGTTTATTAATTTGTTTTTTTATTTCATTTTTTTAATCGATTGTTGGATCAGATTTAAATGCAAGATTGTTTCAAGTCTTTTTTCAATCATTTTTTTTTCTCTCGTTTTGTTTCATTTTTTGAGAAAATTTTCGACGAATCTTCAAAACCATTTATTTATTCATTCATTCACTTGTAAGCTTTTGATCGATTCACTGCTTATGATTTAAATTTTTCTAATAGTTTTTCTATTTTGCTTGAAATTACTTTCTCAGAAATCAATAATTGTTTATTCATTATTTTTTGAATTTCTAAAGGTACCATCATATGTTGTTGTTTTTGATGATTGAATTTTAATTGAATTTTCATACGAATGATTGATTAATTGATTTTTATTTTCTTTTTTTTTTAATTAACGATAATATCATTTATATCGTATAATAATAATAATAATGATAATAGATGGAAGAAACACCATTTCAATGTGAATATTGTCATCGTTTTTTCAAACACAAACGTAGCCGTGATAGACATGTTAAATTACATACGGGCGATAAACGTTTTCAATGTAGCCAATGTGAATCGGCATTTTCTCGTAGTGATCATTTAAAAATTCATATGAAAACACATGATCATATGAAACCGTTTCAATGTTCATTTTGTAATCGTGGTTATAATACAGCAGCTGGTATGTATTTGAAATTGAATTTGATTTCATCAAATTAATTATCAAATTTATATTTAAAAAAAAACATTGAACATAATTTTTATCTCTATTTATATTTGAATAAATACAAAATATAGCACTGTCTAGTCATATGCAAAATCATAAACGTAATATTTCTATGGATCAACAACCACATCATAAATCTATAAGATCATCATCATATTTGATGCCATTAAAAAATTTAAATGGTACAACATCATCGATTATAAATAATGTGCAAAATAACAGTAATAATAATAATAATAATAATAATTGTATTATAAATGGTAATGGTTCAATCGATTCATCATCATCATCGTCTGCAATGACAGCAGCAGCAGCAGCAGCACCTCAATCATCATCTTCTTCATCATCTGATTCAAATCAAAATCATAACAATCGTTTATCATCATTTAATTATCATAATCATCACAATCATCATCATCATCAACAACAACAACAACAGCATCTGCATACATCAATGAAACGTCCATTACATAATGATAATTTTGGTCATCAACAGCAACATTTTTCGAATGTTAAAGATTCAACAAATAAAAAATGTAAAACATCACTTTGGTCATCATCATCTTCTCCATCATCATTATCATCAAATAATAATAATAATAATAATAATGAAGTATTTACGAAGAAAGAGTCATCATTATCACCACAAATTATTCATCATAATAATCATCATCATCATCGATTATTATATGATCAAACATCATCGCCTTTATTATCGACAATGAAAAATTCGTTAACAAACGATACACATCAACAACGTAATACACATTCACATGTTTCAAGCAGTGTTGGACGATCATCATCATCTTCGTCATCTTCATCGTCATCAATATTAAGTTCTGCAGTTTCAAATAATAGTGTTAACAGTACAAATCAAAATGGCAATGATTTTAGCAATTCTACCTTATCGAATGAAAATGGTCGTAATAATAATAATGATGTCGATTATAATCCATTTTTATGGCAATCATTGCATATGGCTAATTTTGCTCAATCGGGTATATTTCCCGGTTCTTTGAGTGCACATCAATATAATAATTTTCTATCGAAATTTCCATTATATTCAATATATGATTTAGCTTCATATACAGCAAATGGAAATTCGGCAGCAGCAGCCGCAGCCGCTGCTGCTGCATCAGCTCAATCATATCAGCATTTATTGAAAGCATATCAACAACAACAACAACAGAATTCACCATCATCATATCCATGGTCAGCATTTGCTAGTAATAACACCAATCAACGATCACCTTTTAATCATCATAATCAAACGAATTCACTTTGTCAAGCAATATTAGATAATTTAGCAAATGATCGTGCAACAATGAATGTGGCAAATGCAGCATCACTGATGGAAATGGAAAAATTTCGTTGTCCATATTGTGCAACAAACGACCAACAACAATCAACAATATTATTTGATAATTTTGAAAATTTTCATGATCACATTGTAACACATATTTGTAAAAAACAGATAAAATTTATCTGTGATCATTGTAATAATCACTTTGATTATAGAAAAGATCTCGATGAACATTTGATTGATAAACATACTGTACGTTTATATCGTTGTCAATTATGTCAGCATTTATTTGATACAAAACAATCGATGCAACAACATTTCATTGATGATAAATGTGAACAACAACAATTCAATGAAAATGTACAATTTTTATGCATATTATGTGATGATAATAATTATTTTTCAAATGAAAATGAATACACACAACATATTCGATTGAAACATAAAACAATCAATTTAATGCAAAAATTAGATGAATTATTATTGAAACATAATGATTCTATTGTTGGTACAAATGGCATCAATGATACGCAACAACATGAACAACAAAAGCAGCAACAGCAGCAGCCATTAAACATGTTTGCATCGACAACAATTAATAATAACAATGTAGCCCACAAACTTTATGATGATAATAAAAATGAAGAAAATTTCGAATCGATAGCTGCAGTAACATCATCAATCATGCTACAAAAAAATGAAAATAATTTCAATGGACAACAACAATCGATCGTTGATAATGATGCCATTAAACAACAACAACAACAGCAGCAGCAGCAACAACAACACAAACGTTTATCTAATTTTGGTATCGATAATTTAATCAAAAAGGATCATTATGATCATCAACATTTAAGTCAATCGATATCTTCACCACCATTACAATTGGTGCAGAATTTAATTTTACAAAAACAATCTGAACTTAGACAACAGCAACAACAATCAATGAAAAATGAATATAAAAATATTGAAAATGATACGAATAATCGAGAATCCATTAAGTGCAATGTAAGTGCAAATGAATCAGAGAAAAATGGTAATTTCAATGATGATAATAAAAATAATGATGATCAAATTGTCATATCATCGAATAATAAAAATAAAAAATCAACCAAATCAAAACAACAACATCGTTGTATTATTTGTAATATTGTTATATTATCATCAAATGATTATATAAAACATCAAAGAGAACATTTTGATGATAATGATATTGATATTCAAAAATATCGTTGTATAATATGTGAAAAATTACTCGAAACAAATGATGATAATTATTTGAAAGAACATGATGAATCATATCATTTGAATAAAAACAAGTCAATTGAATCATCATATTCATCATCATCATCTGAAACAGAGATTGACAACAATACTGATTGTTGTAGTGATAGTAGTAGCCGTAATAGTACAACAAGTGATAATCAAAATAATTCACAACAATCACCACAAACAACCGAATCATCTTCATCATTGAATGGATCAACAACATCGATTAATGATGTAAAAAAGCATTCATCATCGTCTTCATCATCCACATTGTCACATCCTAAACAATTGTCACCGAAAATTGCTGATGAACCACCTGAATCGAATAGTCATCATCATCATCATCATCATCATGACCACCATCATCATCATCACCATCATCATCAAACATATTGTATTGATGAATCTGAAATATCATCTGAAATCGATGATGCCGATGATGAAGAAGAAGATATTGTGATCAATGATGAAAATGGAGATAATGATAATGAAGATATGAATCGAATTATTATCGACAAAGATGATAATGATGAGGATAAAAATGAAATTTGTAATAATAATGATATTAAAATCAAAATTAATACCACCAAAAATAATGTGAATATTATGGCTATGGAATCAACAATAGATAATGATCGTAGCCAAATGATAAATGATTGTTCATCAACAACAACAACAACAAACATTAAAAATGATGTATTATGTAATAGAAACAGATTTATTAACAATGATAATAATAGCAAAACATTGATGAAAGCACAAAAATTGACAACAACAAATAAAAAATTATCAAAGTCATCATCATCAACAGCAGCAGCAGCAGCTGCTGCTGCTGCTACAGCAAATACACAATCAACAGCACCGCAACAAGTTAAATGTCAAAATTGATGGCCTTAAAAAATTATTTTACAGATATATATAAAAATAATACCTTATCTCATAAACAAATGATAATTGGATGAAATCTTCTTTTGAACAAAAAAAAAATAATAATAATTCAGCCGAAAATATACATTGAAATAATATTAATTGAAAATTCTCGTAATTCTTGAATCTTGCATTGACAATTGCATATGAACACAAAATACAAATATATTGAAAATATATGGAAAAAATAAATATGATATAAATCCTTTGTTAATAAAAAAAACATATAAAAAATGATAATTATATTTTTTTTTTTTTGAATAAAAAATGTCACATGCTTCATTTGATTTATATGAAACAAATTGATTATTAAATAAATGAATAAAAGGATCGATTATTGATTGATATAATTTTTTATTTGTCCAATTTTAATTTGTACATTTTCACATTTTTTTTTCAATCGTTTTGCTTTGCCATGTCTTTGCTTTGAATAATTCAATTTCGATCTATGAACATTTGAATAAATCAATGCCATTTTCATGAACATGAAAATTCATACAAAATTTGAATTTTTCAAAATTTGTTTTGCTTTAATTCTCAGTCATTGAGTACTCAGTTGCCATCTGTTTATACTATTTCAAAATTTTTCTTTTTGAATTTGTAAAATCAAATTTCAAATCGACTAATGATTTTCTATAAAAACTATGATTTGTATGCAGGCTAAGAGATGTCGAGGTATTGCCAATGAGCATTAGACAATATTGATTTGAAATTTTACAAAAATTTTTTCATTGAAACAAATTTGAATTGATCCAAACCATATTCATTTTATTTATTATTAAATTTCTATGATTCTTGAATATACTAAAACATTAATAATTTTATTTTCTATTCAAATAATCAAAATATAAATGGAAGAAAAAATAGTTATTATAATAATAGTAGTAATATCAATAATAAATAAATTATACATGAATTAATTTTTGCTGTTGTTGTGGTAATTTTTGTTGTAAGAAATTTTAAAAAAAAATAAAGACAAAATCAAAATTGTAATCATCGATTGATCAATATTGATTGTTTAGGAATGTATCTTGGTGTCGTTTACTAGCTGGTGATTGATTTGTACTTGATTATAAATGATTTTAATCGATGAATCGAATTGAAATTAAACGAAGAAAAAAAAACTTGATTCATTTGTTTCTGTCATCCCCAATTCAATCGTTTGTTTTTGTGCTTGTAAATGTTCAAATGTCCAAATGTTTCGTTGTTTTGAGTTTTTCAAAAATTTAATGGTGATTTATGATTAAATGAATTTTTTTTCAATTTTTTTTTTCGGATTTTATTTTATTAAAATAACGATTATAAATATGTAAATAATCATCGATTTGTGTGAGTGAATATTCATACGTGTGTTATAATCATTTTTTTCATTTTTTTTTTCATGTATATTCATCATCATGTATGAAAACAAAACAAAACAAAACATTTAAAAAAAAAATTATTTTTCCATCTTAGCAAATATTATAATTAAAACAAATCATTTCTTCTTTTAAAACTATAATGTTTGTTGAATGTTGAAATTATTATTCATATTTGTATTCGTGTAAATTGGTTTGTAATTATAATTGTATTGATCATAATAATAATAATTAAAATAATGTTTAAACATTTAATCTTTTCATTTTTTTTTTTTTTTTTTTTGATAAATTTTTGATATTTTCATATAAACATATTAATATTAGATTAAATTTGTGAATGAATTTTCCGGTTTTTTTTTTGTAATTTTTGTTTTAAAAATTTTTAAAGTATAATAATAATAATAATAATAGGAAAAATGATGATAATAATCTTTGTTTATCAATTTTTCAATATTTATAAATATATATTCAAATATAATATTCAACTTGTTTATTTTTAAGAAAAAAAAAGAAGAATATGTTTTTTTCAAATTATAATTTATGATTGATTCTTCTTCACCTTCTTTGTATCGACGATTTATAATTTGTAGTTTGTAATCATTAATGTCGTTTCGTTGTTGTTTATTTGTTTGTTTGTTTGTTGGAAATTGTAATTTCAATGTTTTGGATAATAATAATAAAAAAAAATATTTGAAATTGAAAATAAAAAATCACATAATTTAATCAATAATTTTTGTTTAATGTTTTTTGTTTTCAATTTGTTTGTAATTAACGATAATGTTGATTTTTATCAATAATTATTAATTGATTCATATGTAATAGTTGTATTGTGCTTGTATTTGATTGATTGATTGATTGATTAATGTTTTCTTCTTCATAATTTGATGTGATTACATATTTTCAAAATAATCAACACGACGCATTGTATTTCCTTTACGAATTTCTCGTAATGTTTTATATTTATCTCGACCCATTTTAACATTTTCTTGATGTAACCTATCATTTGCTGTTACTTTTGTATCATCTTTATTCAATGCAAGATCTTTGCTCAATTGCTATATTGGATTGAAATGAAAATTTAAAAAAAAATTGATTAATTTTAAATTATAATTTGGAAATTAGAAATTTTGAATAAACCTTGAGTTGTTCTTGTAAATCTTTCTTTTTCGATACTGCAGTCGTACGATCTTCTTCTGGTCGTGGCACATCGATTGTACTATCAGCATCACCATTGAAATGAACTTCAACTGTGAAATTTATAATTAAATTCAATGATTATTAATTATGATATCGTAATGAATGTATTGAAATGTAAAATAATTACCATCACCATTAGTCAATTCATCATCATTTTCTTCATGATCATTCTCACCAACATGATGATTATGTTGAATATCATTGACCGATGTCATATTCATTTTTGATTGTTCTTGTCGTTTACGTGCTTCATCAACTTCCATCTGTAAACGTCTTGTTTCTTCTTCTTTCAAACGAACTTCTTCTTGAACACGTTCATATTCGGCTTGTTTAGCTCGTACTTCTTCTTCTAATTTTTCACGTTCAGCTTGCTCCATTTGTTTTGATTCAGCCAATTTAGAATACAATTCTTCCAATTCTTTCGAACGTAATTCCATATCTTCTTTGGCCAATTGAACTCTACGCAATTGTTCTTCTAATTGTCGAATTGTTTCTTGTGCTTCATTCAATATTCGTTCACGACGTTCAATTTCTTCTTGCATTTGTCGAATTCGATCTTCATATTCTTGTTGTTTCTTTTCAGCCATTTCACGAGCTTTCATTTCTTTCATCAATTTTTCACGTTCTTGTTTTTTCATTGTTTTCTCTTCACGTGCTTGTGCTTTCATTTGTTGAACTTCGATCGTATCTGGTTTACGTCTTCGCATATACAATTCATGATTGCCCATACATAATGCCAAAATACGTTTATTGATACGCAATCTTGGAGCAATGAATACAAAATCAGGTGATTTTTTATCAATAGGCTTAATAACAAAGCGTTTATCATTGAATGAAATGTTACGAATTTCACTCCATGGAAAACCAATTTTAGGCGTCAATTTGTTATCTTTTTCATAAATATTCAAGCCAAGTGCATCAACACCTAACCATAATTCTGTACCTTTTTTGTTTTTAATATCAAAATAATTGACACCATACATTTCAAGATCTTGAGCAATTTTCAAATATTCCAACATTGCCTCTTCACGTGCCATACCGCCATGTTCTTGCCACCATTCTGTAATACGTTTTTCCCATTCTTCTCGTGTCAATTTATGTTGATCAGAAACACGTTGCGGCAACAAACGATCATTTTGTAAACAATTATCTTTATGCACTTCAGCATTATAATCACCGTATTTAGCTTGAACAGCATATGATGCTAACAATACACAGGTTTCTGGTGGACAATAAATTTCATCGCTTAAAATTGCATTTTTCACTTGCAAATAAAACAAACGCTATGAATCAATGGATGGAAAAAATTAGAAAATATCAATTCACAAAAAATTATATAACACTCACCAATGTAATGTCTTGAATAATTTCATCAGTAACATCTTCAGGAAAAAATTTGGCACGAAATTTAAATTGTAACGGATTATCTTTTTTCACATCTTGTGACATTACTTTTTTATTCAATTTTAACCATGTTGTATAGGTTTTTGAATCAGTATATTGCAAACCAAAAAACCATATTTCACGTAAACCGATCGTTTTCACAACTTGATCAAACAATTGTTTACCGGTTGTGCTTGGTTGGATTGCAAATTCCAACTCTGCATCCATAGTTGTAACACGTACATTTATTGCTCGTGGCATTTTTGCTTTGTTTCGATTTATTAATTCAATAAAAGACGACAATATTATTAAAAAAAAAAAATTTCAGAGAAAAACAATAATAATTAAAATCAACCGAATTGAAGAAATTATTAGTGGAATTATTATGAATTGAATGATCCAAATCGATCAGGAATGTTTGGAATTTAAATGTGATCAAATCTGTCGGTAAAATAATAAAAAAAGGCATTAAAACATTTGAAAATCATCATTAAAAGATTTGAAAAATCAACACTATTTTTTTTACGAAATAAAATAAATGTTAGAAATTTGATACCGAAAAAAAAACAAACACACTTAAATGTTAAACACACACACACCACAAATAATATATCAAACAATCAAACAACATTCATTTTTGTTTTTTGAGAAAAAAATTAAGGTTAAAAATTTTAAACGTTTATTCACGTTAATAACGATTACTAATATTGATATAAATTAGTCGCGATATTTCAATTTTGTTCAATTTCAATTCACTTTCAATGTAATTATTATCATTTATGTTTTTTTTCGATGCTATTGCTGGTGATGATGATGATGATCGTATTAGTAGTATAAATTAATGGATAGAAATGTATAATATAACTAAATATTACATTGAAAAGACAATAAAACATTATTAACAATGATAATGATGATGATTTTTATTAATTGAGATTATCAATTATCACCAATTATCGGCAAAATATTGATGATTGAACCAAATGTAAGTAATAACAATAATGATAATAATTATTGTTTTATATCTTTAATAAATAAAAATTAATTTTTTCTTTTTTTGAAAAAAGATTAATGATTATAAGATTAATGAAATGATTGCAATTTTTTTCTTTTATTTGGCGACAATCTGTCATTTTATATTTTGATAAATACAACATTTGATTAAATTGATATATTGTTAAAAAAAACAATATGAAACAATATTGCATATGCATCTATGCGTATGCTTGTTGTTGTATGTAGTATTTTGTTGTCGCCCTTCATTGAAAAAAAAATTAGAGCCTTTTTATTATTATTGATGATGATCAATGATTAATTTTATTTCAAATTAAAATCAATTTTCATGGCATTTTTTTTTCATATAATAATTAATCAAAGAATTAATTATCTGAAAGAATCTAGATAATTCTATGGGGTAAATAAATTTAAATTAGTCAACTGTAGCATACTGAAAAAAAAGCCAATCTACCATCTACAACTATCTACAAAACGAGCAAATGAATGTTGGTAATATATGGAAAATATTGAATTTGATTCAAATTCATTGTCTTTATAATGTATTGATAATTGATCAAGTGTGTGTGTGTGTGTGTGTGTGTGTATAATAATGTATAACTAATTTTGAAAAAAATAGAAACAAATATTGATTCATTTTTTTCAATTTAAACAAAAACAAAATGATGATTCATCATCAACAGTATCGTAAACATATCGATATAAATTTAAAAAAAAATAATGAAACTATTCAAAAAACAAAAAAATTGTATTTTTTCCAATCATCGTAAATTGATTGAATGGGAATTTGAATTGAAAATTGGATTAATTTGAAAATAATCTGTAGAAAATCGAGCAAAAGATTACTAACTATTAGGAAAAAGAATATAATATCAGAATATACCTTTCAATGCATGAAAATGGAAAAGTAAAAAATAAAAACGAAAACACTGACCACCTGTTGAATTTGCTTCTTAAAAACAATTTACAAAGTATTTACAAATTTGAATACACACACAAACTAAAATGATAATGAAATTGTTTAAATTTGAGAATTTTAAATTAAAATTTCAATTTAAAATCAAGTAAAATTAAAATCAAATTGATTTTTGAATTTAAATCAATTCATCATAATCAAATAATTTCGGCAAAATTTTTGGTTTTTTTCTGCTTAGTGTTAGACGAAATGAAAATTAGTGAGAAATTGAAAATTGAAAAAATAAATAATTTCGTTGTTTTATATTTTCACTGCTGCTGCTGCTGCTGATGATGATGATGATGTGATATGTGTGTTCAATAATCAATCATCAATCATTATTTGAATTGAAATATAAATTATCATTATTATTCTTCATAAATTATTATTATTATCATCATCATCAACAACAACAATAAAGTATCTATTGATATGTTCAAAACGTGAAAAAATTCATATTTTTTTCATCATTTTTTATTTGATATTTGTATAATTAGAAATATACATGAACAAACAAACAAACAAACACACAAACATACATAAATATTCATGCACACACTCATTCATTCATTCATATATACATTTTTGTCATAAAATCATATATCGAAATACAATTAAATCTGAAATCAAAATTAAATTCATATCAAATGATGATGAGCGGCCGTAAAACATTGGCAAACGATCATCAATAATCAATTGTACTGCTAACATTAATATCATCTCCAGCACCACCACCACCAGCAACAACAGCAACATCAATTATCATTAATAAATTTGAATATCAATACAAACAATCACATACATACAACTTTAAACTCTCACTTTTAATTCAATTTTGATGATGTTTTTATTTTGGATGAATTTATCAATATCAATTTACTAGTAATATCGATATATATGCTTTGATTTAAATTGATTTATAAATAAAATATACGTACAATTTTTACAAATTTTTTTACAATTTCGTTTGATCAAAAACAAATTATTTTCAATAATTTGAGTACATTCAATTGAAATATATTGTTTGAAATATATTGTCGTTGTAAACACATGAAAAATAATGCTTGAAAACAACGACGATGATGATGATGATGATGATGAAAATTGAAATTAGAAAAATGAAAAATGAAATTTTTTTTTTTTGCATCAAGAGCACACTTGTTGTTGTTGATATTGCTAGCAGGCATATATATATGTGTGTTCATACAAATACATGTAATGTACTAGCAGCGCTTGTTTGCTTGTTGCGCACCACAAACTAGCAGCATTATTATTTTGATTATTAGTTTCATTTTTTATCAAAATTTTTCAACCGTTTTTCTTTTTCTTTCATTTTCGTTTGTAAAAACTCAAATAATTCAATGTTTTCTCTTTTCTTTTGCTAAATGCACATAAATGGTGAATAGATGCATGTATGAAATGCAGTCAAATTTTTTTTGTATGACTGTGTCTGTATATGTGCATGTGGTATGAACTATACCTCATATAAAAATAATATTCAACATTTTTCAAGCAATTTTTGTGCTTGTTGTTCGCATATATTTACTGGTTAATCATCATTATTTTAGATATACTTTTACCTGATGATATACACAGACGTATATATTTTACATCAAAAATAATATACAAAATTGATTGATTAACAATTTACTTGTAAAATCAAATGCTACTATGCTATGAAAAATAAAGATTTTTTCGAACCAAAATGTAGTGGTGTTTTTTTTTTTTTTTTTTTTTGAAAGTTTTTAATTTTGATTTTTATTCAAAAAAATTTGAAAATTTCTAGATAAAACAAAAGATTCAGTTATGGAAAAAAATTTCTTTGATTAATTCAAAATTCAATTCAATTCAATTCAATTCAATTCAATTTAATTCAATTCAATTCAATGCAATGCCAATTCAAAAAATTGAAAAAAAATATCCAAGATGTTCAAATTAATAAATAGACAAAATTAAACCATCATTGACAGTTGGATATAATTTAGACCGATAGCAGCACAATTTTTGGTCTAAAATTAAATCAGTCAATATGACTCAATCAATTGATTTATAAATGTTGGATTTTTCTTAGAATTTTTCAATCATCATTGACGTATATGATTAGTAAAAAAAAAAATACTATGAAATATATCTGTAAACATACACACACACACATACGCAAATACATGCAATTTCAATCAATAAACAAATCAATTGATGAAAATCTATGGAATTAATGAAATTCATTTTCATCAATTTTTTTTTTCTGTACATTTCATTGACTTAAAATTTCATTATCATCATCATCTAAGCAATTGACAAGTATTTCGGAAAGAAGATTTTGTAAATTTTCATATCCAAGTGTGTTTATGTGTGTGTGTGTGCGGTAAGGTAAAGTTTAACAGGTTCACCTGCGCAGCACAATGCAGCTGAAAGGTCAAAAAAATGAAAAAAATAAAAGAAAAGGAAAACCTTTTACCTGTTAACAGGTAGTAAAAATGTAAATAAAAAAAAACATTCGAATAATAATTCAAAATATTCAAACAAACACTGACACATCATAGACCACAAATTATGTTGATGTGAATTGACATGAATACCACACCAAGATAAATAAAATTTATTTGAATAAAAAAAAATTTCAAGGAAAATCAAACACACACACACACACATCTTCTTTCCTGTGATTCATGTCAACAATCAAGTGTGTTTGTTGCTGTTGGTTGAATTTTTGTCAAATTTTTGAATAAATAAAATATGTTTGAATTTGAAATAAATGAATCATCCAACATCTTAAGTAAACACACACACACACACACACTACACACAATCGTTATCTTTGGTGTCATCATTTTTTTAAAACATTTCTTTTATTTGACAGATCATGTTTGATATGCAAATGGTGCGATTTTTTTCGCCAATAATCTAGTCAACTCATTAAAGCCTATTTCACTTGAAAAATATATTTGTAATTAGTCGAAATCAGGTGACAATTATTGAAAGTATTACAATCATTTTTCATTTTCACACATTGAAATCTATTGATGAATCATCATCGTCAAATCTTTAATGTTGATACGGATAAAATATATATGAGAAAGATTAGGAGAAATATTAATAAGGTTAAATTTTGCAAATATTTGTTCATTGCATAATTATTTTGTGATTTATTTTTGATTTAAATTTTTCAATCATTTTTTCCATAACCAAATCACTGTGGTTACACATGCACATGCAAATATTGTCACTTGGATTCACAGGTAAAAATGAAAAAATGAAAAAAAAAATTTCCGGCATATCGAGTCAAGGAGGAGGAGGAGGAGGAGGAGAAACGAAATTTAAATATATAATTATATATAGTTGTTATAGCCATTTATATTGACAATTTCATTTAATTGTATCATTTGATTTGAATGAATAAATGAATGAATGAATGAATCATCGGTAATGTGTTAATAATGATAATTATAATACAAAATATTGAATTTTTTTCCCCCAAAGAAAAAGTTGAATGAACCTGATAATAATTAATAATTAATAATTAATATATATTAATTATTGATCATGTTTACAACTATTTGACTCAATCGAAATCCATTTGATTCGAGTTTTCATCACTCAAAGTTATTCAAAAAAAAAAAAAAATCAAGACAATTGATTTCAATATAAGATTTTCAATTTGAATTTGAAATTTTTTTTCTTTTCTTTTCTTTCCTATGGTCGTAAATTTCAATCACCAAAGGCTATAAATTTCAAAAATTCCACTTGTTTATTTGTTCAGAGAAGAAAAAAAATGAAATAAATTAATTAACAACCAAAATGAATATAAATTCAAATATATCACATGGCATGAACATGACAACTACAACAACAACAACCACATTGATATAACCACAAATAATGAACAGCAAAAAGCAATCAACCGCCTACATCTTATTTAATGTCGTGTCAAAAATTTTATATTTTTCCTTATCATTAAAATCTATCAAATGTATGTAATTAAACAATAATTTTTATTTATTCATTTATTTATTTATTATCACCACACTATCAATCAGATAGATGTTAATTTTATTTTATTTTATTTTTTTCAATTTGAAAATACATTTGCCAACATTAAAATTTCATTTTTTCACACCTTTTCAACTCGATTTTACAATATTTAAAATGTTTGGTTTTCTTTGAAATTAAAATTTGAATTGAAATCGAAATTGAAATTCAATTAAATTCAATTTTGATTCAAATAATAAAATTTGAAATTTTTTCTCAAGGAAAACAAATGTAATTGTTCGGAATCAATGAATAATAATACGCCAATGAAATGAATCGATTGATCAACTGACATATCGATATAAAGCGATCTAAACGTCATGATTTTTCAATTCAATCGATTGAGATTTCTACGTCTGGGCAAATGTCTGTCAATGGGTTAATTGGTCGTATAAATCGTAGATGAACTTGGGTCAGGAAAATCTGTTCAGGGATTCAAAGGGCAAATCATATTTGAATCAAAAATTGTCGACAAGTGTTTAAATCATTCAGGAAAATTTTCAAAAAAAAAAAAAAACTTTCCCATTGATTGAATGATGTTTTGGTGAAATGAAAGGAAAAAGCATCGAAAAAATCAATGACAATTGAAAATATTCAAAAATATTTTGAATATTTTGTTCAAAAATGAATATCATTAACAAACAATAGAAACAATATCAACAGATTTTGAATAAATATTCGCAAATCGTGTGTGTGTTTGTGTATATGAGTGTAAATATGAATTTTATATTTGTTTAAACATGAATTTCCAATACAAATTTCATTTATTTGCATTTCCATACATTTTCTATGCACAAAAAAAATGAAAATATCGACTTAAATTTGTATAATCATTGATGAGGATGATTTTGATGATCATCAAAAAAAAAAAATGCATTCAATATATGAATACGCATCCGTTTTGCATTTTGTTGTTTGTCTATTTTGGCCAACAATATAGAAAAATTTTTCGATGATAATGTTTTTGAATGTTTGCTCTTGTGCTTTTTTGATGAATTGTATTTATAATTTCAAAGTTTTTTTCATTTTTTTTATTTTTGAAGGTAAAATATGAATTTTTCAATGTTTTTGTATTATCATCATCATCATCATCAAATGAATTATTATCAATGATAATCATCATTTAATATTTATATACAAACATTACAATATATACAAAATGAACAAAGTACAATATTTTTTAAAATATTTATTTCGATGACCTTTTACGGTTTCCTATTTTGTTGTTCTTGTTTGTTCATCCACATACTCACACACACACACACACACTCACACACACACAATAATGGATTTGAGATATGAAATGAAATGGAAAAAAAAGATGAAAAAGTTTAAGGAAAGGTCAAATATGAGAAAAAAAAAATGAATGAAAAGCTTATGAATTTTTTTTATATATAATCATTATTAAGTAATAATTATTATTATGATTATTACAATAATTAAATATGAATAATAATGAATATTTTTGGTCATAAACTACAATAGTAATAATAATAATAATAATAATGATTAACCTACGCATTCAAATCTGATTGAGATTTTTTTATTTTTTTTCAAAATTTTGCTTTATGGAAAATGAAAATGATTTCAATTCATTTTCCATAAAACATTTCATTCATTCATTCATTCATTCATTTTATTCATATTCATTTGGCTCATAAATTTGTGTATGAATCTAAAATCAGAAAAAAAAATCTAAATGAATGAATCACGTTTTACAAGTCATTTTTACAGTATATAACTATATAACTGTTTGTAGTTGTTTTTTAGTAATTTTTTTTCCTTTTTTTTGAAATTTCCATTCATTCATCATCATCATTTTTTTTCAAAATCATTACATAATTCGATATTTGAAATAAAGAAAAAAGAAAACGAACATAGCGGAGAAACCAAATCACTTTTTACCTTCTTATTTTCTTTCAATATATGCTCGAAACAAACATGATTTAAAAAACAATTCAATTTTAGTTTTTTCTTTTATTTTGCTTCTTGTTGTCGTTTTGAATTGTCGATTGTTTGATTTTTATTTTTATTTTATTTTATTTTTTTTATTTTATTTTTTTTTTGAAAAAAAATCAAGTTAAAATTTTAACAAGCAAATAAATGTTAGGGGAAAAAAATTTGAACACACACACACTCACACACTTAACAGTATTCAGTGGATGAGTATTTTCAATAGGTTGAATGACAGATTAAATCTTTTTAATCCAGTCAAAAGTATAAGAACTTTGTAGAAAAAAAAGAAGTAATTTTCTTCTTTTTTGAATGATTTCAATAAAGAAAAATGACTTATTGAAATCATTCAAAAAGGAAAATGAATGATTTTAAAATTAAATTTACGAGATATTTATAAAAAAAAAATCAAAATTAAATTGAAATTGAAATCAAAAACAAAATATAGAAAAATTGAATTGAATGAAATCGTAAATACATGTATAAACTTTGAATATTTTTATGTTTTGAAGAGAAGCGAAAATTTTCATTTGAAAACTTTTAAGATTTTTGACAAGAAAATTTTTGAATTTAATTCGGAGAAAAAAATAAATCTAAAAATAATAATAATTGTCACTGGCTAAAATTTAGAAATTGAAAATTACGATTTATTTTTGAATATTTCATTTGATCAATAATCATCATCATCATCATATACAGACAAGCAAAAATAACATAAAAATCAACATTGATTCATCATCAACATTATTTGAATACGAAAAATTAGGGAAAAAAAATATTCATTCAAATTCATTTCAAAACAAATTATTTCAATTATTATTTCTTGTTACTATGTGTTGCTGCACCCTTTTCCGTTCAAAAAAAAAAAAAATTGTTGAATTCATATTTTATTTATGTATGTATGTTCAATTCAAATATTTTCAATTCCAATCAATGAATCAGAAAATAAAATAATTGACAATAAATTATGAAAACAATTTTAGCAAAAAAAAAACAATATGAAAACATGAAAAATATATGGCAACATGATTTTTTTTTCGTTTCGTTTCGTTTCGAAAGCATTTGTTCAAATTGAACAAATTTGGATAAATCGGAATATTTTCAAACAGAAAAAAAAAATGTTAACGATGGATATTTTTCTTGTTCATATGTTTTACCATTTTTGATCATATCAACAACAACAACAACAATATCAATAATAATGATGATAATAATCATTCAATTGTTCGATTCAATCCGTAAATATTTTTTATTTTTTATTTTATTTTATTTTATTTTTTCGGTCGATCACAATGACAACGACATGTTTGATTTGAATAATTTATTTTTTTTATTTTTTATTTTTGCAAAAATAAATCGAAATAAATTACTTTGAATGATTTATAATCGAAACAATTCGAAATTCATCCCTTTACATCCATTGTTCGTTCGGGAAATGAAAATATTTGCTCAATTATTTTCGATTAATTTTCGATGAAAAAAAATGGAAAATAATTGAAATGATATGAATAAATGAAATTTTATCATTCCATTTTAATATATTTATATTTATGGACCTTTTTAATAGAAAAAAATTTGTCGATTTGAATTTCTTGTAATTATTTTTCATCATTTAAATTTAAATTTCAAATTTCGAAAATTTTAATTTCTTTCGTTGCCCTAATTATTATCAAGATTTTCAGATTTTATTCATTGTTATCAGTATTTTATGCTTGAATTGGACATTCATTATTAGGCCAAAATTTCACATAGAAAAGACATGTTTTAATTATTATTATTATTATTATTGTTTTTTAAATCTAAAATTGTAGTAATTTGTAAAAAATTTTTTCTTGTATTAAATAATTAATTTTTACTTTAATTTATTTCTACTTTGTCATTAGATTTAATTTTGATGAGAAAATTTCAATGAAAAAAAAAATTGACAGTCATCGAATAATGACAAATCATAATTATTGTAATCATGTGAGACACATGGTATGAGTGAATGATGAGAAAAAAAATTGAAATTTTAATTGAAACTGTAAGTGATTAGTGACTAGTAGAAATGAAGAAAAAACTCGAATTGAATTTGAATTCGTAAAATCAAAAATGGTACGAAATTGATCAAATAATCAATCAATCAAAATTAATGATTGACAATTTGATATGACAAATTTGAAACAAAATGTCAAATTGTCTAAACGTGACAAGTTCAACAGAGCAAATTCAAGCGAAAAATATATCGTCAAATACATAATAACTTTGACTTACCTGTTGATCAATTTGAATATATGTTATACAAATAAGATAACTCAAAAATTTTTCGATCAAACAATGAAAATTCGTGGAAAATTAAATGATTGAAAAATCAAAAGATGAAATGCACACACAAACACACACACACATCGATAATTTGTTTTACACGTACACGTTACACACAACACGAAAACACAATTGAATACACGCACAACAAAAATTAGTGTGTGTGTGTCACATTCAAATAACGAAATTTTGAAATTATAAAAATTAATAAATAAAAATTTTTAAAAAATTAAACAAATTCAAACGACGACGATTTTGAATAAAAAAAGTTTTAAATGACCGATCGATGAGGAAAAATGTTGACAATTTTTCATTCGAAATTAAATTATTCGATATTAATCATCCAAACAATCGAAAGATCAATTAATTAATTGAATAAATTGATTCATTGAAATATTAAATGTTTGTAAACAAATTCAATTTTGATTGATTTCCAATAATTCATCAATACGAAATGAGTTGGGTTGAATTTTGTCGAAATTTGAAGCTTGTCCAAGCTGTGATTGTTCAGTTATTTGAAAAACCAAATGATGTTGATGATGATGGAAAACATCAAATATTAATAATAATAATGAATGAATGAATAATCATGTAATGATGATTGTTTTTGGTTTTTTGTTTATTTTTCTTTATCTCTCTCTCTCTTTCTCGCATTCAATCACATTATATTTCAATGTACAATAATTTTCCCCGATTTTTATTATTATTAATAATGTTTTAATCAACAAATGTCACCAAGTAAAATACAACACAAAAAAAAGAATATTGAAGGAAATTTCCAATTTTTGTTTTCAATTAATAATTGAATAATGAAAATAAATGATTTTATAATTAAATGATTGTTTTGTTTTCTGTTGTTTTCAACAATGATTTGCTGTATGATGATTGTGGTTGAGCGAATGGAAATGTACCGAAATGAAATGAAATTTATTTCGATTTTTCAATCATTTATTTATTTCTCATTGAAATTAATGCATTGATCAAAGCATTTATTTGTTTGTGTGCATGCATGCAACTAGTGGTTTTTATATTTGAAGAAATCATTTTCAACAAAGATTTTGCTGAAAATTTTCATTAAAATTTCTATGAAAATTTCTTGTTTCTCCATGCATTTGTTTTAGGTGTTTTTTTTTTTTTTTTTTTTTTTGAAAATATACATTTGTGTTCATATGTGCTGTATATGTTCATATATTCATAAATTTATTTGAATTTTTTATATTTTTTCAAAACGTATATTTAATACAAGTCAATGTATGATGCAAAGTATGAGTATTTTTGATATTTTTTTTCAGCTTGTCAATACATGTATTTGATGTTTTTTATTTTTTGAAAATATATAAATGTGTATTTGTTACATCGATACATTGAAATATGCATCGGATATATTTCGCTTAATTCTCCATCTTTGACATGTTCAATAAGCACTTGTTTTTTTTGTAATTTGGGAAAAATTAATTTAAAATTTAGTTTTCCCCTTCTGTTACCACCACTTCTATTTATTTATTTATTCATTTTTTTTTTGTTTGTTTGTTGAATCATTATTATTTTGCTTAGTTTTCAACAATAATAATTTCAACAATTTCGACGGTTTACACCCAAATCAATATGTTTAATTTTGAAAAAAAAAAATACTTGAAAAATACATTTCCATCTCTTTATCCCTGTTTGTTGCCTATGACTACATAACTTTGCTTTTTCTCCTTTCATTCTCTTGCCATCTCTGTATACTTGTATTCGTATATATTTATTATGGAAATATATATAAATTTTGTATAAGTGGAAATCCACTTCCCAAGATCATTTTTGCCAAATGTAAAACGAAAAGAAAAACTTGTGCTGCATGTTTTTTTTGAAGCTTTGGATTTCGAAAAAAATCCTCATCACATTTTTCAAGTGAAAATTTTAAAAAAAAATTTTTTGCGCATGCTGCTGTTGTTGTTGCCGGTTATTTGAATTTTAAATATTTTTCTCATAACCGATTTTTACCTTTTATTTTGCGCTAAAATTTTTCATTCAAATTTTTTCATCTGTCTAAGAACATGTTCTCTTTTTATTTGGAAAAAAATGAAGATTTTCACGATAAAATAAAAAGGAAGCAGAGGAAAAAAAAATCCATATCTAGCGCAACAAGTTGTCTGAGGAACGAAACAGGCCAAAAGTTATCCGCTTTTTTTATCGTGCAAAGCTTAGCTAAAGATTAAAATCAAAGTTAAAATCAAAGTAAAACAAAACAAAAAACATTGAAACAATTGGTATTTGAATGGGGAAAAAAATTTTTAATAAAAAATAAATGTCTGCAGGTTAATTGAAATATCAAAAGTGTTTTACATTTGAAAAAATTTCAAAGATAAATATGAATCAAAGATAAGTTCAAATGAGTGAAAAAATGATAATAAAAATAATAATTTAACCAAGTTCATAAACTTTTAGCTTGAATATCATATTGAAATATCAAATGATTAAGCCTTTAAATGATAAATGATGATAAAATATGTAGTACTTTGATAGTACGAATAACTGATAAATGAAATGGACCCACACGGTCTATTGTCGAGCGAAAATATTGGACTAATTGTGGGAAATTAATGTAGGAAATTAATTTTACTTTTATTAATGAAATAGCCAAAATTTCCACCATCTCAGAACGCCACAATGTGTTCACCTGTTTACAAGGCTAACCAGTTTTAGTTTGTTTTGAGAAATGAGCGCGAAACCTAACACACAAAAATGTGTCACGCGTATACGTGACATTTGGCAGGTCGTGACAAAAAAAAAACAAAAAACAAACTTGACGAGCATGAGGTGAGATTGCAACATGCGTTGGTTTCGGTGATATTTACCAGAAAATTTTGCCATTTAAAATTCATAGAATTAGATGGAACCACATTCGATTTTTGACTTTTTCAATTTTTTTAAATTTCAAATTTCAAAATTTCGCTCAACTTGAATCATTTGAATTTTAATTTATCTTACAATACATTTTTTAATGTCAATATTTTCACATTTAATTAATGTGATTAAATGTCATGAAGAAAAATTTGAATGAAAATTTGTATATAAACATGAAATGATTGTCAATCAATTGTTATTGATCAATGTGGTATTTGAAACAAATCATTTTTTCGTTTTAATTTTTTAGTTATTTATTTATTGATTTATTTATTCAAATTTCTTTTATTTTGTTAATTTCTCGAGTTTTTTTTATTGATCTTTTGAAAATTATTGATAACTATTATTATTATTATTATTATACCAATTCCAATTACATGTCATTATTTTTTTCTTGTTTTAAACCGAAAAAATCACGACTATCAAAGTCCAAATTGAAATCAAACAATTCAAAGCAATCTGAAGCAGATTTACACGTTGATTCTAAACAATCCGTTGCAAAAAATCATTACGAAACAATCGATTCAATAAAAATCATTATGGATAAAAGTGGTAAAGATGATCAAACAACAATCTCAACAACACCATCATCATCGTCATCGTCAACGATTTCATATAAATCAATGTCATTATCACCGATTATTGAACAAACATTTGAAAATCTTGATAGTGAAGATTATAATTATGATGCTAATGGTAATAATATAAGTAGTAACAATGATATTGATAACAATAATAAACGTGGTTCAAGCAAATCAACATTCATAATCAGACCGATTCGTTTAAATTTTAATGAAGATGAAAATAATAATGATGATAATAATAATCGTGATTCAAACGTTAATGTCGATTCTAATAATTATAATATCGATCTAAATAATAATATTATTGGTTTGAGCAATAATAATGATCATAGTTATTATAATAATAATGGCAATAATATTAATAATAATCGATCCTCGTCATCATCAATCGATGCAATAAGTCAATCATCATCAACAACATCAACTAAATCTAAATCATCATTATGTAATTTGGATAATTTATTTGGCAAAGAATGTATACCGTTTGTTGGCGATAAATTTATTGTTATAACTGATCGTAAAGATTTTAATCCACTTCATTTGATTGTTCGCCGTAATTCTGATGGTACATTAGTTGATGATATTGTACGTTATGGTTTGAATAATGATAATGAAGATGATGATCGATCAATGTTTGATAAAATAAAGAATTTTACTAAATTATCTTTGAACAAAATCGTTGAAAATGAAATGGATGATGATTTTCATAATTCATTGAAGCGTATTTTTCATACACCAAAAAAAGGTTTGTTATTGTTTTTCATATTAAAGTTGATGGAACAATAAATTGATCATATTTTTCTTTAAAAGGTGATAATAAATCATCATTCATAGATGATGATAAATTCCATTTAGGCTTTCTTCGTAAATGGTACAATGAGCCCATGCAGAATAAACATCAAGATGATGATGGGTGTTATTGTTTTGAATTTGATCTATATTTGAATAGATTATTTGCTAAACGAAATGATTCAAATCGCATACGAAACAACATAAAATCATCAATTTTATTGAAAAAACAACAAACGCTGAAATATACACGAATTGCCAAGAAAAAACGTCGTCAAAGACGTAAAAATGAAATGATTGATTTCGATAAATTTAATGATTCATCATTACAAAGATTATTTAATACGGTTGATTTGATTTCAAATCATCAAAAGAATAATAATGAAAATAAATCGAAAAGAAAATTATCATTAGCATCTCTTTCATCTGCTGATTCAACTTGTCTTGATGATTCTGGTATTAGCTCGAATGAAATTCATCATAGCAGCAAAAATAATAATGATAATGATGGATTGAATATGGATAGTCGTATATCATTTTCATTGAAAAAAGAATTTTGGCAACAATTTTGTGATAGATATTCGAAGAAAGCCGATGATTATGTGAATCGTAAAAAGAAAATTATTCCACCATCAAGTCCATCATCGATGATCAAACCATTTCGTAGTCTTCCTGAACCAATAACAAATTATAATGGTGATGATCGAATTTATTCGAGTGAAAAATCGCAAAATAATAAATCGAATTCGATCAATACTGATGATATTGATCAATATGGTATATTGAAAAAAATCAAATCAGCCAAATTAGGTGAATGTGAACAATATTTGAATAAATTTGAATTAATGATGAGAAAATATTATCCTGAATTGGAACATAATGAAGAATTAGATGATTTATTAACATTATTAATTGGTGGCTTACCAAAAGAATTATATTGGCTTAATTTTTGGATACGTTCAAATTTCAATTGTAAATGCGATAATTTTGTATTGAGTAATCATAAAATTGATTTCGATCAAATCAAAGCAATCATATTGAATGAAGAGAAAACATATCTGTATCGTAAAGCATTAATGAAAAATGATGAAAAATTACTGAAATCATTAACAAATGAAGCATTGTTACAATTATGTCATCCATCGAAAAATGAACACCATCAATCATTCAATGTTAATGATAATATTAATGAAGATTTAGTTATTAATCCACATGTTCCCGTTGAAAATAGTAACAGCAGTTCAAATAATAGTAATGAAATTGAAAATAATGAAATTGATTTAAAATTTAAATCATTCAATGAGTTACGAACCTTATTAAGAGATAAGTATCGTTCAGATCGTCGTAATCGATCATTATCGAATGATCGTCATATGGAATCATTGAATTATTATCAATTTAATCAAAATTATTGATCAATTATCGTTTAAACAACAATATTATATAATCTAGTTTTTTAGTCAAACAAACCGAAAAAAACCAAACCGATCTGGTCCAAATTGGAATAAGTCAAATCAATTCAATATTTGAGTCTTATTTTTTTTTAATTTCAAGAATTTCTTTGGTAAATTTCTTTTTAAATAACCCTTTGATTATTATATCTTCAAAAAAAAAAAAAAAACGGCAACAAAGTTGCCATCTTCTGTTCAAGAAATAAATTTTTTGCTTTGTTTTCGTTTAACCATTTAATATCTATGCATGTTGTTATTTACTATGGCAAAAATTCCAAGATATCAGCGCTAACGACAACGATGACGACAAGTTGTATGCACCCCTGGTGTAGAATAATCGCAAATAGAGGAAAATGTTTTTTACACATCATCATTTGGCATTTTTCTCTTCTTGTTCTTCTTCTCCGTTGTATACAATGTGATGAATAAGCATTGAAATAACCAGATATTCAACCAGAAAAAAAAAAATGAAATAGAAGCATAGCGAACTGTGAAAGCATTTTTGAATGAATATAACAAATATGTAAGATGATATATTGAAACAAACCACAAAAACAAAACGAAATGAACGAAGAATTTTTACAAAATAATAATTTACTCTACGAAAAATGCATTTTTTTTTTTGAAGAAAAAAAAATTCAATGATAAAAATGAATGAATAAATCGAATATAACAAACAAATCGAAGAAAAACAAACAATTCCAACTCATTGTTTTTCTCTAAAGTATCATTGTTGTTGTCGTTGTTGCCGTTGCTTGTTCACATTTCAATTCAATTTTGTTTTTTTTTTTTTTTTTGTAAAACGTCGGATGATTATCCAACGAAAAAATACAAATATTCTATGCAAATAACAGCGAATAGCAACAATAAAATAATCACAGACGCAAAATCATGTGATCAAAAACAAAACAAAAAAAATCGATTGGGAAAAAACATGTTATCATCTCAAATTTTTTTAAATATTTTAAATATGAAAATTTAAATAAATAAATAAATACGTAACATGTAATAATTAAAAAGAAAAATTTATATACAAAACACCATCATCAACCAGCAGAAATTTATTGATTTTATCATTATTATTATTATTATAATTCATCAATCAAAATTATAAAATTTTTGTACATTTATTTATTTATTTATTTATACATTAATAATTTTTGCATTGTACATTGCATCAAACAAGTTTTTAATTTTCTTATTATTATTATTATTTATAATTATAAATTATTGTTTATTTGTGTTCGTGTGTGTACGTGTTTTGGTATTTATTTTATTTTATTTTTTTTTTTACACAATTTATTATTCAATATTTCTTCAATATTTGGCATATTTTTATTTATTTATTGTTATTATACAAAATGTTCGAAATAAATTTGTTGAAAATTTATTGACTGAAATTTCTACAAGAATTCGTGAAAAAATAATAACAAATAACCAAATGACTGATTCATCAATGTTTTTGAAATTCAACTTTAATTTATGATTGAAAAATAATAATATTTTCCAGCTACCTTTGACTTTGATTAAAACATTGATTTTATAATTGAAAACAATAACAACAACAACGACAACGTCAAATGACAACGTCTACAAACAAATCATAAGATATCAAAGTAAATTTGCTCATATTTTTTTTAATTAATAATTGAATATTTATAATTTATTTATTATTTGTCTATTTGTTTTATAAAAATTATCATTATTATTATTTATTCAATTTTCTAAATTTTTTTTTTGAAATTTTCTTCTTATTATTCAAACAAAAAAGAGACAAAACAAGAAATTAATTGAAAAATAGGCAAAATAATAGACAATTATTCTTGAAATGAATAAATAATACATTTATGTTTGTATGTTTACATGTAGGTATGTAACAAAATGACAAAAAAAATAAATGACAACAACATTATTATTATTATTATCCTTATCATTGTTATTTTGTATTATTTTATATATTCAATTATTTTGTCAAGTATTTCCAAGAAATTCTAAAAAATTGAAAATTCTTCGTCTTCTTTTGAAAAAAAAACAATACAAATGTAAAATGTGAAATAATATAAAAATTACGATTGCATTTACTTTTTCGGTTAATCGAATTGAATCCGATTTGAAATTTGAATCAAAATTTTTTTAAAATAAAACAATTCATTTGAATCTCTAATCAATCTGATAGATCAAATTAATTGTAAACAAATGTAATCGGCGCTGTAATATAATGTGCATTTACATATTTCAACAACAGCAACAACAACAACAACAATCATTGATGATGATGATGATGATGAATACTTGAAAAATTATAATGATAATTATCAGAACAGAACAATGCTCAAAAATTAAACAAAAACAAATGCAAAAAATTTTTTTTGAGAGAGACAAGAGAAATAATGGTAAATAATAATAATACAATAAAACAAAGCAAAAATTAAATGATAATCATTATTATTATTTCAATTTTTGTTTTAGATTTTCATTTGTTTTTGTATTTTGTTCAATTTTTCCATAATTTTCAAATCATAATTTACAAATATGAAAATGAAAATGTGTGTGTGTGTGCACATTTGAAAATGTTCGATGCATTGAAATTTTTTTCATTTTTTTTTTTTCACCAAATGATTTGAAAAAAAACTGGCTAACTCTTTCAATACTGATAATGATTGTGTGATTTTCATTTTTGTTTTTTTCAAAAAAATATTTTTTAGGTTGTTTTTTCTTTTTTTTGTTGATCAGACAACAACAATTTCAGTAAACAACAACAACACCAAACAACACAGCGTCAACGTCAAACAAACATTGATTGAGCCATTATGATTATCATTAATAATCAAAAATTTACAAATTTCTATTCAATCAAATCTACTCTTGTTTCAATTAAACAAATATCGATTGTTTCAAATTGTTTTGAATCGTTTTAAATTGTTTTATTTTAAAAATATTTTTACATATTTTTCTCATAGAAAATCATGTTATTTGATTTGATTCATTCATCCAAGCATTGTTTGATCTAAGCAAATCTGAGCTTTGTTTGTGCAAAAACAATGCAAAACAACCGAAAACAAAAATTGGATTTGGATCAAAATTTAATTTAAACGAATTAAATTTAATTCAAATTCAATTTAAATTTAATTTAATCGAGATTTATTTCAATTTATTTTCTATTATTCATTTCATCAAATGATTTATGAGAATTTAACAAATGACAACAAAAAAAAAACTGACAAAGAAACAAAAACAAAAATTTTATCATATGTGTATCTGTGTGTGCGTTCGTGCATATTTGTCTCATGTATTTTTATTTGTCTTGTGTGTGTGTGTTTGCATGTGTTTTTTTATTTTAATTTTGCATCAAAGCCAATTTGATATAAAGAAATGATCTGGTGATGAATAAACTATGTTTTTAAAAAAATTATCCTTGAATTTTTCTTAATTCAATTCCATTCATTTAATTTCTGTTTTTTACACGAAGAAAAACCGATTATTTGTTCGAAAAAAAAAACGAATCAAACATTGATAATCATTGATATCACCGATCAATTGATTGATCCAATTTTTTTGATTGAATTTGATACGATGTTTGATTTGATTACATTTTTTTTATTATTCATTTCAAAATTTAATTTGATTTCATATCAAGAAATCTCAAATTTCATTAATTTCAAATTTCATTAATTTCCTTAATTTTCAAAATTGATTCCAGTCGATCCGATGTCATCATAATCTATCATCAATTATTACCATCAATCACTATCACTATCACCCATTATCAGTGTTTATTGTTTGAAAAAAAACTGTCAATCAAAAATCTAATACAAATGTATACCGAAATGAAATGAATATTTGTGTGTGTGTGTATTTATTGATTTAAAATTTGAATCATTCCATTTATCTTTTTTAAAATTTATTTATTTCTTGAAATAATAAAAAATCCAGAAAATGTCTGTTTGGTAAGTTTTTTTTTTTGAATAAAAGTTCATTTTTCCATAAATTTTTAAATTCAAATTCAATTTCAATGCTCTTTCTTTGCTCGAAATTCAACTCTGAAAAGAGCAACAACATTTTCCATATTTTTTTTTCATAAATCAATTTCCCGAAGATAATTATATAATTTGTTTTGGTTCAATAACACACACACAATCTGAAAAAAAAAAATATTTTTCGATTTGGTTCAATTGTTTTATTTTTTTCCCCAATAATTTCATATTTTGTCTGTTTGTTTGGTACGAAATAACTAAAAAATAAATAATAATTTGTATTCAAAGAATTGAATTATTATTTGAATTCGTATGATTTGTGTGTTTTGTGTGTGCATGTTCATCAGAAAATTGATTGCCATTGAAGCATGTATGCATTCATTCATTTGTAATTGTATTCAACTTGAAATTCATTAAAATTTTTTCATATTTCTCTCATATTTCATTTTGCAATTAGATCAATCGATCAATCAATTAATGTCTATTTTTCATTGTTCATTCATTAATTGAATGCATTTAATGAATTTCATTTGAAATTCACATTGTTTTTACTTGAAATGTTTGTATTTATATATATTCATTGATTGTTTGACCGGAAATTTTTTTTTTCGTTTCTAATTTGCTCACCGGTAACCACAATAAATATATTTGAATGAAGCAATTAACATTGGGCGTTTTCAAATGATTGTTGCCGCTGTTTTCCACATATTTCAATAGCTTTAGCTTTGTTGTCGTAGTTTAGTATTTTCATTTCAGTGATAATCATAATGGCAATATTTATATTGAAATATATTTGATGAAATTATCAAAATTATTATTATTATTATTATTAGATTGGTTGTGTGTTTCTATGATCTATGATAGAATGTGTATTTGAGAACAATAAATTATCGAGAAAAAAAAATCAGATGAAATCAAAAATAAAAAAAATTTCATTTAAAAATACAATTATTTCTATATTTATAGAAATATTGTTTCATTTATTTGTATAGAAATGAAAAATAAAAATTAATGTAATCATACTTATATATATATATGTTGTTGAAAATAGAAATTTGAAATATTTGATATCTTATAAAAAACAAATACATTTTAAATGGAATATATAATCTCAAATTACAATCATGTAATCAATGTAATTAAAGACTATTCATTAATTCTATTTATTTTTGTGAATTTGTGTGTTTTATCATTGTTATGTTATAAATAGAATTCTAAATATTATTATTATTATTATTAGATTAAACACCGGTATTATCATTGTTATTATCACCGAATATTCATCAAACAATGAATATTTATTCAATTATCTCTATTTTATTTATTCATTTATTTATTTTTCTCTGAAATCTATTCATTTATTCATTTATAACAGGTTTTATTCATTTTTTTGTTTGAAAATTGAATCAATTTTGTCAATTTTCAAATTAAAAACTTACAAGAATTATATTTGAACGTTGAAAGATAGTTACAAGTAATTTGATTCATAAACCTTTCAAAGACCTTGAAATATTGATTAATGTTTTTGTTATAACTGAGAAAAAAAAATTGAATAAAACATGAAATAGAAAATTGATTCTCTTTGAATGTTATTTATTTATTTATTCGTTCATTTTTTCAACATGTTTTTGATTACAAAAATGGTAAAAAAAATAAATCACACATATGAATTGAATGGAAATTGAATGAGAATGAAAAAAGAGATAAAATATTTCAAATACAACAACAGCAACATTATTTACCATCAATCATTGTAAATCAATGTTGTAAACAACGATTGTTATAATTTTCATTCAAATACCAATCAATCATCATTCCAAATTTTTTTATTCAGTCATTTATTTATTCACTTCTTGTTTTTTTCTTTTATTTCTGAATTAGAAATTACAAAATTCAACATTGATTGTGACATTCAATGACCATATAACCATTGAACACTGAAGAAAAAAATTATGAAAAGTTGATTTGCCCTGCGAAAAAAAAAAATTTAAATGAAATTTGAACAAATTGAAAGTTGATGAATGATGAATGATTAATGGTTGTGAAATAAGAAATTCAATTCAATTCTAATGATATTGATAATAATAGTACATTATTAAAATCAACAAAGATATAAAATCAATGATAACGTCGACAACAAGTGCAAATAATTCAAATATCAACATGACCGGTAATAATAGTAATCAAAATACACTGAATAGTACATCATCATCGAGTACTTGTTTAGCATTTTATGATCATAATGATCAAGAATTGATGGCACAAGAAAATAAATATAGACAATATGCATTAGCAGTTGATAAAGCATTGAAAAGTTTTGAATATACATCCGAATGGGCTGATCTTGTCAATGCATTAGGTAAATTGAATAAGGTTAGTAAAATTAATTTGATTTTCTTTTCAAAATAATTGAATCTTTTTCTATCATTCATTAAGGTATTGAATAATAATATAAAATTTGGTAAAATACCTCGTCGTTTTATTGTTGGTCAACGTTTAGCTCAATGTATGCATCCTTTGTTACCGAGCGGTGTTCATTTAAAAGCATTAGAAACATATGATTTGATATTTAATATCCTTGGACCTGAACAATTGTTAGCTGATTTAACAATTTATTCAAATGGTTTATTTCCATTATTAGGATATGCTGCCATTAATGTGCGGCCATCGGTTTTAGATTTATATGATCGTCATCTATTACCATTAGGCGAACGTTTACAATTGGCCTTAGATGGTTTCCTAATCAGCATTTTACCTTGTTATGATGAAGAAGGATCAGATTCATTCCAACGTACAGATGGTTTATTATTGAAAGTTGCTGATGGTGTTGGTATTGCTTATTTTTATGGTGCATTATGGCGTTGCATTTTACAAAATTCATCAATACGTCTACAAGCAATAACATTCATAATGAGACATTTCAATAAAAAACGTTCATTGAAAGATCAAGCTCATGTATTAGGTCTTTGTATGCGTACATTGGTGCAAGCAATATGTTCAGCATTATTAGATCAACAGATATTGATACAACGTGCAATATTGGATTTATTGATCACGATTTTTCCAATTCATTTGAATCCAATGAATCAAGTTGAACAAACAATGAATTCACAACAGAATAATTCAAATTTTTCGCCGAACAAACAACAACAGCAAGCACCATCGCCATTACAACCACCGCAACCGCAAGTTATGTCTCGTAAATATTTTAAAACATCTGAAATGATTGTGATTGTGACTGCATCTTTGACTGTATTATTACGACGAGATTTATCTCTGAATCGTCGCCTTTGTGCATGGTTTTTCGGTAGTGAATCAAGTGGTGGTGGTGGAAGCGGAGCTGGCAGCAATATGTCCGGTAGTGTTGGCGGTTCTAATTCAAGTAATACGAATACAAATTATTCCAGCAATAAATCTACAAAATCATCGATATTTGGAACATCTTCATCGATTAATTTGAATACAAATTATAATAAGAATAATGAGAAAAATCATTCACCAACATTGCCATCAACATCATCATCTTCATCGTCATCGTCTGAATCAAAAGCAAGACAAAAGAAATTAAAATATTATAATACATACACAAAAGATTTGGTAAACGAAGCATTTAAACGTTGCATAACAAATCCATTAACTGCGATAACATCATTTTTGCCACCATCTGTATTAACGAATTCTTTCATAACATTTTCGATGCCTTTACCAACAGTCGATAGTAATAGTTTTGGTGGTAGTCAAACAACTGTTTCATTATCATCGTCTCCATCATCATCAACATTATCATTGCAAATGAATTCACGTATGAATCATAATATATTTAGAAATAATTCATTACATGGAAATACATCTAGACCATTATCATCATTTGCAAATAATATTTCATCAATGTCTACATTTTGGCCTTATCGTTTATTAATTTGTATAATGGATCAACGTGATATTGCTGGTCCAATTCTTGATAAATTATGTATTGATATCTTACGGTATTTTCTTTTTCTATTTTTTTTTTAATTATTCAAATATTAATTTTTCTTTATTTTCTTATTTCATAGAGGATTATATCATGAATTTGAATTGCTTACAACAGAGATACCGCCACCAAATATTGTGATCAAAACAACAACAACAACAAATAATGATTATTCTGATGATGATGATGCAAACATTATTAATACTAGTCATAATCGAAATATTAATAAAACACATTTAAATGATTCAACAACAACATTATCATCATCATCGCTATTATCATCAGCATTTGATAATAATAATGTATCAAATTTGAACAATGAAAATGTTGATAAAAATACGAAACAAAAAATTGTCAATAGAAAATCATTGAAAAGAAAAATGAAAAAACGTAAAATGAAAAGATTGAAAAAATCAAATCAACAACAGCAGCAAAATAACAAACAAGAACAAATCGACAAAGATGACAATAATAAAGAAGAAGAATCGATGAATAAAATGATTATTGCATCAAATAGTGATGAGATTAAAAAAGATGGAAATAAAATTATTGATGAAAATAAGACTGAAATATTGAATGTTAATAATATTGATCAAAAACAATTTGATATTGAAAAAATTCAAGCCGAAAAATTAAATGATAATAAAATGAATGGAATAATTGAAGTAGAAAATGAAAAATCAGCCGGAAAATCGATGAATAATTCAATATTTGAACCACCGAATACAACTATCTATTCTGGATATGATGATCATAATAATGAAAATGATTTAGATCAAGATGCTGATGTTGATGACAATGATGATGATGATGAAGAAGATGAAGATGATGATACAACATCATCATCATTACAGGTGATTGCATCGAAGCCTAATCGAAATTTATTTCAAAATTTACGTTTCAATATGAAACAAAGATTCATAAATAAATTACAATTAGGACAAAATAATAACAAAAATAATAATGAAACTAATCCAAAAAAGCGAACATCAACAACAGTGGCAGCAACAACAAACAGAAATATGAAACAAGTGATGAAAACATTGATGACAAATCCATTAAGATTAAAAATACGTCCAACAACAATGACTAATGATGGAAAATTTATTGTGAATCGTTTTAGACGTAAGAAAAAAGATTCGATCAAAAATGATGGCAAAAATAATAGTAGTAATAATTCACAAAATAATAATAATAAAGCAACGAATGCAAAATTATCATCAAGAACTCAAGATTATCGACATCATCATGCATATTCAAAAAATAATAATGATTTAGATTTATTTGATGATGATTCATTATTTATATTACCACATCAACATTATTATTGGAATCCATTTTATCAGCAATTGTCTCAACAACAAAGACAAGAATTATTGAAAGAATTGGATCGTGTTATGCATTTGTTATTCACTAATATTGGAGTCGATTTTATTTGGAATAATCTCGCATTAATATTCAATACAGCTGCTAATGAATCGCAAGCACTATGTAAAATTATTAATTTAATTATTAAAACAACCATGCAACAAAAAAGAAAAATAAAATCAATGGATAAAAATACTGATCAAGATGAATCAACTGATGACGACCAAGATGATGATGAAGATTCATTTGATGAAGATGATGATAGTAGCTTTGATGAAGATGATGTCGGCGATGCTAATGAAAACGGTAATAACGTTGAAGATGATGGTGATGAGGATGATGACGACGAAGATGATTATGATGATGATCTTGATACATTATCTCAATCATTATCATGGATTCGTAATATTGTCCCAACAATGTTATTAGAGAATGTAAACTCGATTAGAAATAATAATTATATTAATTATTCAGATGATTCAACGTCTACGACGACAACTAGTCCAAATTCTAGTCATGAATCAACATTATCATCACGATCTTCAACACCGTTAATGTCATCACCACGTGTACATTCACCAGAATTTTATGATGATAATAATTTTTGTGAATATAATGATCATAGCAAAACTTATGTAAAAAAATCAACATTAAAATCACAATTATTATTATCATTGAATGATCGTTGTAGACAATGTGGTAAAATATTAAAATATTCAAGCCCAGTACAACCAGTCGGTACAGAATCGATCACAATCATTGAATCATGTACATTGGCCAGATTTTTATTAGGTGATGCTAAACCATATACGCATAATGATAAATTCAGTATTGGTAATGGAAATTTCAAGAATGATATTAAAAATGACGATCTCTATGGATCATCTTCTCCACCATTATCATCTCGTATAAATACATCTAATTATACATCAAATTCATTTTTTATCAATTCTGTATCAGTATCAATGAATCGATGTTCAGCATTAGAACCATTAGAAGTTGGTACAGCTAATTATACATTTTTGATACATTATTTGGATCATGTAATACGTTTGATATGTCGAAATGTTAAATCATTTACAGTCGAAGATTTTCGTGCATCGATTGAATTATGTTTAGCATTATGTTCAAAATTGAAGCCAGCAATAATGCAAACATTTAAAAGACGTTATCGTAATGAATTAACTGCTATTAAAAATAGAGAAAATGATTCTAATGTCGAAAATGACAGTAACAACAATAATAATGTTAATGATTCCAATATTCAACCGCAACAATCATCTTTGATTCATAAATCGAATGTTGTTTCATGGTTTCAATCATATGGGCAACAACAACAACAACAAAATCAGCAATCACAAAGACATGTACGAGTCAGATCATCATCATCGATATCATCAACATCGAGTAAAGTATTGAACAAACAGCTTGAATTGGTACGTGAAGAAGCAGAAGATGATGATGATGGTCAAATACCGCAGCAAAAACAAGAATCAAAGTCCAATGATTTGATCAAAGACGATAATGAAAACAATGATGATGGTGTGATTGCTGAGCATGAATTGGATTTTTTTGAAGATTTTCAAATTGAAATCGTTGTTGATGGTATTTTGAAATTTTTCTCAAAATTTGTCGAAAAAATTTTGATAAAAAAATCATCAACAAATGGAATTGAAACAAAAATCAAGACATCATCAAAAATATTGGACTATTTTATTCGAATAATGGTTAAAAACTATTCAAATGATCAACAAAAACAAGTACAACAAATAATTGATCATTTTATTATTAATCGTCAACAATCATATTATCCTGAAATTGATATCAATTCAAATATATTACCATTATATCAATTGTTTTGTGAATTATTGATTGAAATTGGTACAATACCATTGCTATCATCGCCAGCATTTTTATTCAAAAAACGTGAAAATAAAAGTTCGATCAATTATGATTATTTAGTAAATTTTTCAATATTCAAACAATTAAATAATGAACAAATAAATGCAAATATTAATAATAATGCCGAAAATAATGCAGACTACATTAATGACAATAATAAATGGTTTCTTTATTTGTTAGCATTATCAGCAAATGGTATCGGTTCGTGTACACATTGGCATAATGATATTGAAATTATCAATGAGAATATCAACAAAATTCATCATGTTGAACCGATTTCAAAGCAAAAAAATGTGTTGATATGTAAAAATTTATGCTGTCAACTGCGTCACATATCATACATATCATTATCAACAATTTTAGATTTAATGACAATGACACGTGCATATATTGTAACACAGCCATCAATATATCCATTGAAAGCATTATCATCAACCAATGATAATGAATTTCAAATACCATCATATATCGATATGACAATGATTGATCTATTTCCCAATACATTCGTGGCTAAACGTTTGAATTTTTTCCCATTAATACATCCAAAAATGTTACAATTTGTTTATGAATCGACAACATGGTTTAAATTGATTGCCAGTGGTCTTTGGTCAAATTTATCACCACACGATTCTGTATTACATTATTCGACCAGTGCATTATTGCAGCAATTGCATTCGATTTCGCATGATGAATCAATATGTGAAGTTGTTATATGTGATGAAATGATTGGCGGTAATAATCAATGTGTAAATGTCACCAATTCTTCAATAATGCAACCACAATCGTCATTTCGAGCATTTTCAATGAATAAAGATAGTATGAGATTTTTTCATCCGCAACATCAATTATCGTATGAACAACAATCATTGCAAATGGAAATCGTTCATCGTGCTCGAACCAAATTCGCATTAATGTTTTCAATAATAAGAGACATACGTTTTATATCAGAACGTTTAGCCTTAGTGGTGAATGCTTTAGCATCATCTGCACGATCAGCAACTGATGGTGATAATGATATCGATTTATTGAACACCGATAATGATTCATCAATATCCAATGATAGCACAGTCAGTTCAAAATTAATGACACAACTTGAAATTGAAATTGCCACCGGTATGGATTCAAACAATTATCTATCATTAATGAATTCATCAATTATATGTGATCATCATGATTTACATCGTTTATTACGTATCACTTGTCCAATATCACCTATTTCATTATGTTCAACATTGAAACGTCATTTTGATCGGCCACTGTTTATCATGTTAGATGCATTAGCACAACGAAGAAATCTGAGTGAACAATATTCAATATCTTCGGATTGGTTATTGCGTTGCATTAAACAGGCTAATCTTTTCGGTACAAAGAATTTAATGTTTACATCGCCAAATGGTTTCGGTGTTACCTCGGAATTTACTCAAATGACTGACAGTTATTATAATCGAATTGATAAATCTGTAATCAATCGTATATTGGAGCCATTATTATTTATATTGTTACATCCAAATACGGCAAGATTATCGATCAAGAATGTGATAATTTTACGTTACACAAGAGGTGAACATGACATGAATAATGATATTCGAATCAATTATCCTAAACAAGGTGTTGATTCAATTTCAACAATGAATGATCAATCAAGAATATATGCAATCACATCAACAAATGGTAATGTTATATATCATGTACGACGTAAACCATCATCGTCGCATTCGCCAATACCACCGATGGATGATCATAATACATCGATAGTGAAAACAAAAGCAAATTCAGTAGAGAATATTCAGAAAGATACAAGCAAGGATTCAGAAACTGATGAAATTACGCGAATTATTGATGAAATTGTTGATATTGTTGTGACTACACTGAATAAAGGTGAAGATAATGAAGCAAAGACGGGTATCAATTCAAGACCAATGAAAATGTTTCCTGGTATTGCTTCATTTCAAACTACACCGACAACTGCGAGTAAAAATGATGATAAAAATAATAATAATGATAATAGTGGACATAAACTTTGTTTTGCTGAAATGCATCAACATTTATTACTGTATGAAAGACGTTATGATTCATTGCGTGCAACATATGCATTAGATACAATCATATCAATTATTGAAACATGGCCATCACATATTTTGTATGCAATGTCAACAAATTCTTTGTTCAACCAAAATAATAATATCAATCCTAATGCTAATGATAATTCAGCAAACATAACACATTTATCAGCAATCTTAGATGGCACAAGATCAGCACAAATTAAAACATTATATCAACGTCATTCTAATTCGATAAAAGGCGATGGTTTTTATCCAAAAAATCGAAAAGATTTTCCTAATCCTGTTGTACAGAAAAATAGCAACACATCATCTAATTCAGCATCATCAACAACATCAGCGGTGAATAATCGTTCAAAATCAAAATCAAAATCACACCAACTAGATACATCGACAACAGCAACATCGCATTCAAACGATGATATGACAACATTGGAATTGATAATTCAAATATGTTTAAAATATTTATGCAGTTATTATCCAAGTTGCCCAGCTGATATGGCATCAACAATGACAGCGAATAAATTGAATAAGCAATCTTCATCAACTTCACGTACAAATTGTCAAATAGAAGATGGTCTATTAGATGAATTATTTTTAAAAATTCGTTCTAATCATTGTATTGATTTAGATGCAATTTATGGCAATCAACGTGTTCGTCTATTGGCATCACAAGCATTACGTATAATATTTAGAAATTTAACACATATGATCGAAGTACGTAATCACAATCGTTATTATAATGAAGTGAACAAGCATTCACATCATAAACGACAGCCAAGTGAATCATTGTTAGGATTTAGTCAATCAAAATCATATGCAAAATATTTAAAAGAATTATTACAAAAATGTGATGTACAACGTATCGTATTACAATGTCTTGCCACATCTGTTTGGCATTATCAACAAAAATATCAATCAATCATAGATGATAATAATAATAATAATAATGATATAAATAATAAAAATGATACAACAAATAATAATATAAAACATCAAGCAAAGCAATCGTATTTATTTCCTGATACAAAATTATTTCCATCAACAACAAATATTAATGGTAATAATGCTAATATAAAATATCATGAATTAGATTCATTATTTGTAAAAGAAATACTTGATTATAATGATTATCCAAATGAAAACATAATCAATCAATTTGATTTTAATGATAGTTATTATAATAATAATAATAATATTAACAACAATAATAATAATACAACATCATCATTTATAATAAATGATAATAATAATATCAAGAAAAACATATTCAATAATTATCAAAACGGATTTCATGATGAATTTGAAAAATCATTGTTACATTTACTTGAACAAATAATTATATTGGAATCACGTATCAATTATTTATTGATTGAAATGAATAATAATACGAATGTTAGTTCGAAAACATTTCCATCATTTCAATTGCAAGAAACATCATCATCAGCCGCACCAAATACAGCCTTATCAGCAGTAACAACAGGATTATTATCAGCAACAGCTATTCAATCATATCATTCATTCATACCAAGAGCATCGATTAAAAAAATGACTGAAATGACTTTTGATCCTGAATCACCTTTATTAGGGCAAACATTAATGAATGGATCAATACATTATGCACTGCAACAAATTTATCGTCGTCATATACACACAGAATGGTTATCATTTATTGAATCATCATTACATTATGCTGGACGATTTATGCCTCGATTGGTATTGACCACAATTAATCAATTATGCCGTAATTTAGATTCGATCACAAAAGAAATTGAACAATTTTCACATTCATCATGTTTTGTTTCATCTGAACTCAATTTACCACCATTTATTCATAAACATTTTTTACAAACATTACAAGCAATATCAATGATTTATTCATATTGTCTACTTGATCGTAATCAATTTGATATATTAGCACCAGTATTAAAAGAATTATTTGATAATAATTATGATGATTGGGCACGATCATTTGGTTTGATTTCTAGTCGCCGACAACAGCGTAGCCGATATGATTCGGATTCAATTTCTAGTGAACATCGATCTTACAGTCAAAATGGAAGCACAACATCTGTGGCCAATACTGGCACCACTAGTGCTATTCAAACAATATCATCAATTATTCACAATTTTATGACTATGCCAATTTCAAATTCAAACACTGCTAATGTTACATCGTCAATAGCTAATAGTTCAAATTCTAATCAGTCGAATGATCAGTCAGATCAATCAGATGCAATGAATATTTTATTATCACAACAACAAGATACATTACCGAATAATTTAGCATTGACAAGACAACGTATACTTGATTATACGATTTTGAATCGTGTTTTAACAGCACTATTCAAAATATGGTGTACGATGATCGTATGTGAAGAATCTAATGATAATAATATCAATCAAAATAATTCAACCAACAATAACAACCATAAAAATCAATGTTCAACAAATCAATCATTATCATGTTGTCATCCATATATACGACAATTTCATTCTATCGATTTTCATGAGAAAAATATTAAAAATAGTCGTTTTGCACAATCAAATTGTAGTCTTGGTTGGTCATCATCAATCTACACCGGTTGGTATATAACTGGATCATCGATGATGTTACGTCAATCGATCATAACAATATTGAATATTGTCGCCGTATCCAATGGTGTAGCATTAATGAAATCGATTGCACGTGTATGGCATGATCTTCGTGATCGTAATATAAATCATTATCAATCTTCTGAATCATCAATATTGTCCGATTCAATTGATACGGTTATAACGCCGGCAACACCTGCACAACAGAAACTAGTCCAATTGATATCATCATTGCAACCAATTTTAGATCTTGATTATTTGATACAAATTGTGCGAACTGTTTTAAAACCATCATCATCAATTTCATTGTCAACTACTAGCTCATCGACAGTCACACCGGCAGCAAACACAAATTCATCGACAAGTTCAGCATCATCGATTACGACCGAAGTTGAATCAACACAACATTCATTTACACCGAATCCTTTTGATAATATATTTTTAATTGAAGTTTCATTATTGGAATTTTTCCTTGAATATATTCGTACTTGTCCTGGTGAATTATTATTGAGAGCATGTCGATCAATGCTTGTATTGATCAAAGATGCATTTGCCCTGAATTTGACTGCATCCGTTCCATATGAAACATTTTGGCCACGATCTCGACAACGTCAACCAATTATTCCATCAAGTTCAGTTCAAATTAATTTTCAACCATTGATCAATATATATTTACTAGCGATTATGCATGAATTTGTCATCACATCACCATTTGTTGAAGATCGTCGTGCACAAAAAGAATTACAAGATGTTACACAACGATTAATTGATGCAAATATTAATGTAGCAGGTGGACGATTATTACCATCACGTTTTTGGTCATTTCGTCGTAATTTAGAAGTGATACCGGTGAATAGTGATTTTAGAATAGGACAAAATTATTATCACTCTCAACAACAACAAACTGGACGTCCATCACCAACATCATTATCAAAAGAATTTGATATCGGTGGTAGTAATGAACCGAATTTTACGTTTAAACGTGGACTTTTTCGATCATCAGCATCATTACATTTTCAAAATTATTCAAATAATACTCCAAAAACAATACCACCTACGCATGAAAGCAATATTCATGAACAACAACAATCACAAAATGATAGTCTATTGTTTGGTTTATTCAATTTCAATTTATCATATCTTTCTTCCGGCTCAAATCATCAAGATTTAGCGAGTACATCGCAGAATTTATTTTATAGCTATTTCTGCATAAAAGCATTGTATGCGATGGCTGAGGTAAGTATTTCAAAAAAAAAATTTTGATATCAATCATTGATTATTTATTCTATTTTCTCTCTCAACCTCAAAAATAGTTTGCTGCTCCAGTATTAGATGTGGTTTATGTCAGTGAAGAAAAAGAAAAAATGATACCATTAATCGCCAATTTAATGTCATATGTAATACCATATTTAAAATCACATAGTCAACATAATTTGCCTTGTTTTGATGCTTGTTCACGATTATTATCATCGTTTTCTGGTTATCAATATACACGTAAAGCATGGCGTCGTGAATCATTAGAATTATTATTAGATTCATCATTTTTTCAAATGCCATCCGAATGTTTACAATCATGGCGTATAATTATTGATCATTTAATGGCACATGATAAAAATACATTTCGTGAATTTTTACAGCGTATGTCGATAACACAAAGTCCATCAGTATCATTTAAATTATTTGGTCAATCAGCAACCAAAGATCAAGAGCTAGAACCACGTGCACAATTAGTGAAACGTTTAGCGTTTATATTGTTTTGTTCGGAAAAAGATCAATATCAAAAATATATGGCAGAAATACAGGAAAAATTAATTGAAATTCATCGCACTTCACAACAACAATTACAATTATCATCATCAACATCCTCATCATCGACTTTATCAACATCATCAACACTATCATCATCATCATCATCATCACAATCGCAAATACATTCACAATCATTGCTACAATCACAAGTTTTATTAGCATTTCGTGTAATTTTATTGCGTATGTCTCCACCATATCTTGCTTCATTATGGCCTTTCATCTACACCGAGATGGTAATTAATCACAATTCATGATAATTTTAAAATTTTTATCTTGATATTTCATTTTCTATGTTTTATTATTTTGTTTTAATAGTTTCAAGCATTTTTAAGCATTGAACAAGCATTATTAAAAGTGATTCGTGATGAACAAAAGTATGTAATTTTGATGATTATTATTTCAATGATCAAAAATTTATTTATTTATTAATTTTTATATTTTTTTCATTAATCAAATCAAACACAAGGAACATAACGAATGAAAATATTAATAATAAATGGACCGATTCAACTCAAACAATATTATTATTACCAAATAATTATTTGGATATACCTGATTTTTTGATTAATAGATCTTCATCGATAAATTTTGTACAACGTACAACAAAATTGGAACCTAAAATATCATCATCACAATTGCAGTTATTTTTGAATGCATGTAAATTATTAGATTTAGCATTATTATTACCATCAGATATATTGCCACAATTTCATTTTCATAAATGGGCATTCATCAATACTGATTCATATCCAATGTCATCAGCAAACATACGTCAACCGATTGATTGGCTTGGCGGTATATCACCATTTTCTGAGCCAACAGTTTTAAATTTAGATGCACAACATTCAGATCAAATATTGAATTCAATATCAAATCAATCAAATGATCAAATATCTCAACAATCACCGCTAATTAGTTCAACAGATAATACCAAATCTGAAACAATATCATTGAATTCATCACCAACAAATTATGATTCACAATCGACTGGTGCACCACAATCATTACCGGCTACATTGAATCAGTCATTCGGTACCAATTTCAATCTAAATAATTTGAATTACAGTAGCAACAACATTAGCAATAATAATGAAGCAACTTTTGTACCACATGTTGTATTTATAAATCATCTTTTAAATTATTTAACAGTAAGTCGTCGAGCATTTTTTGAATTAGCCTTCGAAATATTAATTCATTTTTCATTGAATTTCATTCAATTTCATTTAGGATTCGTTACCAAATGTATCGCAAACCAGCGCATCAATGAATCCATTATTGACAATGTCATCGATTGAATCAATTCATGATTTGCATCCATTTTTTGCTACAATATTATCGAGATCAGATCAACGTACAATGTTTAATGCTGCAACACCTATGAATGATAATCAGAATAATGAATTTATGATGTCAAAAAATCGTCGTTCATTTGATTTGAATCGAAATTATTATTCTCGTACAAATTCATTTAATAATGATTATAACAATTATTATCATCAAAATAGACATTCACCACGACCAAATCAACGTCAATCACAACAACAAAAGATTAAAAATCAAAATAAACGTAATTATTCGTCGAGTAAATCAAATAAAATTAATCAAACAATTGCAGGCAATGGATGTTCATTAGATGAACTTTATATCAATATTGATCGTATTATTGCCAATGATTTTTTAGAACCATTACCATCAAACAATCAACAGCAACAAAATCAAACATCATCATCATCAGATAATTGAATTGATTATTTTTACTTTTAAAGTTTTTTTTTCCCTTTTAAATATTTTTACCTAATTGAAATGTCTAATGTTTTATCTTATTATTATTATTATTTTTCATTCCAGAAAAGTGAAAAAAAATTTATTATTATTATTATTACTATTAAAATTTAAATATTTTACCATTGAAAATCATTCCCGAAAATTGATCGATATTGATTTGAGTTCAATATTTTTCCATGTTCCATGTATTTGTCATTGAAGAAAATTTTTGCATGTTTAATTATTGATCGATATTGATGTATTGATATTTATTTGTTTGTTGAATATTATTGGATTATAATTTTACTATGGCAACTCATTTGATTAATTTTTCTTTGACATATTTTTATCGAAATATTTTCGAGAAAACAAATTATTCTCAATCATTCATAATAAATGATGACAATGATCAATGTTGCCATTGCTTGTTTACTACTGAACTTCATCATAGCCATTGGTCAAACATCAAAAACAATTAACATAAAACCTTCGATACATTTCGATGATTTAGAATTGAAATTATTATGTAATCCACGTGAATTACGGCGTGAATTTACTAAAAAAATTCGTATAAAATGGACGAAATGTTTAGGATTAGGACGAATTTATTTTCCATCAGGTAATGATGTTAATAAAATGAGAAATAATAATAATTTACGCCGAAATAATCGCCGTATTCGTCGTTTATCGACATCAACATTAGATGAAAATACATGGAAACGTTTACGTTTATTTTTAACAACAAGTGATGATACAATGAATGTTTATTGTCGTTTAGCATCGAATTGGAAACCATGTTCATATCATTTAAAAAATATACATTGTATACAATCAAATCATGATGCAATACAAATGGCCAAAAATCCCAAATATTCACCATTATATCATAACTTAAATCGACAGCAAACACAATCGATGCAACAAAAATTATCATCAAAACGTCAATTAATTATATCAGCTGAACGTGAAGATAATATTGAAAATATGGCCGAATTATATCGAATTCGTTGTGAAAATATTCGCATGAGTGCACATTATATGAATGGTGGTAGCCGTAGTGAATCAGCGACATTGTTTAATCGCTATAATCAACATTTATTTGAAGATTATAATTATCCAGATGAAGAAGATGATGATTTGTATGATTCAAACAATGATTATGATGATTTAGATTATCGTTATCGTGAAGAACTTTGATCATTAATATTCATATTGTTATTCAATATTCAATTTAAAATTATTTTCGTGTAACAATTTTTTTTCCCTTGATCCTATTATATCATAATAATCCCTGTTCTACTGATCGATATTTAATAATTCAAAGAAAAAAAATGAAATTGAAATCAAACTAGATCACCGAAGAAGAAGAAGAAATGGAATAATACTTTAAACAATTTCTCAACATTATTATTATTATTATCATTATTGAAATCGTTATTTCGAGAACAAATAATCATTATTATATCATTGTTTTTTGATTCGTAACACCGAAAAAAAAGGGAATGAAAAGGAAAAAAGTAACAACGGAATACCTGTTACCGATTTTGAAAATAGCGCATAGAACAACGTCAAGGCATACATGTTGATATGAGAAAACAAAGAGTATTCAATCGATAGTTCAATTTGAATGATTATGTGTTCTCTCTTCTCATTTCATGAACCATTTCCATGATCATTATCATTCAATATTATTATTATTATTATCATTATTTCATTATCAATTACTATTATCATCATCATCATTATCAAAATTCAATTGAAACATTAGAAATAAATAAATATAAATAAATCCATTAACATTGATTTGAATAAAAGTAAAACACATATGAATGGGAATTGAAAATTGAAAATTGAAAATAGAACAAACTGAGACAAATGTGAAATCGAATCCGTGCTCTATTATCATTGCTGATCGAAAAATCTAAGAAATTTTGAATTTCAATAAAGATCCAAAGTCTTTCGGGGAAACAAATGCAGACAAAAACAACAATAACGAAATAAAATCATTGATCTTTGAATATATTATTTTCCCATTAATAATGAAATTAATATTGAAGAAATTGGAGAAAAATAAATTAAAATCAAATAAAATAAGGTCGTATCGTAATTAATTTGATTACAATTGATTTTCAATCAATTTGAATTTCTATCAATTGAATTTTGGCGGCAATATTTATATTCAATAAAACTGATAATAATAATAATAATAATAATGATATTCAATCCAATTGATCCATGAAATGAAATGAAAAAGGCATTTATGCATTTATTATCAAAATTTTTAATTCATATTCAACAAAAATAAACAGACAAATACGAAAAAAGTCAATGTCAAATACTTAAATGAATTGAACAACAACGAAAAAAAAAACATTTGAATTAATTAATTGAATTCAAATTTTTACTTGTTTATTTATTTATTCATTAATTCATTTATTAATTGTTTATTTCAATCTTTTTTCAGCACAGTCTGTCCGTTTGTTTGTGATTTTATCACCTGTATACAACATACACAAATCATACAACAGCATAATGGCCATTGATTATTATTTGATTGTTATATGATGGCCATAAACAAAAAATAATAATAATAATGATAATGTTAATAATATTTGATATAATTAATCAATTTACAATTTAATAAATTTGATTCGTTTTTTTTCCTCCTTCTCCTGCTTCATATTTTACTTTATTTTACTCATGTTCATTCATTAATTCATTCATCCATTCATGTTCATTCATTGATTATTCACATCTAAAATAAGATTTACACTTGATTAATAAAATAAAAACACACAGAAAACTTTATTTTAAAAAAATCTTTACATTTTCCATCAGTAAATCTAAGCACAAAATCACATTTCGATACTCGAAAAAAAATCGAAACTCAAAAATCAAAATAATCAAAATAAAATGAAAATATACATGAATATACATATTATTAATATTAAAAATTGAAAATAATCAAAAATAAATAAAAATTTTCATTTATATTACCTGTGAATGATGAATGAATACTGTTTTTTTTTTCATAGTTTTTCTGTGCTTCGTGATGTTATAACATTTGATTTTTGATAATAATAATAATCGACAATAATAATAATCATACAATATACGGAAATGAAAATTTTGTAATTGAAAATAAATGAAAAAAATTCATTTTCAAAAATAAATGAAGAAAACAAAAATTATAAATAAAAATGCATTCAAGTGTTTAACCCTTGGAACTCGAGGCATTTACAGCGCAAGTAAGCCAGCAGCTCTACGATTTTTCACACTAATATAAAATGATGACTGAGGGGCGCCCATCGAGTTGCTGCATTACATCTTATGGTGAGTGATGGTCACCGCTGGAGTTTTAAAGGTTAATCATTTTATCGAGTGTATTCATCAACATTTTTTCGGCTTGTTGTTTCGGCTTACATGAATCACTACGAACGACTAAACGCGTGTTATTTGTCAAAATCTTTCCAAATTACTTTAATTTTTATAATTGAAATTTTCAATGTGTTATTTTTTCGCTGTTTATTTGTAAGCATTTGATTGCATTTGAATTGAATGAATGATAAAAAAAACAATATTTGCTGACTGACTGTCGTTTATTTTCAATGATTTTTTTTTGTTTCATTGAAATCATACCATAATGCTAAGTGTTTAATAACGCAAAACGTTTATCTGTGATCTACCATTATCATTTTTATTATAATCACAATGTTTAGCTTCAAGCCATTTTAAGATTAATGATTATTGTATAATTTATTAGAAAAATTTCAAAGAATTGAATATAAATTGATAATTGAATATTTTCTTCATCTTGAATATTATCAAATTATTAATGATAATAATAATAATAATAATAATAATAAGCTTATGTCATGAATTTAATTTAGTTTTTTTTTCATTGCAACTTTTCATTGATCAAATGATTCAAGAGTGTTAAGGTATGATAAGAATAATAATAAAAGAAATTTCATTTATGTCAATAAATTAATCGTATTCATGCCATTAATCTATTCAAAGATTTCAATTTTCATTTAAATCGAAAAAATATTCATCATGATCTAATTCCAATCATTTATTAGATCATGAATTTTTATTTTATTTTATTCAATAAAATGTCCCATTTTTTTTCGCATGTATTTCTAATCAAATTTCAATAATAAATTAATCAATGAATTGATCGATCGATTATGATTAATTGATTAGCCTAATTCAGACAAAAAAAAGAAAAATAAATAAATAAACAAACATTGAAACATGATTGAAATATGATGTGATCAATCAATTTCAAATCAATTTTGGCAATGATTTCGATTTTATTTCGATCAGATTATTGCGTTGTCCCATAAGTTCTTGCCGTTTTTAAACAAAAAAAAAGGATTTCAAAACGGCAAGAACTTATGAGACAATCCAATATTTGGTTTTTTCATGATCAAACAACAACAACAACAATAACATTAATGATGCTTGACAGACAGATTTATTTCGTGGACAAATTTGTCTTCTTTTCTTAAAAAAATTTTCCTTTTGTTGGAACAAGTTTTGCATATATTTTCATTGATTTCTCTTTGAAAAAATAAAATAAAATAAAATCATTCAAAGAACAAGAAAATTTCACTTTCTCTACTTTGATTTCAATTTTATTTTCTTTGTTTTTCACGTTTATTTTAAATAATTTCACAAATATAACATGTATAAATGTATGTATCATACCAAATAAAGCTAAAAATATTTACATTTATTTTTATATTTTCGTATTTGAGACAAAATAAAACAAAAAACAAAAAAAAAATGGAACAAAATTCAATAAATGGAAATTTTTTTCTTGTATGGAAAAAAAAAGCCTCTCTTATTTTGAACCTGCGAATTATCATTATTTCAATTTCATCATTTCCTTCGTTTTCCTTTTACTTTTTCTTCGTTTTATTATTATTCAAAAAAAATGAATTAATAAAACAAAGAGAAAACTAGTTTTATTTCATTTGTTGTTGTTTTTTTTTTCGTTCTTATTTTAAAATCAAAAATCATAAATGAAATCAATGTAAAATGATTTCCAAAAAAAAAAGAGAACTTCAAATGAGAAAATTGACTTTTTAAATGTGAAAATCTCAAGTCCAAAAGAGATGATTTTTCTTGATTTTGTTGAAAATAAAACTAATATCAACAGCAGCAGCCGTAGCAGCCAGCTCAATTTCATCAAGAGTTATACAAAAGCATCAATTGATGATGATGATGATGATTCAAAATAAAATGAAAATCAAGCAGACATATGACGATGATTTGAATGTCTATTCAATTGGCAAAAAATAATCGTCATGTTTCATTGTTTCATTTATGATTATGATCATCATCGTCATCAGAAAAAAAAATAGATCAGATCAACTTGATTTTTGTTTTGAAATACAAAACATATTTGAACCGATCATCATCTGAATCAAATTCAAAGAAATCTTTAAAAAAAAATGTTCAACAAAAATTGTTTGAAATTGAATTTCATCAACTCTTTCAATTCATTCATTTGCCTTGAAAATTTTCATTCATTTTCTTTTCAATTTTTTTTAATGATGATGATGATGATGATGGAACACATATTGCCATAAACAAACAACAATTAAACATTTTTTTTCATTTTATTTTCATTTTCAATTGTGATCAATGAAATTTTGAAACATTTTTTTTTTCATTTTCGTTTGTTTGATTATTATCATTGTATGACCATATGTGTGTTTACCATTTGATTGCTTCATTGCTTGTTTAAAATAGTTTTTTTGAAACAAATTTTCAAAGTTTTAAATTGTTTTAAATCGTTTTTTATTTTTTTTTTCGTAAATAATTCTTTTTTGCTGTGAATGTTTATGTGTTTAAAGTTTTTAGTTTTTTCTTGGATTTTCATCAATCGTTCAAGCCATCACCAAACATTCAACTAATATCAAGATTTATATAAGTCAAGATTTCAAATGTTTATTCTGGATCTGAAGAATTAAAGAAAATAAAAATTGATTTCATTTTGTTCATTGAATTTATTTTCATTGAACAAAACAAAACAATAAATAAATAAATCCAATAATAAATAATTTAAAATTTAATTGTTTTCTTGTTTTGTTTTCTTTTTATTCAACTTCTCATTGAAATTGCATTGAAAAATTCATTGGTAAGTAAAAATAAAAAAAAAGAAAATGGGGAATAAATTTTCGATTAATTTTCAATCAATAATCAATTGTCTTTTTTTCAATTCAATGTTCAATAAACGCGCAATTCATTAGATATTTATAAAGAAAAATGAACATTTTTATGTTCAAAATTGACTGATTGATAAACTGTAATTTTTACTGTAATTTTCAATGATTATTCACCATAAATCATTATGAACATTGATCAATCAGTCAATTGATTCGAGGAAAAAAAATTCCCAAATATTATAATTATCAATTGATTGACAATTTCAGTCAATTTCACAATAATTTTGGCTAAAAATAAGAAACAAAAGCAAGTGATTATTGCTTTCTAAAATTTCTACCTGTCATTTACCTTTGTTTTGTTCCTTTGAATAATTTCTAAATCATTATCCATGATTTTCATGATTGAATCAACAGGTAAATGTTTAAATATTATTTGACATTTGAAAACAACAGATAATTCATAAGAAATGGGCAAAAAGAAACGAGTACTTTATCTCCAATGGAACACACAGAAAATATTCAAAAATCAATCTAAAGATGATGATCTAAATCATATGTATATTTAGCAATAAATGATGTTTCAAAGGACAGCAGAAACAATAAAATGAAATAAAAACAAAAATCAAGTTCGTGATTCGTTTCATATTCATTCGATTATTCATCATTTTCATTTCACATTTATTTGATTCGTCGTGATTATTACTTTTAAATGTCAAATATCAGAAAAAATGGATGCATATCATATATTTGATTCAATTTTCTTTGAATGAAATTTTTGCACAATTTTCCATTTCTTCTGAGAAAAAAAGAAAATTCCCAAATATATACAATCAAACATTGAAATAGTCATAATGATGATGATGATGATGATGATATTATTTGGATGATAATCCTCTCACACATACACACACACACACACAAGCAATGTGTTTCCATATTTTGTCATATGTATAAATATGTACAGAACATATACATGAATGTGTCATTGAAATTTTTCATTTTTTTTCAATATTCAAAATTTCACTAATGATTATGGATATTTTTTTCCAAAAAATTATTTATGATTTTTATTCAGTATTATTATAACAATCATTTGAAATGAATTAATGATTCATTATTTGTTGATTATTTCCAATTTCTAACCATTTTTTTTCTTATTGATTTTCTTTTGATTCAATTCAAAATGAATCAATTATTCTCATTTTTGCTTTGGAAAAATTGAAAACAATTCCCTACGACTATCAACACCAACACAATAAAATGGTGGAAATCAAATGCATAAATCTTTTTCAAAATTTCATCAATCCGATCGGTATGTGTTTATTTGTTTGAATTTTGTTGTTATTTTGGTTGAAGGTTAGAAGTTTTTTCATGCGCGTTCCTATGAATTTTATTGCTTTTCGACTTTCGATTTTGTTTTTTCTTGAAAACCTTAGGTTATTTTTTTTTCATAATTTCAGAGTAAATGTCTTAGGAAGATTGTGTTGCTGGGGTCGTTTTTGTTTTAGAAAAGCTGTTTGTGGTTTATGATCGTAAAAAATTGAAAGTAAAAAAATACAAGTTTAAGGGTTTTAATGATTTGAGGACAGTAAAGCTTTTCAAAGCTTTTTGATTTGATCAAAAAAACTTATTTTGAAAAGTTTCAAAATTACCTAAGCTATTTGTTAGGAAGAGGTTCATTGATCTTGCTTATTTTAAATCGAAGAAATTTTTTCATTTCAATTATTTTGACAAATATGAATTCAAAAAAAGAAAATGATTTGAAAATGAATCATCATCAAATCATTTAGTATTTTTGGTTGAAAAATCATTTTGACGACTCAATTTCTTATTTTTAATTTTGATTTTCTTCAAATCCTAATGATTATGATTATTTGTGATTTTTGTGTTATGCGGCTGTGCTTGACAAAAATAACAATGATAATTGAGATATTAAGGAAAAAAATAATTAAAAATGAAAATAAATTTAAAACGACCGAAATAATTTTCATGAAAATGTTTCCACCAGTTTTACAAATGAATGACAAGTTTTGAAAAAAATAAATTAATCAATTAGCAATACTTGATACTTAATTGTTTTAATTATTTTCATTTCATTTAATCATTAGTTTATCCATCAATCTGAATGAATATTTTGAACCCATCAAATATTTATTATAACACACAAAAGTATGTTGAAAAAAATAAAAAAAATAACCAATTTCGGTACATTCAGTTCAACATCATCATCATCCGATGGTTTATCATCGATTGATCATCAATCATTATCATCATCAACAGCAGCAGCAGCAGCAATAACATTGAATCATTGTGATGATCAATTAACAATAACACCGATCGAAACATCAACATCATTGTCATCATCATCTTCATCATCATCGATTGAAGAAACATCATCAATAATGAATGTTGAATACTATCAATCAAAAGTAAGTAATTAATACTCAAACTCAAATGAGATGATTTTCGTTCGAATCTATTCATTGATCTTGTTCTAAAATTATAATTTAAATAAATGAATTTATTTTTAATAGATTTTAGTCAATTTTCGTCCTCAAATTTTCTTTTCAAGCTATTTTTAATCAAAGGCTCTATGTTTGACCTTTTTTCTTCAAGTTTTTGTGAGAGTGAAATTCAAAAAAAAAAAAAAAAAATTAAATTAAATAAAACTACAGAAACTTGACAGCCATCTATCGTTGCAATAAGCTTTTAGAAACATTTTTCTTGTTTTTTTTCAAATAAAACTAAAAAATTTTTTTTGCTTTTCTTTTCAATGTAAAAAATTTTAGAAAGCAAAATTTTATGTGATAGCCATACATAATTATTGTCCAGTGAATAATGATACCGATTTGCCATTGATTAAAGGTGAACAATATGAAATACTTGATTCATCCGGTGTTTGGTGGTTAGCTCGTGATATTAATAAACAAATAGGACTTGTACCGCATAATTATTTGGAAATAGTCACTAAACCATTGACAGCAGTTACATCGACGAAAGGGATGAAAAAATTTACATCAAAAGATGATTCATTAATAAATTGCAATGTTAATCATCATCATCATAGTCAAATTGATCATAATATTGATAAAAATAATAATATTAATATATCCAAATCAAAATCAACATCATCATCAATATTATTTGATATCGAAATGCTTTCTTTATTTCAACAATTATGGTTTTTTTCGATTGATCGAGAGACAGCTGAACATTTATTACAGCAATCATGTAATCCTGATGGTTGTTTTTTAGTGCGACCATCATCAACTGAAAATAAATGCTTAACATTATCTGTGTTAATCAAGAAGTGAGTTTTTATATTTTTTGTTTTTAGAATATATAATCAATACCATTTTATTTGAAAATAATTTCAGTGATAATCATAAGAAAACTGATAGACGTTCAGAAGTGAAACATTATTTAATTCAAAGAGAAAAATCATCAAGATTATTGGATACGACAGAATCATCACTATCATCAACATCATCATCATCGTTAGCATCATTATCATCATGTTCATCATCGATAATCAATAATGAAAATCAAACTGTTTATTTTATTCGACCACAAGAAAAATTTACATCCGTCGAATCATTGATTGAATATTATCGGAAAAATCGTGGCCATTTAATAACACGTTTAAGTACTGCACCTTGTCGAGCAAATTTTATTTGGCAAAAAAGTTCAATGATAGTACAACAGCAACAAGCAATTAATTCGATGATAGGAAAAAATTCTATGATTTTGCCATCGATGAATTCTAATCATATTAGTCATAATCACAATGAAAATAACAATAAAAATCATGATCACAAACAGTCAAAACAGCAGCAGCAACAAAAGTCATCGAAATCAAGTCATAAATCATCATCATTTTCTAATCATAGTAATAATAATGTTAATAATATTGATAATAATAAAACATCTAAAAGATTTTCAACCGATTTAACTCGTGATAAATCATGGGAAATCAAAGTATCTGATTTGCAATTATTAGAAGAACTTGGTTCTGGACAATTCGGTGTCGTACGACATGGAAAATGGAAAGGAAAATATGATGTTGCTGTTAAATTAATGAAAGAAGGTACAATGTCCGAGCGTGATTTTATTGAAGAAGCTAAAGTGATGACAAAATTACAGCATCCTAATTTAGTAAAATTACATGGCATTTGTATTGAACATCGACCAATCTGTATTGTTGCTGAATTTATGAAACATAGTATGTGTTGTCTATTCTATTATTTAAATTGTTGAATGATTTATAATCAAATTTCAATGTATTTCTAATTTTTAACTTGATGTCATAGGTTCATTATTGTCATTTTTACGTAAAAATGAACAAAAAATTCTTGAATCATCACAACGAATACGATTCTTGTTGAATATGTGTAAACAAGTTGCCAGTGGTATGGCATATCTTGAAAGTCATAATTATATTCATCGTGATTTAGCTGCGCGTAATTGTTTAGTTGGACACGGAAACATTGTCAAAGTTGCTGATTTTGGTCTAACACGGTTAGTTTAGTTTGTTTTTATTGGTCTAGAATATAATAAATTGCATTTTAATTTTTTCAGCTATGTAATCGATGATGAATACACATCATCTGGTGGTACAAAATTTCCCATTCGTTGGGCACCGCCAGAAGTTTTATGGTTTACACGTTTTAGCTCTAAATCTGATGTATGGGCTTATGGCATTTTGACATGGGGTATGTTGGCGAAAATGATATGATATTTATATTTGATGATTAATTGATTTTTATTCATCTTGAAAAATTTAGAAGTATTTAGTCTTGGTAAATTACCATATGGAAAATTGACAAATGCCGAAGTTGTTGAAAAAATTCGTGAAGGACATCGTCTAGATAAACCAAAACAATGGTGTCCAATGGAAATATTTCAAATAATGCAAATGTGTTGGCAAGAAACACCAGAAAAAAGGCCAACATTTAGAAGAATTGAACAATGTTTGATACGATTAAAAGAAAGTGATTTGGATAATAATAATGATATTAATAAAAATAATGAAAATTGTATCAATGATGGTAATAATAATAATATATTATCAATGGTAGCAACAACATCAACTACAACAACAGCACCAAAATTAATTCGTAAATGTTCAATCGAAACAAACGGAGGAACAGCGATGACGATTATGAATCGAAAACAATTTTGATCTCTTCTGATTCTTTTATTTTTGAATTTTTTTGTTAGTTTATTTGTTTGTTCGATAATTTTGATTCAAATTTTTTTTTAAATAATTATTCGTTGAATTAATTTGATACAAATCATCGATTAACAATCAAATGATTGAATATGAATAAAATTTTTTCGGTTTTATTTTGAAACTTTGCTTTCAACTGTGCATTTGTTTGATATATGATGACTGATATATGATTGAAAATGTGGCTGTCAAACACATACAACTCGTGTTCAAACGAAAACACGTTATATTAGTAAAACAAGCACGCAGTTTTTCAATTTTTATTTTATTTTTGCCACCAAGGCTGAACAAATGTGATTTAGAATGCTGTCAAGCTAGTCGATAGCATATTATGAGGCGTATTTTTGCTATGTTTGATTTTAGCATCAATTGAAAAATATATATAAACATCTGCAAACAAACTGCATAGTCATACAACCATGTTTTAAGCAAAGAGGATGATCAATGATGGCTCATGGCAAATGAATGAATGAATAGTAAAATGCATTTGCCAAACATAAAGCATTGAATAGTATTTTCATTCAAAAAAAAATGATCAAAATAATGAACAAGTACAAATGTATGCATTTGTATTTATCAAACATGATAAACATCACGCAAAGAGAATGATATGTTTGTTGAAAATACAGACAAACAACATCATTATAGCAATATACAAATGTATGGCTGCAAATGAATTTTATTTTTATTTCAAATGCGAATTGGAGTCAATATATCAAACAATATACAGCATTGAAAATTAATTGAAAATATAAATTATTAAATTGACATTATATAAAAAAACAAATCATAGATTATATGTATTGTGTGACAACTGGTAAAAAAATGTAAATTTGTGTTTATGGTGTTACATGATTATAAGTATGAAATTTAGATGATTGATATAAATGAAAATTCAAAAAAAAAAAAAAATTAAAAGTGAAAACAAAATATATTAATCGATGTTCATGTGTGTATTCGTTTTATGTAAATGTTTATGATTAATTGCATGACAATCGTTGTACAATTTTTCAATTCATTATGACAATATTGTTCATGTTATCATTGTTTGTTGTGTCAACATTCGAACTAATCTCCATATATTTGATTTAATACATTCAAAAAATTCATAGTCATGAAATATGTCAAATATTGATCACGAAATCGACGAAACTCTTCACTTTCAAATTTTTCGTGATGTACCAGATCGTCCAACAATAAATTGGCAGGCAATATTTTTTCTCCAACTTCAGCGACGATATTTCGCAAATCTGGATGATTAAATGGTGCACTAATACTTTTATTATCGTAATATTTTATTGTCAATATTTTAATATTCAAAAATATTACTAGGATTTCGTTTTCATAAATTTTAACTTCAGTCGAGTCGTACTCTATGTCATCAAGTATTTCTCTGATCCCTTCTGCTCTACATTCAAATTGGTCGATTTCCACACCGATTTCTCTGATCACTTCGGATAAAACAACCATTATTTTAATTGATTTTTTTTCGGAATAAATTTAAATAAAAATTAATTTCAATTAAAAATAAAAAATTTTCACAATTTAAAAATTTATAAAAATGTGAAAATAATAATAAAAAAATGTAAACAATTTATAAACATGTGATTGTATTATGAATACGAAACACAAGGGATTTGTTGATGTAGCCCTGCACTATTGAATGAATAAATATGAATGGTTCCCATTCATATAGTTTGAAATATTCTTACATTATTTTTAAATATTTTTTTGTTTTTTTATGTTGATTCAAATAATAAAATGAATCAATATTTTCATTGTTGAAAGGTGATTATTGACAGATCAATTTATTAATTATTTCATATATTTTCTTTAATGAATTTTTCTTTGAAAATTGAGCCGAATGAAAATAGTGAGAAGATCGAGAAAAATATTGAACAATTATCATTAATGGATTAATGATAATGTTACAAGGAATATTTTGCCATGGCTCTAGCCTGTAAAAATTAATGTAAATTAAGCTCTCAACCAGAACATTTTTTTGTGAATGTGATACCTAACATGGACTTATATTTATTTTTATTGATGGGTTTAGTGGGAAAAATATTCCTAAGAATCTCCAGTGCTAGAATCGAACGATAAATTCAATCGCATATCATTAGTCCATTTTGTCTAATTTTTATCTTTGCGGATAATTTTGATTAAATATCAAAAATAATCTCGCTTTGAAGAGTTTTCATTTGCAAATCAAACAAAAACAATAAAATGCATGTCATTTCAAGAGTAAAGCATTTGACAATGAGTGTGTGTATTGCACAGGTAATATGACTTGTATTATTACCTGTGCAAGTACTCTGTATTTCAAAAAATACAGGAAGATTCAAATAAAATAAAAGGTATGAACAATCAAAATCAAAAACGAGAATGACAATCATTTTTATATTTATTTGCAAAGGTTGGCTTTTAAGTAGTTGTCACAATGTATTTGCCAAACATAAAGCATTGAATAGTATTTGATTTTCATTAAAAAAACAAATGCACAAAATAATGAAAAAGCACAAATGTATGCATTTGAGTTTGAATATATAATGATAAACAACACGCAAAAAGGTTGACATTTTTTGTTGAAAGCACAGACAAACAAAATCATGAAAGCAATATGCAAATTAGAGGCTGCAAATTTATTTATTTTTATATTTCATATGCAAATGGGAGTCAATATTAAATTGAAGCTAATATGAAAAATAATTAATAAACGATGAAAATTTTATTCAAATGATATGGCATATTGAAAATTAAGCCAATGGAGAATTATTGATACAAATTAATGATAAATAAAAATTACACAGAAATGAAAATGAATCTACCATACATTGTTGATAATAATCTGTCAAAATGTACATTTATACAATTTCATTGATTCACATTGTTTGTTTTTTCGTTCACATGATTTAACCATGTTGTCTATTTAATTGGTTTACAAAATTATCAATTAATTGATGAACATTTCTTATATTTTCGGTAATTATTTCGTGTTCCATCGAAATCTGATTATACAAATCGCCGGGGATATCGGTGATTTTGCCGAAATACGCATAAGCTTCTTCTGTTTGTCTTGAAAGATTTGTTTCTTCAATACTTATGTTCTCGATTCTTGCCATAATTAACGACAATATATAATGGCCTACATAATCACGTGCTTTTAAATCCTCCCACAGATTTATTATACGCTCTGAGAGCAAATTTAATTCAAGTAATATTCTACGTAATCTAAGGACTTTTTCATCTACATATGGATCTATGGCCATAATAAATTTTTCTCAGGAATATTATCAATGTACTGAGATTCAATGCATGAAATATTGATTCGATTGATTTTCAAAAGGAAAAAAAGAGAAAAAATTAAGAGAAAAAAAATTGAAAATTATTAAATACCTTTATTCAAACCTTTATTGATTCTAATGATATGATATGATTCACGTGATTCTGATTTGTCTGATTGGTTTGAAACAAATTTGAAGAAAAAATAATTAATCAATTTAATACTTGTTAGATATTCAAATTTCAATGATGATAATTAAGAATGTTAGAAAGAATTTAACAATAGACAAATACCTGATATTTATTGTGATATTGATTGAATTCAATTGAATTGCTTGAATTGAAGTCTGAGTGATTTTTATAAAAAAAAAGAATTGAAAAAATAAATTATTTATTTATTTTGATAAATTAATGTTGTTGAATGTGATTGATTTATTCAATTATTAGAATTATTATTACTGTGATATTGTAAACATGAACAAAGTTATAATAGAGTTATAAAACATATGATTCCTATTGTTTATAATTTTTTTTATTTACAATTTTTTTCCATCGAGCGCTCCATCTTACGGATTTTCCATTGAATTTTTTTTCACCTCAAAGTTTTATAATTTTGAAATATAATTACATGTCAATTTTCTCATGAATCAAATATTGTTAAATTAACAATAATTTTTATAAAATGATTCCACATTTTTAACAATAAAAATAACTTAGCTAAACGCAAAGTCCCCTATGTACCGCTTCAGAAATAGCGCATTTTGATGACCACATGCTGTCACCTTGTGTCGATACTGGAAAATTGTTTCATTGTTATTATTAACACGTTGTCTGCCGTGGGGGTCATCGGTGGCCTCACGAGATTTTGTCAATGCGCCTTGGGGGCCACCGGTGAATGAATGATTAGCAATAATAATATTAGAATTTATTAGGCTGTACGGAAAGTTCTGGCCGATTTTCATAAGCAACTCCATTGATTAAGCGGAATGAACTTTTAGAGCAGCCTAATAGATTCAAGCTTCAGAGACCAATTTTCATTGGTATTTTTGAAACGAATCAAATTATATTGTATTAGGCACTGAGGTTTATTTTTATCGCAAATCGACTCTGCAAATCGAAATCAATCGAGACCAATGATAATTGTAAAAATAAATGAATCGATAAATGAATATTAGACTTTATCAAACATATTTTATTTTTATTAAAAGAAATGTGGAATTATTCAAAAATTTAATGGAAACAAAATTTTTTTAAATCAAAAATCAAGAGAATCATTAAAAGAATGTAGTTGTTTTAATTTGAAATGAGAAAAATTACTCATTCATGAATAATTGTAAGCCATAAGAACGACTGATTGCTCTGAGTGTTAGATGAAGTTGTCCAAAACCAAAATCAATCGATCGCATGATATCTTCAAATACGTTCTCGCCAACTTGTCCATATTGAGCGATCTCTTGTCGCAAAGTTGTAATTCTAAATTGTAGAATCCCCATTTCAATGTATATGTTGCAAATAAGCGAATAAGGTGCTTGATCTCTTCCTGCTCAGATACCCGCGACAATTGAGTTCGCTTGATACATCAAACACATAAGGCGGCTGAAAATTGAGAAACAAAACCAAAATAAATTTCCAATAGATGAAAAATTTTCTTGATCCATATTCGTTATTTATTTTGAAAAATTAATGTTGTTAAATGTGATTGATTTATTCAATTATTAGAATTATTATTACTGTGATATTGTAAACATAAACAAAGTTATAATAGAGTTATAAAACATATGATTACTATTGTTTATAATTTTTTTTATTTACAATTTTTTTCCATCGAGCGCTCCATCTTACGGATTTTCCATTAAATTTTTTTTTCACCTCAAAGTTTTATAATTTTGAAATATAATTACATGTCAGATGTTACGTGTTACAAAATTAATCTTACAATTAAATAGTCATGAATTAATTGAATATGCATATGAAATATAAAAATAAATAAATTTGCAGCCTCTAATTTGCATATTGCTCTCATAATGTTGTTTGTCTGTGCTTTCAACAAAAATTTCATCCTTTTTGCGTGTTGTTTATCATTATTCAAACTCAAATGCATACATTTGTGCTTATTCATTATTTTGTGCATTTTTTTCAATAAAAATCAAATACTATTCAATGCTATGTTTTGCAAATACATTGTAAAAACTACTTGTAAGCCAACCTTTGCAAATAAAAAAATCAAAACGATTGTTCATACCTGTAATTTTATTTCTGTATCTCTTGTATTTTCTCAAATACAGTACTTGAACAGGTAACATTATAAAACTTGTATCATCACATGAGCAATACATTCATACACAATCGCTTTATTCATAAAATGTGATTGAATATAAATTATATATAATCATACAATCATTTTTTCTACTAGGTTCTTCCATTTCAGTGGCATTCGGTTTTTTATAAACACACCATTCAAAGATCAAAGTGAATTTCATTTGCACATTTTTCGAGCAGAAAAGAGAGGGAAATGTTTCGTCATTTCGTCATGGTCATAATCTATAAAATTTTAGGGCCTTTGGTTCATAACCAGAAGTTTTCTCTAGATATCATAGCTGGTATAAGCGTATTCAATTTTGTTATGGGTTTGGTATGATTGGTTGAGAGTGAATAAATTTTGAAAAAAAAATTATATTAATCCACATTAATATAATTCAATCTGTCTGAAAATATAAATCGAAATTCAAAAATTGTTGACTGGAAAAAAATTCATGGAAATAAAACGAAACGATTGATTAATTGAGCATTTGATTGATACTAAAATTATCAGAATGACAATAAGTATGACCACATCAAAACAATTACATCAGGTTGTCCGGAAAGTTCTGGTCGATTTTCATGAGCAACTCTATTGATTAAGCGGAATGAAATTTTCGGACAACCAAATTATAATAATAAATAACAAAGGTTCTGGTCGAACCTAAATTTTATAGGCTTAGGTCATGTTTTATTTAAACATTTTTTATGCGTATAAAATTTGTTTCGGTCAAAGGTTGGCAATGAATATATAGCGCAAATATGCTTAAAATGTTAGGCAAAATAAAATATACTATAAATGATTTGAACAATTTTAGCTAAAAACTTATGAATGCAATCATTTAAAAAAATTAAAATTGAATTTAATTAGTATAATTTTGACTAAAAATTTTATTGAATCATTGTAACAATAAAAATCATCCTTGAGTGAATAAAGAATCTGTCTGAATCATATGTTTGTAATTGCAAAATAAAACAACGTGAATGATATTGAAGTGTATTACAAATTATGACCAATTTATAACTCATGTATTATTCATTTATCATCAATCATCATTTCATTCATTTATTGTTAACTTAATTCTTATTTATTCTTTGTCATTATTAACCCTTAGCACTCGAGGCACTTACAGCCCAAGCGAGCCAGCAGCTCGACAATTTTTCACTCTCATCTAAAATGATGACTGAGTGGCGCCTATCGAGTTGCTGCATCACATCTTATGGTGAGTGATGTTCACCGCTCGAGTTTTAAGGGTTAACTCATTAATTTATCAATTCATAATTCATTCATTTCTGATAAATTCCCAATTCATTAATCAGTAATTATGAATCATAACATAATAATAATTTTCCAATTATATATAATGCCTTAACATGTTCGTAATAAAATTGTCGCGCAAAACTCGAATCATCGCAATAAATAAAACGAATGTTTTACGACAATTATTTAAATGAAGGCTCTTAGACTCTTTAAAGGTTGCGGTGGTGAAATGGGTTTATTTGTTCTAATTAAAAATATTGAAATTACAAAATATTATTATAATACAAAAATTAAGGGAAAATCATAACTTACGTCGTGGCTTTCTTGGTCATCAAACTTTAGGCATTAACATTACATACTAGACTTCGAAATGTGACCAAGGGCCTACGAACTTTTGTTTATCATCAAAGCGACACAAACAACATTGATAATTTGAACACATGAACACAACGTAATGCAACAAACATACCACATACCTAAATATGTTTTTTGGTTTTTTTAGGTATGTGGTATGTTTTTTGTGTTCTTGAGAATTATCTTGCATTACATTGTGTTCATGTGTTTATTTGATCAATGTTGTTTGTGTTGTTTTGATGATAAGCAAAAGATATGATAAAAGGGTTATTTTGATACTCAGAAATAATTTTGCATACGTTGATTATGATAAGATAAACTTTTACAATATTTCTCTTAAACTTATTTCCGAGGTTGAAGGTTGTTTACGTGACCTTTTACTCGTCAAACGACAATTCTCCCCCGGCGATAATAGCTTATTACGTCCAAAAACATTCCTTTGCTTGAAACATTAAAAATTCTTTGCTTCTTCGAACAATATGTAGCTTGCAATTACTTGGAATATCTTTGACAATTGTTGACTTTATACTTTAGAATACTTTGTTTTTTCTTGTGATCAATAATTTTCTTCAATTATAAACATTTGGCTAATACTTTGAAATCAATATTTTCCAATGCTGGTTTTTTTAATCTTTGGCTATTTATGTGATTTGCTTTATTTCAAACTTGTTGTCTTTGTCGGTTTATTTCGATCTTTAGGAAATGTTTGCCTGAAATTATCTCGAAATGTTTTTTCGAGATAATTTCAGGCACACTAATTGATTTTACATTGGCCGATTTATTATTTTTTAACTCTTCACATTGTTAAAATCTTTGCTGATTTACCACTGAGGATGACATGATTGTTGAAAAAAGCAGACAAACAACATCATGAAAGCAATATAAAAATGTGTGGCTGCAAATGAATTTCATAAGCGATGAGAGTCAATATTAAATTGAAGCTAATATGAAAAATAATTAATAAACGATGAAAATTTTATTCAAATGATATGGCATTTTAAAAATTAAGCCAATGGAGAATTATTGATACAAATTAATGATATATAAAAATTACAAAGAAATGAAAATGAATCTACCATACATTGTTGATAATAATCTGTCAAAATGTACATTTATACAATTTCATTGATTCACATTGTTTGTTTTTTCGTTCACATGATTTAACCATGTTGTCTATTTAATTGGTTTACAAAATTATCAATTAATTGATGAACATTTCTTATATTTTCGGTAATTATTTCGTGTTCCATCGAAATCTGATTATACAGATCGCCGGGGATATCGGTGATTTTGCCGAAATGCGCATAAGCTTCTTCTGTTTGTCTTGAAAGATTTATTTCTTCACTACTTATGCTGTTGATTCTTGCCATAATTAACGACAATATATAATGGCCTACATAATCACGTGCTTTTAAATCCTCCCACAGATTTATTATACGCTCTGACAGCAAATTTAATTCAAGTAATATTCTACGTAATCTAAGGACTTTTTCATCTACATTTGGATCAATGGCCATAATAAATTTTTCTCAGGAATATTATCAATGTACTGAGATTCAATGCATGAAATATTGATTCGATTGATTTTCAAAAGGAAAAAAAGAGAAAAAATTAAGAGAGGAAAAATTGAAAATTATTAAATACCTTTATTCAAACCTTTATTGATTCAAATGATATGATATGATTCACGTGATTCTGATTTGTCTGATTGGTTTGAAACAAATTTGAAGAAAAAATAATTAATCAATTTAATACTTGTTAGATATTCAAATTTCAATGATGATAATTAAGAATGTTAGAAAGAATTTAACAATAGACAAATACCTGATATTGATTGTGATATTGATTGAATTCAATTGAATTGCTTGAATTGGAGTCTGAGTGATTTTTATAAGAAAAAAGAATTGAAAAAATAAGCAAACACTGCTCAATTTGCTCAAAATAAAAATTTTTCTAATAAAGAATGAATTTGAAAAAAAATTGACAAAAACAATTAAACAAATTTGTTTACGACAAACAAATGCAAAAATTGAGTGATTGAGTAAATCGAAATAAATATTTCGATAATTGTAAAAATAAATGAATCAATAAATGAATATTAGACTTTATTAAACATATTTTATTTTCATTAAAAGAAATGTGGAATTATTCAAAAATTTAATGGAAACAAAATTTTTTTAAATCAAAAATCCAGAGAATCATTAAAAGAATGTAGTTGTTTTAATTTGAAATGAGAAAAATTACTCATTCATGAATAATCCTAAGCCATAAGAACGACTGATTGCTCTGATAGTTAGACGAAGTTGTCCAAAACCAAAATCAATCGATCGCATGATATCTCCAAATTGATTGCCAAGTTCTCCATATTGAGCGATCTGTTGTCGCACAGTTGTAATTTTAAATTGTAGAACCCCCATTTCAATGTATATGTTGAAGATAAGCGAATAAGGTGCTTGATCTCTTCCAGCTCGGATACCCATGACAATTGAGTTTGCTTGATACATCAAACACCAAATGCGGCTGAAAATTGAGAAACAAGCGCAAAATATATAATCGATAGATGGAAGATTTCCTTCATTCATATTCGTTATCTATTTTGATGATTTGATGTGTTGAATGTGATTGATTTATTCAATTATTAGAATTATTATTACTGTGATATTGTAAACATAAACAAAGTTATAATAGAGTTATAAAACATATGATTACTATTGTTTATAATTTTTTTTTATTTACAATTTTTTTCCATCGAGCGCTCCATCTTACGGATTTTCCATTGAATTTTTTTTCACCTCAAAGTTTTATAATTTTGAAATATAATTACATGTCAATTTTCTCATGAATCAAATATTGTTAAATTAACAATAATTTTTATAAAATGATTCCACATTTTTAATAATAAAAATAAAATTTTTTTCCATAATTCAAATGTTTATTCAATCGTGCTACAAAATTAATTTTACAATTAAATAGTCATCCTTAAATGTCATAAATGTCATCCTTTTTGCGTGATGTTTATCGCTTAACAACTCAAATGCATACATTTGTGCTTATACATTATTTTGTGCATTTTTTTCAATAAAAATCAAATACTTTTCAATGCTATGTTTTGCAAATATATTGTAAAAACTACTTGTAAGCCAACCTTTGCAAATAAAAAAATCAAAACGATTGTTCATACCTGTAATTTTATTTGTATCTCTTCTATTTCTTCAAATACAGTACTTGTCAAGGCAACCATTGAATTTCAAACAATCGTCAAATAATATATTCAAAAAATGGTTATATTTGAATGAAATTGCCATTTTTCGAAAGGTTCATTGTTAAACATTTGTATTGAAACAAATGATCGAATTTAAATTGATGATTGATTGTAAAAAAATTTGATTGATTAATAAAGTAATTAAAAATATATGAAAAAATATGGAATCTTTTATTCATTTCCATTTTTGCTGCTTTTTTAAAGAATAAAAATTTCTTTTTAATCAAATAAAATCATTAGTCAATCAATTTGTTGATAATTATTTTCTCTAAATTTAGATTATTGATTTATTTAAATTCAAATTCATTTTTTTATTTGAATCGATTAAAAAAAATCCTCAAAAATAATGTAAAAGGATTTGAAAATATACGTGTGGAAACCATTTTTCATCAATCACAGTAGTTCTTAATCTTTTTTTACTCGTAACCCCATTCTCAAATTTCTATCAACAACTCTATTCAAAAAAAAAAAAAAAAAAAAAACAGTTTATACCATCCGAGTTTATCATGCATAGTTTGAGAAACTAGGATCTAATAGTGCAGAGCTACATCAACCTTAAGCATTCGATTTTGTTGAAACATTCACATAATCACACATAGATTGTTTACATTCAAACTTGTAATCCTATCAAACAATTCAAATCGAAATTATTTTTGGTTGAATTTTATTATTAAAAAAAATGGAAACCATGGTTATTACATGCCAAATGATTCGTAAATTAGGTGAAGATTTAGACGACTTGCTAAGACAAGTAACACAATTGAAAGCAATGATTGATGCAACAAAAAGTGGTTCATCTAAATTGGCTGAATATGGACGAAAGATGATCGATTTTTATTGTAAAATAAAGACATTGATCGCAAAATTTAACGAGAAAAAAGAGATTTGTTGTACTCGAGAAGAATTGAAGAGTATCATTGGCATTGTCAGCCAAAAAATGCTTACGGCAAATTCATTAATGTATCATCTTATTTATGATGAAAAATTGGAATCAGATGAATATGTTATAATGCGTGACGAAGCTGTTCTTTTAAATATTACTATGAATGATTGCGATTTAAATTTTTTTGATTGAAATTTGATTTAATGTTTGATTTTACAATGTTTTATTTATAAATTTGATTATTTTTGAATAAATGTTTATCCGATTTGTATGAAGAAATTTTAATGAATTTTTAATTATGATAATTGTTTGATTGTTTATTTTAAATTTTTTTTTTGTACTTCGATATATGATTTCTCTATGATTCATAATACTTTTTTTTTGATACAACCAATGCTCTATTTTCAATAAAAGGCGTCATATATCACGTCAATTAAAGGAGTGAAATATGATAAAAATATAATTCAAAACATGCGCTCGAATATAATCATAGAAATTGAATTGAAAAGATTGATGCGTTTTGCAATAAACAAAATTTTGATTAAAATTGTAAAATCATTGACAAAAATTTATTGTTTATAATTTTTATTTAATAAAAAAATTTGAAATTTATTCAAAAAATATTATCAGACAAATTTGAAGCGATTTTTATACAGAAAAATTAAAAATTTAAAAATAATGGATCTCCATAAAAACGGCTGATCGTTCTTGTTGCTCGGCGAATATCCTCCAAACAGTTATCGATTAATTGGATGATGAAATGGAAATAATTTGCATATTGGTCAATATGTGGCCGCAACGTTGCAATAATAAATTCTATGATTTGTATTTCAATATAAAAACTAAAAAATTCAGGCCAAAAATATGGATTCCTTGGATTTAGAAGGCTCATTATCATTAAATGCACTTCTTGCGATATATGATTAAGTCGATTGAAAATCTCGAAAAGAAATAAAAATAATTCATGTCTCGATCGATGATGTTGATCCATTTTCGATATTCACTTTTGCTAAGTCAATGTTGAAGATCGTTGATTTATTCAATTATTTGGATTATTGTTGTGATTATTGTAAAAATAAACAAAGTTATAATAGAGAACATGTGTTTGTAATTGTTTATAATTTTTTTATTTACAATTTTTACTCTACTCCATCTTTCGGGTCTTTGATGAAAAAATTTTTATATGAATATTTCATTGTGTTATAAAGTCACATGTTTGTAATGTGTTTACATTATAATTTTTAATATTTATTAAAATTGATTTTTATTTTGTTTCAGTAATCAAAAAAGAATAATCAAAAAAATGGTTGTTTTATCTGTAGAGATCCGTCAAATCGGTGCAAAAATTGACGAAATCGTGCAAAAAGTACAAGAATTTGTTAGAAGAATTGAAACAATTATTAGTTCGCCTGTAGAAGATGGCAACAAAATGAAAGAGTATTTTTTTGAAATAAAATCATTGACCATAAAATTTTACATGAAAAAAAACATCGCTGCCCGATTTGATCATGAAGAATTACGAATCATCGTTTCTGAGGTTGATGATAAAATTTTGCCAGCCAATTTGTTGGTGGACCAAATTATGTATCACCAAAATTTGGAAACTCCAGAATTTTGTGAATTTCGAGATCGTGCATTGGCATTTTTCGGTACCCACCATTTCATAAATTTCTTGAACCGAATCTTTGGTGATTCAAATTAATTAAATTAATTAATTCAAATGTTGACACCACACCGATGTAATAATGAACAATAGTCATACATTCCATCACAGACATTTACATAAACATCGATTGAATATATCCATTGTTTTCACTTTTAATCATTGTGAATTTTCCATAATTGTCACACAATATATACTATTCATGATTCGCACACATTATACAAATTATACATTTTTATATGATGTCAGTTTAATGATTCACATGTTTAATTAATTTTCAATGCTGTATTATGACTCTTTTCCTGGTCATCAATCCAAGTACACATTTAATTAATAAAAATTAAACATTTTTTGTTTCTTTGTTCAATTGCGATCAATGACCAGCTGACTTGTTTGAAAAAAAATTGAAAATTGGACTTGTCACAAGCAAGAAATTGAATTTTTCCTGCAGAATTTTTCATATCTGTGATTGTTGTACCTGTTAATTTTTTTTGCCATAAGCAGAAAACTGATCATCCTCTACACTTTATATCTGTTTGTTAATGTGTTTCTGTTTAAATTTTTGAATTTATAGCAGTATATTTTGACTAATCATGTCTATTTTTTTGAATGAAATTTGATCAAATTCTCCATAATATCCAATTTATCAATATCATTACTTTTGAATAGATGTCTATCCATTGTTAATCAATACAATTGAATGATTGTTGAATATGATTATTATTGAATCGTTTCTTCTAATTTTTTTTACTCCGTCATTTTATTTCATTTCATTTTGCTCATCTCTTCGACGTGATCCGTTTATGATGCATCCTACTTTCTTACATATAGCCAAAGCTCTATTTTCAATAAAAGGCGTCATATTACGCCAATCTGAGGAGTTGAATAAAACAAAACTAATTAACCCTTTAAAACTCGAGCGGTGAGCATCACTCAGCATAAAATGTAAAGCAGCCACTCGATAGGCGCCCCTCAGTCACCATTTTACATTAGTGTGAAAAATCGTCGAGCTGCTGCCTCGCTTGCGCTGTAAATGCCTCGAATTCTAAGGGTTAAATTATTGAAAACATGCGCTCAAATTTAATCACTAAAATTGCAATTAAAATATGATGCGCTTTGCAACAAACAAAATTTAATTAATATTGCACATCACTAAATAGGTCGTTCGGAAAAATTAATGCTCAAATTTCGTCATTCATTATTCGAGATTAGAATCTGAGTTGGTGATCGCATAAAACATTTTTATTTTTATATTAAAAATTTTTTAAAAATTATTTTGTTTATGAAATTGAAAATTTTATTTAATTCAAACAACATTAATGTTTATGAATGAGTTGGCATGTGCATGAATGTGTTTAACCAAAAATTCTTTTTTTACAAAATTTTTTCATCAAATCGTTTGACAAGTCCAAGAAAAAACATGCAAAGACAAATTCAATTCAATCAGATATTTATGAATCACAAGAAAATTCAATAATAAAATCACGCATCAATTCCCACATTTGATGATATGTAACGGCATGACAAATTAATTTTCTACCATCCAACAATTTGCATGAATCTATTTTTGGACGTTGAGCTTTTAGACAATCGGTTTCAGCAAATTCAATCGTAGTACGATATTTCACGCCAGATACTACTTGATATTCAGCTTTCAATACTCTTTTGATACGATGTACAAAATCTGATTTAATTAAATAAACCATTTGTGGTTCAACACGTTTCAATGATTCCAATAGATAAATATTATTTGCATCTATTTGATGATATTCACCAACATTATGATGTTTTGCAAATATTTCAACCAAAAACAATGATATCAAAATAAATGAACATTTAATGAAGAATAATGATGAATTTAATATTAATTTTGCCATCGTTATGTTTTCACTTTTTATTTTATTATGTTTGATTTTTATTATCGTCAATGGAAAAATATTTAATCAATGATGAAGCTAAAATTTCAATGAAAATCTTTATATAAAATATTGTCTAGATGATAATTGTCAATTTATAAGAGAAAAAAAATGAAAATGAAAATTGAAATATTCTCAAGTGTTTACGTCTTTTTTATTTTCATCTAAAATCTCAATTGTTATTATTTTGATTACACACGAAAAATGATAATTGATCAAGGACAAATGGTACGTTTTGCTTGGCTTAAGCATAATTAAAAATTTCCAAAGGCTATAGCCTTAGATTTTTTTTGATTTTTCTCCGGCATTCAACAGTATTGGATTTTGGATGGAGCCTACGGCAGTTTTTTAATGTATCATAAATTTAAAATGGAAGCCGGTAACGAACCAATACGTTTTGACGTGCAGACAAAAAACAGTTTTAAACGTATTAATACGTCATTTTACACCTAGAGTTTATTGAATACCGGCTACATCATGCATAACTAATAAATTTTGGCCGGCTACAATAAGCAAATTTGTTTGAAACGCTGGTGACGTAGTATTACGCTTCGAAATTTAACACTGCCGAACGCAGCTGACGTAATATTACTTCAAACATTGCCTCAAATTTTTGCGAATTGCCCGATAATGTTAGAGGTGTTTTGTAATGCATTTTCTATGAAAAATAAAACTTTTCAATTGATTTTCAATGTGAGCCAATGTATTTTCTAAGAGAATTTCTACGTCCTTCTTTAAAATGTATTTGTAATGAGAATTTTTCAAAAATTTCCAAAGACTATAAATTTAAATTTAAATTTTTTAGATCTCCATGAATTTTTGAAGCATGATGAATAAATCGAGCGAATCGATCAATACACAAATAAAAAATAAAACCCGCCACATCGCAATTAAAATACATTTTTCTAATTAAATGGATGATTGTCGTGAAATCTCAAGATTGTTAGAGAAATTTCTGGAAAGATTGTTTGGGAGAAATCTTCCTGAAAACCACAGAAAGTTCCACGTGCTTCACCTATTCCTTTACAATTCCATTTCTTTGTTTTCTGTAAATTTCTAGAAATTTCCGCATTCATTTGATTTCATATAAAAACATTGTACATTCAATTGATGCAGATTGTTTTTGTTTAAATCGATGACACTTGATTCATGTTTAAACTTGACTATGTGGTGATTTTTAATTTTACTCAAAAATTAGCCACCTCATCACCATAGTAAAGGGTGTCATTGGAAAAGCATATATAAGAAGATGAAGAGCGATTTTTTTTTATTATTTAAATTTTTAAATAATAATTATTAATGATTAATAATGAATATTTTCGATATGAATCAATGTATGGGAGAATTTTATTTTCTTTCTAAAACTTTCAATTTTTTTTTGTCAAAAATCATAAATTATAATAATAATAATAGTAATATGTATTGTTTTGTTTTGTTTTGTTTGGTTTTTTTTCCTGTTAAATTTCAGTTTTCAAATATAAACATTGAATTATTATTTTTTATTTTTATTTTTTTTCAATTTGTCAAATTGTATCGAATAAATATGAGTCAATGTATCCAGTATATTCTCGATTGTATTTACTACAGTGTTGATTATTGAAACTAATTGTTAATCGTAAATCATTAACACAAAAAAAATTTAATCATTAATTTTTATGCATAGAAATTTAATTGATTAAAATTTGTTTTTTTGTTGTTTTGGTTTTTTTCTTTTTTTTTATTTTTGGAAATGAATAATCAAAATGTATGATAATTTAATTCAATGAATAATTTAATAATGCACCATTTTCCAATTAGGAGATGTTACAATGGATGAATGAATGAATGAATGAAACAAACAATATTTGTATTTATATTTTTGTAATGTGTAAGAATTGAATGAATTGCTTTTAATGAATGAACAATTGTTTTTGAAATGAACAAATGAAAATGTTTGATGAATAACCGAGAAAAAAAATGAAATAATCGATCAGTTACTAATTGATCGATTGAAGTCAATGAAACAAATCGAATAGCTGACTAGAATTTATATTTGAATGATTCTTTGATTTTGGTTGATTTAATTGACATGATTAATATGGTTGATTTTAATTTTTGGATCATTAAAACCATTTATGTTTTTCAAAAATCTCTTTACGATCAATGTTGTTTTTTGTTTTTTCCATTCATTCAATTCAATAATTTAATAGGTGATTTAATAGGCCAATCTTCAAGAAAAATCCAATGATCGTCGTGTTTCGAATGGTAGATTAGCTTTTTTCTCACGAATAGTACGATCTTGCATCTCATAGAATTGATTATTTTGTTGTTCAGCCAATTCAGTGATGGACATCTATGAAAAATTAAATATATTTTATGGTATAAAATGAAAAAGATTAATTTAAAGGATGATAAAAGGAACAAGGAAAATAGAACAAAGGACAATAATTAAAATAAAATTGGAACCCAAATTGAAGCTGAAAATTTCAATGGTAAATTTCCATTAAAAATAATCAATGAAATTAATCAGAAGCTGCTTTCGCTTAGCATCAACAAAAACAAAAAAGCATCGTTTGGCAATAGTTTAGCAATTGAATAATAATCAAACGAATATTGAGAATTAAATTCAGATTCGAATCGATTTGATTGATTTCAATTTTTATTTTTAAAAAAAAATTTATTCATTATTTTTCATTTGATAAAAACAACAACAACAACAGCAACAACAATGATAAATATTATTTATATAAATATTCATATTCCATCTATGAATTTTGTGTTGTTTCGTTTTGTATTATCTGTATTTTGTATTTTAACTTCTTCTTTATCCTTACTAATATTTATCATTACTATTTCTTATCTATCAATTCATTTTTTGTACCTGACCATTCTCACGTATTAGACGTATCAATACGTGTATTTTGCTAGTCATTCTTCATGTTATATGATATTTGTCATTTTTTTAAATGTGTGTGTATTTGTTAATCTGTATCATTGCTTGTCAATGTCTCTCAAATAATAAAGCGAACAAAAACAAATTATCAATTAATGATTATCGATTAATTTAATTTGAAATTCTACAAATTCTTCGATGTTTGGTTTTTTTTTAAATTATTCTGATTATCATTTTTATCGTGAGAGATGATGAAAAAATTTTTTTTTTCATCATCTTCATAATATCACATAACATGTGAATGAAATAAATAAATAAATATCTATTGTATTTATATGCGTGCCAATTGTGCAATAATCGATTGAATTGATTTTATAAAGCATTTATTGCACACGAGCATTATGCACATGTGGATACATCTTTTCGATGTAAATGATAGATTTAGAAAAATTTGAATTGAAATTTTATGAATTTTTTTTTTGAATTAATTTTTTAATGAATATTTATATAAATATATATATTTTTAATAATAGCAAACTTGTTTAAAATTCTAGAATAATTAATCAATTAATTTTTAAAATGGTCATCATTATTGATTTAAAAAAAAAAAGAGAAATGAATGGGTTTAAATATGTTTCAAATGATTTTTCGGGTGTATTTTTTTTTGTGTCGATTAAATGCAAAGTGTGAATCGTATGAAATGTTTTGATATTGGCAGCGAAAAAAAGAAAATTGATTAAAATTTTTCAGTTATAAATTATTAATTGTTATTCAATTATTTCATATTCTTCAATTCATAGATAGAATATTGAATTTTTTTTTATATATAAATAATTTCTTTTGAATTTAATAATTTAAATTTTAGATTAATTAATGATATAATTTTTCAAGAATATATAGAAATATATTTTTGATATATCAAGGAATTCATCACACACACGCAAACACACACATTGTACAATGATTTTTATTTTTTTTTTAAATTTTTTCTCTGATTATTATACTGGTGTCTCTAATGATGATGATGATGCGGCGTTTGTGGTTGCGGCTGCTGCTGCTGCTGCTGCTGCTGCATGTGTCGATGATTGTTGTTGTTGTTGCGATGATGATGATGATGATGACGCTGATGATGATGATGATGATGATGGCTGCTGTGATTGTGATAATAAACTGAGCTTATTGGTTGTCGATGATGCTAATCCATCGGATGTTTGTGAGTGATGCAAGTTTTGTTGTTGTTGTTGTTGTTGTTGTTGCTGTTGATGATGATGAGAATCTAATGATTTTGATGGAGGCATCGTTGTGTGTGAATGAACACTATTCAATGTATCATTATTAATTTTATCTGATTGTTGTGATTGTTGCTGAGATTGATTAATATTATCATTATTATCGTTATTATTATTATTATTATTATTAACAATAATATCATTAGATTTTGTTTTATTTGCATATACAACAGTATTAAGACTATTATCAGTTTTATCATCAAATTCATCCATCATATCACCTTCTAAGGCTTGTTCAGTTTCTGAACGTAATAATGCTTCGATCTGATCATCTTGTAAACCATCTAGATCAGTACTTTCGGCCGATTTTGGTAATCGTGGTTTAACATCATTTGTGCTTGTTGCGGCTGCCGACGATAATTGTTGCTGTTGTGGATGATGATGTTGATGATGATGATAATGATGATGATGATGATGTGAAATATTTGATTGTTGATGTATCGGTTTAGTAACTGTTGTAGTGATTGGACCACCACGTCCAAATCCTGTCGATGATGTCGATGATGGAAATAGATTCGAATAACTACCATAGCTACCTGCATCCATTGATAATGATTTCATTGCTGCAGCACGACGTAATATTGGTGAAGGTACTTTACGATCTATTCCACTGCGGAATGCATTTACCACCCGTATCTATTATTATTATTATTTTTTTCAATAAATTTTGAAATATTGTTGGAATATATCGAAGATGAAATTATATTTATATTATCCATGTCCATCATGATGATCAATAAGATTAAATTTCAGATGAATATTTTTTTTCGATGAAAATATTATGATTTGATGATTTTCGACGCACAAACACACACACATACAAATAATATTATGATGAATATTGACCATGAATTTTGAGATTTAATTTCAATTTTCCATCAAAGATTGAAAATACATTTCGAAGAAGATGATTTTGTGTATGCAAGTGAAGAATTTTTCATCGATAGAATTAGCATGAAAATAAAGCGGATTAAAAGTGAATAATTGAATAATAAAGGAAAAATGAAATAAAAGATGTGAGATAAGAAAGTTAGTTCATAGGATCAGGCGAAAGGAATTTATTTAAGTTAATTATTTTTTTATTATTTGAAATAAATTGGAAATTCATAGAAGTAGTAGAGGAAGAAGAAAAAGAAAAAAAATAAAAAATAAAATATTAGCCAAAGAAATCATAAAAGAAATTGAAATTATTAAATAAGATAATTGAATAATAATGATGCATCATATTTTAATGTTAATATTTGTTAATGTGTGTAATGTGTTTGTGTGTGTGTGTGTGTGTGTGTGTGTGTATGGGTGTAGGTATGTATGTATTTCGTTAAAGGGTAAAAAACCGAAAAGGTCAAGTGTTGCACATAGGGTTTTATTGATTGTTAGTTAATGATCAAAAAAAAAAGTATAACGGTGATGGGTAGAAAAAAAATAATAAAGAAGCAGAGTGAATATTAAAGCAAAGATAATGAATGAATATCGATGAGACGAATGAAACGAATCGTAAACATACATATTACGATGACAATTTCAAAGTGTTTGTATATGCAAAGGGTTAATAAAAAAGAAGAAGATTGGACAAAAATTTCAATTAATAATTAATGAATTAATAGACAGATAAAATAAAGATGATTAGTGACATTTTTTTTTCGTTAAATTAGAGGAAAAAAGAAAGCAATCGATTGAAAGAAAATATTGTGAAGAAGAAATTTAGCCACAATTGAAATTAAGATTGGATTGGCACACATAAGAAATATCAACAGATACGCACACACACACACACACACAAACAAACACACACACACATAATAGGCATTTATTTTGACATGAATATGATTCGGTTTTTTTTTCAATGTAAATATTTCCATTTGCATATTTTTTATTTTTTCAAAACATGGGACGTTATTATCATTAATTTAGAAGCGATTATTATCGTTTTTTTTAATAGTAATTATTTTCGGGCAATTTTATTTTATTTTATTTTATTTCATTTTTGATGTTTTGATGATCATTTGAAATTGGGCATTGATTATGGAGCGAAATTTTTATAATTGAAAAAAAATGGATTAAAAAAAAATTCAAGAATTAGTATTTTGCGAGATTAGAAAAAAAAATATTGTTAAAATTATAAATAAAATTAGTAATTAATATTTTAATTATTAGTAAAATTTGTCGCCAAATTATCAACAACAGCAACAACAATAATAATAATAATAATAATAGTAATAATATATCAATTCGATAATAGCAGCGGTAATTATTGAATAATTGAAAATTTATCAACTTATTCCCTGCTTTTCACTAGAATTGAATAGGGCAAAACTTTGCTATGAAAAAATTGAAAAATTATTATTCAATTGGTGATTAATTACAGTTGATTTAGCGCTCATTTAGAAATCGGTTATTTTAAAATGTTTAGTTCATCAACACGCGTACATACACATTCACACACACACACACACACACACATACAGACATAAATATGCTTAAGGCTTAAGCTCAATACGAAGATTTATGCAAAGAATTTAAAGAGATAGAAATTGATTAATCATTTTGACAACAACATTAATTGATAGCAGCAACAATAATGATTATTTTGAACATAAATCAAAGTAATTTTCTATTTAGAAAAAATGTCATTATTTATATTATCATCTTTATTCAATTGGTTTTTTGATTCATGATTTGAATTGTATCGGAATTGATGCACAAAGGAAAATTTGGGTAAATTTTTCAATGGTTGGTGATTGATGATGGGAATTCTTATTTTTTCATTTCTTTGAAATAAGATTTGAATGCATTTGTTTATTTGTTTCTTTTGAGTATTTTGAGCTGTATTTATTTGTTTATTTGAAATGTATAAATGTGAATGAATGAATGAATGGAAAATCAAATGTGAATGTATTGATGTAAAATAAACTGTTTGAATGATTAATTAATAAAAATTAATTAATTCTTACGCTTTGATCAAGAGCACTTTTACTATATGGAACTGGAAACAATCTTGTCATTTGATGATCACCGGATAACATCTTTGATTGATATTTTTTTTTTTTTTTTAATATTTTGATTTAATATTTTCATTTTGATTTTGAATTTTGAAATAAGAGAAAAAAAAATTGAAAATATTTATATTTATATTTTTATATAAACGATTTTTCTAAGAATAAAAAAAATTACAAAATGAATTTGAAATGAATTGTTGTTGATTGTTTTGTGGAAACTAAATTACAATTTTTTTTTTGAATTTTTTTTTCAAAAATTAAAAATGGAATGAAAATGGAGCAAAAAAATGATCTAAAATCAATCAGCATAAATATCAATTACATATGAAATATGAATGATTAAACACGACAAATAAACACAATTTCATGGTCAAAAATTGGCGCAAACACACACAAACACGCACACACACACACACACACACACACACACACACACGCAAGCAAATTCATATGTATATTTTTTTAATACAATAAAAAAAACGATTGACAAATACAGGATCAAAAAATTTTTATGGTCAAAATGATGGTCATCAAAAAAAATCAAAAAGCAAAACAAAAGGATCAGCAAAATTACAATTGATTAAAACATTCAATGGATGTGAACTATGATGATGATGAAGATGATTATCATTATTTATTATTGGAATGGATTTACAATGGTTTTTTCATTTCATTTTGAGTGATTGAATCAATCGAATTGATTTTGAGTGTAATTATTTATATTATTATTCACACAAAAGTTCAAACAGTACAAACAATACAATAACACACACATTGACAATACAAAACATGCAGTAAAATTGTCAAAATATTGACATGCACATAAAGTTTTTTTTAGCTATTGATAAACATTGAATTATAAAAAAAAATTGTGTACAATCAAATTCAATCAATTATCATACACAATAGTAATATTAATGATGATAATTTGTGAAAATTTATTGTTTTGAAAAAAAAATAATTTTTAAAACTTACCTTTTGGTTTCAAATTTGAATTTTTTTTTTGTATGTTTTTGAAATAATTATTTTAAAGAAATATGTTTGAATTATAATGTGTAAATATGTGTTTGTGTGTGTATTCACACGTATATGAGATCAAATCAATCGAATCGAATTGAATGAAAAAAAATTGAAATTTAAAATTTGAAATAAAATTTTTTCATAAATTAAATTCAAAACAACTAAATATCATGATTATCATTGACCATTCAATCATGACAAATGCATCAAGAAGCAAAAAAAAAAATAATCAAGCGTACAAGCACATTATTGATGCATCACACACACACACACACAAACACAGCGACGACCCACTTGATCTGAATTCTGATCATGATTTAAATTTATAATATAAATATTTTAAAAATGAAAAAAAAGAGCAACAAGTGAATATAAATATGGATAAGATGTGCTAGCTTATGTTATATGGAGCTATGTGGTGGGTATACACGGAAAAAAAATGAAAATAAATAAATAAACACCAACAACAACAACAACAATGATAGCGAATAGATTTGATGATAACAATCATCATTGGATTTAGCTTTTTCATGTTTTTTTAAGCCTAATTTAAAAAAATAAAAAATAAAAATTGAATTCTAAGAAATATATTCGATTCAATTGAAGCAGAAATATGAATTCCGATTCGTTTTGAGATTTGAAATTGAGTATTCCGCTTTAAAATGGAAGAGAAATGATAAGTAATAAATGAAAATTTAAAAAAAGCTTGATTAATTAGAGAAAATTGATTATTTAATGATTTTTCAATTGAATGAAAGAATCACAGAAAAATTTACCTGTTTTTCCATTTTGAATAGGAAGACAAATAAAATTTTAAAATTTTACTCATTATTTTACCTGTTTTGATTATTTTTCTGGTCAAAGAAATTATCAATCAATCAATCAATCAATTATCAAGGAATTGAAAATGAGAAAGAATTAAAAAAGTAAAAAAAAAAAAAGAATCACGGAAATTTGGTGGTCAAAGAGTTAAGATTAAAGATTGGAAAAGGAATTGGAATGGCATTGGAATGGTATATATTGGTACACTAAAGGTTTGGATTACAAAAATAAATATGAAAAAAAATATGTTCTATCGTTTTACAATTTATGGGAAAATAATGATCAAATGGCAAATAGAATCAAATTTAATTTACATCAATAATTTTTTTATCATCTTTACATTTATATTTTCATGTTTTATTATAATAATAATAATAATAATAGTAATTATTAATTATTCATTAATTAATTTATTCATAATTAATTATTATTTTTTCATTTTTTTTTTCATCTGGTCAAAGTATAAACTAATTATTTATATTTGAATTTTCAATTATTTAAAATACATTTGTTTATTTTATTTTATTTTTTTTTTCACACAAACAAAACACACATACAATTGGATTTTTGTATTTTTGTTTTTTTTTTTTTTTTTGGATAGTATATGACGAACACTCAGACAAACACACACACACACACACACAGACATTAGATTTTCACACATCAATTATACAAATTTGATTAATGTTTATGTTAATTAATTTGTATAATAATGAGCATTGAATAAATGAATGAATGAATGAATGAATAAATAATAGAAATTTTTACAAATTTTCAACAATTTAAAAAAAAATGAAATTATTATGCTTCTTCTATGCTTTTCAAATATGAATAAAGGTGTATGTACGTAGATGTGTGTTTGTAGTTTTTTATTTTGTTTTATTTTTATTTTTTGAACAACAAATTAATCGAAAATTTTTACTTTTGGTTGGAAGATCAAAATTTTCAAATGAATCATTTGTATGAACTTTGAATTTCAAAATAAACAAAAGGAACAACGAATAAAACGAAGACTAAAATTTCAGTGTAAACTTGATTCAACAATGATGAAACAAAAAATTATTAATGGAAAACAATAAAATAAATCAATCAATGTATTTTCATTTCGAGAGAAAGAGGAAAAAATGAATTTCAATAATTAATTGGTATCTGAATAGTAACAAAGTTTATAACAACAAATGAAGAAAATATGAGCAATTTTTCTTTCAATTCCAAGAATACAAATATCAAAGAATATAAGGAGATATTCTTGCATAGTTTTTCTTAGTCCATAGATTTATCGTTATATAAATCAATCAAGGGAGTGTTTGCATTCATTTGTTTTGTTTATTTTCTTATAATGTGTGCGTGTCAGTTTGTCCAGGAAAAAAAACGAAAAAAAAATTCTAAATTGACAATTCATTTTAGACGAATCATCAATCATACAAAATTGATTATTGCTTATTGAGAATATTTCTGATTAATTCAATAATTATTGAACTGAAATATTGAATAATTTACACGCAAACATTGAGGAAGAATTGATTAATGTATGTGTGTGTGTGTGTTTGTGTATGGAAGTATGAAAATTTCGAGGTTTTTAAATTCTTAGAAAAGAAACTGAGAAGAAGCATTATCATTTTTCACACATACACACGCATCGATCGATAACTAATGGGCAATGTATAATTTTTGATTATAATTACAATTAATTAAATTCAGATAATGAAATCGCAACTAAAAAAAAAATTTTTGAAAAATGAAGAAGAGATTAAAAGGTTCACAAGAGGCAATCATATCAATTCAAATCAATGAATTAATTAAAAGAAGAATATGGTTTTTCATTTGGAATTTTCGAATAGAAAATATTACAAAGTTAAACAAAAACAATTGAAAATAGAAAAAAAGGTTTTTTTTTAAATTTCAATTTTAAGTTAATTAGCCAATCAATCAATTGATTATAAATGATCAAAGAGGAGAGAGAGAGAGAGAGAGAGAAAAAATTGAATATCTGAAATTTGGAAAGAAGAATCAAAATTCAACAGTTTAAATTCGGAGCTGATTAAATCTGGAAAAATTCTTCATTTTTTTCAATAAATCAATCAATCATGTTTCATAAAATTGAAAATCATGATCTTTCATTGTTGCAATATTCATTTTTATTTCAATATTTTTTTTATTTTTTAATTTATTTTGATTTCAATTAAAGATGAATCACAAATAATCATGTCAAGTGTTTACAGGTATTTTTTTTTTCCTTAGAAGAAATATATGAAAACTTATCAATTCAGACAGCTAGAAAACAATTGATGATGATGATGATCATCATCATCAATGGCTCTTGAAAATTAGTCTTAATTTTTTTCTGAACTTTGTAATTGTTTTCTAAGAAAAATGATAATAATAATTATTGCTCAATTATTAATTAGTTTATGATTGATCATATTATTTTATTGCATCGATCAATTCAGATAAATATTGTTTATTGCTAATTGAATATGGAAAATATCAAAGTATTGAAATCGGTAATCAAGTATTGATTGGCTTTCTCTATCATTTTCCTCTCGAGTAATACATTGATTTTTTCAATTGAAAAAAATGAATTCAAAAATCAAAGAAATAATAATAATAATAATAAATAATAAATAAATTGATAAAAACAAAAATTTACACTCACAACACAAATGTTTTTCTTTTTTTTGGATCCATTAAAACATATTGTCTCTGTGTATATCTTTGGTGTACGTGGATGTTAATTGATAAATGTTAATTATCGTTTTTGAGAGGTTCTATCATTTTTTTTTACAGAGAAAATGGCAAAAATTAAAATCGTAATTGTAAAACATTCGTAACTTTTTTTGAATTTCTTTCATCGTTATTTTTTCAATTATTTCATCACATACAACTTGCAAATCATCATCATCATTTACTCCGATAATTGACAACGATAATCAATTATAAATCATTAATTATAATTCCTGTACAATTGCACAGTCAAAATAAAAATCACTTTTGAATTAATAATTTTTTTTTCTCAAATCATTATTGATTAGGCTTTTTTTTAGGTAAAATTAAATAAGATAATACTTATTATTGATTTGATTTTTGGAATATTTTTCTGTTTTTTTTTTGTTTTGTTTTTTGTTTATCATAATGAATAAGATTTTTTCATTCGTTGTCAAATAATTGTTTCATGTGGTGGATGATGATGATGATGATGATGATGATGACCATGTGTATGACCAATTGCATGATGATGATGATGATGATGATGATGTGAATGTATTCGTTTTGTTGATGCGATTGGTGTATCGGTTAACAGATGATAACCTTGTACTAATGGATTATTTATAGCTGATGATGATGATAATTTTCTTGCAGTTTGTTGCTGTGTTTTTGTTGTTGATGATGATGATGTTAACATATGATTTTTACCATCATCATCACCATCAAGGTTTTTATTTTTTTTATCATTATTATTATTGTTGTTGTTATTATCTTTATTATTATTATCAATATCACCGGTTGATGAATGTCGATGATAATGATGATGATGTGATTGATGGTGATGATGATGACGATGACGATCACTATCGACAACATTTTCACCACTTTCATAACGATAATGGTGATGATCACCACTTGATGGAGATCTTGATCGATGACTACGTGATGATCTTCTTGAACTTGATGCAACATCGATCATATGGGCAGAAGTTGGTGATAATGGTGCAATCGTTTTGGAAGAAACATGATGTGTCGACACTGTTGATGGTGATCGAGATCTAGAACGTGATCGTGAATGAGAATGACGACGATGATGTGAATAGGATTCATCCATATCTGGTATTCGTAGGTGTTGTTGACTACTTTTACGTGGACTAACTGGAACATAATCTAACAAAAACGAAAAAAAATGATGAAAAATTGGCATTATATGATTAATTTTTTCGAATATTTTTCTCAGATTTTTTTTTAGCAACGTGCAAAATTAATACAGACATTAGATTATGATGGAAAATGAGAATAAAAAAATTAGACAATTAGAATCAGTTTAAAAATGTGAAAATAAATGAAACAAAGCAACAGGCGAATCAATTTTTTTCATGTTCAATGGACAGAATGGCTTACTTTTCGATAATGATTGCTCCCGATACGATGATGATCGTCTTGAACGAGAATGATCATCATCATCGTCATCATAATATTTATTATGTTTATGATGATGACGGTGATGTCCACTTTCTGGTGAATATAATTTTTGTTCGAATTCATGTTGATGATGGCGATGATGATGATGATGATGATGATACGAGCTAGATCGTTGACGATCCGAATGTGATCGTCGAGCTGAATGATGATGGTGATGATGACCATGTGATGATGGTTGATGTGAATGATGTCGACCATGATGATGGTGATGGTGATGATAAGCAGAAGAATGACTACATCTTCTGCTGGTTTTGTGATGATGATGATGATGACGATGCGGTCGAATGGTATTGACAGCTGCATTTTCAGCGCTACTGCAACTTCCACTGCTGATACTAGCACTACCTGCCAGAATATTTGAATCACTCGAACAACAACTAGAACTTCGGCTTCTAGAAGTCGAACTATGGTGACGAATTTCAGGAATTATTGCAGTGGCAGCAGAACGAATACGGGTCGCCGGACTACTTGTACTGGAACGTGAACTACCATGACCAGAATATGGTGTTGAAATATGATAATATGCTTGTGCATTATCTTGTTCTAAAACTGATTGTGGTTGATGAATTGAACTAGTCGATGATAACATCGAATATGGCGCCGAACGTGAACGTTCTACTTGTAAACGTTGTTGTGATGCTGATCGATAGCGGTAAATGTTGCCTTCATTATCATCACCACTAACTAATGCTAATTGTTTTTGTTCATTTTCAGATACATTTTCCGCTTTATCGATACTTTCAATATTAGTAATAGGTGGTAATGTACCAGAAATATCCTTTTCAATTGGCACATTTATCGATTGATGTGAACGCAGCGTTTTATGTGGATTTAATGATCTTACGACCGTATACGTTACGATCGTACCAGGTACAGCCGATGGAATACCTGGCTGAATTGGTCCTATTGATTGTGGCTGTTGTTGTGTTGGTGGTATCATCATCATAACTGGTTTATTAATCGAAGACGGTGAAGATGATTTTGTTTTTGACGATTGTATTATTGTAGGCACAACTGGTTGTTGCTGTGAAGAGGCAGATTTATTCTTTGATTGCTGTTGATGATGATGTCGATTATGATGTTGATCGATTGATTGTACAACACCACCGGTTGCATTTAAATATTGACTATGACTACTTGATGTTGAATTATTATTACTATAAATTATTGATGGTAACATTTGTGTTGTGGTTGGTGCTGTTGTTGTCATCATCATTATTTCATTAATGTTTGTCATTGGAAATTGTGAACAACTACTACGTAATTGACTTGGATGTGAACGTGATGTACGTAAACAATTATGTAATGAATGACATGAACGTCGTTCTTCCATATCTTCTAATGTGGAACGAAATGCTCGTACAACCCTTAACTGATTTTTTATTTTGACACACGATTGATTGATTATTTCAATAATTTTTATAAAAAAAATCATTGATTGATTGATTAATTTATGTGTTTTTAGTAACGGAAATTTTTTTTTTTTTTTTTTGTACGATGGATTGATTGATTTTTGATATTGTTCATTATTGTTTGAAATTACAATGTTTTCATATATTTGAATACCAATGTAATGTATTTAAATTGTTATACGTGTTTAATGATGATATTTTTAAAAAATAGAATCACATTAATTAATTAAATCGGAAAAAAATTTTGGAAAAAAATTTGGATAAAACGAGGAATTGAAATTGATGGACGAATGAAAATAAAACGAAACCAAAATAATAATAAAAAAATGCAAATAAAATTAAACCAATTTTTGGGAATAATAAAAAAAAAATTAACCCAATTCACGTGATTAAATATTTTCAAATATTTAAAATTGATTGAATCCACATTTGATTTTGAACCAGAAAAAAAAATTTTGATTAATTTTTTTTTTGAAAAATCATTAATTAATTGATTGATCGAATCGAAATTGCGATAATAATAATGTTAATAATAAAAATATTCGGGTAAAAAATATATACGAATTTGAATCGAATATAGAATTCAATGTGAGTAAACAAAGAAAAAAAAATAAGAAAATTGGAATTGAATTGAATTGAATTTGCAATGGAATATATAAATGAATGATTGATTGATTGATAATAATTATATATATATATATGATCATATTAATAATAATCAATCAATCATCATGATCAATGAATGAATAAATTTATGAATTATTTGTATGTAAATGAAGTAACGAAAAAAAGAAAATTCAAAGGGTTAGTAATAATTATTTAAATTATTTTTTCGATTAATTATTTCAACATGAATTGAATTTTTGTATTTTGTGTATGTGAATTTGTTTGATTTTTTAGTCAAAATAGTTTTTTTAATTGTTTTTTTTTCAATTAGTAAATTAAATATGGTAAAAAAAAATAATTGTGATAATTCACACAACGCAATGCGCATCATTATTTTTTTTAAATTATGAATTTAATAAATAACCATACACACACACATTACACATTACACGTTACACATACACATACGAACACACACACACGAACGTACAAATATTTTGGTACATATCACACACCGATACAAACAAAAAAAAAAATAAAAAATAAAAGCACACAAAATGATATTTTTTTCAAATTAATAAAAACAAATGAATAAATGAAATAATAATAATAAAAAAACACACACACACACAAATTAATCGATTCCGGCACACATTTTTGGTTTGATAATAATTATTAATTTTTATAAAACAAAAATATTGAATAGGGATTATCAATTCGGTTGGTTTTCGTACGAAAAAAAAATAAATATTTTGGATGCAAATGCAAAAATAATTAGAAAAACAAAAACAAAAATAAAAATAAAAATTGAATTCAATTGTAAACAAAATAAATAAATTGAATATGAATAAATGAATATTAATAAATACATATCAATCGAGTTAGTATAGTGTGAGAGATAGAAAGATAGAAAAATATTGTTTTTAGTTTTAGTTTTTTTTTTGGTTATTTTCAAAAAAATGAAAAAAAAATTTGGATCAATTTCGGATCATAGAAAATTCATTGTTGGAAAATCATAATGATAAGATTATTATGATCCAATGATAATTATTTAAATTTTTAATAATAATTTATGGATTTATATAAATTTTTCATATATTTCAATCAAAACGAGATTTTCAATTGAACAAAAAAAATGTGATTTTAAATATTATTGATTATTGATATTAATATTATTCATATTATTATTATTATTATGATTTGTTTTATTAGTTTCGTATTATTTCATTATTTTTTAAATTTCAAGAAATTTTTTTTTTCGATTGTTGAGCAAAGAGAGGAAAAAAATCGATAGTTTAATTAAATTTGTCAATATGGAATTGATTTCAAACAAATTGATTCAATTTGCCATTTTCAATCATTGATTCAAGTGCAAATTTATATTTGAGTTCATTTAAATATATTTTTTTTTCAATATTTTAAATAAGAAAATAATGAAATAGTTTGTTTGTTCGTTTTTTTTTCAAAGTTAAACACGAATAAGAGAATATTCGATGTAAAAAAACACATTGATCAATTATTATTATGTTATATTTTAAGTTGATTTTAGTTTTGATTAGTGATTATAATTGATTATTCATCAATTAATTGAGTAGATTCAAGCAAAAAAAAAATGGAAATAAAAACATAATCATCCAGGCAATGGGAAAAAAAGAAATGAAATGATAAAATAAAAATGATAGAAATGACAGAAAAGTTCAAAAATTCAAGCAAAAATTTCAATCAATCAATCAAGCCAATGATCAATCAGTCATTATTATTATTAAGTGTTTGAGTGTGTGTGTGTGTGTGAGCAGATTATTGTACAGCATGTAATTTGCATAAACATGATCATATATAAAGCATTTAGCATATGAAAAGACATAAAGATCATAAAATTAAATTAAAATTAATTAATCAATTAATCAATCGAATGATTAAATCCATTGCAAAAACAATCAAAGAAAAAAGCATGAAATAAGAAAGCATCCAAAGAATAAACATGTATGTGAAAAGAAAAACAAACGTATTGTTTGAAAAAGTATTTTGTTCAAGTTTTGTGTGTGTGTGTGTTTTTGAAGGGTGATTTTTTTCATATATGATTGTGATGATATGATTCATAGTTCATTATTTTCGAATTTTAATGTAAATTTTTTGGATATTTTTTTTTCATCGAAAAGTTTTGAAAATAAATCAAAATTCAGTGCATCAAATGTAATTAAATATTTATGAGTATAAATGTGAATTTTTGTTTTCACAAATATATCGAATATTATATTAAAAATAATCACAGAAATTTTCATTTCGAATGATCGAATATTGAAACATATTGATATCAATCAATCAATTAATCAGTCAATCAATCACGTGTTTATGTGTAGATTTTTTTTTTTTTTTTTTTGATGAAATAATCAAATCAAAAATAATAATTGATAATGATTTGAAATTTCATTAATGGAAAAAATGTTTATATATTTTTTTTTTGTAGATTAAATATGAAATCATAATTAAAAAAATTAAAATTAAAATAAAATTAAAAAAACAAAAAAAAAAGCAATGAATGAAAATAAAATTAAAATTTAAAAGAATAAATTCGTTAAAACAAAGAAAAGAAAAGAAGAAAAATTAAAGTATCAAAGGATTTAAAATGAAATCAAAAATTTTTTTCCGATTTCAGGACAACAAGGATCATATGGTATATGATATTGATTCAATATTTGATTTGATTTGCATATTGAAAAGAGATTAAAAGAGAGAGAGAGAGAGATAGATAGAGAGATTATTATTGATGTAAAATGATTTGATAAAAGTGTTTTGTAATATTGATTAATGTTTTTTTTTTTTTTTTGAAGATTGTAAATTCCAAAAGCAAAATAGGGAAATGAAACAAAAAAGCAAATGGGAATCCAAATATGTTGTGTATGTTGATGTTGTTTTTGTTTGTTTTATTATATGAATTTTGTTTTTGATTATTGTTATTGTTGAGCAATCGAAGAAAGATAGAAAATGAATTTTTTTTCATTGAAAAAAAAATAGACAAGAAAAAAGAGAGAGAGAGAGAGACAAGAAAATAATGAAATATTATGAAATAATAATAATAATAATAATAAATCAATCAATGAATTAAAACTATGAAAAAAAATAGAATCAAAGGGTTTCAATATTTTTTTTTCAAGAATTTTTTTTTCTTCAAAGAATTATATTCTAACTGTTTTTCTTCTTTATTTTTTGAAATTTTATTTCAGAAAAATGCTGCTTAAATTTTCATTTTTCATTGAAAAAAAATGAAGAATCAAGAATAAAAATTCTAGCAAGCAACCGCATCAATCAATCAATCATTTATCATTTTGTTTGTTTGTTTGTTTGTTTGATTAATTCGAGGAATTTTTTTTCCTTTTTAAATCAATTTTTGTAAATATTGTAGTGTTTGCCTCTATTTTTTAAATCATTGATTTTTTTTTTATAAATAAATAAATATTTTTCATTAACATCAACGAAAAAAAGAAAAGAAAAAAAAATTAAAATAAAAATTAAGAAAAATAAAAATAAATTAAAAATCATATATTGAAACATACACATTTGAATTTTGAATACATGAAAAAAAAAACGTCAATACACAAGCACGCACACACACATACACACACAGACATTCACATTTTTTATCAATTTCAATTTTAGGACATGTTTTTTTTTTTGACAACAAACAAACTAAAAATTTAAAATTTGAAAATTTTCTTTTCTTTCAAATACAGAATCAATTTCACATTTACTTAATGTGAATGCATGGAATAAAATTCTACAAATAGAAATTGATTAGCAGCCGTAATAATTTTTTTCTTCGAACTATGATAATTATGATATAATGAGGATTATCAATAGAGAATTGATTCTTTATGCCTATTGATTTGATTAGAAGATTCGATATATCAAATTAATCATCTATCAACTATCGATCATCATTTTAATCTTAAGAAAAGTAAAATTTTTAAGTAAAAGAGTTAAGTGCAAATGTAATTTGCTATGATTGTTATTGCTAATGGCTTTAATTTTTTTTTCTCATTAATTTTTGGTGAATTTGTCAAGGTTATCGTACAGGTAAAAGGATTTTGTAATCAAAAAGGACATATCAAGTGTGCAAGACATTAAGTGATCAAGATTTGAAAAGAATAATTGCGCGTGTTAAGAGGTTTTCGTGTGTGTGGTGTGTGAGTAAATATGATTGAATGTATAAGTGTATGTTTATGTAGGTGTGCGTGTTAGCGTTTGCGAATAATTATTAATATAAATAAGAAAGATAATTGTTATGTGGTTAGTATGAAATAATAATATTAATGATAATAAATCAATCAATCAATCAATTAATTAAGATTATTCAAGGAAACATTTAAACAAAAGATAATAGATGGATTATGAAAATAATGGAGATATTATTTGAAAGTTATAAGGAAAGAATTGAATCAATCAATCAATCAATTAATCAATCAATCAATCAATCAGTGTAAAAGATTAGTTTTTGAAGCGATTTTTGTGAAAAAATTTTTTGTTTTTGTTTTCAAAGTGATTTGAATTAATTGTGATATTATTATTGTTAATTATATCTGATATTTTTATCATTTTTTTTTCATTGTGATTCAATGATGATTAAATGAAATTAATATTAGCTGAATTGATTATTACTTATTATTTTGCGAAGCGAATTGACAAATGATGAATTTTAAATAATTATCATTTGTCTATTCATTTTATTCGATCAATAAACGAACGAATCAAAATGGAAAGTCCATGCAAATTGAAACGATGATTATATCTGAATATTTTTCTTATAAATCGAGACCATACGTGAACAACAATGAAAAGCAGCAGCAGCAGCAGCAGCTGAATGTTTTTTCTTATTGAAAATTATTAGTGAAATCAACTGAGAATAATAAAGAATTCACTACTGAAAGCATGCAAATTTATGAACTAGAAAATTACATTGAAATTTTTCGGTTAAAATTTAAAAGTTAAAAATATTTTAAATTGAAATTTATTCATAATTTGAATATAAATAATTTATGACTTCATCATTTATATATAATAAGTATTATATCGTTATTACAGATCGAAGATAATGAATCAATTAATGTTTAATGAATGAATAAATTTTATTCAATATTTTTTCAAAGAAAAAAAAAGAACATAAAGCAATTGATCAAATATAAAGAATTATACTTGAAAGATAATAATTATACATGTTGTAAATGAAACTGATTAAATGTTAATTGATTACTTTTGGTTAAAGAGTATTTGATGCAAATAATTAATTATAATAATAATAATAGATAATAATAATAATAATAATAATTGATTAATCAATCGATTAATTAATTAATTAATTAATTAATTAATGTAAAGTTTATTATTATTTTTTTGTTAAAAAAAACCAGAGAAAATGAAAACATAAAATCATTGATATTAATCATTGATTTGATTGTTAAAATGAAAATGAATCGTATATTGTTATTTGTTAGCGTATTTGCAAATGTGTATTTAGTGTGTGTGTGTGTTGTGTTTCGTTTTTGTGAAAATTGTCTGATTAATTTAGAATAGAATTTGTGTGTGTGTATGTGTATGTTTATGTGGTTGTATTATTTTATTTTATTTTTTTTAATATCTTGTTAAGTGAAATTAATGATTTTAATTGATTAATTAATTGATAAATTTTCAAAGCATACATTCGAGACAAAGATATATATATTTAGAATATGAGTGAAAAGGGGAAATTTTATAGTGAAATGAACGAAAGGAAAACATGCAAAACATGAAAAAAAATTGAATGAAAATATCAAATCAAGAACCCAAGCAAAAATTAAATGAAATCAATCAACAAAAAAAAAAAAAAAACGAAATAAGGAAAATAATTCAATAGCAAGCATTAGTATTATTATAATTAATTGCATTTGATTATTAATTGTCAATGATAACTATTTATTTTTATTTTTATAAATTATTGAGTGAAATTTTAAAATTGTGCGTCAAATTTTCTGTTATTTATTGGCTAAAATCAAATTCAAATCATAAATATTATTATTTGAGCTAGTTTTTGCAGTTTGTTTGTGCTTTTTTGCGGCTATTTTTTTTTGAAATTTAATTTTTAAATTAATTCAATGAATACAGAGTGATCTCTGAAGAAAGAAAATATGTGCCATTCTCAATGGATTTGTTCCTTTTTTTTCACATTAATTGATTTTTTATGGCAAAGAATTTTTTCAAGTAATTCACAAGGATAAGATTAAGTATTATTTTATTTTATTTATTTTTTCGAAAATTCTTATCGAATTAAAATTAAAGTAAACTCACACTTCTTGCATACAACTATAGTAGAATTTATGAAACCATAAAGATTTTGATAGTAAAGAATAAAATTTGAAATGATATCGAATTTTTGAATTAATGAAAGAAAGCAAAAGAAAACTGATTCTGAAAACAAACAAAGATTCTGGAAAAAAAATGAATTCAGATAGAAAAAGAAGAAAAAGAAAAACATGAAAGGCCATTTTTGGGATTCAAGCCGGTCAATAAATATTTATATTGTTTGTTTATTTTTTCGGAAAAAAAATAACCGAAATTTGTTGTAAATATTCAAATAAATTGTAAATGATTCAATTAATTTGGGTTCAAATGAACCAAGAAGATAAAAGAAAGATTAGCAAAGGAAAGACTCATTTTTTTAAGCTGGGAAAAAATGATTTCAATTCAGCATTTTGGTCGTCTTTTTTTTTAAAAAATTTAACCGATAAAAGCAAAAATATATGTGAAGATGAATAATAGAAATATAATTTTGAAAAATACAAAACAACAACAACATCAACGAGCAAACAACTAAATGATTGGAGAAATAATAACTATAATTTCAAATAATAAGCAAACAAACAATCATAAAATATCTGTTAATAACATTTATAATAATTAATAGAATCTTATTGAAAATAATCTTAAATTCAATTTTTAGAAAATGATTGATTAATTTTTGTAAGATAATATTATTAGATTTAATCATAAGAATGATTTTTTAAACATTAATCAGTTTGATTAATTATATCATCATCATCATAATAATAATAATAATATCAGTAATAATATTAGAAATAACAATGAATATATATCAATAATAGAATTATAATTAGAAATTTTAATTTTACAACAATAATAATTTATGAGATTACGAGAAAAAATAGGCAGAAAGAGATAGATAGAGATATACAGAAAGAATTCAATGAGCAATAATTGAATTTGGAATTATCATTTTTGTTTTTCTTTCAATTAAAGTGATTACAAATCAAAGAATCGATCAAAAGATTGGTCAAAAAACTGACTTTGTGAATATATATAGATTCTGAGATCTCTTTATAATCTTAGATTTTTTTCAGCATCTAAGAAATAATATAAATTTTTATTGTTTGTTTGCATTAATAATTGACTTCATATTTTTTTTCTTTATTCGTATTTGTTTCGTAATTAAAATATTATATTCATCTTTAGTTTGTTTGTCTATGATTGATCAATCGAATCGATTTATCAAAATTGATCAATCAATTGAATATTAATAAATTTTTCGTAATGAAAAATTGAGAAAAATAATTTAAAAATTATTTCAAAATTATAATTTTACAAGGTTAGGGTTTTTTCGTTTCCAATTTTGTTTTTTTTTTCATTAATTTGACACAAATATAAGTAGAAAAAAATGATTGACTTTCATGCAAAATTGATAAACATGTAATGAAATAAACGAATGAATGGATAAAAAAAAAAACAGAAACATTTCAACTGATTAGGTTCTGATCGGTTCATTTTCCTGACCAATTATATTAATAATTGTCTCAAATCAAACATCAAAATCAAGCACTTTCATTCTCTCACTTTTATCATTAATTTATTTCTGTAAATTGATTGTATTTAAATAAGAAGATCAAAAATGAATGAACGAATGAATAACAAACAAAAAAATGAAACTTAAATTGAAAATTGTCAACGCGCTCCCTAAACAACAAAAAAAAACAAATGAGGGTGATTAATATGTGTATGGGTATGTCTGTGTATGTAAATAAATATTCCATTTAAATAAATAGATTTCAACACTTAACAAACAACAAAAAAAATCAAATCAAAACAAACAAAACAAAACAAAAATTAAAATCAAACCAAATAAAAGAAAAAATCTAAATAAAACTTTGAACACAAAAATCAAAATTAAATAAATCAAATCACTGTAAATTCTGAAATTTCGGTCATCAAAAACTATGGAAAGATTCTCCCAAAAAGATAATGAAGAATTCATCGTTAGCTTTCATCAAATGCCGGATCATTCGTATATGATTCAAATGATTTTGAAAAAAAAGATGTTTTGAAAAAATTAAAACAAAACAAAAAAAAATCAAATCAAATGAAATCAAAATAAAAATTATATGAGAAGCATTTTTCATATATGATTCATATATCAAATATGAATATGTATTCATTTTGTGTGTGTGTGTAAGCGTGTTTGTATACGTGTATGTGTAAATCATTGGTATATGTATGTGTGATCTATGATTGTTTTTAAATTTTTAGACAAAAAAAATATATATAAATTCACAGAAATGAATTCAAATCATCTAACATTTTCATCATCAGCATTATTATTATTATTATCATCAATATTTTGATCTAAATTGTTCAATTGTTTATCATCATCATCATCATTATCAATCATATTAGATTTAGATTTATCATTCATCATCTTTAATACTGTTTTATTATCACTATTATTATTATTATTATTATTATTATCTATTTTTGATTTTGTTCGTATCGATGATGATGATGATGTTATGATTGTTGTTGATGATGATGATAATGAACTAGAATCATGATCATTATTGATTGATGACATTTTTGATGATCGTTTTTGTTGTTGTTGTTGTTGTTTTTGCTGATGATGTTCAAATTTACTTTCTGGTATTGGTGATAATGGTATCATTATGCTACCAATACCAGCTATATTTTTATTATCAATGATTGTTGTTGTTGTTGTAGTTTTTGTTCCCTTCACTAAACCTAATGGATCATCTTTTACGGAATGTGCATTATCATCTTTAGAATTATTTAATATGATTAGATTATCTAATTGTGAATTTTGGCCTTTCACTTGTGTAATGATTGTTGTGGTAGTAGTTGTAGTGAATCCTGATTTTTGTTTTTGTTGCGTTTCATTGTTTGTATCTGATTGTTTTTGTCCAATCATTGTTTGATCGGATCGATTATCAATTTGCGGTTTTGCCGTATTATCTACAGTTTGATCGCCTAACATACTATCTGATTGTGAACATTGTTGTTGCTGGTGATTGTGATGGGAATGGTGTTGTTGCTCAATAGTAATTGTGCCGGTCGCTGTTGTGGTTGTGGAAGCTGAAGGCATATTACTTCCTGCTGTACCGGCTGCAGCAGCAGCCGCAGCGGCCAATGCACCAGCGATAGCGCCAGCAGCGGCCGTACCACTCGTTACCGCAGCCAAACCAGCACTTGTTGTTGGCGATGTTGGCGAACCGAGGCTCGCTCTTTTTAGCGACAGCTGCTGCGACACGGTGCTGTTATGCAACTGAATCAGGCATACCTGAGTCTGCAGACGTGTTAATCCTCGAATCCATAATATTTGGCCAGTTCTTTTCACGTCTTGCGATAGCGAACCAGATGAACCATCTTCGACCAATGAACTGGCTGCATCGATCATCTCTTCTGGTGGTCCACTGCCCCATGAAAATTGTTTCGGTATCCGTTTGGTCGGAATCGTTGTAATCAATTGTCCCCATACTAAAACGCCGACACCAAAAAATATACACCAAGCCCATTGCTCCAATGTCAACGAAGCTGTGCTAAATGGTCGACCGCCGAATTGGACGATAATTACCTGTAATAAAAAAAATGAATTTGTTTCGATCATAATAAAAATCAATCAGAATCAACACATACTTGAGCAAAGGCAGTGAGAAAAAGGATTCCGTAGAAAATGGGATTGGTGAATAGGCCTTCGAAAATATTTCGTTCGCCATGAATTTTTCTTGAATTAATCTCATTGAATAATGTCATCATAACAAAAGTATTAAAAATGATTGTAAAATGTTGCGTTGGTAGTGCATTCAATTCAGCACCAAGACCAGAATCGATATCAAAAAATCGATGACCTACAAATCGACAAATTAATTTACATCATTTAAAACAGTGATTCCCAAACTGGGCGATATCGCCCGCCAATAAGCGATTTAGGAATCAATGTTTTAAATTAATAAAATTGAAAAATTATAAGAAAACTTACCGGCAAACAATAGGAAGAATATGACGGTCAATTGATAGATGGCATGTCCGATAATGTTTTTCATCATGGTACGCGAAATTAATGGTTTTGTACGACCATATGGTTTACGTGTAAGTAAATCGGTGGTTGGCAATTCAGTGGCCAATGCTAATGATGCCAATGTGTCCATGATTAAATTAACCCATAACATTTGTACAGCTTTCAAAGGACTATCCTGTTATGTAAATCAATGAAACAATAGCATTTTCATAATTTAAAATTTTTAATCCAAAACAAACCTCAATGGCACACGCTCCAACAAAGGCAACAATAACAGCAACAACGTTGACAGTCAATTGAAATTGTAAAAATTTTGCAATTGAATCATAAACATTACGACCCCACATTACAGCTTTGACTATGCTAGAGAAATTATCATCAGTAAGTATAATATCTGATGCTTCTTTAGCCACATCAGTACCAGCGATACCCATTGCAAAACCGACATCTGCTTTTTTCAATGCTGGACCATCATTAGTACCATCACCAGTGACAGCAACAACTTCACGATTTGGATTGAGCTTCGATTCAATAATGTGTTTGACTAACACATATTTATCGGACGGTGATGAACGGGCAAGAACACGTAAACGTGGCCATATTTTATCGAATAATTCTTGTCTGACTTCACCACGTGCATCGCGAATACGTTTATTAAATTCTTTACCTTCAAGTATAAGAAAATCTTCACCCGGTTTTACAATACCACATTTTGTTGCAATCGATCTAGCTGTATTGACATTGTCACCAGTTACCATTCGTACAGTGATACCAGCTTGTTGACATTTACGGATCGCATCAGGTACCTATTTAATATTTGAAAAAAAATAAAATTAGAATTTTTTAAAATAATTTATATGTTAAGGTAATATGAATTTAGAGCAAAGGATGGCGCCTAATTTGTAGCTTTATTTCATTTGAATGTAAAATTTTTGTGCTAAAAAAATCTGAAACAACTTTCAATAAAAGAACAGCTATATATGAATAAATAAATGGAAATCGTTAATGGAAAATAGAGAAATAATAGATCCCATCATTCTGATCATATATTGCTCTGTGTTTGTTCATTTATATTCATTTATAAACATAATAGAATGAACAAAATACAATTTGACAACGAAGACGCAACCGGTAAGTTATCAGATGTCAAAATGAAATTTGCCGATTGATCAATGAAAAAAAAAGCTTTTCTATATATATTATCCTAAGTAAAAAAGTGACGAATAATTGACGTCATTGAATTTATAAAATAATAATAATAAATGATTGTAATAATAGACATTTGTCATTGAAAAACAATAATTTGTTTTGAAATTTCCTTTTCTATTAATTTAATAATATAAATAAATTAAAAAGCTTTTAAACATACCTCAGGTCTAACTGGATCTTCAATGCCTACAATCGCTAAACATGTTAGCCGTGATTGAATATAATCTTCATCATCCCAATTAGGTTCACTATCAATTTGCATTTCATTAGCTGATGATGGTTTACGACGAACAAAATCTTTGTATGCAATACCGATTGTACGCAAACCATCCGATGCCATTGGTTCGATTACATTTTTAATCAATTTTTCTTGTTCCTCTTTAGGAAAACGTAATAATGTACCATCTTTGCCAAATATAAACATGCATCGTTTCATAATGATTTCGGAAGCTCCCTACAAGCGAATAAATACAAGGAAAAATTTCATAATTAGAAATATTTTGCAACAAAAATCCAATTTGATGTTGACTTACTTTAGTGAACACGCGATAACCTTCATTATTTGGTAACTGTATAACGGTTGACATTGATTTACGGACTGAATTAAATGTATAAACTTTGTATAATTTTTCTTCAGGCATACGATCACGTAATATTTGATAATCTTTGCCTAAATCCAATACAAAACCAAGAAGGGCACATTCAGTTTTGTTACCAATCTGTTTCGGATTATCACCAGGATTATCAGGAGGCTAATTGTTTGTAATATTAAAAATAAAATAAATTAATGATCGGAATGAAACAATCATTGTTCAATTGAAAAACAAAACAAATAAATAATTATACCATTATTCGTGTTGTATATGCACTATTATATGATATTCCTTCAATCAATGTTGTGGAAATGTTGGCAGGTAATTGTTCAAATTTAGGAATCTGTTTATAATGAACACCACAACAATAACATTGTACGGCTGTCATACGATTTGTTGTTAATGTGCCGGTTTTATCTGAGCAAATAGCCGTAGCATTACCCATTGTTTCGCAAGCATCTAAATGACGAACCAGATTATTGTCATGCATCATTTTCTAGACAAACAAATGAAACAAACAAACAAAACAAAACAATAATAATTATTAATTTGAAAATCAAAAACAAATCTATCAAATAATTAATGATTAATAATAACATACTTTGACTGAATAGGCTAAAGCCAATGTAACAGCCAATGGAAGACCTTCAGGCACAGCAACAACAAGTACAGTGACGCCAATAATAACAAATTTGACAAAATATTGCATATACATCATTTTGAATCGTTTATTTTGAATAACAAATTTCTTGATCACAAAACGTAATATTAATATGACAACAGTTAAAACTGCGATGGCCGATCCTTTGAAATTGTAAATGGATAGAAAAATCATTAGTCAATATTATCAATTATGATTGGTAAATGTCCATAAGAACAAATACATACCACCGTAACCGATTTGGATGGCTAATTTGGTTAGTTTTGCTTGTAACACAGATTTTTCTTTACGAGGATTCGTTGTTTCATCATCTTGTCGAGATTTACGATGATCACTATCGGTTAATGCTGAATCAGTTAATATACCACTACCGGCACTTTCAACCGATCTAATACCGCCACCAACATCTGCACCATGTTGTGGTACACCCATTGATGGTCCAATAGCATTCATAGTCATCATATTTGATGGATGTGAATTTCCGCCTGGAGGAACTCCAGCTTCACCTGCTTCTTCATCAGCCGATACAATGCTCTTCTTTTTTCTTTTCTTTTTAGCCTCTGTATTTGGTGATAAAATATTGAATAATTATTTTCGATTAATAGAAAATCATTCAATCAATTTTGTACCTTTTTTCGCTCTCTTTTTCTGTTCATCATCTTCAGTTTGAGCGGCACCCAAAAGAGCAAATATGATTCCAGCTTGTGAATTGATGCCGACAGCAGTGACAACCATACGGCCGCTACCCTCCATCACATGTGTTCCGGAGAACAATGTTGGATCATAATCAAGACCTTTCTTCACATGATCAGATTCACCGGTCAAAGATGATTCATCCACTTTAAGATCATTGCTTTGAATAATAATGCCATCAGCTGGCAATAAATCGCCATATTTAACCTGACAGATATCGCCGACAACCAAATCGGACACAAGCAATTGAATCACTTCACCATTGCGAATGACGGAGAATTTATGCTCGTGTTCGATGCGACTTTGTAGGCCACGAAACTGGCGTTCTTTTGTATAATCATTGAAGGCAGTGACTAAGACAACAATGATCACGGAGACCAAAATGGCAGCACCTTCGATCCAACCAGCTTCACTTTCTTCTTGTAATGGGCCACCTAAATTATTTAAGCATTGATGAAACAATGGAGAATAATTTCAAATTTCAATTTGACCCTTGATAACTTACCGGTTGAGTCTTCGTCATCACTGCCATCAGGAGGCTTATAGAAGGCAAGTGCCAACGAAATAATGGCAGCAACTTCGAGAATAATCAACGTAACATCTTGTAATGCTTCCCAGACCAATTGCAAAAATGTTTTTGGTGGTTTCGGAGGTATCACATTGGCACCAAAAACTTGTTTTCTTAATTCAAGATCTTGTGGATTACCGCTAAGACCTTCATTTTGTGATGTTCGTAATTTTTGACATAAATTCTGTACGCCACCATATTTTTGATGTATTTTTGCTATTGTTTCATGTCCACGGCTGTCCATTAATTCTCTTAATTCCAATACTGATATATCAAAAGGATTATTGACACCGGTGCCACCACCACCACCACCGCCAATACTTGTTCTTGTTGTAGTCATTTTGTATTACTTAATTGTATCGATTTTTTGATTTAATAATTTGAAAAAATTTCAATTTAAAACAGAAAAAAACGAATAATAATAATAATAATAACAGCAATAAATATAGATAGTAATAATTGATTGAAAGTTGAATTATAATTCGATCGATTAATATTAATAATTATAATAATTTAAATTTTGATAACAATAATAATAATTTACATTAAGTATGAAGTAATGAATGGCGAATGATTTTAGATTGATTAAACAATAGATTATATTACGCCAATCATTTGATGGATTAATGTTGGATAAAGACTGTCAAAAAAAAATTGGAGAATTGATGAAATGAAGAATGAAAATTAGATGAAAATTGATGAATTTTTTCTATGAAAAATTAAAGATGATCAAATAGACAAATAATGGTGATAAAATATATATTTGATGATGACAATAATGAGGATGATAATAACAGAAAAAAAATCAAAGAAAAACAAAACAAATTATGGCTTTACTTCAGGATAAGGTTGGTAAGTCGATGTTGCATCATTAGTTCAATTTTCATTTGTCTATTTGATGAAGAATTAATCCAAGAAAGTATCAAGACTTGGAACTATGACTTTATTCAAATTTCTCGTAGAAAAATTTCGATGATTTTGAAGAATTTGAGTTGATTGAAATTTAATTTAGAAACAACAGATGAACATCAACAATGAATGAATGAATGAACCGAAAAATAATTATCAAAATAAAACAAAAAAAAAACAAACAGAAACAAATACAAACACACGTATAAAAATTTGATGAAATGAATTTTGTACACACACAGATACACAAATACAAACACAAACAAACAAACACACACAGATACAAATATATAATAAACGATGAACAAACGTATTGATGAAGAATCGTAAGAATTTTCTAAAATAAAATTGAACTTAACTGAACAAAACCCGTAAAAAAAATGAAACGAAACCAAAGAATAAACACGATGAAAAATGAACCGAAAACCAAAACAAAAAAAACAAAAAACAAAATCGAAAAATTTCTTTGAAATTGTTCAAAATTGATTCACAATTATTGTTATTATTGTCACTGAAACACCATCAATGTCTGCGATTGGCTTTGCAAAGGTTTCAGTGTTTTGTTTTTTTCTGTTTTTTTTGTTTGTTTGTTTTGTTTTTGTTTTTGTTTTTTGATAAATTCAAATTTCCAAATTTCAAATTTCAATTGAAATTATATGGAAAAATTCCTCTTGGAATTTTGTCAAGAAAAATCATGGAAATTATTTGATTCCATTTTTGTTTTGTTTCGTTGATTTCATCATTATTTTGATTTGAATTTATTCATTTTGATTCAAAATTCAAGTAGTCATATTGAAGATTGATCATTATTTAAAAGGGTAGACAAAAGTGTGATTAAGCTGTGGCTGTTTACGTGTTGTTGATTGTTGATGGTTGTTTTGGTTTTTTTTTTGCACAGATAATTTTTCAATGTTTATCAACATTATTCATACCAACATTCATGATAGATGATATTCGATGATCGTAAATGAATTCATCAATAAATCTGTAATGAAATTTAGAAGATATGAAAAATGAAAAAATTTTAAAATGTTTTCAAATTAAATTTGATTTAATTTAAATTTAAATTGATTTTTATAAAAATAAATCACAGATATCACATGGCAAAACAAAGTTAAATGATTAAAAAAAACAATGTCATGAACGATTGAATTTGAAAATTTAAATTTAAATAAATAAATAAATAAATAAACAAAAACAATTTCGAAAAAATAAATAATTAAACAAATGACTGAATAATTAATGATCAACTAATTAAAACAAAAATTGGTTTCAAATTATTAATATTCACAGAGATATATGATGTCAACATATGATTCAATTTCAATTTTTTTTTAAATTTTTTAAAATTTACAAATTTTTCAAATGATTTCTCAAATTAATCAAAAACAATTTGAAATGATTTCATTTATTTTTAATCGTTTCTTTGGTGATTTTGATATGTCATTTTGAAATCAATGGTTCATTTTTTTTCATGGTTTATTCATCATCATCATCATCTTCAATGTTATTAAATTTTACCATGTTTATTTATGTACGAAAAAAAAAATGAAGAAGAAAATGGAAAAAAGTGGTCATAACACAATTATTATTATTAGTTTTCATTCCATCATTCATTCGTTCAGTCAAACTTTAGTGTTAGGTAGTGGTCGAATTTGCTTGTATATGTTCGGTTCGGCTGAAAAAAAAAAAACATTGAAAAACAAGCTTGTTTTCAATATATTATTTGTTATTTCAATATATTTTCGCCTGTCATTTAATTGTTATTGAATCATTCATTATTATTATTATTATTCAATAAAAAAAAAATTTGTAAATATTACTCTTTTTCATTTCAATCATTCATTCATTTTTTTTGTGGTTGGTTGTTTGTTTGTTTGTTTGTTTGTTGTTGATCATCATGAATATTTTTTCATTTATTCTCAATTTTTTTTTTACAGATATCTTTATGCTAAAATTCAGCTAGCAGATTATAAATTTTCTTTTTTGCATAATGTTTATTAATTTTTATTTCTGTTCAATGAAACAATAAAAACATTGGTCAAAATATGAACACATGTGAACCGTAGACAAATGAACACATGAAATTAATTATAAATGCAAACATGGTACTGAAATGAAATTGAAATAAAATGTATTCATATTTTGCCGATTTTTCGGTCACCAGATGAAAAATGAAAAATTCAAGTAAAATGGAAATATTTTCACTTGAAAATATAAAAAAATTGAAATTGAAAATTTCAATTACAAATTACTAATTACAAATGATGATGATGAAAATATGCAAACCATGTACGCATACACACTTAAATAACACACACACACACACACACACACTGATAATAAAACACACTAAAAACATTCAGACATAAGATATTACACAGAGACAGACATAGACACATTTCTTTGAAATGACTAATAATAATAATAATAAAAGTAATAATGATAATGTAATGACATAAATACTCATATATATTTATGTTTGTAGCTATTATTATTATTATTTATATTCATTCATTCATTCATTCATTCATATATATTACATTATGTTGAGAATATATTTTTAGAAATGAATGAAAAAAAAAAAGATTGAGAATTGAAAATTTAACATTTATGAGCATATTGAAAAACATTGAAAATGAAAACAAATAATAATAATAAAAATGGTAAATGAAGGTGAAATTTGAATATGAGAAAAAAAATGAAAAAATATAAAATTTTTTAATGGAAAATTAAAAATTGAAAATTTTTTCATTTGAATAATAATATTTAAATGTCTTTGAATCATTCAAATGTTTATTTTTCAATTTTTTAGGATAATAATAATAATAATAATAATGATATTTTTTTTCAAATATACACAGGAAAATATTAATGATATTTGAACTTTGCTAGTATTTTGCTTACATTTACATTGATAATTATTGTCAAACAATGCTGAATATATGTTCGAAAAAAATTCAAAAAAAAAATGTTTCTAAAAATTTTCAGTGATTGATTGATGAAACACCAGGAGTAGAAAAGAGTTGAAAATTGAAAGAAAATTCGTTCTGAAACATTGTTTTGACGGAAATTATTGTTATTATTATTTTTGAAAGGGTTTATTTTCTTTCTTTTGTTAAAAAAATGTTTGATTGAAATTTCAAATTACTGAAAGAATTTGAAAGGTTTATTTGACATTTTCATGATTTTCTACATTAATATTTACGCAGAAATTTCGTTGTTTCATTTTTCTTCGTTCTGAGAATTTGTTTCAAATATATAAAAGACTTGTCAGATTTTTTTTCAGAGAATGTCAATTTTTTAATTAAAACAAAAAAAATAATAAGAGAATGAACATTGTACAATGTGTTTCATTCATTCAAGTTTCATTCAATCCTTTTATTCAAATTTGTTTTGTCAATGATATGTAAAATTTGTTACCAGAAAATAGTGCTCGGTAATTCATTGGTTTATTCATTGTATTACAATGATAATAACAATATCGATTAAATTTCATTGTTATTTTCCTAATTTTTATTTGAAATATTCTAAATTTACGACGAAAATTGTTTCAATCGATTTCGATGTATTTTTGGTCTGAATTTTTCAAATAAAGACAATAAACATTGGACTGTAATTAAAATTTTACGAGAAATTTTTCCAATCAAAATTTTCAGGCTAAAATTTAGTTCAACGAAAATATACAAAAATCTGAAATTTATTCCTAAAATAGATTCAAATTTCAATGGAAATAATGGTTCCCCTTTGAATACAATAATTATTTTAATCGAAAATGACAATTGAAAAAAAAAAATAAAAATAAAATTCAATCAATGTAATACAAGAGATAAAGATAGAAATAAAGGTATAAAAATAATGAATGAATAAATGAATAAACAATCAGTTAAACAAATGAATAAATAAATCAATTAAAAACAGCAATTAAACATTGAAACAAATTATACAAATTGAATACAAATTCAATATCGATATAAATAATTGTATATTGCAAATTTTTCCATAGATGATGTGCATAGCATAATTATCAAAATTATAATTATTATTTCCTTGATTATTTAATTAATCAAATTATTTTCATTATCGAAACAAATTTTTATATTTATTCATATGTATTAGATGCATGCATACACACATGGAAACATCTAAACACAAACACCTAAACACACTGAAGCATAACCTGAAACACAGAGAATATCAAAGGAAAATAAGGCATCAGATTTCAGATTATTTATTCATTGATATTTTTATTTATTTTGTCGATAAAAATATCCTCGTAATCGATATTAATGATATAAATTGATATAAGTAAAAAAGAATAACGACCAAAAAAAAAAAACAGATGTCAAATCGAAAATCATTATATCACATTTATAATCAAATGAAATATTGATTTGAAATTATTTATTAATCATTTGTGTTAAACACCAATCCAGGTTATTTTTATTTTTTGTTCAATATTTTTTTTTGTCTCTCGAAAATGTGTGAATTCAAAATATATTATAATATGAAATGTATAAATAAATATATCAGTAGTAGTAGTAGTAGCAGCAGCAGCAGCAAATTTCATCTAAAATTGCACAAAAAATTCATATATATTCAAATAAAATATATTCAAAGTTGTCCAATAAGTTTGCCACTACTATATCAATAGAAATAAATGCTGAAATTTGACAAAAACTTTTTGGACAACTCAATAATTTTTATACTAATATTTAATGTTTCTCAAACTACACCATAATAATATATGACATTCGCACATGTATACACGAGTTTATATTGAATTTGTATACATATAAATACACAAAATTAATACAGAATTTCAAAAAAAAAACACTTTTAAAATTCTGAATCCGATATTCTTAAGATTTTTCTTTTCTTTTCTTTTTTCGGTCGAAATATTTGGTTCATTATCAAATATACATTGATATATATGAAAATATAACTCATGAAAGTTATCTATCAATAGTAAATGATGATAATGATAATAAATTTTATAATGGGAATCTGTGTGTGTGTGTGTGTGTGTGTGTAAGGAGAAATAGACTTAAGGGAAAAAAAGATTCATTTTCATTTTAAATTTTCAAAAAGTTTTGAAATAATAATAATAATCGAAGAAAAGAAATTTCTAAATTTAAGGTCCTTGACAAAACAAAAATTCTATAGCAACTGGAGAATTCTGTGTATTTCGGGTATATATGACAACAACCTACAACGACAGCAACACCGACAACAATCAGTGACATTGTAAAGCATTGAATAACATTTTTTTTTTTTTTGACTAACGATAATGGAAATAATAACGATATAATGTGGTGTAAAATGTTTTATCGCATAAAGGTTTTTTCGCTTTGTGCTTTATTTTTATTTTCTTTGTGCTTAATGTTTGTTTAACTTTTATTTTATTGAAAATAAATAAAACAAGATAATATCATAAATATTGAATAGAATAATGCATTTCTGCTGTTGTTGTTGCTTAAGATTCTCAATTCTAAAAATAATTTTGTCATATGGCAATCCAGGTTGTTTGGATTCTTGATTCTTGTAGATTTTTGAGAGAGATAAGATATAAAGAGGATGAGAGACAATACAGGGATATTCTAAAGAGAAAGTAAACAAAATATCTTCTCCGTAGGTTATCTACAATTGAATCCAGATATGTCATGTGAAAATTCAAATTGAAAATCAATGTAAATAAACCATATTCAAAATAATAATTTAAATAAGATTCATATTTGATTCAATATTTTTCTGATGGGGAATAAAACTTTGAATAAAAATTCAAATTTTTTTTTTTGATAGCAAACCACACATAAACAATCAATATTATGCCGATTGAAATCAACAAAAAAAAATTATTTTATTTTATTTTTATTTTTCTTAAAATGATTATTTTTCCAATAATTATTTGTTCAATATTTTTCAATTTTGTTCAGCGACAATTTTGGTATATACATACACAAATTCATATATTACACACTGTTTTCGAATTATTTTATAAATATTTATTTTTGGAAATAAAGGGATATGATTCGATAAAATTACAATGATTTAATTGATAATTAACTTCATCACAATATTAAAAACAATTCATATTAAAAAAAACAAACAATACTCGAGAACAAATCTTTGACAATTTTTACAAAACACTTATCATAACATGCCTGCAAGACAAAATCACTTCATCAATTTATATACATTTTCAATCACAACTTTTTTCATGCAAAGATAGCCACCTCATGTCTAATAGCAAAGTAATGTTCAAAATTCGTATCATTGTCATCATTCCTCCCCTCTCTTTTGGAGCTCCAACGGAGCAATCTTCTGTGCTGCACGTTCAATAACTTTGCCATCAACGTTAACCTTGTATGTTCGTATTGTTCCGCACTGATCTTTCAGACATTCGACGATTGTACCAGTCTTCCACACATAATTCGGATTATGTTCATCTACAATCAATACCTTGTCGTTAACATTCAATTTTTCATAATTGTTGTGATTCTGATGATAATTTCGTAATTCTTTTAAATATACATTCTTGTATGTTCTCCATGCAGCATTAATGTGTCGTTCTGTTGACCTCCAATGACGGACTAAATTACCATTGATCCCCTTTCGTGGTGGTATCATTGTTTCGTTACAGCTGTATCCATAAATCAAATGATTGGGTGTCAAGATAATCGATTCATTATTTACCAGTGGTCGTCGATTCATTGTCGATTGTATTTCGTACAGTACCATTTTTATTTGTTTGACTGTGATCTTACGTTGCCAAATAATACTTCTGAATCCCCGTTTCATTGTCTTGATTAGAGCCTCGTAAAACCCTCCGCGGAAGGGCGCTCCCGGCGTTATGAATCTCCAATCGAATTTTTCTCTCATAAGGTTAAATGCTTCTACGAATAGATTTCCCAATCGTTTTAAATTAGGACCATTATCGGAATATACCACCATTGGTCTTCGATGTAAGGCAGCAAAGATTCTAAAGGCATCACAAATCTCTTCAGCGGTGGCTCGATCAATCACTTCAAAATGTACTGCTCTTGTGACACAACAAGTGAAAATGACACCGATTGTTTTCGGATCTGTTTTCAATTCGAACAAATCAATACCAATGTTTTCGAACGGTTTACTTCTATTCACCCGTTCTTTGGGAGGGTTACCTTTGAAAACTTCTAATGATTTAGATGACATCTGTTTACACTTAATACACTGGTTCTTGATTTTCTTCAACATTCTTCTTGCACCTGGAATAAAATATGTCATTCTTAAATTAGCTAATGTAAATTCGACCGAACCATGGTTGTCAGTTTCATGTAGATAAGCCAAAAATGCTTTCGTGAATTTACAATTTGGTAATATAATCGGATATTTTTCGTCGTATTCCAATTCAGCTTCTTCTAATCGTGTCAAACACCTAGCTATTCCATTTTCGTCATAAAAGATGCGATGATTTACTTTAAATGATTCGTCAATATATTGTTGTTGATTAATTTTGATTAAAATAGTTAATTCATCTTCGTTTTCGTCTATTGATCGTTTCCATTCACTGGTTTGTCTACTAATGTAATTAATCCAATCGTGATAACTTAGGTCTTGGTCTAAATTGACGTTATAATTTTGATTCATCGATTCTTTTTCTTCCATATTGGTTTGAATCAATGTATTCACAGTTTCGCTTGCCAGTGTGTTCGTAATGTCTAAATGATGTAAATGGCTCAATTCTTCAGTGTTCACTCCTCTGGTAAAGGCATCAGCCGGATTCTTCTTACCAATTATATGACGAATGTTTTGTATTTTTGATCGGATATTATACAGATGTACCGCTATCGGATATGGATATTTGTTTATGTCATCAGTCAATCGTTTGATGTTGTCCATACTATCGGACCATAATATTACGCTTTTTGGTTTCAATATCTCACATAAATTGTGCCCAACATTATCGCCCCAATTCAATGCTAATAGCTCGCCACTGACGATTTTACGAGGTTTGATAATTTTTGATTTCGCAAAAATCAACGTAGCCTCAGAATCATTACGTAGGTAACAGACGATCCCGATCGCATACTGATTGGCGTCGACGAATATCCATAAATCAAATTCTTCAATTGTTCTTTTGAATATTCTTCTGTTGAATTCAAATTCTTTAATCAATTGAATATCATTAATTATCACCTCAGCTCTCTTTATCAATTTAGGCTCTAACGGTACATCCCAGTCATAGCCAGCATTCCAACATTCATGTATCAATAATTTCAGCTTCAACGTTGATGCCAGAACAAACCCAAACGGGTCGTAGATCGATGCATGATATTTTAGCAAACTTCTTTTAGTAATTTTTCGTTCATCGAACTCTGGTATCACGATTTTCATTTTATCGTCGTTAGTCCACTCGATTCCTAACACCTTGTTTTCGGCTAGTCCATCGTTCCACTGAGTATTCAATTCTTCATCTGAAGTTCTCCATTTGCGTAGTTCCATGGATGCATCGTTGAATATTTGTTGACTCTGCTGCTTTAAACTTTCTATAGTCATTGGATCTTTACCGGACATGATCAGGTCATCAACATACAAACCATTTTTAATTGCTTCAACTGTTTGTGGGAATTTCGATTGATACTTTTTCAAGTGATGTGTTATTACTGCATATAGAATGAACGGACTAGATGTGAGTCCAAATGGCACTCGATTAAAATGGTAGCACACCAATTTGTTGTCTTTATCTAACCAAAGAAACTTGACAAATTTTTTATGATCTTCTTGAATCATGATATTGTGGAAGGCTGATTTTATATCACTTATCACTGCGATAGACTGTAATCGAAAAAACAATAATGATCTAATAATTTGCCATGACGTTACACCCTTAAATATAGCTTGATTAAGCGGTTTGTTACCACTGGACGCGTTAAACACCATCCGCAATTTGGTTGTATTTTTGTCATTTCTAGAAACTACGAAATGTGGCATATGATATCCTTCCAGTGGATTCATAGGCGTTCGTTCTATCACTAGATTTGATTCCATTTCGTCAATCAATGATTGGTATTCTTGTTTTCGCTGTACGTTCATTCGATTCACCATACTGTACATTTGTCGTTTAGCTGTTTCAAAGTTTGTCTCAACTTCTACATTTGGGATAAAGGGCAGCTTGACGTAATAACGTTTCATTTCATCATCATACTTCATCTGATCACTATCGCAATATGTTTCAAGAAATTTTTCCATAGCCTTTCTATCTTCAGCTTCTACGTCGATGTCCAATACCGCATCGTTTTCCGGCGTTTGATGAATATTTAACAGCATGTTAACACTTGATGTTACTCCATATACTACCCACCCTAGCGTTGTACGTTTTGCAATAACATCTTCACTTAACCGCTTCTCTTCCGTGCATTGCAATCGATTAATATTATCTAATCCTATCAATAGTTCTACTGGCTGCTGTTCATCGACGTGATCTATGCTTTTTTGTTTCAATATTTGCTGTTGTTCACGACTCATACATTCAAAGTGTAACTGGTCGATCTTGTCGTTTAGCCTAAATTCTAATTCTTGGAGCTTTCCATCCCAAACTGGCAACAATAATTTTACTATATAATGACCCGTTGACGTTGGTTTCGATTTGCAGAGCGTATCCATGAATATCGGTTCAGCACGATATGGTGTCAAATTCATTTTATTAACCAATTTTGGTGATATAAAAGATGCCCCTGCACCTTCATCGAAGACGATTCTGATTCTTACACCATCTATTTCTGCGATCAAAGTTTTATGAAAACTTTTGGAATTGGTACTTAATAACGTTGTACTGCTTGTTGCTTCTATTGGATCGATTGCTGATGCTTGAATAGTCATTACTGGATTCTGTGTGGTGGTTGGTATAGTTGAACTTTCACGAAAGCACACGTGTGTTTGATGATTGAAGTTGCATTTTTTACATCGGAAGAACTTGTCACACTCACGGCTAGTATGTCCGCCCATACCGCATTTAAAACATAGTCGATGTTCAAGCATAAATCGTCTCTTTGATTCGGCTGATAACGTACATTTGTCAGATGAATGGTTGCCGTCTTGAAAAAGCAAATATTGTCACTCGTCGAAATCATAACATTTGATGCTGGTCTATTGTTGATATTTTTGTTTCTGTCTCGTTGTACGTACGGATTTGAGGCAAATCGTGCTGTGATTGCTTGTTTTCGACTTAATCCTCGTCTTAAGTACTCTTCGATATGAGATAAATTCAATTCGTCATCGTTTCCAATATGCGTGTGATGGGTCTCGTCAATTTTCGTCATGACCAATGTTGCCAGATGGTAGTCTTCACTTTGTAATCCTGTCATTGTCAATGTATCAACTACGGATATGACGACCTCTAATAATGATTCATAGTCTTTTAGTTGTGGTCTAAACGACAAAAATGGTGCGTTTTGAATTTTTCTTGTCAAAGCTGGAACTATTTGATGTTTACAACCATAGTGTTTGTCCAATATCTGTAATACGTCTGCCATACGTAAGTTGTTGCGATCGATTCGATTCAATAAATATCGATGCTTAATTGGCAATAAGTCTTGAATTTCTTTCAACTTGTGTTTGGCACCGTCAATTTCAGGATTATCAACTATATAATATTCAATATCTTCTCGGAATTTTTGATAATCAATCGGATCACCAGAAAATCGCTGAATTTGTTTAGGTTGTACCCTTACACCACCAGAACGATGTTGCCATCTCATTGGTTGTTGCATATTTGAGTCATCATTATCAATTCGTTGTTGATTGTTCGGTGTACTGGTGCCCAAATTGGTATGGTTTGAAAATGAAGCGTCGGTAACAGTGTACGTGGTGTATGTTTTGATCACATTAAATCGTTCAATCAGTTTCGTTTGTTCATCATTCACGTTTGGGAACATTCTATGAATAATTTTAACTTCGTTCACTGCGTCATCAATCTCGGATAATTTATTTCGATCAATACCGTTTCGATCTATATCATTAATTCCATCTCGGATCATTTGTATTAATTTCGTATATGCAAATAATCTATCGATGTTTTCTTTTTTCAGCATCAAAATTTCTGCAAGTTGATCTTTTCTTTCCTCAATCATCTCAGCATAGCATTCACTATATTCTGAATATAAAGCTTGAATATCATCAAAATCAATACGTATTTGTCGTCGGAATATATTCAATTCGGCCATGTCGATTTTTCTTACTAATTCGTTAACTCGTGTTGACTCTTCCATTGAAACCGATTGTTCAGTGCTTCGCTTTTTTCTAGCCATTTATTTATGTTTCACGATTGGGTCTTTAAACAACTAAATACTATTGACACACTTCGATTAGCTTAACGTTTTTGGTGCTGATAACGAATGTTTTCGAATTATTTTATAAATATTTATTTTTGGAAATAAAGGGATATGATTCGATAAAATTACAATGATTTAATTGATAATTAACTTCATCACAATATTAAAAACAATTCATATTAAAAAAAACAAACAATACTCGAGAACAAATCTTTGACAATTTTTACAAAACACTTATCATAACATGCCTGCAAGACAAAATCACTTCATCAATTTATATACATTTTCAATCACAACTTTTTTCATGCAAAGATAGCCACCTCATGTCTAATAGCAAAGTAATGTTCAAAATTCGTATCATTGTCATCAACACAATATATTTATGTTTGAAAATCGAAAATATATTCTCATATCTATTTGTATTCATTAATACTTGAATATATAAATTTTCCTAAACATAATCTATGTGTTTTCATATATTTAATATTTTTCTATTCCTCTATTCTTCTTAGAATAAAATTTTCGATTAAAATTATATGACAAAATGTATGAGAATTTGAATGAAATCAAGTGATGAAAAAAATCTATGAAATAATATTAAAATTCTATGCCATTATATTTTTATTATACAGGAATATTATTAAAGCAAATATATATATATCTGAATATTACATACAAACATAACGACGGCGCAAATCATTTTCAAAAATTTCCATTTTACCATTTATACCATGGTATTTGCAATGAACATACAAACAACCGAATTCGTATTATTCTTCTTCTTATTCTTGCAATTCTATGCCTATTCAATATTAATAAATTTCACTTATAATGTTTTTCGAGTTTTTTTAGTTAGTTGAATGTCAAATTACCAGAAAAATAATGGAAAATAAAATAAAATAAAATAAATTGAAACACTCACAGAAAACACTCAAAGAAAAAAATTCTATTTTTATCATCTCATATATTCACATATATGCTCATGTATAATTGGATCAATCTTTTGCGTTTTCAAGGATCGCAAAAGTAAAGGATCAATGTTGTTATTGGTACTGTACTGTTGTTGTTGTTGTCGTTGTTTTTGTTGGAAAAGATCCACGCAATTTTTACATTTATTATTTGAAAAAATAAGAATTTTCATTGATTTTCGTATATAATGCTTTGTTTGTTATTTTGGAATAAAGAAATTTTAAAGGAAAATTGTCTAAAAAACTTTTTTTCTCAAAAAAAAAAAAAAATATTTCACAGTAATATCATAGATTTCGACGATTCTCATTAGTACACAGATATCAAAACTTTGAGATTTATTTATCAATTTTTCAAAATAAGTTTCATTCGAGATTTGTTTACCAATTTGTTATTTATTAAGAATTCATTAATATTTTCTTTATTTTTTTTCTGAAATTTTTTATTTTGATTTTTCCAGGTAAAATGTATTTATATAAATATATTTTGGAAATCATTATTTTCATTCATTTTGAAAGGAATATTTGAAAGCAATATTTTTCTTAAACTTTATTTTCATTATTATTCTATCGCTCTTTTGATCTAAATCTTTCATTAATTTCATTGATTTTTTGATATTTTATATAAATTTTTATTAACTAAGGATTTTGTTTTTTTTGTTGTCGTTGTTGTGATAATAAGTTATTATAAATAATAAAAAAATAAATCCATTATAAATTAAATGGAAACTTTCATGAATAAAAGAATATTTATAGAAAAATAATATAAATTGGAAAATTTCAAATGATTTTCAGTTGAAATTCTTGTAATAAGAATAGATAGAAATTTCCATTTGAAAAATAAGGAGAATTCCCAAAAAAAAGAATATCAAATCAAGAATTTGATATTATAAATCATTCAAATTCTCAGTACATCAGAGAAAAATTCATTCATCATTGAATTAATTTTATAAATAGTCAGAATTGTGACAAATAATGAATGGAAAACTTTATTCTTTTCAAATCATCAATTATCAATAAATCAGTGTTTGATAATAATTTAGTCGAGTTGTATTGGTGGAAAATAAGAAAAATATTTGAATGTCATTGGAACATTGCTGATTCAAGCAATTCGTTCGAGAGAAATCATTGAGACAAAAAGTTCATGCTTGATCATGATTTATTTTTATCTTGAAATTGATATAATCATAATTGTTTTATTGACAATCAATTATTGTTGAAGAGGTATCAACATTGGACATAAAATTTGAAAAATAATTTCAAGACAAAATTTTTTCAGAGAAAAATGACAAAACGAAAAGATTTTTCATTGTTTCATTTTGTCATTTTCAAATTGATTTCATTTTTTTTTCAAAGATAAATATTTTATCTTTTCATTGTATTTTTTCTGTGTTGAAAAATTTCATTTAAAATTAAATTTGACATTTTTGAAAATATTTTCAAAACAATAATGGAACTCAAAATAGGGAAAATCTATCAAATTGATTGATTGACAATCGTGAGTAACATTTATGTGATAAGAAAGCAGGCTAACTTAGTGAAATTTTCTCTGATAAATAATGACAGAATCAGGATGAAATGATTTTTGTTTGTTTGCAATCAAAGATATGATTTTCTAATCGAGAAAAAAGCAAATTTGAAGATTTTGAAATTCTTAGATTGAAATAAAAAATAATGCAATAATGGAATAATATTGAAAATATGATTGCAATTTCCAATTGAATAGATGTTTAATGGAATTTTTGGTAAATTTTCAAATTAAATTCTATAAAATTGAAAATCATAGAAATATTTCAAATCAATCACAACATATGTTGATTAATGAAAAATTTTTCATAAGTCAATTTAGGAATCAATATAAAAGAATTTATAATTAATCAATTTTGATTTTGTATTTTTATATATATTATTTTCAATACGAATAATCCAGATGTTCATTTTATAATTTTATAATTTTCACATTTGTGAACGATTGAAAATGTTTTTTTCTATTTTGGACCATCAATCTATATTCCATTTTTTGCGTTTCTACATTCCATTCATTCAAATAAGATTAGTGAAATTTCATTCAACAAACATTCATTTAATTTTGATTAATTATACACATTTTTTTTTTCGCACAAATGATTGCAATTTCTTGAAATTTCAAACGAAAAAAAAATAAATAAATGAATAAATCAAACAAAAATCAACTCAAAAGGTTAAGAATATTCTTGAATGAACAAAAAAAATGAAAATTATAAAAAATACAAAGAAAAAACAAAAACATACCAAATGGTGGAAAATGTTGAAAAATAATTTCACATAAAATTGAAATTTTGAAATTTCTTACAATTTTCTTTTAGATTTGACGATTCAAAGAATTGCGCTGAAAAATTTTTTACAATCTTTAGTTTTATAAAAGTTTTATCAAAAACAAACACATTCATTGACATATAAGACAAACTTAGTATTCACAAAAATTTAAAATTTTCAAAATTTTAAAATTAAATTCAATTGAAATTTTTATTCAATTCATAATAATAATAATTTCAATTTTCTATAATTTCATTAATTTAAAATTAAATTTTTTTTCAATTCAATTCATTTCAATTCAATTTTCATCATTATCATCATTAGAAATTCTTTAATTTCATCATATTATTTTATTGTATTTCATTATTATCATCATTATGATCATCATCATCATCATCAACGACATTATCCATAACTTTCGCATTCCATTTCCATTGGAAAAAAAATCTCAAATCACATACGGAGAGAAAAAAAACAATCGCAGACAAAAATTATTCATACATTTTTGCGGCATCGATTGCACATACATGTATGTATTGCAAACGCGTACACACACACACACACACGCACAAAACGCAGCTCCCCTAGCTTCTTTATTCGTTATTTTTGTTGGTGAATGAAAATAGAAAATAATTTAAATATATGAACAATATTTGTATGTGTATTATTCTTATTTGTATTATTATTATTATTATTATGAGAAATGATGTAAATTGAAAAATTGAAAATTGAATCAATGATGATGTTCATAGTATTCGTTGATGATGATAATAATAATAATAATAATAATAATATTAATATTTACACAACACACCCGTCATCTAATTCGTTTTTAAGAATAATTTTTCTTTTCTTTGGTTTATTTTCTCATTCTTTATTCAATTCAATTCAATTCAATTCTTAAATCTTCTTTTCTATTCAATTATTATTATTAAACGAACACAATTTGCTGGTGGTGGTTTTTGTCACTGTTGTTGTTGTTGTACGGGTGATGGTTTCGATGTTGTTTGTTGATGATACTGCTGTCGGTTGTTGCTGCTATTGTTGTTGGTGATGATGATGATGATTTGTAATGATGATGATGATGATGATGATCTATTTACGAATACGTATTCTTTTTCGTTGAATTAATTTATATTCTTATTGTTTGAATTTTTCAGACAAAATTTTGAATAATTTAAAATATACAAAAACTTATTATTATTATCATCATCATCATCAACGAACGACAATAAAAATTACAAACAGACGATATAAAATAATTGTAATGATGATAATAATAATAAATCTTAATGATTATTTTTCATTCAATTATGTTTATGATGAAAAATAAAAGTAATAATTTTAATTTTTTTTCACAAAAAGAAATTAAAATTTCAACAATGATATTTTCATTCAAATAGCTTCGAGTTTAAATTTTCTCAATCTTCTCCGCTTAAAATCGATCATAATTTTTGAAAAAAAAAAAAAAATTTCAATCAAAATTAAATTCAATTAAATTCAATTACATTGAATTCAATGATTTCAATATTACATTAACAATTCATTCATTCATTTTTTTTCTTTTGACGAATTTCAATTAATAATATGACATTATTATCTAACGATTCTTATAATGGTGATTATAGCCATTATTACTATGATAATGATAATGATTATGATGATAATGATGATGATGATTGAATTGTAAATCTTCAATTTCGCTGTTGTTGTTGTTGTTGTTCTGATTGAATTATAATTATTTAGATTTTATAATTTATTTTCGATTTTCATCAATTCTTTTTTTTTTTTTTTTTTTGAAAATTCAATTCATCAACAACAAATCAAATGTTTGTTGTTTTCGAATCAAATTTTTGAATCGGTATAAATTATCATTTTTAATTTCATTCAAAATAAGCTTTGTTGTTGACTGACTGGTTGTTTGTTTGTAGAACGAAAAAAAAAATTGAAATTAAAATGAAAATTAATTTCAAATATGAATGAATGAATGAATGATGATGATGTTTGTAATCTATTTTCAAATGTGAGTGTGTTTCATTTTGCTTGTTTTGTTTGATTCATCGTTTATCATTGTGAATACATGTGTGTGTACGTGTGTGTGTTTGTGTTTGCTTTATGTGTTTGTGTGTGTGTGTGTGTGTATGTGCTTGTGTATATGAGTGTTTGCATGTATATTTAATATGTTATAAATTGTTTTTTTTTCTTAATAAATAAATGTGAAACAAAATGTTTAAATGTGAAATAAATAAAAGTAAAAAGTAAAATGGAAATGGAAATTATTCTATTATATAAAATTTACCAGAAAAAAAAATTATAATAAAGAATACATAGAAGTATAATCTAAGATTATTTTCATTTTGAAATCATTTCTACAAATATATGGACTACTATTCTTTTTTTTTTTTTTTTGACAAAATTTCTATAATTCTTTCGCCATTCTACGTATACTTTGATACAATTTCTCCATTCTTTCCTTTTTCGAAACAAAACATGAACCAAAAAAAAAAAAAAAAAAATCGACTCTAATAATCGTAGAAGCATTCAATTGAATTGTTATTTGATAAATGTCAAAAAAAAAAAAAAAAAAAAATGAAATGGAAATAAAATAAATGAAATCGAGAATTTTAGTTTTTACGAATTTCGGCGAATGCGTAAAACCATTTCATACCATTTTTTTATTTGAAATGAATCAGATCATTCTTTACATAAATATCAAGCATATTCATCGTTTGTTATTGAATCACATTGAATCCTAAATAATCATTCGAGGATGTATATAGCTTAGCTATAATTCAAATAAATGCATCAACATGGAAACATGAATTTTTGTACAAAAAAAAAAAAAATGAATTGTGTAATATTTGAATCAAGCGAAAAAACTGAAATCTGTCTCACAAGTAGTGGTTTACAATTTAAAGAATAAATAAACATATATACAGTGATAAACAGCAAAATATATGACAAAATACAGAGAATACAGATACAAACAAGAATATTTGTATGATCAGTGAAAATAATGATCGAAAAATAGATGTACTTTACACAATAAAAATTCACACTGAATGTCGCGCATATTTTTATATTATTTCATTTTCCTTTTTGAAATCTCAATTTCATACATTACATTCATTCAGCTAAACACATTCAATATTATTTCTAATATAATGATGAAAATCTAATATATTTTTCAAAAAAAAAAAAAGAAAAAAAATTATATTTATTAACCGTTATTCATCATCATTCAATTCAATACTTTTATTACTTTTATTTCATCGAACAAAAAAAAATAAATAAATAAGTGGCAGTTCTAACAACTATTACCAATCACACACACACACACACATAGCATCATCATCATCATCATCATCATCGTCATCGTATTCAAATATACATTCATTCGTATATTTGATCGAGGGGAGAATATATATTTTATTTCAATTTTTTTTCCTGTCATGTTTCTAATGTATATGATGATCATGATGTATGCATTTTTGTTCAGTTTTAGCTTTGAGTTTTTTTTTCTCCAATTCATTTTTATTATAATACTTTAATACTATTCAGACAAGAGAATAATGGCAAACAATTTGCGCATGGTTTGGTTGGAAAAAAAATATGAAAATATGGAAATATATTTTTTTTTTTCGGTGTATACTTTTTTCATTATTCTAAAATTCAATTTTTTTTTTGTATTCTAATGTGTTTGCTTGCACACATGCACACTTTGCCATTATCGTGATTGCAAAATTGAAAGAGAATGAAATTCTTCTATTCTATCATCATCATCATCATCATCTCATTTATGCCCTTTGTCAATGTGAAATATTGTGAATATTGAAATATGTGAATAGAATATGAGAAGAAAAAATGAATATAAATATAAATATAAATATAAAAATGAAATGAAATAAAATTTTATAAAATAATAATGGCAATATAAATGAACATTATATTTCAACATGAATATTTTGTATTTTTTCACATATAAATTCAAGTAAAAAAAACATGTATTGAATAACATTGAATAGAGAGAATACACACACAGAGAAATATACTGAAAATATGAATAGTCGAAGATATCTTTGCCTAAAAAATCGAAGAAAAACCATGTTTCCAATTTAAAAAAAATGAACGAAAGAAATTTTCTTTTTTCAAATTCTTAAATAGAATATCCATAGAATTGAATTGAATGAATTGAATAAACGGCTGAAATTTTATCATTATCAATTCAATTTCAATTTTTCCCTAGTGTACTTTTCTTATTTCTTTCATTTTTTCTTAAAATTTCCTATTTTATTACTCATTTCTAATTCAAAAATTTGTATAAATTTATATCGAAATTGGTAAAATTGAAATTTTTGTGTTAATTAAAATTTTTGAAAATGTCCAAGACACATACATACACATATAATCATTATCAATGTTTCAAATTTGAAATTTTATTTCATTTTATTCAAATGAAAGATTCAAGAAAAAAAAAAATGAAATGAAATGAAATGAAATGAAATAAAATAAAAGTAAAAATGTGTTTTTTTTTCCTCATTTCCTTATCATTTATTGTTATTTTCGTATTTTTAGGATTTTCTATTTTACAATTACGATAATGAATTCATGAATTCATATATATGTTATTGCCACATTAAAATAATTATATACACAGACACACACACACACACACACACACACATACAGATAGATAATTGGCAATAAAATTAGAAAATAAAAATGGAAATAATAATAATAATAATAAAAGAATAAAAATGAAGAAATACATTGTGATAAATGAATAATAATAATAATAGAAATAATGATAATAATTGTAACAATTTGTAATAAAACGAAAATTAACCTGTAAAAATTTGAATTGAATAATAAATTTTTATTTGAATTTTTAAGCTTTGAATATGCCTATCGTGAAGGCTATACTCAATTTCAGCTGTAAATCATTCCGAATTTTTTGAATAAAAGTATTCTTTTTTTTTTGAAACAAAGTAATTCTTAAATTCTTAGAAAGCAATTGAAAAATCGAAAATTATTCATTCATTTATTCATCAATCCATTATTTTCAAAATCGACAATTATTTTTAGATTCGAAAATAATTTTTTTTTTCGATCAAAATGATTGGTGCAATTCGTGCAATACCAAAAATGTATATATTTTCCATGTTCTTCTCTTTTTGAACCCGAAAAAAAATTGTCGAATGTTATTGTTCAACCAAAAAAAAAAACTGAATATTCGGTACGGAATCGTTTTTTTTTACTGGAATCGAATTGAATTGAATTGAATTGTGAATTGATTGTAACAATGACGATGATCACGATGAAATTGTACCAGAAACACACTGGCAAAAAAAAACATTTGACAATCAAAATCGATATCGATTTTCATTCAATTCATTCACTTTCAGAATCAATTATTCGACCGTCTTCGACATTTTTTGATCATCATCATCATCATCATCATCATCAATAATTGGATCAAAAGTAGAATTGAAAAAGAAAAATTGTAAAATTTTCTATTGAACATTTTTGAATTCAAAATCGAAATCGAATCGAAATCAAATTGAATCGATTTTCCGTTTTAGTTTATGGTTTTTTTCCCATTCATTTCATTTTTGTTCTACTTTATTGTCATAATGAAGAAATTAAATCCATTAAATTATTCTTTGGAAAATGGGAGAAAAAAAGAAGAAAATTTTCAACAAAAGATGTAAATAAATGAATAATGATTATCTTGATGGCTTGTTTTTTTTTTTTTTTTTTTTTGTTTGCGGCTTTTGCACAATCAAATGTCAATCGAATTTTTCGATCATTAAAATCACTTATCGACTTATTTGATTATGTATCAGATAAAAAAAAAATAGATTGAATATTAATTTATTCAACATTTTGACCATTTTTTTTTTCAATTGAATTTTGCTGGAAAATCGAGATTTTTTTTTCATGTAAAAATAATAATAAAAACATTTTTCAAAAACGATATTCAAACACATGAAACAACACTAAAATTGATAATTATTATTGAGTTTCATAAAAAATAATTAAAATAATGAAAATCTGAAACAAAAAAAAAAATGTCATTTTTCTATACATTTTACAATAGCATTCTGACATTTATTCTCATTTTCATACACATAACAAACACAAATGAATCTCATTTTAATTTGGAAAAATATAAAAGTATATAAACATCTAACTAACTAACTAACTATCGTATATATATAAATGTGTTTACTAATGTTATAATTTAATGTAAAATCGATTAATTGTGTGTGCGTTTGTCTGTGTGTGTGTGTGTGTTTCTGATTACGTAAATAAAATATGAAAATAAATAAATTTAATCAAATATTATATGATCAAACACTTATATTGCATTTATTATTATTATTATTATTATTATTATTATTATATTTATTGAATAAAATTGAATATTTATATTTATATATTAAGCTATTTTCTTTTTTTCTTCTTTTTTATTATTTAACAATAATCTATTTATTATCTTTTGCATACATTTTCATTTTCACATTCAATCACATTTATAAATGATGATGATAATGATGATGATGATGATGATGATGATGATGATGATGATGATGATGATGATGATGATGATGATAATATAAATGGAATCCAATATAGAGAATAATCAAATAAATGAATTGTAAAAAAAAACAACGAAAATAAATAAAATAAACGAATAATTACATTATTAAATTGATAATAATCATGATAATGATTCGATAATTTTCTTTATAAAATATCTTTTATTTGTATTTTTATTTTCATATCATCATTATCGTTACTTGTATTTATATACATCATTATGTAGCCAACATTGATTAGTGATTGGTGATTATCAATTCTTTCTTTTTTTTTTTTTTTTGTTTTTCCCTAATAATTATTCAATCATAGTTCATTCCAGTCAGATTACATATTGTCATGTATTTTGAACAAATAAATTCATTCATATATGAATAAATTTACAAAGAAAATTTCAAAAAAGAAAAAAAAATTAAGAAAATACAGATTCAAATTTGTTTTTTTTTTCTCTTATTCATAATATTCATTTGAATCATATTTTTAAAAGATATTAAAATGATATGTGAATATATGTGATTTGAATGTATTATTACATGATACTTCTACGTATTTTTTATTTTATTTTCATTCCATATTCCACTATGGCAGCAATTTCATGATATTTTACTCTGAATTTTTCTTGAATTTATTCATATTTTTTATAATATTCTCTTTATAAATTTTAATATATAAAATGATTTGAAAATTTTTTTTTTTTTCATCCAAATTATCAACGAAAGTAAATCCTGAATTTTAAGAATAAAAATATTGAAAATAAAGAATAAAACAGAATATTGAAAATAAAGAATTGGAATACAAACAAAGACAAAGTCAATACAAAGTCGAATCATTTATATCGAATAGAAACTATCATCATTTTGTCGTTATATATCTTGCAAATTCTTGACAATTTCAGCTGAAATTTTGTGCTAGCAGTTGTTTTCACTGTAATACATTTTTATCTTGAAAAAAAAAACGGTACAATAAATAGTGAAATGTTAAAGGAAATGAAATCAAATCAAAATTGTATAGCCATTAAATATATATAAATGAATATAAATACTCATTGATAAATTGCTATTGGATAGAATTGTATAGCCGAACTAATATTTCAGATGAAATATTTATTCAATACAAAAAATATTAAGAAAAATATAATATTCTTTGAAAAATAATCTATAAATATTTTATAATATATATTGACAACCATTGAAAGAAAAAAATTAAGTCAATTTTATCAAAGATTTTTGTTTGTTTGTTCATTTTATATTTCTTTTCTTTTCGCTTTTAGTCTTCGATACTGGAATATAATGGCTGGAGAAAAAAAAAAGGTTATTTTTGATTTTTTTTCCATTTTTTTTTCAATTCTTTTCATTTGCTTCTTAATTTTACTTCCAGTCTATCCACTATGCATATATATATATCGTATAAATTTTCGCATATTTAATGCTTTAGAGTCGGTGATTTTCAACCTTTTTTTTTGGCTGCGGCACACTGAAAAAAGGAAAAGCGTTTATTTTCCAAAATCTTGCGGCACACTTTTTGAATCTGGCGGAACACTGGTTGAGAATCACTGCTTTAGAGAAATACAAGAATATACATTACGAGAATAAAGAATTCTTTTTTTTTTCTCATTTCATTCCATTTATTTTTTTATTTTATTTCACTTTTGGCTTACGCCGGCGCTAAAATCTAATATTGAATTTATATGTAAATTATTATAAAGTTTGAATAATGATATTATTATTCATATATTTTCATATATTTCATCACTATATTTACTCTTCTCTTATATATATATATCGTGAAATACTATGAATGAATATTTCTATACTTTATCCATCTATCCATTTTAAACACTTGAATAATCGTTATTTTGTTGTTTGTTTTTTTTTTTTGCTGATTGTTTTTAGTTTTTTTTTCAAAATCATAAATATTATATTCAAAAAAAAAAAAAAAAAAATAATATCAATATTCATAAAATGAATATACTCGAACGTACATACTGACACACATTTTTTTTTGAGAAATAAAATATATTATAATGATTAACCTAGATGTTGAAGATGATGTTTGAAAACACATATACTACATTCAATGTACATGTGTGAATACATACATATAATATTTGCGATAATTTCTCATGTATATTCTCATACATAAGAATTCATGCATTGGTAATCGTAAATTCAGAAATTCAGAATTCAAAACAAAAAAAAATTCGAAATGAAATTTTAAATCAAAATAGGAAAAAAAATGAGAAAATACGAAAATCTTTGAATATTTTAAATCAAATTTTGAAATGTAAATGATTTTCTTGAAAACAAAAAAAAAAAGCTTGAAAACTTGAAATTGATCTTTCTAGCGATTCAAAGACTTGAAAATAATAAATTACAAACAACAATTGGATCGAAAATGATGAAACAAGGAATAAATAACTTTTTTTTTCCTGTTCGAAAATGAGTTTTCGGGAATCATTTTTCATTTTGTTTCATTTCAAATTGTCAAATCTAAATAATTGTGAATATCAATGATTCGAGGAAAAGAAAAAGAGGAAAGACGAAAGAATAAGACTAATTTGACCCTTTTGAATAATGAATGCTTGAAACTTGTTTCTTCGCTTCAATCATGAACAACATTTGTTTCAAGATACAATGTTTCTATCTATATGTCATTTGCTTTCATTGGCTCATCTTCATTTGCGAATCACTTTTACATTTAGAATTATTGATTTTTGCCATTATTCGTAATGCCATTTGATTAGAACATTTGGAATAGATTAAAGAAAGAAAAAATTAGAGAGATAAACTAAAGAGAGAGGAAAAATAACATCAACAATAAATAAATAAATAAATAAATAGACCAAATAGAGACCAAAATATAAATGAACGAATTAATGAATTAACAAACAACGAAACGATATGAATGAATGAATAAATGAATAAATGATTCAATTGAATAACTGAATGAATGTATTATAAATAAATTCTTGGTTCAACACTGTTTCAAGGGAAATACTTGTATTTGAAAAATTATTGCATCAATGATTGCCATCGTTGTTTCAGTTGTTTGGTTATTTGTTGTTTGTCAAAAGTCTCAAAAGTTTTTTTTTTATTTATTTCGATTTTTTTATAATTTTAATTCAAAGAATTATTATTTATTTTTTAGCGTTCAATTTGCCTTTCATTCTCACAATGTTTTTTTTCAGTGTTTTCAATATGTTTTATTTTTCAATGTATTATTGAAACATTTTCACAATACATTTTCAGTGTTATATCGTTATTATATAATAATAATAATGGGAATAATATTTTTAACGTAAATCTTTATTTTTATTTTCAAAAATTCTGTTCCACCCATTTGATGTAATTCTGTTTGCCATCTCTCTCTCCCAGTCTCTCTCTCCCTTTTTGTCTCTGTATTTTGATGTATAAATTTATTTGAAAATTCTTGTATTGTTTCAGTATTATTATTATTTTCATTATTTTATCAAAAGGTTTCATTTGTTGTTCGTTGCTGTTTTCTTAAAGCACAAAAACCATCATTTATTTATTGATTAGATCATCGAAATAATGATAATGATAATAATAGTTGTTTGTTGATCATTACTTGATTGTGATGTTTATATATGTTTGATTTTTCATATTATTATTTCGATTTTTGTTTGTTTGTTCGCACTGATCGCAAATAATTTGATGTCTTAGACATTTTGAAAAGTTCAAAGATTTGATTAGAAAAAGAAAATATGAATGATGATTATAATAATAGTGTCTATAATTATAATAGTGATTGTAATTGTAATGATGATGATTATTATGATTAAGAGAAACAACAACAACAATAATTATATTATTAAAAAATAATTGTAATAAAACTAAAAACTAGAAGATTAAAAACATCGAGGCTTAAATTTTGATTAGTATTTTATACAGAGTTTAAAGTTTTAATTGAGGGTTTTGAAATTAATTTTTGGAGTTTTAAAATTAAATTTCATGATTGAGATTCAAATTAACGTTAACAGAATTTTTCACAAACCTTGGTGAATTCTCGGAAAGTTCCTTAAAAAATAATACAACCTAACCTCACTCACCAACAACTAAGCAATCACAACCTAACCTCACTCACCAACAACTAAGCAATCACAACCTAACCTCACTCACCAACAACTAAGCAATCACAACCTAACCTCACTCACCAACAACTAAGCAATCACAACCTAACCTCACTCACCAACAACTAAGCAATCACAACCTAACCTCACTCACCAACAACTAAGCAATCACAACCTAACCTCACTCACCAACAACTAAGCAATCACAACCTAACCTCACTCACCAACAACTAAGCAATCACAACCTAACCTCACTCACCAACAACTAAGCAATCACAACCTAACCTCACTCACCAACAACTAAGCAATCACAACCTAACCTCACTCACCAACAACTAAGCAATCACAACCTAACCTCACTCACCAACAACTAAGCAATCACAACCTAACCTCACTCACCAACAACTAAGCATAACACAACCTAACCTCACTCACCAACAACTAAGCATAACACAACCTAACCTAACTCACCAACATCTAAGCATAACACAACCTAACCTCACTCACCAACATCTAAGCATAACACAACCTAACCTAACTCACCAACATCTAAGCATAACACAACCTAACCTCACTCACCAACATCTAAGCATAACACAACCTAACCTAACTCACCAGCATCTAAGCATAACACAACCTAACCTAACTCACCAACATCTAAGCATAACACAACCTAACCTCACTCACCAACATCTAAGCATAACACAACCTAACCTAACTCACCAACATCTAAGCATAACACAACCTAACCTCACTCACCAACATCTAAGCATAACACAACCTAACCTCACTCACCAACAACTAAGCATAACATAACCTAACCTCACTCACCAACAACTAAGCAATCACAACCTAACCTAACTCATCTCATAAATCATTTCAATCATATGTGTTGGTGTGGGTATGTGTAAAAATTTGAATTATCATTCATTCATTTCCACTGATCAAATACACGAATAGGAAAAAATTCTTAGAATCTAAAATTAATAAATGACTCGAAGCAAAATCAAAAGAAAAAAAAATCGATTCCTGGAATATTTATTCAAGAAAAAAAGAATATTTCGGAAATAATGAATTTCTTCACCCTTGAAGAATTAACAGAATCATTAGCATTCGTTATTTAGGATTTATTTCAATTCATTCATTTCAAATCGTTCATTCATACAAAGGAATTGATTTGAATCGTTTATTTATTAATTTTCTTCACATTCACGGGCATCTTCGATCTTCTAAGCGCACAGACACACACACATATGAAATAATAATTTATTATTCATTATTCGATAATAATGTTGATGATGATTGCAAGATAATTGCAAAAGATTTAAGAATAGAAGAAAAAAAAATAGTGGGAAGATTAAGTTTTTGCGAAGAAAATTTGATATTATTTCCCCGAAATATAAACAAAAATAAAAGAAATTAACAAAAAAAATCGAGGTAGCCAATACCCCATACAATATATGGGGCATTTTTTTTTGTTTTTTGTTTTGTTTAAATCATTCAAGGATTTATTTCTCGATTGCTTAATTGTTTTCGATAAATTTATTTATTATCATTTAAAGGTGATTTTATTTTATTCTTCTATTTTTTCTTCTCAAAATGTACTTTAGGCTGTCAACATTGAATTAATACAGAAAAGAGAATAGACGTAGATTTTCAATATTTGAAAATCGTGAAAAATACAAAAAAAAAAATTATTTTAATGAAAATTAATACGAACGAACGAAAAAAAAAATCTATCAACTAAAAATCTAGAATTAAATGGTGATGATGATAATATTTTCGATTATTATTATTATTATTTTTTTCATTATCAATTTTTCTATTGGGTTGTCCCATAAGTTCTTGCCGGTTATATCGTTAAAAATGATGAAAAAAATCGGCAAGAACTTATGGGACAACCTAATATTTTCATTCATTCATTCATTCATTCATTCATTCAATGTGGACAAAATTAATAACAAATTACAACAGCAGCATCAGCAGCAGCAGCAGCAATAACAACAAAAAAAAAACTAAAGAATATAATCTTGAATAATATTAAATTCTATTGACAAGACCTATGAATGTAATATGGTGCAAAATATAGTGATAATTGTTAAAAATGGTGGCGACATTTTAATAATAAAAATAATATAATCAATGTGCCATGAATAAAATGAAGAAGAATTAATAATAATTTCGGATGATGTAATCGAAAAACAGGAATGAAAATTCTAATACTGAGAGTTGGAGAGACGAAAAAAATTAGATATTCATACATTCGTAGCTTAAACGATGATGATGATGATGATGTGAACAAGACGAAAATAATATGAATTTCTCATTGAATAACTAGGATGTCCGAAAAGTTCTGGCCGAAATTTCATGAGCAACTCTATTGATTAAGTAGAATGAATTTTTCGGACAACCTAATAGAAATAACAACAACAACAACAACAAATAATTACAATAATAATGACGATGATGATGATGATGATGATAATACGAATTATAAAATAATAATAATGATACGTATTTTTTTTTTTTTTTTTTTTTTTTTTTTTGGTTTAAATAAAATATTTACACATGAATGAATCAAAGTGAATAGAATAGAAGAAATTTTTCCTATTTATTCATTTTGATTTAGTTTTTTTTTATTAATATACATTTTCATTATTATTATTATATTTCCTCAACTACTTTTTTCTATAGTAGTTGGACAAATTATTTTGGTGAAATTAGTTTCAAGTTATTTGATTCAATTCTTTTCTTTTTTCTTTCTGTTATTATTCACAAGAACAAGTTTGAATCAAGTTAAATCAAGTCAAAGTGAAATATTAGTAATAATAATAATAATAATAATAACGACAAATGATGGAAAGAAATAAATGATCCATTCATATTTATGGGTTTTTTTTTCTTCTCCATTTTATATTGAATGTACTGAACATTATGTTTCGTTGTTCATTTTTCCGTCAAAATGAAAATAAAAATATTTCATTTAAATAGTATTAAGATGATGATGAAAACGATTAATAGTGATAATAATTACCACGAATAACGATTCAAAATGATTAAGTATCAGAATTCTTTTGAATTCATTCATTAAAAACTCATTGAAAAAGTGGAAAAAAACGAATGAGTAAATAAATTTATACTACTTGAATGTTTTCCAGATGAAAATATATTTCAAATATTAACAAATATATGAGAAACATAAATGATGGAATTTTCAAATGAAAAAAAAACAAATCAATCAACAATTCCATCATTAATTTTGTAACAAGCAAACAAATAAATTTTCTTAGGCTTGTATTTAAATAAATTGTAGACAAAATTATTGCATAGTGACCGAGAAAAATGATTAAACATTTTCATTCAAATGCATACGATACGAATATTAGCCGTGTGCATCTTGGATACGAAATAAAATTTGAATATTAATTCAAATATTCAAAGATAAAACAATAATCAAATGATTAATAAAAATTTACAAATGATTAATTTTCACATTACAAATGAGTGTAAAATGAATTAAAATTGAATAAAAGAAGAGAAAAAATTTGAAAATTTTTTTTTTCAAATAAAATTATCGAAATGAATGAAATATCATTATTATTATTATCCATGACAACAGACCTTTACAATACAGAATAATTCATTTATGCAAATATAAGTCTCATACAATGACATCAACGAATTGGGCAAATTAATCAAATAACCTAATAACAATGAAAGATTAGATGAAAAGAATTTAAGCGATGAAAAAAAGGGGATTGGAAAAAGGGTTTTTTAGCTTGATTCAAATTACAAAAAATTTCATCATAAATTTCTAAATGAAATACTGATGGAAATTATGAAATACGAAAATATCAAATCTAAGCTATAATTTAAATATCATAAATTCATTGACAAAATAAAATTAATTAATTAATTAAAAGTGTTGAAATTTGATTATAATCTTCAATAACAGTGATCACAATAATAATAATAATAATAATAATAATAATAATAATCGTAACGATGGTAATCATAGAAGATTGAAACGAAGAATTGGTCAAATTTTTCAAATTTTTTTGAATAATTTTAAAAAATTAAATTAAATAAAAATTCCATGTGTTTCATGTTACAGAGATTTTTTATCTTTCACTCTCTCTCTCCTAGGCCTGCTTTGTTTCAAATTCCAATCCAAACAGCAGCAACAACAACAACAACAACAACAGCAACAACGACCAAAGGCGACCATCATAACCATTCAATTATTATTTAATATTATTATTATTATATGCTATTTTTTTTTAATGTTATGATGATGGTTTATTCAATTTGACATTTTAAAAAGTTTTTCTATTTTTTTTTTTTTTTTTGGAAATTTATTTGAAGAGAAAAATAAATGAATTTCAAAACAAAAAAAAATTTTCAAATAAATTAAATTTTAATCAATTGAATGGAATTTTGGTGATAAATTCTCGTTTCATTCACATACAAATACAGAATTCATTGATGGTAATTATTATTTTCAACAAAAGCAAATGGAATTTTCGAGGGAAAAATGGAGGGAAAAATTCATTATCATTACAATTCAGGGCAAAAAAAAAATTTGAATTTTTTTCAAAAAAAAAAAAAAAAATTAATCAAATAAAATGTGATTCTATGAATAATTTAAACATTTAAAAATATAAATCATCATTATTTAATGACTAGTGTGGACCCGAAAAATTTTTTTTTCTGGAAAAAAAATTCATGGATCGTATTTCTACAAAATTTCATTGGTACAATGGTACAACGGTTATTTGGCTTGAATAACAGATTATTTTGTGTGTGTGTGTGTACCAAGCAAATGCATAACATTTTGGAATTTTTTTTTTTTATTTTTGAAATTTTGCCGAATGATATTCAATGCAAAATATCAGAGTTAAATGCAAATAATATTGATGATGGGTAAAAGAGTTAGGAAGAAAAAATATGCAAATTTCATATGATACAAACGATATCATTGTGAATTTCTATCTTTTTGCATTTATGCAAATTATTATCATTGAAAATATTACAAATAAAAAGAATGAAATGAAAGGGTTGAATTTTTTTTTTTTTTTTTTGAAAAAATTTGAAAACATTGATTCATACGAAGTAGGCGAAGACAATGAATGAATGAAAGAAAGAAAGAAAGAAAAAAAAGGGACCAATATTTTTAAATTCATTTTCAGTATTCAATTTCATTTTGATATTCGAATTTGATTATTTGAAACCCTTTTCAACATTATTTGCATTATTTGTTCTTTTCAATTCACTTTCATTGAATTGAAAATTTCATTTTCTTTTTCTTTGAATTCGAAATAGAATGCGAAACAAAAATATTCATTTTCTTTTATTGAAATATCAAAGCTATTGTTTATCATATTTTTTGTTCAAGAATTTTAGCTTGAAAATGTTGCTCTCATTCATTATTCATACACAAAATATTTGTTTCGTATTTCAACAATTCGACAAAATTTTTTTTTGTTTTTTGTTTCTCATTCATTCATTTGTTTGTTGTCAAAAAATTTAAAATGTCACGTCACGAAATCAGAATTGAAATTCTTCGAATATCAAATTAATCAAAGAAAATGATAATAACAATGATAATGATGATGAAACCTAAGTCTAAAACCAATGCATTTTTGGTGAATATTCATTTATTCATTCATTCATTCATTGTGTTTCATGATCTTTTGTTTATTTCGCATTTTCGCAACAGAATTTGGTGTGAACCAAACAAAAGTGAACCCAAACAAAAACCTCAGAATTAAACCCACAAAAAGAAAAGAAAAAATGAAAATGAAATGAAAATTTGACAAGTTTTCACATTGTTGTTGTTTTTTTTTGAAAATATTTTTTTTTTGGGAAAACATTCATTTGTTCATCATTTTTTTCACATTTCAATTTTCAATTTAATTTTGAAAATCTCAATTTTAAAAATTCTCATTTCATTGATTTATACTCGTTTCATATTCATACACATTATATTCATTTCAAATTCATTTGCAGTCTTTGCTCTTCATTCATTGCCCATAGTATTTGGCCCAAAGAATATGATGGAATTTCATATTCCTTGTCCAAGTGTATGGATCCGTGTATGCATTGAATTTTTTGAATCATCTTCGACGATATTAAATTACCATAATGGAATCAAACGGAACGGCAAATTCAAAAAAAAAAAATGTGCTAATTTCTGACATTTTCTCTCTCATTTCCAATTTCTATTTTCAAATATTTACTTTACAGAACACCAGAACAAAACACACAAAACATGTATTCGTCATTTTAAATGCTTAAAATTTCAAATCACTATTTCATGTCATAAGTGAAATGAATGATGAATTGTCAAAGAAGACAAACATTTATAAAAATGTTCAAGAAATGAATTATCTCTCAAAAAGCAACAAACAAACAAACAATGTTTCGTCAATGGATGCTTCGTCATTGATGTTGATGTTGCTGCTGTTGGATAATGGTTTCGAAAAAAAAAATTAAATGAAAATATTAAAAATAATGAATGAATGAATAAATAAATAAATATGATCAATTGTTATGCATACATACATTGCTATTATCAATGTTAATTTGATATTTATGTTTGTTTTTTATTTTTCAACTAATTCAGTTGTTTTTGGTTTAATTTTTCAACATTTTTCGCTTGTTTGTTTGTTATGGAAATAACATGGTTTTTTTTCGTATTGTTTATTTATAATGAATTCGTTGCTGTTCACATAAACAAACAGAATACGAATATATTTTACGCATATTTTCAAAATGGTTAATGATGATGGAACAAAATATTTCGAGAAAAAAAATATGAAAATAAAGTAGTAAAAATTTGAACCTAAAAAATGCGAATGAACAAGAATAATAATGATGATGATGATGATGAAGAAAAAAGAACAACGAAAATTCCATTTGAAATATGATCAATATGATTGTCGCTGTCGCTGCTGATGTCGTTACTGTTGTTGTTGTTGTTGTTGTCTTTCCATTTAATCAATGTGAATAGAACAAAGACGAAAGAATTTTTTTTTTTTTTTTTTTTTGGTGGAAAAAATAATGGAAAATATTCATAAGAAAAATATTGATTTGATGTTTGTCTCTATGTGTGCATTTGGATGTTTTTTTCCCTGAATTTTTCTATGTATATTTTTCAATATAATTCATTGTTATAACGAATGGTTGTTGTTGTTGTTGATTATATTTTCATTGTTTGTTTGTTTATTTGTTCATTTGTTTTGCTTATTTTCAATATGAATTGATAAAAATTCATATAAATTCAATTATTTGTTTTGTTTGTGTGTTTGTGTGTGTGTTCATTTTTATTTTCAAAATCAGAATAATAAGATATTTATTCATTAGGCATTGACAAAAGTAAGAAATTTTGTCTCAGATAAAATGAAGAAAATCTCAATTGAATTTTCAAAGAAAGATTTGAAAAAAATATGGAAAAATAAAATCAAAGAAAATGCTGAGAAAAAAAAATTTGAAACATTTTCGCTCATAAATTTTCAAAATTTATAAATTTAATGGAAATAATACGAATGTATGGGACGAATATCGGCATATGTTCATTGTTTCTTTCGATTGTAATTTTCTCGGGTCTTTTCTAGGCTCGTTTCAGAATTTTCAAGGCTCTATTCTAGATTCGACGATCATTAAGCATACAGCTATGAAATGAGCGAAAATTATTAACATTTCATATGAAAATTTTTTCCGCACAAAACGAAATAAAACAATTTATCATTTTTTTTCTTGAATTTTCAGTTTTTTTTTTGTTTTATCATGGAAAAATACATTTTGAATATTTTAAAACATGCATGCATGTGTGTGTGTGTGTGTGTTCATGTATGAACAATACAACACAGCACAACATACAATGAAATACAATGAGATATTAAACATGTTCTTATTTGTCAATATTTTTTAATTTTTATTTTATTTCTTCGGTTCTCGATTCAATGAATCAAACAAAACAAAAAACAAAACAAAAAAAAAACAAAATTCAATTTCAATTTCATTATTATTCTTTGCTGGTCGTTTTGTTTGATTGATTTTTTTTTTCGTTTTGTTTTGTTTGTTCGTTTGTTTCATAGCAAATCTATCGATCAATTTGTTTTCTTTGTTTCTGTATATTTTATCAGAATTATTATTCGTTTATTTATTCAGCAAATTCATATTTTATTATTCGACATGAATTTTCGGAGAGAAAAAATTTCGGAATAAGAATGATATAAGAATCGGCATAGTTCGGAACCGTTTTTTGAATGGATTTATTGAATTTATTTGAGTTTCAACAGAAATGAAATGAATGAAATTTCATTTTGTTTTTTCATTTTTTTTTTTCATTTCATTTCATCGGGATTTATTGCCATTTATCCATTGCATTTATTTCGTTCATTTTGCCTAAAAAAAATACCACCCGAAAGTTTTTGAATACACAATCATACATGAATTCATATATTTATACGCTTATTTCAACTGATATATTCGTGTATTAAGAAAATATGAATTCATATTATAAAGAAGAAGGAATTAAAAACGAGACAAACACAAATTTATGTACTGTTGGATCTATTGGAATGAATTGGTATAAAACTATTGGTAAATCGTTCAATGAATATTTACTCATATTTTTCATATCAATTTCATTGAGGCTTTCGATCATTTATTTTTTAATAATATTCTTCTTCTTTAATATATTTCTAATTTCTTACACCAGTCGTAAAACAGATAGAGAAAACATGGATTTTTCTTTTCAAATGAATAAATGAACAAAATAATAAAGAAAAAAACTTTGACTTAACATTAACTCGAGAACAAAATCAAAATCTAAATGGTAAATGATACAAAGAAAAAAAATGTTTGATCGAATCAGGTTTGATTTTCATTTATTTCTACGTTTTTTTCTTTGGTTCATTTGTGTTTGTATATTGTCGTGTGTGTGTGTGTGTGTGTGTGTGTGTAGTTGGGTATTTGCAGTTTTATTATTTCATTTTCATTCATTTTTTTCCTTTCATATTTTCAATGATTCTTTCCACTTTCAATCTCTCCGTTTCTGTTAAATTCTTTCATCTTTTCAAAGATCATTAATCATTATGATCATGATTATTATGATTCTGATAATTATTATTATTATTGTTGTTGCTGTTGTTGTTGTTTGTCGTTATTGTCGATGAATGTACAAAATACAAAGAAACAAAACAGCAAAATAATGAAATTGAACAAAAATTCTTCTTTTTTTTATATTTTGATTATTATTAAGAATTTAATAATAATAATAATCATCAAAAACAATTTCTAAAGATTAAATCTTTATCATTTAATGGCAGAAATCAGTAATACAAAGAAAATAATGAAATAACGGGAAAAAAAATAAAATAAAGAAGAAAAAAAAGGGCATGAATGGATCAAAATATAATACAAAAAAAAAAAAAATAAAATAAAACATAGCAAAATCGAAAAAAAAACAACAGCAACAACAACAACAACAACAAAATGAAAAAGCAAAATATTATGCTATGGAAAGCAATATCAATAAATCTATTCAAAAATTATTATAAATAATAATAATAATGATAGAAAAATAATGGAATAATGAAATTAAAGAATTTCATAACAAACAAACAGAACAAACAAACAAAAATGAAATAAAATATATTGAAAATTTCATAATAACCATGAATAATAATAATAATAATAATAATAAAATCATGAAATAATAATCGTAAATGGACAAAATTGAAAACGAGAAAAAAAAAGAAATGCCAAAGTTTATTTATTTTACATTTTACAATACTTAACATGTATGAAAGAAAAAAAAATTCTAAAATTTTAACATAATAACATTTGTTAATAATGATAACAAAATAACAACAATATTATCAATGATATATTTGTTATGAAGGACAAAAATTCAACACAAATTTGAAACAGATTTCAATGTCTTTCAAAAGATGATAATGATGATGATAATGATGATAATAATAATGACGAAAAATAATAACAAAATGACAAAATATAAATGTATAAACAAGGCGTTGTCAAATTTGAAATCAAAATACATAAATCGAATCGAGAAAAAAAAACCAGTCAAAATCTAAAAAATCAAATTCTCCAATATCGATATATTTGAATCAAGAACCAAACCCGAAAAAAAATGAAAAAAAAATTTTAACCCATTTTTCATTTTTGTCGTTCAAATCGTTGAATATTCTTTGGCATATGAATATATTCGTCTCATGAACATATGTTTCTGATATTTCAATGTAAATACTAATGTATTGTTTTTTTTATTTCTTTTTTTCCATTCATTCTCTATGAAATGATTCATATATTTTATGGAAAATTCCAACTGAAAAATTCATTTATTTTAAATTCAATGAATTTTTTTTTTATGATTGCTTTGAATCTATTCATTTACTTGAATTTATATTGGAGTTTTCGGTGAATTTTATGCGATTTTTCCCGAATTTTTTTCGGTTTCTTTTGCATTTTTCTCAAGGAACATTTTTTCTCCGAGAAAAATGAAGAAATTTAAAAAATCAAAGGCGTTGGTTTGAAATCGAAGAAATTGACATATATACCAATACAAATACCCACATATATTTTCGAACCATGAAACCAATGAACGTGAAAAAAAAATGAATGAATAAATTCTCATATCAATTCCATTCATTCAAAAATTTGAAATGAAAAATCTAAAAAGTCAAAGAATCGAATGTAAAACGAGGGAAAAATCAGTTCAACTCGACATTTCAAATCATTCGATTCTTCATTTTTCAAGGAAAAATATTCGAAAAAAAATGTTTGCAAAACAAGAATATAATCAAATCGTTCGATATATCAATATTCATGCAGAATTTCAATAATTTCGTCTTCAATATTCATAAGATTTTTCTTCTTTTGAAATAATACACATAAAATTTTGTATTGAAATGAATATATTTTTTGCAGAATATGGGAAAAAACTACATGAAAAACCATTTGAAATCAAATGAAATAAAATCAAATAAAAAAAATATTCCTGATCCATTTGGACCAATAAATTTTTCATTAGAGAATTGTAAAAAATGTTTCAAGCATTTTTACTTTAATATTTTCTTTTTTTTCGCTTTTAAGTCTATCACTATATACAAATACATGGATCTAAGATGCCGGTATATGGTTTGAATGATCAGACAAAAATGATGTTAAATAGTGTTTTGAACACTTAAAGTTCATTTCAAATATTATTTGATTATGATAATGATCATTATAATGTGTTTTTCCAGTGCAAAACTGAATGATCGAAAAACATTTTCATTTTTTAAATTATGATTTTTATTATTTCTGTCATATTTTTTAGCTAAAAAGAATGAAAAGTAAAAGATGCCAAAGCCAATTCAACCCTTTGCTTGTTATCATTGAAATAACGACGGCGAACCTTTCAAAAATTCAAAAAGCAAAAATCAATTCAATAATGGAGAAATTAGCTCAACGGAATAACCGTAAAATATATTGACAAATTTCTCATATAAATTCAAAAATTATTAGAATAAAAATTTTTCTATTTATAGAAATGAAAGAAATATTACTGATGCTTTTGAAAATATTGTAAATTATCAACATCATTATCGGTGATAATAATAATAAAAAGAAATCAAAAACATATTGAAATGTATGATGTATGCAAATTTGAAATTTGAAATTTCCATTAAAAATACAATTCATTCATTGAATTCAAGCATTATATATTGGGTTGTCCCATAAGTTCTTGCCGGTTATATTATAGAGAATCACTGGAAAATCGACGAGAACTTATGGGACAACCTAATATATATATATATATTTTTTCTTTATTTTTCATAAATTTTGTCAAATTATAATATTTTATTTCTTTCCTTTTGAATTTTTCATTGATTGAATTGATTTTCAAGAATTTTTTTTTTGAAATTTCAAAAATTTAAAATTCACTTTTCAATCAATTCAATCAATGAATTTGCAAATTTTTCGTCTATTCATTTTTCATCTATTCATTTTCAATATTTTAGCTGAATATTTTTATATTTTTCTCTGAAAATTTTATTCTAACAAACAAATAATGGAAACGAAAGAAGAGAAAAAAAATAAACAAAATTTTTGTATGGAACAAATGAATGTGGAAAATTTTTAATGTGGAAAAATTGAATTCAACAAAGAATCGGAAAATTTGAAGAATCAAAAGAATCAAAGAAAATAAAAGGAATCAGAATTTTAAAATATGAAAATTGCACAAAATTCGGCAATATTTCACAGAATCTCACAGAATTTTACGAAATTTTCAAATTCACCACTCACACACACAAACACAAACACATACCCATCAACCCAAACACACACACACACACATGCACCTAATAATTATAATAACAATAATAATAATCGATGATGATATTGTACGGAAAATTCTTTTTGTGTGTGTGTGTGTGTGTAAAATTATAAAATGTCATTGTGTGTATCATGTACATGGTTGTACATCATTTGTATAGTCTTTGTACCAAAAAATATAGAAAAAAAATTGAATTTTCTATTGAAAAATTGAAAAAAAAAATTTTCCATAACAATGATAATAATGGCATCTTTGATGTTGATGATGATGATGATGATGATGATGATGATGATGATGGAACAATAATAATAATAATAATAATAACGATGATAATGATAATGTTTTTTTGGGTGAAATGAAAAATAAAAAAAAAAAAGTTTGACAATTTTTTCCACTTTTCACAAGCATAGAAATATATCGTCAAACATTGTGTTTGTGTGTGTGTTTCATTGAAAACCAAACGAAGCAAACCGAAGTAAATCATCATCAAACCAACCAAACCATCAAAAATATTATCATCGTCAGCCAAAGCAACAACAGCAACAAAAGCGACGACAACATTGACATATTGAATGAGAAAAAAAAAACCCATAACACACAATATTTCAATGGGAAACAATCCAAAATTTTGGATGCATGAAAAAAAAATGAAATGAAACATGTTTTGTTTAAAATGAAAAATGAATGAATGGATGAGCGAAAATGCTTGGAAAATTCTTGGAAATTGTATGGAAAAGCTTGGAAAATGCATGGAAAATGTATTTTGACAAAAACATATGAATAAATGCAATGAATTGAAGGAGAAAAAGAAATTCAAAATTCAACATATTATCACACCATGAGAAATATTCATATGTCAAAGAATTTCAAACGAAAAAAAAAAATGGAAAACTTTGTATCCATATAGTTGATTCATATATATGTACATTAACGATTTAGTATCGTTTACATTTTGGGATATATTTATTGAAAATTTTTCCTCATAAATTCCATTTCATATATTAGGCTGTCCGAAAAGTTCATTCCGTTTAATCAATAGAGCTGCTCATGAAAATCGGCCAGAACTTTCCGGACAACTTAATATTTTTTCATTGAAAATTTCAAAATTCTTTTCAAATTTTTTTTTCTTTTTTTTGTGAAAAAATTCAAGAAGAAAATGATGAGAAAAATTCTGTTATTCTTCAACAGTTATTATTACAGAATCATGAAAATTATGAAAAAAAAAAATTATGAAATTATGTCACATATTCATTGATTCATTCATTCATTCATTCATTCATTCATTTATTTATTCAAAATTCAGAATCATCGTCATTATTATTTCTGTTATTATCAGCATTTCTATCATTCACATACACATCATCAACATCAACATCAACATCCACATCATCATTATCATTATTTTCTTTTTTTTTTGCAATTTTCTCTCAAACATTATTTGCTTCAGAATTTCTGTTTAGCAAATTTTCGCATTTGATGCTTTGAATTCTTTATTTTTCCAAAAAAAATTTCTGTTGACTATGACAATTTTTAGTCTATTTTCTCTCGCTTTTCATAATTTTGCAATTTTTTTCCCCGCTCAAGTCGATATTGATATCATACATATGTGAACAAAATAAAGAATCGAAAAAAAGATGGAAGAAATCTAAGAATTTGAATTGAAAAATTGTTTGAATTTTTATTTTTATTTTTTATTTTTTTTTTTTTTTTTTTTTTGACAAAATAGAAATTTCAATTTTTAAAATTTTAAATTTTAAATTAAAGTTCATTTTTTTTTCACTGAATTTCAATAAATATGATGAACAAACAAATAACACCGACAAATAGCAAAGAAAATATAAACATATTTTGTTTTTTATTATTTGAATTTCATTCAATGTACATTTGTACTGAATTGAATTTTTTTTTCACGCATTCATTTATAATAATAATAATAATAATAATAAAATAGTTCATGTTTAATTTAGTTTTTTATTTGATAATTTTGTTCTTAAACTTTGCAATTTCATCACTTTTTTATTCATTCATTTATTTATTTATTCCATTAAATATGAAAATGAATATGAATAAATAAATGAGTAAAGATGCTTGGAAAAAGAATACTCTTCAAAGCAAGAATGACTAGCATTGACAAAGTACATCAAAGTATATTTTGAATCATCAATATATATCATTCAATGAAATCAAATGTAAGGAACGACAAGAATTTTTCGCTTTGAATTCTTGAGACGATTTCGAGACAAATTGCAGCCAATTTCCAAAGCTGTTTACTCATTGAATTCACACTTATTTTCAAATCACATCAGATTGATGCGGTGAATTTGAAATTCTTTGAAATTTTAAAAGAATTTTGTGGAAGAATTTTTTTAAAATTAATTTTTTTTTGCTGAAATTCCGTGACAAAATTTCCAAATTCTAGTATGAAAAATTCAATTTTTTTTTCATTTTTTATTTAAAATTTTGAAAATCAAATTACTACGGTATGAAATATCTGATTTTTTGAAAATTTTCAGACAACACATGTGTATTTCATGAATAAAAATGAAAAAATGAATGAAATATAACGATAAAATGTTATCATTTATGGATATGAAGATATGAGAGAAATCGAATTGAATTTAGAAAAAATTTAATCTATTCTAAATAACGAAAGTTAATTTTATAAAGTATCATCACAATTATTTCAATATAATTATTTCAAGAATATCCAAGAATAATCCAGTATCAACTGTGTGATAATTGATCATTTTAAGCGTGATGATCATTTGTTTTAAATGAATATTTTCAAATAAAAAAAAAGAAGAGAAATTCTTGAAATAATAATAATTTTTCTCTGCTCTTTTTTGTTGTTTGATTAATTTATATTTATAAACATTTATACATGAATAAATGTTGAAAAAAAACACATAAATGATAATAAATAAATAAATAAATTCAATAATAATAACACATTTGAATTGAATATTTTTATATATATATCCATATTGAATAAATGGATAAATGAATAAATAAAAAATAAATGAATAAATGAACTGAATTTAAATATTAAAACACAAATGCAAATATGCGTATAGAGACACAGAAAGAAAGCGAAAGATAAATTGTCAAGATCATATCAAAAAATAATATCGTATAATAATGATAATAATCATGATTCAAGTCACGTTACAAATAATTGGTGGTGGTGATGAAGGAAATTTTATTATTATCATTTACATTAATTTCATTTTTATTCATGTTTTTTTTTCATATGAAAAAAAAAATGGTAAATTATCATTATCATTATCATTATGGTTATTGCTATTGCTATTATTATTATTATTATTATCATTATTTTATATCATTGATTTATTCATTTTACGATTTTCTATTCTTTGATATTTTAAATTTTACGTGTAAAAGTTAAAAGAAAAAAAGATGAATTGTATTGAAAAATAATTCATATAATCAATGAATTTTTGGGATATCATTGGGAAAAAAAATTTGGATTTAAAAATGTAAAGCTGGAAAAAAAATTGTAATAATGATAATTGTGTAATAAATGGAAATTGAAATGAAATTTTATGATTATTTCGATTAAGACAAAAAAAAAAAATTTGAAAAATTGAAATTTCATTGAAATGATTTTTCCATAATTTATTCATTCATTTCTATTTTACTATTGCAAGACAAATTAATGCATAATATGAATATGAATATAATTTGCTTAATTTAATGAGAAACAACAAAATGAAAAATGAATAAAATGAAATGAATAATGTTTGTGGTGGTCGATGAATTTGCATGAATTGAATTCCATTCATTTTATATTTACGATAGCTTTCGAAATGGATTAAATTCTCAATTCTTTTCCATTTCCAATTCATATTTTCATCATTTTTTTAAGCAAAATTTTTCGGTCCTTGAATTATTGTGACCAAATCGACGCTATGTCTTGGTTATACCATGTTTATGCACATATTTTTTTTTTGACATTCAATGATATAATTTTTTAGGCTTTTTTCGCTACCATTCGCCACAAAAAAATTGCAAAGAAATATGTAAACATTTCAAAAGATATAAGTCAACGATTATTCAAAAGTCAACGGCATACGAATAAAAAATGTACAAAAAAAAAATTAAAGCCAAGCATTCAACGTAATTATAATAATAATAATAATGATAAAATTGAAATGATAATAATAATAATAATCATAATAATAAAAAAAAAAAAGTTTAAACACGACTTGAATTTGAAATAAACTTTGAAAATTCATTTCTATTCCAAACGAAACCGAAATGAAATGAATGATATGACCAAAAGAGATAAATGAAAAAAGAAAAAAATTCATCCATAATATGTCAATGCAAAAACACAAACACATACACATACACACAAGAATTTTATTATCAAATGCCCAACAGCCAAACGTACATGATTCAATTCAAAATTCAATCTATCGATTCATTTCATTAATTTATTCGTTCATTTGATCCACATTTGACCAATGAATGGCACCAATAATAATAATGCACGCACACATTGCATTTGCAACTGTAAAATGTGATAACATCAACATGAATGAATGACATGAAACAAATAAATGGGCGAAATAAGAAGAAAATTTGAAATAAAAATGATGAATTTTGAATTGAAAAATTCTGGAATTTTTGTTTTTTGCTTTCAGGCCAAGATTAAAGGTGAAACTAGCAATACGTTTCAAGATTATTAAATCAATGAATTCGAATATCATTTATTCCGGTTTATTCCATTTGATTCATATTCATTTTTTTTTTTGGCTCAGTTTCGTTACGCTTTTGCGTCAATATCGTGTTTATCAGGTTGGCAAAAGTTTTTCAAGGAAAAAAACAAAGCGAAATGAAATCAGAATTTTCAAACATTTTTCTATTAAAATTCTTTCAAATATTGAAAAATAAAGGAATCTACGAAAATCAATGTGATTCCATTTTAATGAATTCAATGGAACGTTCAATGAAGATGATTTAAAAATAGAAAAATTTTGAAAAATAAATATATAAAAAAAATTCAATCATAAAAATTCAAGTCGAAAGAATTTCGTTTTGGAATTCAATTTCATTTCTGTTTTGTTTTTGAAACAAAAAATAATTTGAAACTAGAATCAAAAGCGATTACAATCACAAACATTTCACACAATCAAACAATCCAACACAATCAGTGTTTGTTCTGTCTTTAATTTTGCTGTTTATTAGTGTTAGTCTTTGAAATTTCTTTTTCTAACACAACAATCAGAGAAAAGAACGGGAAAAAAACAAAGAAAGAAATCAAACAATAATTTGATTGAAAAAAATCAATCTGGAAACAATATATGACAATAACAATCAAATGATGATGATGACCAGCATAAATTTTTGTTGATCATTTATTTCAAACATTGAATCGATATTGAATCATTCTCAATCATCAATTTCATTCTTTTCAATTTTGTTCTTTTTATTTTCATTTTGGTGACAATTGGTTTTTCTTTTCGGTTGACATTATCGTCACATGATTTTCATTATTTCATAATTATTATTTTCACGATCGTTATGACAATAGGAACCAGAAAAAGAATGACAAAAGAAATAAGGCAGAAAAAATATTGAAAAAACAAGTGTGGCGAATACATGTATTTTCCAAGGCAAAATACTGAGAAATATATTTCAAAATTTCAAAGACATAAACGATCATTTCTGCTTCGGACACGATTCCGTATCGCAATTTCAAATTTTTTTTTGTTATTTAATTTAGTTTATTGAATAGTTTATTTTAGCTTAGAATTTTTCTACAGAGAAAAAAAAATATTTATCTCAGCCATAAAACATTTAATGCATCATTAAAATATAAAAATAAATAAATAATAAAAAAATAAATATTTCACATCATAATCATTTGTTCAATGAAAAAAAAATAAATGTGTTTTTAACAAACAAAACATTGAAATTTTCAGCTTTCTTCGCATCTCTCAATATTTTGATTAAAATTATTCTCGTTTTGGCATAATAAAAAATAAAATAAACAAAATTAAACAAACACTGAATCCAAACACACAATACAAATGACAAATGACATCATCGTAGAAAAACACATTTGGAAACACATTTGAAATTTGGAAAAAAAAGGAATTCATTTATATTTTTTTTATAATACTTTTATTGATCATATTTATTGGCTTATTTGTTCATCGTTTTTGAACATTGATGAACGAAATGATGAATTATAAAATGGTTATAACTACATGGTAAATGATGATTTTGAACCAATAAATAAATAAAAATAAAACGAATCGATTATCATTTGTTTGTATTATTTAGAAACAAACAAACATGTTTGGCAAATGTTCATTCATTGCTTCAAAACATTTTAGCAATAACAATGTTTGTATTTTTTTTAGAAGGTAAAAATAAACTTGAATTTTATCGAAATTAAAAAATGAAAAAAAAATGATTGCAGATCATCCATCATGTTTCATGTTAAATAAAGAATGTGAACTTTATTTTTTTTCTACTTTCTAATAAGTACTTTTGGATTTTAAATGAAAGTAGAATCACAAAAAAAAAAAAAAATAAACCTAGAAAAATAAACAAAGAAAAATAAATCACGAATTCATTTTATTTCTTCGGGTTTATTTTGTTGTTTCTCTGAGAATTTTCGTATTGTTTGGGCATTGAATGAGAGGAATTTTTTCGTAAAAATATTTTTTCATATTTTTTAATATAAAATATGAAAAATAAGGGTGAAAATACAGGGAATAATATGGGGTAAAATATATGAAATAATAAAGAATGAGAATCAGAACTGAATGAATATCAAATAGTTCTTAATTTCTTTTCAATATTTTTCACCATTTAACTTATGAATAAATAAATAAATAATAAATCATTAATGTTTGATTTGTAAACATAATTATTAATCGTCATTATTCATTCATTCATTCATTCATTTTCATTTCATTTTCAATATTTTCAATTTTTAATTAAAAAAAATTCTTAACCACACACACACAGACATAATACATACATACAATCACATCATTTATTTTGCCCGTTTCATATATTTTCATGGAAATTAATAAGTATGAAGTATGGGAAATTTTGATGATGATAATAATAAAAAGTATATAAGCAGAATTAGGAACCAAATGAATGAAAGATACTGGAAAAATTGAAAATATTGAAAATAATATTTATTTGTTTGTTTTTTCAAACAAATAAAACTTGTAAAAACAAACGCAGGTATTTTATTGATTCAATTGAATGATAATTTATAATAAATTATTCTCATTTATAATTATAATTATTTTTTTTGGAATGATGAACTAATTGTAAAATTGTATGGAAAATAATCAAATGGAAAATTATTTAATGAAAATTATTTCATTTCATTTCATTTTCAAATTTTTAATTTGAAAAATGTGCGCCGATTCTCATCGTTTAATAATGAAAATATGAAAACACGAACATGAGAAAAAATGGAGATGAAAAAATGAAAATAATTTCTCTCCATATTTTTGCAAGGGAAAAATGATAAATAAATAAATAAATAAAATGAAATGAAAATTTATGAAAAACAAAAACAATTTCCCTTCAAAATTGATTAAAATTTGCTTTCATTTACTTCCAATTCATTTCAATTTCATTTTCAAGAATATTTTAAAGGTTTGATTTCAATTTTTTCTCCTTTTTTTCAGGCTCCTGTTCAAGAATCATTATCATTATTTATTGAATGATCAATGTTTAAAGATTGAACAAAAGACAAAAATAGAATCAAGTGGAAAATGAATGTGAAATTAACAAAAATTGACTCAAGAACTCGGAAAAAAACTGGAAAATACGAAAAAATAAAACAAAAAAAAACTAGAAAATATGATTTCGATATCAAAATAATTGGACAAAAGTGAGAAAGAAAGAATGGGCAAAAAATGAAAAAAAAAATTTCTTTTGGTCATATTATTTAATGAATTTTTCTCGATAAACGAATATGTGAAATATAAGTCCGAAAAGTTCTGGCCGATTTTTATGAGCAAATCTACTGATTAAGCGGAATGAAGTTTTCGGACAACCTATTATTTTAGTGTGTGCTGGATGCTATTGGCGTGGAGATGCTTGCACAAAATAACGCAAAAATGTTGACTGCAGGGCATTTTCTCCTTGATATCATCATTTTTCAAATTTTATAAAACACAAAAATGGAAAATTTCCGTCAAAAATTCGAATGATCAAGTAAGCGAATGAATAAATGATCACAAAGATGACCGTTTAGAAGGAACAAAAAACATCGGCAACAACAGACCCTATGAACAGCAACAACACAAATCAATAACGGAATTTAAGGCCAGAAGCAATTGTGATAACAATAAACGAAATAAACGAACAAACAAACGAATGAATCAATGAATGAACGAATGAAACTTGAAAATAAACATGTGAAACCATATTTGAAGGACATGGAAAAAAGTCGAAAAGCTGGAAATGAAATAAATGAATTCAAATCAAATCAAACTTGACTACTGGCTGTAGACTCTTTGTGTGAAACAAAAAAAAAAATATTGAAAATCAAAACACCGGAAAAAACGAAATATTCAACGAAGCGAAAAGTTTTCTTTATATTTTTCTATGATTTCATCTGCGAAATAACATCTTCATGTTCTTCTTCATCATCTTCATTGACCAAAAATTGTTTGGAAAAAAATTGAAAACCCACCGTTTACAAGATAAACTTGAAGGGTCTATGTGTGCTTGTGGCTCGATTTTTGAGAATTTTTAGCATTTTCAACAATTTTAAATCGTAAAAAATGGTTAAAAATGTTTTACAATATTCTTTACTCTCTGATTTAAAATCCAAAAAATTATCGAAAATTGAAAACATTTTCATCTTTAAGCAAAGCGAAAAAAAAGGATGAAAATATGAAAATATTACTTAACAAAACAATACAAGACTTGAACAAGTCAAAGGGAAAAAAATAACACAGAATTTTTAACTAAAATTCAAACTGAAAAAACTTGAAACTTGAAAAACTTTATGTATAATATACCAATAGTCTCTATGGCAGTCATTCTCAACCGGTGTTCCGCGGCACTTTAGTGTTCCGCCAGATTCCAAAAGTGTGCCGCCAAATTTCGGAAATCTAACTCATTCCTTTACTACTCCCTTACTTGGTGTGCCGCAAGATTTTGGAAATAAAGGCTTTTCCTTTTTTCAGTGTGCCGCGGCGAAAAAAAGGTTGAGAATGACTGCTCTATGGTCTATTTTGATTGTTTTTTCTTGTTCATTGCATTCGTATTCAATTCTTTAAGACATATTTTTTCAAACCAATCATCATTCGCAATGTGAATGTGAATTATTGAAATATGGAAAAACATTCAAAGAAAAATGACTCAGAAAAAAAATGAAATAAAATTCAAAGAATAAAAAGTTTTTTCAAAGCTCAAAGATGAATTGAATTCAACTGAATTCAATTCAATGATCATGATGATGATATTGTTATCGTCGTTATCATCATTATTCGTTATTCTTTAATATCATCATCATCATCATTATCATTGATTGTATTATTATTATTATGGATCATGGTTGGCTAACATCGAAACAAAATTTTTCTCGTCTATTTTTTATTCTTTAATATTTGTGTGTTGAATTTTTGACTGAATTTGATGATGATCATGATGATGATCATTTAACATTATTTTGATATTTGCCAAGTTTCTCAAGTCGATTCTTTGATTCTTTTTGATTCTTTCGAAATGTTTGTTTCACCGAAAATAATAAACCATAATCATTATGTGTCTGTCTATCTGTATGTGTTGGTATTATGAATTGTTTATTCTTGATATTTTTTTTGGAGACCGCCAACTGTTTTATTTCAAATATTTTGCATTGAATTTTGAACATTTTATGGTCTATGAATTTTTGTTCGTTTTGTTTTGTTTAATGTCCACATATATATTCAATCAATTGATGATGTTATTATGATGATGATGATGATGATAATCATTAGTAAATGAGATGTTTGAAAAAATGTTTAAAAAAATGAATGAATGAATGGATGGATGGATGAAGGATTTCGAAAAGAAGAAAATGAGTGGATTTGAGAATGATTTTCTTTTGAATTTTTTTTTTCAAAGAATCAAGAACCAAATATGATTGATAGATTAATCATTATTCGGAATTTTTGTTTCTCGATTATTTTGAGATTATTTTAAGCGAGAAAAAAAAATTATGAAAATTTAAATTGAAAGTTTCATAATTTTCAGAAGCTCATTGTAATGTTGCACAGAAATTATTTTCACATCATAAATTTACAAAATTTAAAAAAAAAACCATTTTGTTTTCTGGTTGTTTTGTTTTGTTTTTTTGGATATATTTTCATTAATTTTAATTTCAATTTTTTACATTTTTTTGGTTTCGCTGATGCTTTTGTTTTGTTTTGTTTTGATGATCTTTTTTTTCAAAAAAACCAGTTTTGAAAATAAACAATAAAACACACAGCCACCGAGAAAACAACAATAGCATCAATATTTCTCGACAAATATTTCGCCACCAAGAACACACTGACATACACAACACATCTTTGTTCACATTTTATTGTTTCCATCATATTCTCGGTTCTTGCCAAAGCATAAAGCCTCACAAAACATTACATATTGTATTCTTTTTGTATACCATTTTGTATTATAATAATAATAATAATGAGAAAAGAAGAAAATAATAAATTACTTTATAGATGGAAAAATGGAAAAATAAAAATATTAAAATTAATAATTTCTCTTTACTTATTCTTGCCATATTTAATTCTTTGAATACAATACAATATTCTTTGAGTATTATTCATTCATTTTCATCATTCATTCATTCATTCATTCGTTCGTTTTTTTTTCGTTTATTTCTATTCATCATTAATTTCATTCACCAAAACAAGAAACAAAAATGATGCTTTTTGTAAATCTTGGTACAATTTTGACTTACGGTAGTAAATATATAAAGTCTGCTTTGAAGAAAATTGAAAGAAAAGAAGTAAATAAGAAAACAATGCTAACAATGCCAACAAAAACAACAACAACAACAAAACTGTAAAATGACAGCAACAAAATTTATGTCCTTTTCAGTGCAGCAGCAACAGCAACAACAACAATTCAACAACAAAACAAGATTGAATAAATTACATTTTGAAAATCTATTTCTTAATATCAAGAAAGACAATAAAATAATTTAGTTTTTTTTTCCTGAAAAAGTATGTGGTTTAAATTTATTTTCAAGAATATTTTCAATTGTTTTTGCTTTTTCCTTTTGCTAACCAAAGGTTTTCAAAGGAAATTTCAACATTTTTGCCCTTTCAAAACATTCATTGAGTGATAGCGACAAATTTGCATGTACAAAAATGCAAAAAATTGCAAAAATTTCTTCTTAAAAAATTACTTTGAAAACTTTGAAGCTTTTAAATTTCTTAGTTGACATTTCAATTTATTTCATAATCGAGTTTCGATAAATTTTCGAGTTTTAAGATTCTGAAATTTTATTCATTTTTTTTCGGATTCATTAAATCAGTCGATTTTTCTGAACCCTTTCGATTTCAAAAAAAATTTCCTAAGAATATTTCTATCAAAATATGCTACAATTTTGCCAACATTTACACCATTATTATAATGAATTATTAATTTAAAGATTAAATTCCAATCAAAATTGTGCTTGAATGGATCAAAACAAAAAGAAAAAAATCTAAATTGAATTTAAAATTTCAATCATTTTCGTATTTTTCTAATTAAATATGACAAAATTGAACGACAAAATAGTAGCATATCAGCCATAGAAGCAATTTTATATGGGAAAATTTGACAAATTTTGATTTCAATTATTTTTTATTTAATTTATTATTATTTATTTCAATACAATTCACACTTTCAATACAATTTCACAATATGAACACACAACAAACACATACGATACAACAATTTTCTAATGTTTTCGCTTGTACTCATGATTCAAAAATTGGTCATTTTTTATTATTTTTTCTGTCATTTTTTTTTGTTTTTGTTTTCACAATTTCTTGTTTACTGTCAAGTTTCTTCGGCTGATTTCCGAATGATTTTTTTTCTATGATTCTCGATTCATTTTTTTTATATATTAAATTTGTCCTTGCATTTGATTAATTGAATATGGCAATACTTGGACCAATAGAAGACAGATAATAAGAGAGAGAGAATGGATAAAAGTTTTGCTGATCTGTTTTTATATTTTTGTGCGAAATTATGAATGAATAAATGTGAAACAGAAAACAAAAACATGAACAAAATATTCAATGATTTAATGAATTTTCATCGAAGCTTCTTGAATGTTGAGGCTTCTTCATGTTTTGGTTTTTCTGCTTCTTATGATCATCTTCATACCATACCATACCATACCATACCATACAACTTCTTAATTGTGTTCGAGCCGTGAAACAATAATAATTTTTTCATTATTATCCAAAGCCATTGATCGATATTATTTCAATATCATTTTCTTGTTCTTGTTTTAATTTCTTGTTTTTTCTTTTTTGGTCCTTGTTGTTTATTCAAGCATTCAAAAACTTAGTTTTTCTCATTCATTCATTCATTTGTTTCGGATATTTTCCATTTTTCATTTTCATTTTTTTCGCACTCATTTCATTTCATTTGATTTCCACATAAGCTGCAAATTCAGCATCAAAAAAATCATCCGACAAACAGACAAATAGACCAATAGACAACCAAAAGGAGTATGAAAAAAACAAATGTTAAATTGAGAATAGTTTTAAATCGACAAAAATAGTTTTTCTTGCTTTATTTCACTTAAATGTCTGTCGGTTCAAATTTTGAATCATTTGTTTGTTTGTTTGTTGTTGTTTTCGGATGGCACATTAGATGCTTGCAGGCTGCTTGGTGCTGTTTGGTTGTTTTATTTATTTTTACAATTCTTTATTTTACAATCATTATTTATTGATTGATAATTTTCTGCTTGAATCGATTCGTTTCAGTAATTTTTATTTTTAGTTTTTTTTGTTTGTTTGTTTGTTTCTCTTGTCTTATTTGGCTCTGTTTTCACTTCGATCCGAATTTTCAGTCGTCGTCTTCGTTGTTGTATCATTATGATTACGGCCAAAAAATGAGAACCCGAAAAAAGACATTTGATTCTTAGTAAAACATGAAATTACTTACACACAAATTATTCGACAAAACAATAAAATAAGAATGAATAGAAGCAATGTATTTGTATTTGTTTCATTTGTTTTATTTTTCTGTAATTTTTGCACATTTTTCTCCTCACTTTTCTTCACCCATTCTTTTGCCCATTGTAATTGCAAGCATAAACAAAAACAATCACAAAATTCATATATCATTAAGAAAAAAAAACAACCGAGCAGACAAACTACCAGAAATTTTTTAAAAAATTATTTTGAAAAAAAAATAAAATTATTTTAAATCATTTCACAGTCATAGAATAAGGGGGAAATATTTTTCTCAAAATAAAACAAAACAATGATTTACATTCTCTTCGAATCATTATTATTATTATTTTTTTCGTTTCTTTCATTCTCCAATTCGTTTCAATTTTCAATATTCTCCGACAAATTGAAAATTTTTAGATTTTATAATTCTCTTATAATAACAAACAAACAAATAATAATAATAATAATAAACAATCAAACATATAATAAATGTGATTATATTTTATGTGATTTTTCCTCTAAAAACAGAGTAAAACTAAATGAAAAAGTAAAAAGAATAGAAGTTTAAGTAAATAAGGAAATATTTTATTTTATTTTTTTTTTCAAAATTTTAAAATGAATTTGCTTTTGTTTTTTGTTTTTTTTTTGTTTTTTTTTTTTGGTTCTCGGTTTAAAAATTTTCAAAAACAGTAAATTCTGTGAAAAAGCATTGTCATCAATCACAAACAGGCATTATACACACACACACACACGCACACTGGCACAGAAACACATGCAAACACTCCGACCAATCGACCGATTTGTCGAGAAAGAAATAACCGAGATTCGAGAAATGATTTCTTATAAATGATCATTCGCAAATGGGAAAAGAAAATCAGAAAAAATTCAGATTTTCAATGACTGTTTTGATTATAAATAACAAAAAAAAAATGAATTGAAAACTCCAGGAATTAAATTGTGAAACAAAACAGTAATTTTCAATTGAATTGAATTGAATTCAATTTAAATTTTTGTTTTTTGTTTTTTTTGTTTTCAATTCATTTCACCATTTTTACCATCATCATCATTATTATTATTACTATTGTGATTATTATTAATAGATGTGAATATATGGTGAATATAAATTGAGCCAAAAGGAATTTTCACGTTTTGTTTTGTTTTGTTTTGTTTTTGATTTTGATTTCAAAATGAATTTCATGAATTGAACTTTTTTTTTTCAACATTCGAAAGTTATTCAAAATTTTACAATTGTTTTCTAACGATTTTTCGTTTTGTTTTGTTTTCGCTTTGATTTTGAATTGTGTCTAAATTCACATATTAATAAAATAGTGAAAAAAAATCATCATCATCATCATCATCATTTGTGTTTTGAATAAGCGAAATTCTTCGCATATTGGATAGGGAAAATGCCAGAGAGAGGGATGAACAAAGGATAAGAAAGATGAAGAATAAATGGCAAATAAGGACGAATAAATGAGATAGAATCGAGCCGATTCTATAGATGAATCATTCGTTCATGTTGCTGTTGCTGCTGCTGCTTTTAACTATTCATGTATATTCTGACTCTGTTCTCATATTTACTCGAACAATATATAGAAATACACGAATCAAATAATAACGGTTCACTTTTTGGGTGCCTGATAAGTGCGTCAATATGAATTCAACACACACACACAAACACAAGGGAAAAAATGACCGCTGGCTCTTGACTCGTACTCGTAATCGCGTGTGTGTGTGTGTGTGTGTTTGTGTGCGTTGATTATAACTTGATAACTTATAAGAATTAAAATGAAAATATTTTTTTTTTTTTTTTGGTAAATAATTTCAAATAATTTTTCAAAATAGAAAAAAAAATTTGTGATAATTAAATAAAAAGTTTTTTTTTCGATTTTTGTTTTGTTTTCACAAAGCCAATCCTCATCACACATAATATCTATGTTCTTAGAATTTCTATTTATTTCAACTCATTTCAAAGGCTATACATACATACATACACACATATAATTTATTCTGTCGTAATTCTCCTGATTTTATCATTATTTATCCCACATAGTGTTAAATGGATCAGAAGTAAAAGAAGAATAAAAATCCAAAACAAAAAAAAAAAACCCACCGAAATGCGTCGTCGCTATGATATTTTTGGTTTTCACCAGTTTTTACACAAACGAAAAACTCTAAGCGAAATGAACGTTTGAAAATGTATGGAAATGAAAAATTTGCGAATATTGTATACCGAGGGAAACGTTGAAAAATGAATGAAATTCTCATAACAAATACTCACAACAAACGCACTGAGAAATAATGCAGGGAACACATAGAGAACTTGGAATCGAGAATTGAAATAAAAAGCAGAGGAGATGAGAACTCAAAACTTAAACTAATCCATTTTTATTTATGAATTTAAATTATCGTGAAGCAAGAAGAAGAATTCCAAAAAAAAAACAAAAGAAATAATGGGAGAAAAATGAAATAAAATCAAATCGATCAATTTACAAGTTATTTGGATTAATATTTGAAATCATAACTATCAACCAATTTTCAACAATTATTTTGAGCAAAAAAAAAAACAATTTATGGACTTGTAAAGAAAATGACAAAAACTCCGAAAAACGTTTAAATTAAAAATTATTTTCGAGCTTAGAATCGATGATAGTGAGAATAATATATTGCAAATATACAGCCAAAGTAGTGAAAGCTGTACGAAACTTTGTATTTTTTTAATATAACGAAATTTTAAAGAGTCAAGATGAATTGAAAAAATAAGCATAAAGAATGTTCAAAGCAATTGCCGCCATCTTCCGCTATGAAAACATTCACATGTTTCACAATTGAAATGTCACTAAGTTTATCTCAGAATTACACTTGATCACACTTAAATAATGCTCTTAACCGGTAAATTGGTTAATTGATTAATTTATTTAGCCACTCATTCATATCGTTCAATCATTTGTTTGATAACAACGGAATTCCGTTAATAATTATAATATTAATCAATTATTTGATTAACAATTAATCGATTTATAGAAATTAAGGTATTTTATGCAAATAAAAATAAACAAATCTCTAATAAGTAAATGAAAAAATCATTGACACCTACCGTTTGATCATTATGACGAGGTTGATTTCATTGTAGTTATTTCAGTTTTTGTTGATGGTTTAATATTGAAGAAATTGAATTTTTCTTTATTGATGAATTTTTGTTGATGTTTTCAATCACAAATTTGTCACAATTTTTATTTCATATTCTTTTTTCAACGAAAAACAGATAAAAATATACAAAAGATTCACGATAGGAAATTCTTGGTATATTTGTTTTTTTTCAAGGAAATGTAAATCCACATTCAATAAACAAATTAATTAATTATTTTCAAATTATGATAAGTTTCAGTGAAACAAAAAAAAAAAAAAAAAGACAAACAATAGGTGAATGATCATTATATAAAATGTGATGAATTAGATGTTGATACGATGCGATGATTACAGATACAGATGACAATGCAGATGGATTAATGCTTTGTATGTGTGATTATATTTAATTCTATTATTATTATTATTATTATTATTATTATTATTATTATTTGTTTTTCCTTAAATTATTTTTCAAAAAACACAAATTCAAAAACAATATGGAGAGATTAAGATTTTCTTAATATTTATTTATTTATTTTTTCAATTATATTAATATGAATGAATAATGATGAAATGCACCTAAAATAATTGAAAATAAAAGATAATAACAAAGATGATTAATAATATTTCTTATAAATTTAATTTTTTAGGAACAAAAAACAATGAAAATTTCCATTTATTATTATTCTGTAATAAGGAAAAATATATGTTTTATCAATTTTTATTTAGCAAGATTCAAATATTTCTCATATATCTAATATTTATTACAATTATTATTACGATTATTATCATTATTATTATTATTATTATTTGAAATAAATTACTTTTGTATGAAATTATTTAATTACTATCACTATCATTATTATGATTATCATTATTATTATTGATATCATTATACTATATGTTAAACCAGAAATTTCATTTTTTTTTTTCGTTCATTAAATAAAAAAATATTAGTTTGTGATTGACATACTTATACAATTTCATTAATTTTTTCATTTTCATTCATTTTTTTTTTCATTGACGTCAACTGAGAAATATGCATATTTAACCCTCAAAACTCGAGTGGTGAGCATCACTCACCATAAGATGTAATGCAGCAACTCGATAGGCGTCACTCAGTCACCATTTTACATGAGTGTGAAAAATTGTCGAGCTGTTGGCTCGCTTGCGCTGTAAATGCCTCGAGTGCTAAGGGTTAAATACATGTATGTATTACATTAACATGTATATATACATGTGACGCCAATATACAGTATTATTGATTCAATTTATTTTGAATTTGAAATTCATTTTATATTAATTTTTCACAAATATGAATGGTATTTCATTATTAATAATGATAATGATAATAATAATAATAATAATATTATCATCATTAGTGATAACAATAATAATAATAATTAAATCTCTATTAATTTGTTAATAGAAATCTAATTTTGAAATTTTGTTTCATTTTTTTTTTTTTTTGATAATCGAAATAATAATAAATGATGATGATGATCATAATTAAAAAATTACAATCATAATCATTAGAATCATTATTATGACAATGATTTTAGATGATGATAATAATAATAATAATAAATCACTGCAATACACAGGAAAATTAGAATTATGATTCCATTATTATTATTCATATCATTTTTCAAAATAATTGTATTGAAATAATCTATTTCAAATAGACGATTGCACTCATGTTGTATTTTGAATGTATTACAATGTAAGACATGTCTATGTACTCACACACACAAATTGATTCCTTTAAACATTGATTACTATGAAGAAATCAAAGTTTAAAATCATAAAAATTTTGATTTAATTGAAATTTTTGTAAAATTACTTTCATTTCATCGTTTTAGATGGTTGTAAAATTAAATGTTGACCTACAAATAATCTTTTCAAAAATCTATTTCATCAATTAATTCAATCAATCAAATAATTTGATTGGAATATTTCTATTTAAAACATATTTATTTTTGACATCTCAAATATTTTTAATCACTGAGAAAAAATATATTGTTGATAAATCACAGATATTCACTGATTTACAGTGAATGCATCATGCATATTAGATCAATGTTAATGATTTCAAAATATTCATACGCAAAGCTAATTTAAAAGTTTATTTAAAAAGAAATGAAAAAATAAATTGAACATTCATTGATGTTGATTTGGTTTTGATTAACTTGATGGTTGATTGATTAATTGAATGATTACTTACAATTAAAATAAATTTTAGTTGAAAAAATACATTAAAAAAACAATAAATATAATTGAATTTTTCCCGATCGTCAAATGGATTGATTGATTCAAATTGAATCAATCAATTAATCAATCATCGATTCGATTCGATTGATTGATTAATTGGAAAAAATTCAAAGAAAAACTATTTCACTGAGGATAATTTATTGACATTGATGAATGGAAAAAAAAATTGATGCTTTCTTTCCTTTGTTCACTCACAAATTATCCGAAAAATCACACGTGTTTTCATCATACATCAAAAATGTAAATACCGCCGTACAAAAGCACTGAAATCAGAACAATAAATTTGGTTTGTTTCGTAGAAAAATGGAAAAAAATTACAAAGTGAATATCATCAAGCAAATGTTCATCATTGAAAAACAAGGATTTCTAAAAAGGACAATAATCTTACCTTTATCAATAATTTTTGGCGAATGATGATAATTTGAATATGAATACACACACAACGGTGAAATTAAATTGGAAAATCAATGATGAACAAGAAAAATAATTTTTCAATTTGTGAATATATTGAAATAACAAAGATATTCACGGACAAAACAAGAAAATTTCATATTTTTGTTGATCATAGTGAAACAAACAAACAGACAAACAACTATTCATGGATTATAATAATCATTATTGATTTGATGACATTCATGATGATATACAATCGAATGAAAATGGAAAAAAAAACACATTAAAACATTGAAAACATCAAGCAGAACAATGATTTGATATTTATACTAATAAAATTTTATATTAATAATGCTTTTTTTTTTTCTCATTTTCAATCATTCAATGCTTACTAATATTTCATTCAAATTGAAATGTGATGAATGAGAAATGATTGTAATGAATATATATGTTTCACGTTTGAAAATGATTAAAATCAAATTGAATGAAAAACAATGAGAAATCAAATTGAACTGTAGATGTTATATTTATACATGAATTCAAATTTGAACACATTCATGTACATAAATTATAATTATTTCAAATCGATCAAATATCGATATTGTTCATTCAAATCGACATCGATCAAATCAAGATTGTCGACAATTGTGTATGTGATGTTTGATTGAATTTCTACGGGGCGAAAATAAAATGAAAATACAAAAAAAAAATTCAATCAACTTGACTATTTTTTTTTATTTTCAAATATTATGTTGTCCGAAAAGTTCATTTTGCTCAGTCAATAGAGTTGCACATGAAAATCGGCAAAAACTTTCCGGACAACATAATATGTGTATTAAAATATTAATTTTTACTTTTATTTGTATGTACAATATTTTTTTTTTGTTGTATTTCATAGATTGCCCATCAATCAATCATTAGAAACACAAACAAACACAAACAAACCGAAAAACAGAAAAACTATAATTTCAAAACCATTTTTTTTTTTGGTCTCTTCCAATATAATAATACTATGAATTACATAAATCAATTATTTCAAAATGAATGCATTTGTTTTTTCTGATTAAAAAAACAATTGCGGCAGCCACCACAAGACCGCCACCACCGCCGCCGCCATCACCAACATCACCACCAGCAACATCACCACCAGCAACAGCAACAATAACAACAACAACAACCGATCAATTGTCAAATGATTTTTCAAAACAAAAACATAAAATGAAATGGAAAAAACAAACCAAATACCTATTCACATTTATAAATACATTCATTCACCTCGATCGACAAGCAACGATTGACAAGTAGCAACAGCAATTATCATTAATATTTGAAACAAATGACAAATGAAATATAAAACAAACCAAAAAAAAAAAAAAACAAAACAAATAAATAAATCGATTTATTTATTTATTTCTTAGTACAATTTTTATTCTTTAAAAAATTTCTATGCCATTCGGTGTGTGTCACACACACACACACGCACAAACACATTGCACGCGTGTGTATGTAACAGTAACCATGGAATTTCATAAGTTGTTTCATTTCATGGATTTTGACATTTTTTATTATTATTATTTGTTTCGATCTTTTTCGATTTCTCTCGATCTTTATTTGATATGAAATATTTGAGGTTGTCCGGAAAGTTTTGGCCAATTTTCATGAACAACTCTATTGATCTCAAGCGGAATGAACTTTTCGGACAACCAAATGCATTTCAACTTTTTTTTTTTTTTTTGTTGGCAGAAAATTTTTGTCACCTGGTCTGATTTTTATTCCTTTATTTTTTTTTTTTTTGAATTGTTTTAGTTCAATTTTTAATCGTTTAATTTGGAAAAAATGGAAAAATTCATTCGAATCACATGACGTTTAATGATTTTTAAAAAAAATTTCAATTATTTATTCTCGTTTTTCCGCTCGTTTTTTTCCCAATTATTGATCGTTGTACGTATCCTTGAAATTCTTATGGAATTTTCAATACGAAAAATTTCCATTATTCACTATAAATTCCAAATGCACTAACTGTTTGGATATTTAACGATTCATCTATTTATTCCAAAGACAAAAGATGGAACTTTTAATGCTTTTATTTGATTTGAAATTTATTTTATTTTTTTGGTGGAAAATATTTTTTCACGAGGAACAATGAGCCATCTATTGAATTGTATCACAAGTATTGCTTTTGATTGAATGCCAATTGATTTTTTTTAAAAAATTAAATTCAATTTCTTGTTTTGTATAAGAAATATGAGAAAATACAATTTTCTAGAATAAATGGAAAAATACTTTTACTTTTGTTTTGTAAATCAAAAGCTTTTCACCTTGATCTATGATCATAATAATTTAGTCTTAAGACTGATATGATATAAGGATTGTCAATAATTATGATTTTTTTGGATTTTGATTGTGATTGTAAACACTTGAAATTATGTTTTTTTGTTTGTTTCAAATTGAAATTAGATAATTTCAAGTGTTGTTCTTATTTTTCACCTGATTCATTTTTTTCACAAAGAAAATCATATATAAATGGCTGGAAATGTTTTAATCGTTTCAATAATCAAATCGATTAATGTTTTAAATGTTTTCTTCAAATAATTTCATTCAAAACTAACCTACAATTTATTTTTTCAATTTCGCTTGAATCAAATATAAATTTCGATATTATTTTTCAAAGAAAAAATATATTGAAAAAAAAAATGTTTCGATCAATTATTTTAATAACATTTTTAGCATTTGCTGTGGTAGCAAATATTGTCACACGAAAAACTGGTGCTTTTCATGAAATTGATACCAATAATAAACTATTATTGAGTTCGTTGGAACAATTAGAACGACAAATGGATAATAGTATGAATTCAATCATTGTACATCGTATTACTAAAGTATTAAAAGCTGAAGGTCAAATTATTGCTGGTATTAAATATCGTGTTACATTTGAATTCGGTGAAACTGATTGTAGAAAAAATGATCATCGAGATATTGAATCATGTGAATATAATGGTAAAAAAATGATTTGTCATGCAATAATATGGCAACGATTATGGCAACAACCACAAAACAGATTGATTGATTTTAGATGTGATAGTAATTGATCGATATTAATCAATAAAAGTGACCAAAAACAATTATTTTAAACACCTAAACAATCATTTAAATTTTGAATAAAAATGAATTTCAAAAAAAAAATCGAAATTCTGTGTAAATCATTGTAAAGATTTTGATTAGAATCAAAATTCTTAGCCATTTAATTTCATTTGAAAAAATTAGCCAAACACAAGAATGCTGCCATAGAATAAATCCATTACACAGATCTATCCATTCAATAGTAAATTTCAAAAAACCAAAAACCGAATGGATACGCAAGCGCTGATGTTTTAAAACAGAAATTACGAAAAAATTATAATGAAAATTCATTGGAAACGAGGCAGAATGCAAAAAGAAAAACGATTTCAATGCTTCAATGTTTTGAGAATCTCAAAAATGGAAGAAAAAGAAAAAAGCTTAAAAATAAAAGAATTCATTCATGATCCATCATTCACATATGAAACATTGATGAAGCAAAGTTTCTTCTCATTTTCTATTACCAATCTTGTCGTTATACATTCATTTCAAATGTGAACAAATGTAAAATGTGTGTGTTGAAATATTGAAAAAATTGAAATTTTTTTTTTTTTGAATACATATTTGAATCAAATAGGTGAGTTTCGATTTTATTTTGTTCTTTTATTTTTTCTGTTTTCAAAAACTATTTTGTTTAGAATATTTTTGATTCGGAAAAAAATCATTTCAAAAATCCTTTAAAAGTCTTGTGATTCGAGATTGTGTTCAAAGAAATTGAGAAATTCAAAGATTTAAAGACAAAAAAAAAACAGTGAAAAACTTGAAACTTTAAATCAAATCAAAAATGAATCAAAACAAATCAAATTGAAATAAAATAAAATGAAAAGTTTTCAATTCAATTTCATTCAGAAGAATTGAAATAAAATAATGATAAAAGAATCGATATCATTTCGATAAATGAATCGATTTAATCAATAAAATTCGATTTGAAAAACACATTGAAAAACAACGACACAATATCAGAGCAAATTTAATGAAATTTCAAATTACTAAGAACGAAAAAAGAAAATTCAATTCAATTCAAATCAATGAATACCATAAGATCCATGGTCAAAGAGAATCACAGACAGAGAAAGACCTTGGAGGAGGACAACTGTGAGTGTTTGCTTACGACCAAAATATTCTTTAAAATCATCCATTGAAAAATGATGGAGAATTTAATTTCGAGAAAATTGAAATTTGAAAAACTTTTAAATCTATTTTGAAAATTGACAAAGTTGAAATTAATTTTTCAATTTTTTTTTTAACGAACCAAAAATTTCGAACAAAAATTGCCACAGTTGGTCTTTGTCTATTATTTGTCTGTAGTTGGCCATAACATTATTATTTTTAATTTATTTTTCATTATTTTGCTGTTTGTTTCAACATTTTCCATTTTACACGTTTTGGCAATAAAAAAAATAGCAGAGAAAAAAATGAAAATAATGATGATGGACATAATCATACAATGATGATAATAGTAATTATAATTCATTTTTTTTCTGGTAACAAATTTTTCAATGAAAAAAAAATTTCCGAAAAAAATAAATAATGGAAATAAATATATTTTTGTCTGAGAAAAAAAAAATATTGGCCAAATGTTTTTTATGAGATTCGTTATTATGATTTCGTCTAATTCCTCTATTTTCATTGCCAATCATTCACAATGTGTGTGGAAGCAATTAGAAACTGCTTTTTTGCTTTACAAGCTTTGATTTGCTTGATATTTGTTTTTTTTTTGCCTTTTTCAAAGTGACTGGATTAATTGAATTTTAAATTTTTGTTCAATTTTTAATTTTTAAATCAATTTTTTGAAATTGACAAATAGATTTTTCAAAATGATTTCACATTAAATCAAGAAAATATCGATAGCAAAAAAATAATGGCAAATAAAATGCTTGATAATGATAACATTGTTGGTGTTGGTAGTGACAATGATCATCAATTATCAAAACATTATCAACAAATTATGATTGATTCAATTGAAATGTCAAATGATTCTCATCATCAAAATCATCAAACAATGATCACCGATACTTATGATGAACAAGATCAAGATCAAGATACCAAACTGATAAATCAACAATTGAAAAATTTGTGTGAACATTTTGATGATATTATGTTTTTGACATCAAAACAACAATCACAACAACAACAACAACAACAACAACAGCAGCAGCAGCAAAATGTTAAATCATCAAGAGCTTCGACAACTTTGACAATGAATAGGTGAGTTTTTATTATTTTTTCATTTCAATTTCAAATTTTTTTTTATTATTATTCATATTTCGGCCAAACAAAAGTGAATCACCGGCAAGTGAGTTTCACACTATTTGTCATTGATAATTATTAATATGATAATTCGTGTCGGTCATTTTATTTTTCCTGAATATTTTGCCATTCATTCATTTATTTTATTTTATTTTATTTTATTTTTTCGGGGAAAAAACCGGGAAAATTAAACTTTTTCCATGAAGAAAATTATGAAGAAAAATTTGTTTATGCATAATAATAATAATAAATGAAATAAAACCATGCAATAAATGTCCATTTGAGTTTATTTTTATTTTTTATTTTCATTCATTCATTCATTTCTTCATTTCTGGCTTATGATATGACCATTTTCGTTTCTTGGTTTCGGTTTCTTGAGCTTTCTTTGCTCTAAAATTGCTCCAATTCAATTTTTTTTTTTACACAATTCAGTAATGTATCAAAACACATCCGTGACAATATTTGAATGAGTTAGTAGTTGAATGTATATCAGCGAAATTGGTTATCATTTTTTGTCGTTACTTTGAAATTTCTGGTTTTTTTCGGTTTATTTTTTCTCTGTGTATCGACAATTTTTTTTTTTTTTTGGATCACGTTTCAGCGTTTTTTTTCAGCATTCGATATTCTACCATTTTTTCTCGATATTCTATTTTTTCGATATCACGAAATACGAAATTCTACAACAAACACACCAAGAAGCACCGACAGCAGCAGAAACCCGTTGTTTCGATCGGCATTTTTTTTCTGGTTCTAAGTACTTTTCCCTGGTTCTACACTGCAACGATATTTTCCCCGTTCGGTTCTTGGGATAAAATATTATTTTATCGCACACACACTTTGAAACATTGACTGAAACACACGAACTAAAACATGTATTTCATGTAATAAAGTTTCAATGAATATGTGTGTGTGTATGAATTTCAATGGTGAAAAAACAAACGACTAAATAAATTGAAATGAAATACATCACAAAATAATAGATCAATTCGTTGTTGTTTTATTTCACATTTCATTTTTGTAAAAACACCATGAAAGCAAAAAAATAAATAAATAAAAAAATTCAAAAGTTGTTGGTCTGTGTGTGTGTGTGTGTGTGTGTGTGTGTGTGTGTGTGTTTATGTGTGTTCGAGTGTTGTAATTGTTTTTGCTGTTGTTTTTCGCTGAATTTTCAATTGTAAATTTCAATATTTATTTGTTTGAAACTCTTTGTAACGTTTGCAAGCATACACACATACACTTGCACACTGGTGGATAAACAAATTCTCTGGTCGATTTTATCTTCGAGCTTTTGCTGCTGAACATAATAATTTTTTGGTGAATTTTTCTTGCTTTGGTTCAGAATATTTTTTCGTAGTCAAAATTTATTCCAGATATTCACTTTTACGTTATCTTTCCAGAGTAATTTGTTTCCGTAATTTTTCTTTATTTCGCTGGTTTTTTTTTCTCATTATTTCAGCCAGAAAACAAGCGACATTAAGATTAAGCGAAAAAAAATGAATGAAATGAAAATGAAATGCCAGAATAAGCAAGATTTTGGATGAATTTTCTCGTTCTTTTCTATCTCTCCATATATTTTCCAGTATTTGTTTGATTGATTTTATTGAAGTAAATGGAACAATACAGGAGAACAAAAGAATGAATAAATATCGATTTCAATACATTTTCCCATTATTTTATTTTTATATTTCCATGTGCAATTACTGAAATATAATTCAATTAGTAATAGCTTCATTTTATGTATACATTTATGAATAGATAGATAGATAGATATTCCCGGTATCTATGGACAATTTTTTTTTCAAAAGAAGTATTGTAATGATGATGAAGAAATTCAATAAAATAAAATGAACAAATGCTCTAAGGGCAAATTCGTTATATTTTTTTTCGTTTGGTTCAGACAAAAACAATTGAATGAAATTAACTTTGAATCGTGAAAGGGAAAAGGAAAAATTTTGAATTTCCAAATTTCTAAATTTTCATGAATTTCAACAACGAAAAAAAGGGTCATTCAAAATTATATCGAAATTATATTTTTGATTAGATTTCAATAACCTTAATTCGGCTTTGAATATTGAATAATGAATCGTCGATTCAAATTCTAGAATTCTCAAATGAATACGAATTACACACAACTTTTTTTTAATTGTAATATTTTAATTAAACAATTAAATGAAAAAAAATTGAATGAATGAAATTCATTCAATTGAAAGCTCTTAAGATTTGAAAATTGAAAAAAAAACGAAAAAAAACAATCAAAACAAGTTTAATTAAATTCAAGTGCTTTTCTAAATGAATTAATTAAATGTATTTAATAGGGATTTCTCACAGAATAACAATTAAAATATGTAATAAAAACCTACGAAAAGGAACTGTTCCTGGAACAAAAACAAATAAAGCCAATTTTACGATTCATTTCACAACAACAAATGGTTTAAGCTAATAGAAAACGATAACATAGATTTTCAAATAGAAAATCTTCAAAAGTTGATGAAATGTAAAAAAAAATTGTTAAACTGAAAAGCAGAGAAATTGATATTTTTTCTATTTATTTAATTCCTTGGTCCAAAATGAAGATGATTTCAATAAGGTTTTCTCTTGTTTTCTTCTACTCAGAAACAATATCAACTACTGGAATCATTATTATTTGCTGACCATTTCATCGAAACATTCTGAATAACAAGAATAATCCAAAGTGATTAAAGAAGAATTTTTCAATTTTTTTCTGTGGTTTTTTTTCTCGGTTTGGTTTGTTCCAAAATTGTTTTCACCAAAAATGATTTGTTTTGGATCAAATTTCTTGTAAGAATTTCCCTCAATTTGAAACGAAAATATCCAAAGTTCCTTTGAATTCTGGGGAGAATAAATTGATTTCAAATGAAAAAACTATCTCTTTTTGCTTGGAAAAAAATGTCAAATTTTATTATATTTTTCAAAAAACAAAAACAATTTACTTCGTGTTTTAGCTCCGTGTTTCAACTCCATTTAAAATGTTTTTTTTCACACACACAATAAGCTCAATGAATGACAATAAAATTCTATGACCGGCTAAAAACACCATACTACAACGATTCTCATGACAAAATAATAATAAAATGTCCATTTTGAAATGTGACAAAAAGACAAATTGATTCTTTGTTAAATGGTAAAAATCAAGCCAAACGAATCAAACAAACAGAAGCAGAAATAAATAAAAAAAATCATGATTTGAATTGAATTCTTGAACTGAAAAAAACAGTGAAATTCTTTCTAGTCCTCGTTATTTCGCTCATCGTATTCTGTTTCAACCATGTTGTTTTTTTTTCTCGTTTCATATAAATCACAAAACACACACACACAAATATTTGTCACAATTTTTTTTCTTGCCTCCCACTCCATTACACTGCATCAACGACCATAAAGAAAATTCTGAAGTGAAATAGTTCGAGATTCAAGAAGCAGAAATGAAATTCTTTCATGGTGTTTCAATGTTCATCGAGTTTCGATTGATTCATTCATTTCTTTGTCGATTCTCTCTTATTCTTGTGTGTTCATTGTCCTCATGTTTATTGTCTCAGTTTCTCATTGAACGAACAAAAATAAAAGCTATTAAACATAACTTAACAATGTGTTTTGTTGGTTGTTGTTCGATGTATTCATGCATGCATGCATGCATACATACTTAGCTTGAAGAATATGCATCTCTAAATACAATTGTACAAAAGTCTTTGACAAATAATAATAATAATAATTTAGATCAATTCATTCATGCATCATATGTGTGATGTGTATAATATAATTCCGTCTTTTGAGCAATTTTCTTTCTCCCAAAATTCTTGTGTTAAGCAATAAAAAAAGAATCTATTCATAATAATTTTGTACGAACAAACCAACGAAACAAATCTTATAGCAAATGTATTTGTATTGATTCATAATTCTCTTGTTCAATTCAAATCCATATTTGATACTACTAATAATGAGCAGAATTTCATATTTCCAAGCAAGTTGCGTAACCAGAATCCATTCTATCAATGCATCGTCGGATTTATTCAAATTTTGATACTTTAAAAAATTGAAATTTAAAATTGAAACCAAAATGAATCAATTTCAAAGATTTCAATTTCTTTTTCCAAGTTTTTGATGAAAATTGAAAATTATCGATCGTTCAATAATGATATTTTAAGCTGGAATAATAACGACAAGGGAAAAAATGGGAGAAATATTTGAAATAATCATGGAAATTAAATGAAGAGAAAAGAACAACGATTCTCGTTTCTTGCAAACACGATTCCAAATGTTTTTCTGAATTTCATTGTTTGATGCAGAATATATTCGTTCATTCACATTCATTTGTTGGATGTTTCATTTCAATTTCCGTTGTTTTTTCATTGATTTTTTCATTCGTTCACTGGCTGGTCGTTTATGGATTCTAATAATATTAAATTCATAAAAATTTGATTTTTTTCCATTCATTCATTTTTATAATACACGCATGGTGGTTTAGCTCAATTTCCTGTTGGAATTTTGCTTGAAATTTTTTTGATTGTCCAAATTTGCTTTTTTCCAAACATTTCTTTGGTTTTTTTTGTGCGATGGATGTTTGGCCATTTATCCATTTATTTATTCGTTCATTCATTTATTCATTACTTCATTTGTCCATTTATTCATTCGTTCATTTGTCCATTTATTCATTCGTTCATTTATTTATTTGTTCATTTATTTATTCATTTTCATTGATTTCACATTGATTTCACATTGATTCCTTAGTTGATATTCATTGATTTCTATTATAATCATTTTATTTTCCCGATATATTATGAATACAAAATGTTTTTTTTTTTTTTTTTTTGAATGGACAAAAAATCAAAATTGCAACGAAACAAAAAAAAAATGAATCAAAAATCAAAATCTTTATTATTTTCTTTCAATTGATGTCAATCACAAATGTGTTTTGTTTGATTCAAGAAATCAAAAATATTTTCGCATATTTTCTATGAATGATTTGTTTCTATTATTATTATTATTATTATGTTTAGTTTATCAAAATTATTATTATTATGAGATTTTCTTGAGATGAAAAATTATTTTCAATTCAATATTTTTGTTGTTGTTGTTCCAGTTGATTATTTACTTTGATTTCTCATATTTTTCCCATTTTTCGGAATAGAAAAAAAATGAAAATTCTTGGACAACATATTGTTTTGCTACTGGTGATGCTATTCATTGTTATTGTTGTTTCTGTCATTATCATCATTCGATATTTGAACTGGGTGTCATATTTTCCAAAAGGAATTGAATGGAATAATAAATAAATATAAAATGGAAATATATTTGAAATTGTTTCAAGCAGTTTTATTGTTGGTTTGTTTGTTCGTTCTTTTTCGATATTTCAATTCAAATGTGTAAATAGAAAAATTGAAATGAATTCATTTGACATTTGACACTTTTTTTTTTTAGTTGAAGTTCATAGATAAACCAATGAATGAATCGTGATATTCGATGTCATCTTTTTTTTCAAAGATGAATCTATTCATTTATGATTTCATTAAATTCAATTCAATTCAATTTTTTGATTTTATTTTCGATTGTTTGTATTTTGATGATCCCTGAACGAGAAATGATTTAAAACAAACAAGCAATAAATGAATGCCGACAAGTTGATGAATCCATGAATTCATAAATATAATTGATGACCGAAGAATCACAGTGTTAGCCTTCGGGTAACGATTGAAAGCGATCAAGAATTTTAATTTTATTTTATTTCATTTTTACATCTTATATTGAAATTTATTTTATTGTCATCACCAATATTTGAAATATTATGATTTAAAAGATATGAAAAATTTCAATTTGAATTATAGCAAAAAGCAAAGCAAATTCTAAGAAGTAATCTTAGGAAAAATTCGATTCAATTTGATTGATCATTTCCACTGAAATTCCTGAGTGAAAAAATTTTAATTTTCGACAAAAAAATTCAAAAATTTTCATAGATTCATTCATAATTCTCGTATTTCTCCAAATTTTCCAGAATTTTTGGGAAAAAATTCCTCAATCCAAAAATTTCAATAAATTAAAACTTTTGCACTTCTCTGTTCTTTGGTTAAAACTTTTGATAAAATTTTTTTTAAAAATATTTATTGCACAGCATCATGTATCGCACATATATGATCGAATATGAACACTCCAGAATAGTCAAACAGCTAAATAATCAACACAAACCAACCGAAACACCAAAACACCAGCCCCAACACACACACACATTGTAATTGCATAATTGTAAATGCTTTGAAAGACGAATAAAAGTACAGAATAACCATAAAAATTGTAAAGTGAAATGATTTCATTTGAAAATTTCAAAACATATGTTGTCAGTGTTGTTATTGTCAATCGTTTGGGTTTGTTTTTTATGATTAGAAGTTTTAAGAAATTGAAAAATAATTTTAAACTCAACATTAAACAGTGATTCTTAAAGAATTTGAATGAATTATTGAATTGAATTTTTATATTTGTGGCTATTCAATTTCTTATTTAATATGTTTAATTTCATTTGAAATTGGTGACAATAAAATGGAATATATCTCAATAAATATATGAATTTGCGAGAATATTAACATTAATTTATGATGATCATAAAATTTTTTTTTTCGATTCCTCTTAAAATTCTACGATTCATTTCAATTCAGTGTTTGTTTTCGAATGAAGAAAAACGTCAATTTAAAATTCAAAATTGACCTTCGTAATTGATTCATTTGTTTAAAATGAACCCAAGAATAACCCAAACCAATAACTTTGGTGCATCATAAAAATTCTTTTGAATTTTTCTCTGGAATTTTATTTATAAATCTGTCACGTGATTCAGTGAACATATGAAAAGATATTGGATTATAAATGCATCAATAAATGCGAGACTATACACGAGACTTCAATAAATATCAATAAAACTATCAATTGTCTTCAGTAGAATTTGGAACAGTCGATTAAGTCGAATATTTTAAAAAGAAAACATTCAAAAAGCTTTATTTCATCGCGTTTCATTTCATTTCAATGAGGAAAAAAACATCGAAGCAATTTGGTTTTTTTTGTTGAAAAGGGAAAAATAGAATAAAATTAAATGAAAATCCATTCAAATTTTTCAATTTTCATTCGTTTGTTTCATTTCAACAAATCAAAATCAATTTATGACTATTTTCGATGAAATGTTTGATGTATGAAATGATTTCAATTTTAAAAATTTCATTGAAAATTGATATTTTTTGAGAAATTCTGAAATGAAATGATTTTAAATTCATATTTATAAATATTTTTAAAATAATTGAAATTCATAAAAATCATTCAATTTGACATGATTCAGATTTGATCATTTGTCTAATGTATACAACATGACAACCTCTGTAAAAAAATTTGAACCATCACGGAATGGATTATGAATATGAATTTTGACAATTTCATTTTTGTTTGAAACCATGTTTATATTTTATTCAATTTTTTTGAAATTGTTATTATTCCATTTTTTTGGAGGGGGGGAACCTTGCCTAATTGTAGCGATGATATTAGACAGTCAATGTGATTGAACAGTAATTTTTTCAGCCAAATCAAAGTCTGAAACATTTTAAACAATTTCAAACGAATATGACTTTTCATCGAAATTTTTTTTTTTTTTTTGCATTAATTCAAAATCCTATTTGGTATTTTTTCATACAAAAATAATTGAAAATAAAAGAAAAAAATAAACAAATCAATTTGGATTTTGAAAGTTTAAAATTCTAAATTCGAGCTGTATTTATTTGATGTCATTATTACGAGCCAAGAAGAAAATATCGAAAATATTTTTTTTTTAGACCAAAAATTCGGTTTTCGGCAATAGCAATGAACTACCAAATCGTAAGACTAATAATAATTGAGCTTAAGCTCCCGATAAATGATGATGGTGATGTGAATGATTGCTAATACTGATAATGATCATGATCATAATAACAATAATAATAATGATAATGAAAGGCCAATTAACATGGAAATTGTTCCTCAAAAAAAAAAGAGAAAAATGTATTGAAAACAATAGCAATTTGGTCGATTGTCGCCAAAAATTGTTTATTTTTTCGTTCAATTTTGTTTAATCTTTCCCCTTTTTTTGTCGTCTTCTTAAATAATTTATTATCATTGTTATTGGTTTTTTTTCATTTGCTCGCTTCTTCTTCTTGCTATTTTCAAATATTGTTTTCAATTGCAATATACCAGCAATGGTATATGATTTGCTTGGTAAAACAAAAAAAACAAAAAAAAAATTCAATGATTTGTTCTTCCTAAATAACTGAACAGAAAAAAAATGAAAGCTGTGCAATGTGAAGCAAAAAATGAAATAAATTAAAGCGAAAAAAATAAAAATAAATGTTCATACGAATAGGAAAATTGTTCAGATAAAATCATATAATCATCATCATCATCATCATCATTTAAATCTAATTCGTATGTCTTCATACATCTGATTGTAGTGAATTTTTATATTTATATGTGTATGTGACTGTGTGTATGTGAACATTTATTATCGCTTTTTATCATATATTTTTTGTTTGAATACACAGAAACAGCGAGTAAGATAAAATTTTGACTAGAATTCATCGACTTGAATTGAATGGATCAAATGCATTTGTATTTGTGTATTAGTGGGTATTGGATTGATGTGTTGAATTATTCCAGTTATACACATGCATTTGTCGTTTGTATTTGTGTGAATGAAAATAATTTTGTTTGAATAAATTTGTCTTGGTCGTTGTCGTTGTCATCGTCGTTTGTTGTTTCATTTGATAATGTTGTTGACGTTATTCGTCGTTTTTCTAGTTTTTCACCCGGGTTAAACAAACATTTTTCACATTTATGATTATTATTTCGATTCTTTCAACACAAAATAGCCGTTCTGCTAAAATTCTAGCTTGATTATGGTCGATGATGATGATGATGATGACCGGATCATTATTTTTCATTGTTTTTTCGTTCTTAGTCATTTGTATTTGCGATGCTTTCATCGTTTAGTTGCTCGACTGTGATTCATTCGAATGATATGGGCGTTTCTCGGGTATTTTTTTTCAAATATTTTATTTTCTGCTGAATGAAGAAGAACAAGCAAATCTCTACACACATTCGTATATTATTTAAATTGAATTATGACCAGTTTGTTTATTTCATTTTTTTTTTGGGGGTTATTTTTCAGATTTAAATTTTTGGGTGAAATTTTAGCTTGAAAATAATAAAGAAATTATCATCATCATCATTTCATGGCTTGTTTTGGAATTTATTTTCATTTTCAAATTTCAAAATCTAAATTATTATCATTATTCAACTTGACACATTCATACTGGACACGCAAATTTTCAACAAAGCAATTTTTCGGTGTGTTGTTTTGTTATTTCATTTATTTTGACCCGTTAACACACAACTAAATGAATGAATGAATGAATGAACCGAAATATCTTGATATATTTTGGTCAAACAAAAGCCAAAAAAAAAACCTTTGAAAACAGAGTATAAAATAAATTTATGGCTGCCCACAAAGTTATATTTATCAAAACAATGTAAACATCCATTGAAAATCGTCAAAAACTTTTCGGACAATCCGTTTTTACATGTGTACAATGGTACAATGTCAGATGTTATCTTGTCTCGAAATAATAAGCATTATTATCATGATACAAAACCAAAGAAGAGAGATTATGGATTATTTCAAACAAAAAAATTTTCCTCGAATTTTGTCCTTTGTTTTTGAATAGTAAAATGTTATATGTTAATTATTTTATTATCTATGAACACTTTTGACAACAATCTTCAAAAATTTATTGCTAAATGTAGTTGCTGTTGCTGCTGTCATTGTAATTGTAATTATTATTATTATATAAATATTATTTGTATTTGTGTATTTCGTTTTCGTAGGCCAACAAATGTCTACATTTGTGTCTATACAAAAACATGTTCATTTGTAAATATAATGGCAAGCATTTCATACGAAACAATAGTTTCATTATTATTAATTGGTTCGCGTGATTATCAAATGACAAATGATTTTAAGCACAGAAAAAAAGGAGCCAAAAAAAAACAATTTTCATTTCGGTATATTTTATATTTTTGACACACACACACACACACACACACAAACGAACTATTCATTTATTTATTTGTTATATAACTATGAATATGAATTTTTCAATATCTTTTTGTTTCTTCGGTTCAGTTTTAATTTATTTATTAATTGAAAAAATAGAAAAGAATATTAGAATACAATCAGACATATTCATAGATATTTATCCGATTCTCACACGAACCGATTCATAAAATTATGATCCGATTAAAACGAAAAAAAAATGCAATCGGAAATCAATTGAAGTAATTGGGTTAATTCCGAAATTATTACATCAATCTATTCTTTCTGTTTATTTTTTTTTTCCGGATCGAAAATATTAGAGTACATGTAATAGATGATGATAATTGTGATTGTTGAATGTAAAAATTGAACCAATTCAAGTGTAATTTTTGGGTCAATTTCTGCTTCTGTTTGAAATATGTTTCGAATGAAAGAAATTGTATTGAATTTTATGCAAATTTCCATCTATTAATATTTCCTCGTACATATTTGATCGTCAATGAATTATTATTGCAGTTATTCGACTCGTTATTTGATTCAAATTTTCAGTGAGACAAAGAAAATATGGCCATATAGAAAAAAATGAATAAACAAAGCAAAATAAAAATAAAAAAGTTTATAATGATTATATCTTTCAACAAACTATTCAGTTGAGTTGTCTGAATTGAAATTCTGCCATTATTTTTTTTGTATAATTTTTCTATTCTTGTTGGTCTAATTTAAATAATAAATTGGATCCAGCGAATAGGGGTATAGGGTGAAAAAGGGAAAAAATTCAAAGAGTTGAACTTAATGATGAAACCTTGAATTTTTTACAGCATTCATACGATTCAAAACTCAATAGCATACATAATCAGGACGATAAATATATGGGGATATTCATATATTGATCATTATTATCATTTGTTTCTCTGTTTTTCCTTTTTTTTCTTGTGATGATATAATGAGCATCATTTTCATTCAAACATCATCATTGAAATAAAGGAGAAGAATGAGAAGAAAATGATAAAGAAGTTAAAGACACTCATTTAATAATGTTAATGATAATGATGATGATAATAATAATAATAATGGCCATTAAATTGATCATCCTCTATCATCATCATTAATATCATTATCATTATTATTATCAATTTTTTGATCGTAAATAGTTAATGAGAAAATTTGAAATTTGAATTTTTTTTTACTTTTTTCTTCATTTTTATACTGAGAATATCATCAGTTGTTGTTTATTTGTTTGTTGTTCATTGATTTCATTGCTTTCGTTTCAAAAAAATGAATAAAACGAATAAAAGAATAAACACATAGCCATTTAAGAATATGCAAATTTTTTTTTTCTCCTTTTATTCGCCATAATTTTCAACTCTTTAACACCATAACCATCGAGCATTTGGTGATAATGTTTTGGTGTGTTTTGTTGATGGCTGCTGGTGCTGGTAATGAGTGGCTGGTGGTGTTTGATATTTTCCTCGTGATAATGGCATTTCTTCGATATATTTCTTCATTATTTTTCGTAGAATAAAAATAATGATAAAAATCAAAGCAAAATTCTGAGAAAAGTCGGTTTTAGCTTTGTTTGTTTATTTGTCGCAGATATTCACATGAATCAACAATGATCTTGTGATCATTGTTGATTTGTTATTTATTCTTTCTGCTGGCAAAATTTTTTGAAAAATATATACTTCACTTTGACCAAATCATTTCCTTTTTAATCAATCGACAAATTGTTTTTGTTTGAGTATTTTTGTTTGGTTGAAATGTGAAATGTTTTAATATGTAAATTTGTACATGGAAAATTATTCTCAAAAAAAAAACTTTTTTTGTAAATAGCGAAATTTAAATGAAACAAAAAACGAAGTAAAAATTTGTTTAAATTTAAATTTAAAAAAGTCAAACATTTTTTTTTTTTGAAATAAATGAATCTATGAATGAATAAACAATAAATGAACAATTTTAGATTTGTTTTTGTTTTGAATTATTGTTTTCGCTTTGAAATTCAGATCCGTTTATTTAATTGAAGAAGAAGAACGAAGAATAAATTTGAAAAGTTTTTTTGTTTGTAAAATGTAAATTTAAATTTAAATTCACATTTCAAATTTCAATTTTTCAATGTTCAAGTTATTTGAAATAGAAAATCATTTATGAAAAAGCAACAACAAATTCAATGACCTGTGATCTAGTTGTATTATAGTTGAATTTACAATTGAGAACACTTTGAAACTCTTGAAATCCGTCATTTTTTTTAGATATTCCACATTTCTTTGGCGAATAATGAATTCCAATATGAATAATTCACACATCCGAAAATTGATTGTGTTAATCAAACAATTTCATAAAATTAAGCCATCAAAATATTTGAGATTCAACAAAAAGTTGAAATACGATAATTGTAATAATTCGTAGAAATTATTAAAAAGATTCAAGCGTGCATGACCAATGATTATGATTATTATCATCATTTTTTTTTTGATTATTTTCAATACATTCAATTCAATGATCATTTCGTATAATGACACATGCTGTGCATTGAAAATGTATTATCAATAATAATTATATCAATTTTCGGCAATGAAAATAATCAAAGATTTCATAATAATAATACAAATTCATATATTTTGAATATAACAATATATTCAAATAACGATGAGAAATCATCGGAATCATCATTTGATGTCTTTTTATGTTCAATTTTTTTTCTTCTTTGTGCAATAAAAACTTTGAATCATTATTATTATCGTTATTAATATGGTTATTATTCAAATTATTATCATTATTATATTTATGCCATTTCATTGGACATTAAATAGACATCGAAAAAAAAAGTTTATGGCAATTTCTGCTGGATTGTTCAATTCCATTCCATTCCCTTTGAAATATCGATGAATTTTCAATGAATTTTTAAATTTTATTAATCAAAAATTATTGAAAATTTCCGTTTCCGAATGATAGTAGTGATCGATATTCATTTATTTATTTATTTATTTATAGTTTTATTCACATTTCACATAGATTTATATTCATTAAAATTGTTTTTTTTTTTTTTTTTGTTTTGTTTCGAAACAATATTTTCCAATAATCATTGTTTATTTATTTGATGCTTATATTTTTGTTCAATGATGTGAATCGTTATTTATATTTTCCAATATTATTTTTTTTTTTTCATTCCATGTTTTACAAAAAATAATTCTTTGGATTTTTTTTTGTGATGCTCATATGTTTGTTTTTGAAAATTTTAGTTTTATTATTATTATTATTATTATCAATATTGTTATCGTTATTTTTTTTTATATTTTTTTTTGAAATCTAAATTTGAAAATATACGAATAATATTGATAATATAATAGATTGTACGGAAAGTTCTGGCTGATTTTCATGAGCGGACTCAATTGATTAAGAGGAATGAACTTTTCGGACAACGTAATAATACACTAATAATAATAAATAATAATGATAATGATGATGGTGATTCGCTTCATTTATCGATTAATTTTTCATTGAATTGTTTGGTTAGAAATTTTTGTATTTTTCAAACAAAAAAGATTAAATTAATTTACATTTGAAATATTTATATCGTTTCCAAATACAAACACATTGATAATTGAATTTAAAAAACTCGAAAAATTTTCAAATCTTTGCTTTGTTTTTTCGATGCGAAATAAAAATTTCATTTTTCTTTTCTTTTTTTTGAAATTTCAAGTCATTTATTTATTTATTTCGGATTTTTTTCCAAGAATGACTGGAAAAAAATGGAATGAAATATGAAATAAAATTAAAATCACTGTGAATAAACGATATTTATAATAATAATAATAATAATAATGATGGAAAAATTTTTAAAAATTTCCATCTTGTTTCATTTCATTTCTTTGATTCTCAACATTTCCATTGGGATTTCTCTTCTCTAAGATTCCAATATTCCAAGATTCAAAGAAATCACGAGTAAGAAAACTAGAAGGAAAATTTTCCTTCTTCAAAATTCAATTCGATTTTTTTTCACAATGAAATGGTTGAGGCCATTAAATAGCATCATTGAATTAATTTTTTTTCTCCTCGTTTCTCTCCACACACACACACACACACACAACTCTTTCGATCATTTGGCATCGTTGCTGCACCAAGCAAATGATTGGAGATTGAATAAATAAATTGAAAAACAAAGCCAAGCAGAGGGGATGAACGATAGGGATGCGAATGGGCAAAAAAAAATGTCAAATTTAACCAGCGAAACTGTCATACGATTCATTCAGAATCAACGATTCTGTATTTTTTTCTAATTTTCTGGAAGAAAAAATTTAAATTCAAAGCAAAAATTCAATTTTCAATGAACCAAAAAAAGTTTTAATGTCATTAAAGGGTTATTGTTTTTCCTCTTCATTCGGTTTCAATTCCTTCATTATTGTTTGGCTTCGATTTTCAATTTGAAATTCAGTTTCAAATGCAAAAATCAAGGCTGAAAGCATCAAGGGAGTCAATCAATTATTATTAAACGGTAATGATTATGGATTTTAAAATCTCGGTAGTGCTTTGGCTCCATGTTTTGAAACATTTCTGTAATTATTCTTTGACTAGTCATAACCCTTTGTATATGCTTACATGTATTGCATCTATTCTGGTGATTAATTTAAAATTAAAAAATATGAATAAGTAAAATCATAAATTATCTCCGATGTTGACCAATGAACACTGATTATACTAACCAAGCAATACACTCAAGCAAAAAGCTAAAATTAATCAATTGATCAATAAGCGAAAACAACAAAAAAAAAACATTCAGAGAAAACAATGATGATGATCAGGACAAACAAACAAACTACCAAACAAACATTGAACACACACATACAAAAACAAGAACCATCATTGAATATTAGCATTATTATTTATGGATTCCCTATTGGTCAGTCAAAGCACAAATATACTCAAGATTAGTAGGCTTATTTTTGTTATTTCATGGTACAGCAGCGAAAACGAAAAATATTTTCCTGATAAAAGTATTAAAGCCATACAGACATTATTGATATACTTGAAAATCATGGCCATTATTATTATGAATCCGAAAAAAAATCTCAATTTGAAAATATCACATGTTTATTTATTTATTTATATAATACAAATATGAATAAATATATGCTGTATAAGATGCTACAAGATGACTGTAAGAAAACGAAAAATGAAATAATAATTTCCAATTCAATGACCCAGAGTTTTTTTCTTCCATGGTTGATCCAAGTGTTTTCAAAATAATAATAATTCTGAATGATAAGTACAATATGGCCCGAATGGAAATCTATTTTGGAATAAAATATTGGAAGAATGATCTAAGGAAAATTGAACCGAAAATATGGAACAAATCATATTCATTTTATACGCTCATTCTTTATAGGAAAAAATCATTTTCCATATTTTTTGCGTTATTTTCCTTGTTTTGATTCAGAATATCAACAATAATAATGATAATCATAATAATAATAATAATCGATAATATCATTCATTTTCGTATTCTTTATTGGTGTTGGCCATAAAATAAATCTAAAAACAATGCATTTCTTCGACAAACAACAACAAAGAAAGATGCTTCAATAAGGCCTTTGATCTGTACGAAATCTGTGTTTGAACGCCGACGCCTTGAATTTTCGATTCATTTCGACTTTGGAAAATTGAAAATGTTTCAATTCATTCAAAGAATCAGATTCATTCCAAGATTGAAATTTTCATAATTTTCATTTCAATTTTCCAGTATTTTCCCAGTATTTCCAGTATTGAAACAAACCGAAACCACAGAATTTTCGTTTCGTTCGTTGTTTGAAACAATAATTTATTGAAATAAGATGTTGAAAAGCAAAGCGAAAATTTCAAAAAAAAAAATTGCATAAATCATAATAATAATAGAAAGCCTAAGAAAGCAACAGAAAACAATAGTCATTTGGTTTTCCGCATCTTTTATTCCATTGTCTTTGTGGTTGGTGATGATGCTTAGGAACAGATACTGGAATAGGGCCCGAGATATATGAATAATGTTTGTGAATTATGAATTATTTTTCAGCTTTTTCCCAGTATTCGACCAAAAACAGTCGAATTCATGGCTAAATCTGGCCTAATTCTGCCTATTTTTTCCATCTTCTATTTGACTATTTATTTCATGAAATGAAAATCATAATAATTATAATTCCCATTGGTGAATAGAAAAATATTTGCAAATATTTTTCTATTTTTTTCATCATCATGAAAAATCATAAGAAATCATATGAGGAAAAATCATTAAATATGATTTGACTGCTGGAAAATGAATGAAGAAAAAATTTAAATTCAATTCCAGTATTTTTTTTGAGTATCATTAAAAAGTAAATGAAAAATTTCTCTGTATTTTTCTTTGTAAAGATTATCGAAATTCAAGATAAATAAATTGAATTGTGCTGTCCAAAAAGTTTTGGGCAATTTTCAATGGGTACATGATTGATTTAATAAATAAAACTTATTGGCCAAGCCAATATTTACATAAAAAAATTCGAGTTGATACATTTCTTGACGAGATAAGGATATTCAAAAATTAAGGAAGATTCCTAGTTTATATTTTCTCAGCTTCATCTGGCGAAAATTCTCATTCTGATAGTCCGAATTTCTTAAGATTTGTTCAAATAATTTTTCTTAAATTGTAGAATTTTTATATCAATTTTCATTGTTTCATCAAATGATTATTGGTGTTTATTTTGAAAATAATAATAAAATGATTATTTATTACGTTTATCATATATAAATATCGATAGATAGATAATATTTCCTTAATATTTTTATATTTATTTATAACTTTTTATTCTATTATTTATTTCATATTTCGAAAAAGATATTTTTCATTTCTTCAACATTTCTTCTACATTTTCTCGCATACTTTTCAATATCATAATTTTTTGGATTATGAATTATGGATAATGTGACACTTTTTTTTTCGTTGTGTTTGCACTTTCTCCTTTTTTTATTTTGGTACCACTTTTTGACAATGTTTCAACCGAAATAGAGACAACAAACAGAAAAGTGATGATAGATGTGTTCTTTTTCGATGGTTGAAATATGAATTAAAGTAATAAATTGATGTACACATAGAAACAGATAGAAATCTATGATAAATATATTTTACTTAAATTCAATTTGCACTACTTTTTTTTGATGTATACATTCATCCATTCAATATTTTCTTTGAAGTTTTCACATTTTTTTTTTTTTGGTTCTTCATGGTATTCATCATTTTTGTTTCTAATAAAAAAAGATAATCCAAAAAATGAAGAAGAAATTGAAAAATGAAAAAGTTTTCCATTTCAATGAAAGCATTCATTGATTGTTCTATGCGTGTAATGACAATAATAAAAGTAATAGCAATAGCAATAATAATAAAATTGATGTAATTATAATACAATGATGACATTCAATTGGATGATGATAGAAATTTTGAATTGAATTGGGCGTTAAAGGAATGATAAGAATAAGAATAAAAAGAAACAAGTATTAAAATAAAGTGAAAAAATTTCATATATCAAATCAGATGAATTATCAAAATATGAAATATTATTATCATTATTATTATCACTTGTACATGATCATGATCATGATCATCATTCAATGATAAATATGGATGAAACATTTTTTTTTTGTTTTGAAATATTAAATAAAATAAAGAAAAATTATTTACAATTTTATAAAATAAAAATAATAATAATAATCTTAAGAATATTATCTTTAACAAAAAAATATATATAAATTGAAAAAAATAAGAATAAATTCTTGTCAATTCTTAAAAATAAAGGAAAATTTTTCATTCTTGGCAAAATGATGAATCGAATAAATTTATATTTATATTATTATTATTATGATTATCATTTATAATATGGTGATGTATGCCATACATCATCATCATCATCATCATCATTGTTGAATTGAAATTGAATCGTATGAATGAATTGTAAGAATTGAATGGATGAATTGGATGGCAAGAATTGAGTGATTTTCATTTCTTTTGCTGTCTTTTTTTTTTTTTTTTTTTTTTTGCTTTCATTTCAAGTAATTAAAATTTTTTTCACGTATTTTTTTTTTCTTTCTGTGCGAAGATAGTGAATGATTTATATGTATATCTTTGAATAAATGAATGATTTTTGGGATTGAGTAAAAATGGAAAAAATATTTTTCATTTTCATTTTTTTCAAATCTTTCTCTATCTTCATTGTTTTCTCATCACCTTTTGATGGTGAAATTGAAAATTTTGATTCATAGAATTCCAGTAGCATTTGAAATAGATGAAGATAGTCTGTGGAATTTTCCACGATTTTTTTTAATATTCTTTTGATGATATTTGTAATGATGTGTCTGTATGTGAATGTGGTTTATGCTTGCAATGTTTATCATGAGTCTTTGCTTAATGAGAATTTTATATTTAATTATTCAATTACACTTTGATTATTTCAATTATTTTTTCTTTGATTCCACATAAGAAAATCTCATTTATTTCAATGAATAAATCATTTAATTTTTTTCCATTTTTTCATTAATTGCATAGATCATTGAATGATGATTATATGGAAATTGAAAATAACAATATTAATGATACGAATAATCAAAATCAACAAATTATTTATGCAAAAATATATCCAAAAACATCGAACAATATCAGTAATAATAATAATAATAAAAATTTCAATAACAATAATAATAATGATTCAAAATTATTAAAATTTTTAAATACAATACCAAAATTTCAAACATTAAAAATATTGGAACAAAAGAAATCATCATTATGTACTAATGATAATAATCCAAAGATTAATAATGCTCACCATAATTATTCATGCCAAATTAATTATAATTTAGAATTATTACGAACGAATAATAATAATAATAATAATCGTTTACCAAATTGGTTTTTTATTGATTTAGATAGAAATTTTTTATCATTAAAATATGATCAAAATCAAAATGATGATAAAAATAAATCGATTGTAAAATTATTACCATTTAATAATATATTCATGGGATCATTACCAGAAAAGCTTCATTTAATACCAGAAAAATTATTAATTAAACCAATAGAATCATTAATAAATGGATCAATTAATAATGCTGTGATTATTACAATTGATGATTATAATAATAATAATGATCATAATATTATAAATCAAAATTCTTTATCAAGTTGTCCAAATTCTTTATTATTGAATACTAATAATAATAATAATAATAATAATAGTAACAATAATAAAGATATAAATGAATTTTATCAATTTGTATATCGTGGTTTAATGATGCATTCAATTGCATGGATATTTGATTTAATTGATCATCATAATAAACATGAATTTGTAGAAAATGGGACCGAAGAAATTGATAATAGAATAAATGATCGTGCCTATACAATACAATTATCAGCATCAGCCATTTTTCATCAAAAAATTTATGATTTAATATCATTAAAATTGCCAGATAAGCTATCATTATTTGATTTAAATTATAATAATAATAATAATAATGATAATAACAAACAACCAACGACCAATGATCATGAAATTGAATATCATTGTTCAAGCTCAAAACAAGCAACAAATTATTTAGAAAATGTATTCAATATTATTCGAAAACAATCATTTTCATGTTATAATAATAGCAGCAGTGAGCGTGAATCAAATACCTCCTCAAGCAATCATAATAATGTTAATGAACATTTTCATTATGTATTCGTAATAACAATACATTTATATCGTTATCGATCAGTATCATCATCATCGACAACATCGACAACAACATCCAAAACATCAATAAATCATGTATCTAAAAAGCAAGGTAAAACATGTGTTTATTGAATAAATAATTTTTTCTGGAAAAATTTTCCGAATAATAATGCTTCAAATTAATTAAAAATAACCGAAAAAAAATATGAGAAAAAAATTCATTTTCAACCAAGAATCCGAATAAACTAAACCAAAAAAACGAAAAACAAAATTAAATAACCCATAAACCGTATCGAATCGAACCGATCAGTTTATTTTTTTCCATTATTATTATTATTTTCTCACTTGATATTGATTGAAAATGTCCAAAGAAAAAAAAATGAACGAACAAACGAATAAATTAACCGAACAACACTTTGAACTATTGTTTTTCAATGTTTCAACTTGAAACAATAGTGAAGCATATAAGCATAACACAAAGAGCAAACGATCAAAGATCGGAAAAAATGCCAATCGATCGATCAGAATTGCTAATTAATTGAATCAATTAATTTTTTCTGCTTTCGCTTTTGTTTCACACGAAAACAGCAGCAGCAGCAGCACCCAAATGGTGTTTTTTCGAAATGAACAAAAAAAAATGATAAAATTAACCGAATCGATCGTTCAATGAATGGATGAATCAATTACAAACAATGTTGATGACGATATGTACGAAATGCTTATATGTATGAGTGTGTATGTGCGTCTGTATAAGCTTTATGTACCATTAGATTCAATAAAATGAAACGATATAAGAACAATTGCTTCGGAACAAATGCATATAATTTAAAGGCAAAAATTTAATAATAATAATAATAATACTTATCATCATCATTTATTTGAATTGAATTTCCAATGGAAAAAAAATAAGTAAATATAAATAATATCCTTACACATTTATCGTTTGTTTTGTTTTGTCTTCTATTGTTCAATGTTCATTGAATCTAAAAATACAAATATCAGCGTTTGAATGTATGTGACATGATGCATCATATGATTTAGAGAAAACGTTAAAGAATTTAATTCATTTATTCAATACCAAAACATACAACATACATAGATGTTTATATATTAGTTTGGATATATATGCTTAAACGATATCAACTTGTATATAAATATGTACATACATGTCTTTATACGAAATGAAATTCAATCAATGTAATGAGTTCATTGACGCCCGTGTGTGTATATTCGTTTATTTCATATATTCAGATGTTTGAAGAAAAAAAAATTTCAAATCATATTTATTTTTATTTATTTATTTATTGAACAACGTGCGTAATAATGGTTGAAAATGGTTGAAAATAACAATGATGACGACAATGGCGCTTTGTAATATTAGATTTTTCATTCAGACAGATATTTATGATCACATAAAGTATATAAAGAAATGTATAAGATTGCCCGAAAAGTTCTGGCCGATTTTCATGAGCAACTCTATTGATTAAGCGAAATGAACTTTTCGGACAACCTAATAGAAAATGGTGAAAAGCAAAATGTTTTTTTTTCTTTCAAGCAAAAACATTTATATTTTTCTTAATTTGAAAAAATATTAAAGAAAAGAAATGAAAATTTTTTCTTTTCGCCATTTTCATGTTTTCAAATGTTTGAACACATATAATTCATAATGATGATGATGATGATAATTTTCAAAAATGCTTGTTATTTGCTTTGTTTCGTCTGGTAAAATATTTTTCAATGTTTTTTGGATGTTAATTTCTTACAGCTTTCTAACAGATTTTGACGATATTTCTACGAAATTTTTCAGGAAATTCGCCATGTTTAAATTAGTTTGATTTCGCGATATTTTCATAACATTTTTTCTTGGTCGATATTAACAATGGTCATGTTTTAAATGTTTTTTTTTTTTTTTTTTTTTTTTTTTTTGGAAGAAATACAAGATATTAAGGTTATTTTCTGGTAGTTTAGAATTTGTGTGGAAAAAAATGATTCATTTCAAAAAAAAATTTCTTCAAGAATCATTCAAAAATTTACTTTGAATTCAAGAATTTCTTCCATTTTTTCTTCTCATTCAAAGATCTCGTGGACATTCTCACATTTTTTTTTTCTCCCATTCATGAATTCCAAAATTACTTTTAGCCGAATAATTCATAGTTAATATATTTATAATGGAAATGACTATATTTATTAATGGTCAATGAATGGTATATAAATGAATTTTATTGGTTGAAATTCATTTATATCGATTGTAGATTTTATTTTTATTTTTATTTTTTTTGATAATTCCATTTTCAACATTACCATTTTTGTTTGTTTGTTTGTTTGATTCGAAATTCACAGCAAAACATTCTCACCATATTGGTCAAAATTAATTCAAAAGACAGAGAAATGAAATGAGAAAAAAAACAACATTTGAATTAACATTCTGTCACGTCTCTCGTATACATTATTTCATGTTCATTAATGATTATCATCATAACTTTTAAATTTCAAATGTATATTAGAATAACGAGAGAAAAAAAATTCTACATTAGTCAAGAAAAGATAGGAAAAAAACACATTATACAAAATCAATCAAGAAAATCTTGAAATGGTGAAAAATGTATAATCTTAATACATTTAAAAATAAATAGTGATAAAATAAATCTTTCAACAATTTCAGAAATATATTTTTCCTATTTTTTGCTCTAAGAAATCTTCAAATGGTGGTCATTGATTCATTCGTTCATTTATTCATTCAATAATTTAGAAACCATCAAATTAAATAGTTTTTTTTTCTTTGCTCATTGCTTTGATTAAGCGTAATAATAATAATAATAATAATGAAAATAATATAAATATAAAGACAGCAAATACAATTTCAATGCAATTAATAATAATCGCTAAGAAATTGAAATAAAATTAATCGCAAAAACTCGACAATTCTAATCTCTTTGGGCATTTCATTTTTCTTATTAAACCAAGAGTTTTCTTCTCATTTTCATTCCTTTCATCGAAATATATGAAATATGCCTACGAATTATTACCATTGAAAAAGAATGAATACATTTTCATTTATCCAAATATGATTGAAATGCATTTTCATACACGAAAACACGAAACAAAAAAGCCAAAAAAAAAAAAATGAAAATTTAATTATAAATGTCATTTTGAATTTTTCTTTTGGTTACAAGAATAACAAATAAACAAATATTCAAGTAGAAATAATCGAGAATATTATCAAGAATAGCCAAAATTCTAAATGTTGTCATTGTTTATTTGTAATGTTGTAAAACGATTTTGAAACAAAATTGAGATGACAACAATAATTGATAATGAAATTTCGTTTTCAATCTGCTGCTGCTGTTGTTTTGTAATATTAATTATAATGAATTTTACTCTTTCTGTCCATTTTGGTCAATATTTCTACATTCATTCAAAATGTATTCAAACTCGTCGGAATTCTTTTATTGATTGAATTGAATTGAATTCCAAAAAGAAAATTTTCAATTGACAAAATACGATAAAACTGAATCAAATCTATTCGATCTATTGAATTTGTTGGATTGAATTAAATGAATAAATAGATGGATAAATGAATAAATAAATAATAAATTCAAAAATAAACATACAAAACATTGAAGACATTCAATTCAATTTGATTAGATTTTCATTAGTTATTTTTAGTTTTTTTCACTCTAATATTTGAGTATGTGTTTGTGTGCACACAGTTTGTCCAATGCACAACTCTCTTCAACATTCAATCATCAATTCATTATAATCTGCTAATTTTGTACTGAGGTTTTCTTTTGGACTATTCATTCTCAAAAAGAAAACGGAATAATTATTCTACAAACATTCAAGACATGTAAAGCAAAAATAGTAATAATAATAATAATGATAATAATTTCATAAAACACAATACAACACACAAATGGAATAGTTGATAAATAAATAAAGTCATCGACATATCTCTGATTGAATACACATAGGAATTTTATTTTTACATTAGTTTATTTATTTATTTAATCAAGGCAGAGACCAGGGAGAGAGACAAGAACAAATCATTCACATTTGTCGATATGGTCAAGAATTCGCTTTGAATTTCAGTTATCGTTGTTGATATGTAATCAAATGTGAATGAGATTCAATTTATTTCATTTCTTTTTTTCATTTATTCTTAATTAAATGGATTTCAATTTTATTTTTTAATTTTTTTTTTCTCATTTTGTTTTAATTATTAGTTTTCGAAAATCATAGTAAATTATATTTAATCGATATGCCAATGATGACCGTGAATAAATTGAATGAATTATCGCTTATGTTACAGAAAAATTCATCGAAAATCAGGCAAGTTTTTGTTTTATTTTATTTTATGACTCAAAATTAAAAGCAAAATTAATGTAATTTTCCTCGAAATTTTTAAAAATTTCAGTGAATCTAAAATCATCAATTTATTGACAAGCGCCATGTCATCTTGTGATTCATCGAAACGTTTTTTATCACTGCTAGCCAATTTGAAACCATTTATACATGAATCACAAACATTATTTGAACGTTGTCATATAATTTCATCGATTATTAATAATTTAAATAATATTTCATCCAAAAATTTAAGCGATAATGATAGTTGTGTATCATCATCGAATCAATCTTATAATACAGTTATTTGTAGTAAAAAAGATAAACAACAACCACCACAAGAGCAAATAAATGATGAACAAAAACAAGAACATTTGAAAAATGTTCATAAAAAATCATCAAATAATCGTTGTTGTAATTTGAATCGAAAATGTGCCCATAATCGTCATCATAATGATAATCATACGAAAAGAAATCGTACGCAATCAAATTCACGAAAAAATAATAGTCGAGAATCGTTACGAATTTCAAAACAATCAGTGAAAAGAAATTCAGCAATCATCGATGATGAGCTTGATCATCAACAACATAAACAATTAATCAAAAGAATACGTCAACGTAAGCATTCGCTAATGTCAAATGATTCCACTTGGAGTGAAGAGCTATGGGTTGATGGTCCAAAAGTGCAAACAATAGATCAATGTTGTTTACATAGTTTAAGTAAAAAGAAAAAACATCGAATTGAACAATGGATATCGATCAATTCTTATCGAAATCATAACAATGAATCATTCACATCATCAATTTTAGATTCAAAACAAATGTTGAATATGGTAAGTTTGTCAAATTGTCATTACTATCCGATTATTAATGTCATTGTATCTGTCAGCAATTTCAATTCATGGATGATAATTATTTTAATGATCGCTATCATCAGCGAAATCATGATGATGAATCGAGAGATACATTAAGCGATTGTGGTGATAAAAAAAGTGATTTTTATGATGAATATTATCACTTATGGAAACCAGCATCTAACGTGCAGAATAATAGACATTCATCATTTAGAAAACATCAATCAAAATTCACTAATCCAATATCAAACATAAATAGAAATATCAATGAACAGCCACAACCTCCATCATCAGCATCGACTGCACTCAATCAAAAGCTGGCTGAACCGCCTAAACAATTGAAACTTGAACAATTTTTGCAACAATTATCTAAAATAACAATTTCGTCCACATCTTCAAAAGATTTTAAACTAAATTCTTCATTAGATAATCAATGCCAGCAACAACAACAATCATTTGGAATGAATGATATTATTGAACAGCATTTGAAAGAAATTAATCATAATACTGATCATCAAAATAGATTGAATCATCAACAAATCAGTCTGTCATCACCTACAAGCAGTATTTTAGATGAAAAACATACGATTCATTCATCTTTACATCAAAAACAACAGCAAAAACGGTTACAACAGCAACAAGAGACAAAACAAACAATGGTCGAAACAAAAATGAAACGTAATACAACATCAACAACAACAAGTGGACATGGAACAATTAGTGAAGGTGAATGTTCATCAATAATTAAAAAAACATCATCAGTATCTACACCAAGTTATGGATCGAATGGTGTTGTTGGTGATTGTGCTGATGATATGATTGTTGTTGATGTTACTGATTCAAACAATGTCATAGCCAAACAGCTACAACCAGCAGCATCAAGTGGATATGAATCAACAATACAAGATGATGATGATAATGATCATATTGATCAATATTTAATGAATGGGAATAATAATAAATTATATAATCATAATCAATTAACGCATCACAATCACCACAATCATCATCATCATCATCATCATCACTCGCAATCGATTGATTTGAATCGTAAATTGAATAAAAAACAACAACAAAAACAACAACACAAACAAACAATACAAACAATGACAATGTTAACAAATAGCAATGATCAATGTAAAACAATCAAAACAATAACAATCCATGATAATAATGATGATGATGATGATGATCGAATGGAAAATGACTATCAATCATCGACATTTTGTTCATTTTTCTGTTGTAATCATTGAATTGAGATGAATGATTTTTTTTAAAAATTATAATTATATTTGTAAATATATGATTTTTGAATTTTTTTTGCTTTGATTTGATACAATAATAATTCTTTTTTTTTAATATAAAAACAATAATTTTAAATTTTTAATATTTTATCAATTTGAAATTCATTGATTTTTTTGAATAAAAATCATTTTGTTTACATTAAATAATAAAAAAAAATTTAAAAGTATTAATGAATCGTTTAACAATTGATTGATTTGAATTTGAAAATGATGATAATTTGTAAAATAATAATAATTCTGGTTTTTTTTTCATTTTTTCATTGATTCGTTTTTTTTTGTGATTTGGTGTGTAATCGTGTACCGAATTTGTATCATTTAAATGTGGATTTTTGAATATCACAACACACATTTTTTTTTGTTTTGTTGAAATGTGTTTGCTTGTTGGTTAGTTTTGTTATGCTTGCATTTGATTGAAATTTGCTTAATTTTTAATATTAATATAAATAGTGTCGAGAATCTTCAGTGATTTTTCGATAGTATGAGAATGGATGAATTGACGATAATTTTTTTCAGATAATCAAATTCAAATAACAAACAAATAATAAATATGATTGTAAATAATCTGCATCAATTTTCGAATTGAAAAATTCATTATCGTTAACGTGAGGATAAATTTTCAACTTTACGTATTTCTTCACATTCTTTGATGTGGATTAGAATATCTTTCTTAGTGATGATTCCTAGAAGTATTCTGTGAAATAGTGACAAATTCAGACAGAAAAATATTAGTTAATGAATGAAATAATTGAAAGTTGATCAACTCACCCATTATGTGTTACTAATACTTGACGTAAACCAAGCTTTCTAAACATATCAATAATTGTTTCCATCGGTGTTTGATCAGTGACCGTAATCGGTGCAAGATCGAGTATTCGTCGAAAGTTTAATGGTTGATGTTGTTGTCGTGAACGATCATTTAAACGTCCATTACTATAATGATAATATTGATTAGATTTGTATTGTTGTTCTTCATCAGGTGTAAATTTACGGAAATAAACTAATTTATCATCGAATAATTCATCATTTTTACGTGCTTGATTCAATGCAATATTCAAATCATGACGTGTAACAAAACCAACTAAATATTGATTTTGTTCTGAAACAACGACTGGAAATCCAGTATGATTATGTAACCGTAATAAATTATAAATTTGACCCACAGTTGTTGTATCTTGTGTCAATACCGCTAATGGCTGTTCACCAAGCTTAGGACGCATTGAATCTAATGCAGTTGTCGTGAATGGAAATTCTTCTTTATTGTCTAAAAATGGATAACCATTCAAACTGATATGTGCATCATATACACCTTGTTTACCGAGCGCTTCACCGACCCATTTTGAAGTCATAATTGCTGCCATTGATGGCACAATGAAATTTACGTTACCAGTCAATTCAAACATTATGACAACCAATGAAACTGTCATGCGAGTAACACCACCCAAAACTGCAGCAGCTCCAACAACAGCATACAATCCAGGACTCATACAACTTTCGCCAAGATTTGAACAAGCATCTTGAAAGAACCACCATTTGGGATAATTATATGCAATCTGTTCCATTGTGATGCCTACAATACGACCCACGATAGCTCCCATTGCTAATGATGGAATAAATAATCCAGCTGGTACTTTGATACCGAAAGTGAAGATGGTGATAATTAATTTGAAAATTAATGCCGCAAATAATTGGGCAACTGATGTATAAACACCAGGTCCAGCTTGCGCAATCTGGGCATGTTGATTGACATTAGTGTAATTGCGATAATAGTCACATAAAGGAGTTTCATCGGCAATACCACATGGACTGAATAATAATTTGATAAGATCTGATGAATTCATTCTTGTATATGGATTAGGAAAGGCGACAACTGCTGTGATTAATGTGACTATCATCACTTCCCACATTGGATATTGACCAAGACATGTAGATTTACGTCTTTGACACCATTTAAGATTTGATTTAATGAAAATGTTGCCAATCACACCTCCGATAACACCTAACATGACGAATATGATTAGCTCGAAAAATATCCATGGCCTTGCATAGTCAATATAAAACATAACAAGATGCTCATTACCTGTAAATGAAATAAAACATTAATATCAGTGATTAGGAACAATTAAAAACATGACTCACGGAAAGGATTGATCAAACGCAATACGAATGCAGCGACCAGGGCACAGAAAAAACTTCGCCATAATGTTTTTAGAGGGAAATAATAGCTTACTTCTTCAAGTGAAAACAATACACCACCGATTGGAGCACCGAATGCCACTGAAACGCCAGCAGCCGATGCCGCAGATAGTATTTCACGTTTTTTTGCTTCATTTTTTCCATATTTATCAAAGAATCTTGACACAATATTACCAATACAACAACTACAATGTACAAGTGGCCCTTCTTTTCCAAGTGATAAGCCGGCCGCAACTGTTAACATCATACCGACCGATTTAACTGTCAATGTCCAACTACCAAGATATCCATGTATAATAAAACCAGATAATATTGTTTTGATTTCTGGTATACCCGAACCGCATGCATACGGTGCAAATGTTCGTACAAAACTTGCGGCAAGAAAGGCGAAAAATAGAGCCCAAGATACATAGAAAAAATATGAAACAATATAACTGAATATTGGAAAATGTTCTTGACTTAATCCTAATAATTCGGGCCAAGTTTTCCATTGATCACAATGTCCACTCCAAATGCTATCTATTATTGAAATAAAAAAAAGAATCATTCAATTGTTCAAAATATAATCATTGAATACATACCTTCAAATTCAGAACTATTATCAGACCAACAACATTGTTCACGATTCAAATAGAATACATCGGGACATAGACCATCTTTAAGATCTTTCATCCAACCGGCACCAATATCAATGACACCGGCAACAAAACCAGAAACAATACCAACAATCAATACACATAACCAACCGGACCATGCATCATGTGTTGATTTTAGCAATGAACAATATGAATTATCTTTACTTTTTACAATATAGCGATGACGATTACGATCACGTGCAATATCTCTTTGCCAATCTATTGTTTGAAAATCTTCATAATGAGATGATACGGCATTTTCATCGATATCTTTAATTAAATGAGAAAAAAAATAATTGAAATAATTATTAACATTTCACATAACAGAAATATTAAAGGAAATTGAGAAACTTAAATCAAACATAAAAAACATATGAAATAAATTAAATGAACAAAGAAAATTGAGAATGAATATCAGCGATGATTCAAAAAAAAAAGACAATCAAATTTGACTAAATGATAATAAATCTGCACACCTGCAATCATCCAATCATTGAATTTATTATTTGTAACATTAATGAAATCATCACTATTAGCATTGATTGATGATGATGAATTGGCAAATTGTTTATATAATTTTCCATTATGTTTATATGTAGCATAATTTTGATGATTATAATTTTTTTGATTATTAAAATTGTTCACATTATTTGTTGAAATTGTTTTCGACGATGACGATGATGCTTTTTGATTCGATGAATGATTTTGATTTTGCATTGAATTTAAATTATTATTATTCGATTCCATTGTAGAATCTTTAGGATTATTATTGTGATTATTTGTCACAGTATTTGATGATTCAAGCAGACAAATATTTTCGGGTGAAAATATTACTTTACCAGTATGATCAATTATTATTTCATCTTCATCATCATCATCATCATCATAGTCATCATCAATATTATGTTCTCCATTATTATTATTATTAATACTGGCAGTGTGATGGTCATCATTGTTACCATTATTATTTATAAATTCATTTTGTAAAATAACATTATCATTAACAATATCGGTATTTGTATTATTATTATCATGATTATTATTATAATTAATAATAATATTATCACTTGAATTGATTAATGATGGCATCGATGATAATTGTGATGATAATTTATTTGTCATTTAATAAATATGAGGTTATTGTTGATTTTATTCAAATTTTTTATTTCAATGAAAATTCGTTTTGATTGTTGATAATATATGGCACATAATTATCAATATTATAATCGTTTTAAATAATTCATATCATTTTTATTATTAATTGATTTGTCTAAATGAACATATTTAATACTTTTTTTTGTCAATAATTCAGACAAAATAATCATTTAAATTAGATCATTTCGATAATGGGAGCAAAATGATGAACATTTACATGAAAAATATTTGAAATTTTTCTTCTTTATTCGATGATTAATTCAATATATTTCATTAATTTATAATTACAATCGATAATTTGATCATCATAAATTCTAAATATTCACACACACATATATATATATGTAGCAATAATCAAACAAATAGATGGATAAAAATATAACAAATAAATAAATGAATAAAACAATAGAAGCTAATTGTAACAAATAAAATATTGTAAAAACAGATAACTTCAAAACAAAAAATTTTTCAAAGATATCGGATCAATTTTAAGCACTTATTATTATTAATATCATTACATACAGACATACACATACAAACACACGTAACAAAAAAAAACAGAGAAAAATGTGAGAGATAATTGCATAAATATCTTTGCATTCAAAGAAAAATATCCAAAGATAAATAATGTGAAATGTGGAAAAATATCAAACATCTGAGCTTAAAAGTTTTTTTTTTTCAAGATTTAAAGAGAAACAAACAAAATAACTAATAATGAAATAACAGCATAAGCAGCCATAAGACATAAAAATATACTTGATGAAAAACAGTAAAAGTAAATTTTAAAGTATTTAAATCCAATTAAAGATCTCAAAGAAGAAGAAAAAAAAATAAATCATAAAATATTGAATCATATCAACACATTTTTTTTCATTTTACCAATCACTGATTAGTGTATCGTTGATCTCGCACACACTAGAACATTCAAATACATTGATTTAAATGAATTTATGAATAAATAAAATTGACCGAAACCAATTCAAAAACATAAAAATTATGGAAATTTTCAATCAAATTCATTCAATTTACCTTTAGTATCATTTATATTTTGATAATGATTATTGATTGAAAAATTAAATTGTTCATATTCATTATGTGAATTGTTATTATTCGTATTATTTTTACCAATTCGTCTATTTAATTGATTATATTGATTTGATGATGATGATGTTGATGTTGTTGTCGTCGATGCTGATGCTACGATTACATTTGGTGTTGTTGTTTTTGTTGATTGTCTTTGAGGATTACTGTTGCTATTATTTTCACTATTATTGAATGAATTAAATTGTAATGATTCACCATTATCAGTGTTGATGAATAATGTTGCCAATTGTGGTGATTGTGATCGTTCTTGCTGCCGTTGTTGTTGTGATTGATTCGAAATATTATTTAAATCATTCATAACTAAAAATTGAAAATGAATTTTTTCAGTGCGGAATAAATATGGATGAATGATTTGCTTTTGTTTGTTGGAGATATGAAATCAACTCTGATGTATTCAAATGATATTCAATGAATCATTAGATGACGATATAAATTAAAAACATTGGAAATAAATAACAGATTTAAATTAAAACTCCCATTTGAATACATGTAAAAACAATTGAAACAACCAAATCAACCAAAGTTGATTAAATTTTTCATCATTATTTTTTTGGTTGCTAATGATTTGTCATATTGAAATGGCCAAATATTTGAAACGATATGAATCCTTTGCCGAATAAATAAATAAATGAAAAACAAAATAAATAAACGAAAATCTAATCAATTGGCTATAGCATTGAAACAGTGGAGAATTATGCGTGAATATTCAGCTAAAAATATTTATATTCATTTGAACATTTGTATATATCTATGTGCATTTTATATATCAATGTATAAATGTTCAATAACTCATATAGTTATTACCAAAAAAATAAATTTTTCAAAATCAAGTTTGCCACTATTTTTATACACAAAAACATATATAAATGCATATTCATATGTATATGATTTTGTCCAGTTGTATTTACACATATGAATTTATTTATATGTGTATATGTATGCAATGAAGAAACCCATTAAACCCTAAATAAACTATGGCTTTGCACTTGTATCATTTTTATGTTTTCGATTGTTAGCAGCATAAATCAATGTTATGGTTGGTTATTTTCAATTCAATTTGTGAGTATAATAATTATAATAATATTTGAATTCATAGACAACGTTTTCAAATAAAAAAAAATTCTAAATAAAATTTTGAATTTTTTTTCTTAATATCAACATGTTATGCAATCATTATTTTGCTTGAATGATTTATCCGAATACAAGCGATAAATAGTTGCTCTAAACAATTGATTAGATATGTTTAATGTTTGTTGTTGTTATCTGGTAATTCAGGTAATTTTTTGAATTATTTTTTACAAAGTTTTAATTATTTCAATTTCAAATAGATTTATTAAATTATCAATCGACATTATGACAATGGTAAACAATGATTTAAATAATCGATTAAATGAATTAATCATAAACGATTGTAAATATGGTATTGATCACCATCATAATAAAGATAAAGAATTGGAACAAATAATTCAACGTTTAGAAAGTGGAACAACATTAACACATTTTAAAAGAAAATGTCCAAAAATTGAACGAAAATATTTTCGTATACGTTTAGATACAAGACAATTGATATGGTCATCATTATCATCATCATCGTCGTCATCGACAACAACAAATCAAAATGTAACATCATCAACATTATCATCATCATTGTCATCATCAATGATACGTGGTTCAATGAATTTACGTGAAATCAAAACAATACGTTTAGGTCTTGGTAATATGGAACATTGGATTTTTGATTCAACAACAAATAATAATAATAATAATGTAACAGTAGCAGCATCAACAACATCGGCAGCAGCAGCAGCAGCAAGTAATAAGAATGAAATCGATGTCATCAGAAAATGGGAACGAAATCAATGTTTCATTATTTATTATGGCTGCGGTTTCAATTTGAAAACATTAACATGTGCAACATCATCGATTCATGAATGTGAACAGTGGATACGTGGTTTAAAATATTTATCATATGATTCTTTGCATGCACCGCATGAACAACAAATGGATATTTGGTTACGAAAAGAAATTTGTAATAATTTAGATAATAACGATATAACAACACATGATGAAATACGAATGAAAGATTTGAAGTTATTTTTACATCGTAATAGTTATAAAATATCATCACAACAATTGAAAAAATTTTTCCTTGAAATCGATATTGATCGTTCTGGTTCATTATCATGGCAAAAATTTCGTCAAGCATTCTATGAACGTTTATTGTTTGATGAACGCATCATAATTGATTCATTTCAAGATTATTTTGATAAAATCAATGATAACGATGATTATTGGATTCGAGCTAAAATAAATTATCAAAATTTATATCGTTTTTTGATTGATGAACAGCATGAAAATGATGATGATGATAATGACGATAGTATCGTTGCTGTTAGTAATCCTGATTATGATGATAATGGTAATGTCAGTATTGTGCATAATCAATGTTCTTTGTTGATCTCTAAATTATTACGTTCATATTTTATTCATAATAATCAACGTTTACAATTGGATCGACCATATTTGAATGGACAAGAATTTATTAGTTTTTTATTCTGTAAATCGAATGAATTATGGGATGAGAAATCACATTCCATTATCAATCAGAATATGGATAAACCATTGACACATTATTGGATTGCTTCATCACACAATACATATTTGACTGGTGATCAAGTAAGATCTGAAAGTTCACTTGATTGTTATGCACGTGCATTACGTTTAGGTTGTCGATGTATTGAAAGTAATTCAATTGTTTTTTTTTCAAATAATTCAAGCATTTTAATATTTTTTTTATAATTTCAAAAATAGTCGATTGTTGGGATGGACCAGATGGTAAACCTGTGATATATCATGGTCATACTTTGACATCGAAAATTCGTTTCATTGATGTATTGAAAACAATTATTGAAAATGCATTTATTACAACCGAATATCCAATCATTTTGTCAGTCGAAAATCATTGTTCATTGCCACAACAACGTTATATGGCCAATTGTTTTCGTGAAATATTCGGTGACCATCTACTAACTCAACAATACGATCCAAATGAATGTGAAATGCCATCACCTAATCAGCTGAAACGTAAAATTATCATCAAACATAAAAAAGTACCAGAATCATCATCATCATCATCATCACTGATGACTAGAACAAATTCAATTGATGATAATAATAGTATTGATTTTGAACCATCAAATTCAGTCAAAAGTGGTAGATTATATCTTGAATGTATTGACAATGGTACAACAATTTGGCATCCTTATTATTTTATTTTGACACAAAATAATATTTTACATTATTTTGAAGAAAATTCATTGGACAACAAATTGTCAGCTGATCTTAACAATTGTGATAATATTGATGATGATTATGAAAATAATAATATTAATGATCATTATGATGATGATGATAATGATGAACGGCCATTATTGAATCTCGAAAATAAACGTAGTGAATATTTAGTCGCATTCGATGGACAAAATAATCATGGATATTCGACTCATTTATCAGTTGCGAAATTAAAATCACCAAGTTTAGGTGAATTACATTTTGATGAACCATGGTTTCATGGTCGATTATCTGGTGGTCGTCAACAAGCAGAACAATTGATTAAAAATTATGAGAAAAAAGTGGATGGATTATTTTTGGTTCGTGATTCCAGTACCTTTATCGGCGATTATTCACTCTCATTTTGGTATAAAGATCGTGTACATCATTGTCGCATCAAACAGAAACGTTTTCCAAAAGGAAAAGTTAAATATTATCTAATCGATTCAGTTATGTTCGATACTTTGTATTATTTAGTTACATATTATCAATCACACCCGATGAAATCACCCGAAATAACAGTATTACTTGCTGAACCAGTACCACCACCGATCTCTTGTGATGATAAAGAATGGTTTAATCCGTTTGTTTGTAAAAATGAAGCTGAAGATTTATTACAACGTGTTTGGTTTGAAGGAGCATTTCTCGTTCGTCGTAGTGAACAAGAAGATGGATGTTTTTGCATATCATTCCGTGCCGAAGGCAAAATTAAACATTGTCGTATTCGTCGCGAGGGACGTTTGTTTAGTGTTCATGAGAAAAAATTCGAAACCCTATGTCATTTGATAGCTTATTACCACCGAACTCCACTTTATAAAAATACTAAATTGAAAAAAGCAATCAATCCAGACATAGTGAAGCGAATAGGTCATGAACCATGTGAAACTGAAATCGGATACCTTGATACATTCCAAACACCGACCGGTTTAATTGATAATAATAATGATAATAATTCACTCATCGTAAAGGCTCTTTATGATTATGCTGCACAACGATTTGATGAACTGTCATTTTGTAAACATGCCATCATTACCAATGTGATAAAACATGAAAGTGGTTGGTGGCGTGGTGATTATGGTGGTAAAAAGCAACACTGGTTTCCGGCTAATTTTGTTCAAGAAATAAGCAATCATTATGCTGAAAAACCAGTGACAATTCAACAAAGCAATCAACAATCATCATCGATGAAAAAGGCATCAATAAACATGTCTGGCGCCACAATATCATTGAATGCTCCATCTACAAATCAAACACAAAACATCAATATCTCTCAAGTTATTCAAATTGAAATTCAAAATGCCAATATATTATTGAAAATCTCCAGTGATAATCTAGCAGAATTACAAGATTGGATTATCAAATTACGTCAAGCTTCAAATACAAATAATAAATCTAATGAGTATGTGATTGAAAAGAATTCTCGAATTGCTCATGAATTATCGAGCTTAATTGTTTATTGTCGAGCCGTATCATTTGTTTCAGATCGTATTGTTAATCATACAGAAATGAGTTCAATATCAGAAACGAAAGTTGAAAAATATCTTCATCCTAATTCTTGTAAATTACTTTTGTCATATAATATTAAACAATTTACACGTGTATATCCGAAAGGTAGCCGCATAGATTCATCGAATTTTGATCCAATACGATTATGGAATTGTTCAGTACAATTAGCTGCATTGAATTATCAAACACCTGATCGTGCTATGCAATTAAATCATGCAAAATTTCAATTAATGAATGGCGGCTGTGGTTACATATTGAGACCATCATTCACTTTTGATCCATCATGGACACCATTCGATCCTAATTGTTTAGCTAAATTATCTGTCAACACATGGATAGTGACGGTACGCATTATTTGTGCAAGACATTTAACAAAATTACGTGCTCGTGGTGGTGTTATAAGCCCATTTGTTGAAACTGAAATAATTGGCACTGAATATGATGCACAAAAATTCAAAACCAACACAATAAGTATGTCTGATAATGAATTTTTTTTTTTTTTTTTTTTGGTTCTAATTTTCATTTAATTTTTTTTTGTCTGAATATATCACAGATGATAATGGCTTAAATCCATATTGGAATCAATCATTCGTATTTTCAATACGTTGTCCACATTTGGCATTCATCAGGTTTATCGTCTGTGATGAAGATGTATTCGGTGATCCAACACAAATAGGTCATGGTACATATCCATTAATGTCAATACGGCAAGGTTTTCGTTGTATACGCTTGAAAAATGATTATTCAGAAGAATTTGAAATGGCATCAATATTGGTACATATCAAAATAGATGTGCTATCAACCAAATAATGTAAGCTTATTGGCATAGCCAATCTCAATTCAAACATTTTTGCTCAATTATTCTTTACATCTCAATCTATTCGTTTAGAAACCAAAGAAATTCATGGAATCATGGATATAAATAAAAATAAATTAATTACGACAAACCAAATAGAGAATCATGGACCAAAAATAAATAAATAATACCAAAAAATATAAATGTTATTCTTGTTTTTATTTTTATACAGGAAAAATAATAAAAATTCTTTACAATTTTGATTATATTTTATTGTATTTTCATTTTATTTCATTTTTATTTTCCCGAAATTAATGAAAATATATAAATTTCCGATTCTATTCTATTTTATTTTCATTATTTTGTTTTTTTTTTTTTTTGGTCTCATTAATATTTTATCAATTGTTATCATTATTTCAATTGCTTGTTACTTGTATACATGAACAATACCACATACTCTACAAATGAAAAGATTTGAGGATGAAGGAAAAAAAACGTTTTGAAAATGTTTACAGCTACTAAACATTGAAACATAAATACCTGTCACAAATAAAATAGAAAGTGAAAATATCCAATGAATAAATGAACGAATGAATTAATAAATGAAATAAAAACCAGTATAAACTGGTACAATTCATTAGTATTAGCATTATCCGATCCGAAGAAAATGTGAAAACTATCAAAAAGACTATCGTTTAATGTTTGATTTTTTTCTCTCTTAAATAACGATGATGATGATCACATTTTCAATGTTTTTGAATTTATTTGAATTGATGATTATGTTGATGAAGATATTATGACATTAAAATAATTGCCATTTGTTTTTATTTTTTTTTCAAATGTTTGTTTTTGTTATTGTTGAATTTTACTGTTTTGTTGACTATTGATTTATTTATTGAATTTTTCTGTTTCTCAGATTGTTTTTTTCTTATTTTATGTTCGTTTTCATTTTATTTTTTTCATTTCAACATTTGCCATTACTATCGATCGATGGATTTCATGAAATTTGAATCTTTTATTGTTATTAGTGGAAAAAAAGATCAACTTTTGGAATTGAGAAACATAAAATAAATATTAATACTAAAGTAATACATGAATATTAGTGAAAATAAATAAATAAATAAAATAAAAAAAATGACCAAAATAATAAAATCATTTAAACAAATACCTGGTCCAAAACGATTACCGTTTATTGGAAATTTATGGCGCTATTTTCCCATTATTGGACAATATGATGTTGAAAGTATGTATGAAAATGGTTGTTATAATTTAAAACGTTATGGTGAAATTGTACGCGAAGAAATAACGAAAAATCATAAAATATTACATTTATTTAATCCCATTGATATGGAATCAATGTTCATACAGCAACGTAATAATCCTTATCGTCGTAGTCACCGGGCATTGATCAAATATCGTCATGAACGGCCACATAAATATCAATCTGGTGGAATTTTTCCCGAAAATGGTGATGAATGGAAACGTTTGAGAAATTTATTCAAACATTATTTTCTTCAATCAAAATCTATTAATATTTATGATGAACAATTAAATTTGATTGTTGAAGACTTGATTCATTCGATTCGTTTGAAAAGGCATAAAAATAATAATTCAATCGATAATTTACAAGAATTTTTATATCGATGGTCATTGGAAAGTATTTGTTCAATCATGTTGGATGCTCGAATCGGTTGTTTTGTTCCGAATAATGCAGATGGCAATACGATGATAGAAGGTGGCCAAAAAACATTATATGCAGTTATGCGAACTGAATTATATGATGGTTGGCAAACTCGTCATACCAAAGATTATCAATGTTTAGTTGATGGTCAAGATTTAATGGATAGTGTTGTAACAAAATTTTTAGACAAAAAAATATTGGAATATAATTTGAAACATTTAAACGAATATAGAAATGAAAAACGATCAACAATACTTGAACAAATGATTCTCGATCCAGATATCACCAAAAAAGATCTTTTCGGAATCGTAATGGATTTCATATTCGCCGGTATTGATACAACATCAACAACAGCTGGTTTTGCATTATATTTTATTGCTAAACATGAACAAATACAACAAAAATTATATGAAGAAGTTAGAAAAACATTAGGCAATGATCATTATTTTAAAGGTAATATTCATATAAATCGATTTGTGAATTTCATCTCTCATTTCTCTTTATTAAATTCAATTTAATGTAAATTTAGCCGAACATTTTGATCGAACACCATTATTGAAAGCATGTATCAAAGAAACATTAAGATTGCGACCAGTATCGATCGGTGTTGGACGATTAGCAACTGATGATATGATCATAAATGAATATTTGATACCAAAAAATACATTAATTATAACACAAAATCAAATTGCTTGTCGTCTAGAAAAATATTATACAAATGCTGATAAATTCGATCCGTATCGTTGGCTAAATAATGATGAAAAAAATAAAAATCGTAATTTATATCGTTATTTATACATACCATTTGGACATGGTACACGAATGTGTTTAGGACGCCGTATTGCCGAACTAGAATTATATATTTTATTAGCAAATTTAATTAATAAATTTTTGCTTAAATATGATCCACAACAATATCGAAAAGAATTAGGTTTTCGTACACGTTTAATCAATTTACCAGATCAGCCAATTAGATTGAAATTTATTGATAGAAATTCAAATTAAAAATGATTTATTGGTTGTATTTATCAAAGATTTTATCAATTATAAACCAAATGAAGAGGCATACAAACCAAACAAAAGTTATATATTCATTTAAAAGATTAATTACATTATTTCATTATAATTTCCATCAATTATTATTATTATCATTATTTCGACATATAAAAGACAAGTAAAATTCAATACATAGATAAAAAATGACATTAATTTATTTAACCCAAAGAAAAAAAAAATTAAATTAATCAATTAATTCATTATTAAATACTTTTATATTTGATGGTAACAAATATAATTCAGATCCATTATTCTGTATGTCTCTTTGTATTTTTCAAAACAAAAACAAAAAATGTATGCCAAAAATAAGAAACCTTGGAACTTTTGAAAACCTTTTTTTGAAATATTTTGTGATTCCTTTTTTTACTTTCATTTTTATAATTCTTTTTTTTCAATACAAATTTTATATTCATTTATAATAATGATGATTGAATTCTATATTTTTGTCCAAAAAACGAAAAATAAAAAATAAAATTCCTCCATATTCCATTCAGCATTTCATCAAATCTTTCAATAATTAAAAAAAATTCTTTGAATATTTCACATTTTCAAAATATTTTTAGAATATAATTCATTTTCCATTATGATATTATAATTATTTTTTTCCCATCTATTTTAATATATTAAGTTGTCCGGAAAGTTCTGGCCGATTTTCATTAGCCAACTCTGCTTGATTAATCAAAATGAACTTTTCAGACAATCTAATATAAAGAATTCATTTACATTTTTTTTTTAATTATTTTCTTCATTTTTTTTATTAAATATTTTCTTTATTTTATTTTCAAAATAAATACGTATGATTTCAGATTGATTTTCATGTGGATTTATTTTGATGCATTAATTTTGTCCAAAAATAAAATAAAATAAAATTAAAAAAATAATGAAATATTTGTGTTAATTATTTAATTAATAATAATTTGATACGAATTACATTTAAATAATAATAGAAAAAACAGAGAATTTGATAACAACAACAACAACGACAACAAAAAGTCAAATATTGTTCAATTGTTCAAATGTGTTCGTATGTTTGTGTATATAAAATGAAATTTGTTTCAAATTTGTTTCAAAAATCTATTAAATATTTAGTTCCCCTTTATTTTATGCAAAAATGTGTGTGTGTGTGTGTAAGTGTGTGTGTTGCTTGATGTATTTTAAATTGATTTTTAAATACTTTTTTCATGTTCAAAATGGTGATTTTATGGCTGTATATGTACACATGTATTCATGTATGTTTGTGTGTTTTTTTTTTCATTCAATGCTTATGATTATAATGAATGATGAATGATGATGTTAATGATGATGATGATGATGATGATGATGATGATCACAAATGTTCAAAACTGAAAAAGAGCAAAACAAAAAGCAAAAAAAAATGAAATGAAATGAAAACTACAAAATAAATTTTTCCATAGAAAAAAAATGAAAGAATTAATAATTATTATCATAGAATATAAACAACATATATATATATTGGAATGGAAAATAATAATAATGAAAACTTTGTAATTTGATTGGTAGAACTTTCACTTTTAACTTTTCAAAAGTAATTTGATTGATTGATTTTTTTTTTTTTTTGCTAGTTCTTAGCTAGGCTTTTCTACTTCCTTTACATTTATCATGTTTCTGGTTCTTGTTTCTTATCGTTTCAATTATTATTATCAATTTATAATGAATATTTTTCACTTTTCACTTCGCTCATTTTATACTTTGATTTATTAAATTGAAAAAAAATAAAAATAAAGTAAAATATACATTGAAATCAATGTGAATGAAAAAAAAAACAAAAAAAAAATTAAAATAGAAAACTTTTATTTCATTTTTTCACTTTGTCTTTATTTTTGTCTTCATTTGTTGTTGTTGTTGATGTTGAACATTGTTGAACTTGATTTTTTATATAAAATAATAAATAATGATTATAATTGAATATGATATTATATTTTATTATTATTATTATTCATAATGTTTGAGATGTTTGTGAAAAATATTAAAAAATACAAAATGCTAAAATGCAAAAAAAAAAAAAAATTAAAAATTAATTTCAAGATGAGTATGTATGAAGGTGTTTTTCATTTGTTAAATGTTCTTTATAATAATGATTATGATGATAATAATAAAAATGTCAATGATGTAAGTAACAAACAGCAATATCATTAGTATTATTAATGATTAATGATCGATTACTAGACATTTTTTTCTCGAGTGTTCAAATCGGGAGAAAAAAATCAAGATTTTTTTATGCATTTGAAGCACCTTGCATATTTCGCTTGAAACATTTTTCTGATTTCAATTCTTCTATTTAAAAATTAATTTTGAATTTTCGACATTATCAAATGTCATTAAATTAGCTCTCAAAATCAAATACAATTCTCATATTATTATGTGCATGTGTGTATGAGTGTATTAGTTTGTGTATTTATATAAATATAATTCTTACATATAAAATATATATTAATCAATATATTATTATCTCACTATAAATTATGAATGTTCTGAATATTCACATTTATTTCCATATTAATTTATAGAAAAAATATTGTTCAAATCTTTTAATCTTTATTCAAAGGAAAAACAAAAAAAACCACAAAAATAAAAATATTAGGTCGGCAACTAAGTAACCGCCGATTTCAATCATGGACCGCTTTCGTTCCATTTTTGGGGTATAAGGAGAAGTGCAAATGTCAAACACATGATGTCATTCGATAGCTGACTAATCAGTTGTCAATTAGCAAAAAAAATTTTTTTGGTCGATTGCGTAGTTTTCGTTTGACCTTCGTTAAAAAATGGGAATTCAAAAGGTGAATTTTTGTGATATTTTGCTTTTTCATTTCTACAAAGATAAAGACGCATCACAAGCTCATAAAAATTTGTGCAGTGTTTATGAGGATCAAGCGCTAAAAATTGACAGAGTTAAAATTGGTTTGTCAGATTTCGTTCTGATGATATTTCACTGAAAGGTGTCATAGTTGATGATCTCATAATCAATGTGATAATCGATTTGGATCGTCACAGTACTACCCATGATATTGCAGAAAAACCTCATGAATCATATGCATGTGTTGAAAATCATTTGGAACAACTCTAAAGCGGTTCGGATTAACAAATCGAAAAAATGTTGTATTCCATCATGACAATGCAAAGCCACTCACACTTTTGACCACTTGTCAAAAATTACTGGAACTTGGTTGGAATGTTTACTCAATTTCAACATGCAGTCCTGACCTTGCACCATCTGATTACTTTTTGTTTTCATCATTGCTCAACTTCTCGAATGAAAAAAATTCAAAAATTATGATGATGTCAAATGGCACCTGATTCAGTTTTTTTACTGACAAAAACCAGACGTTTTATGAACATGAGATCATGATGGTGCTCTGAAGATGGCAAAAGGTCATTGATCAAAATGGGCAACACATTACGTAATAAAGTTATTTTTTAACATGAAAAATTGTCTCTGACTTTTTATCAAAAAATCGGCGGTTACTTAGTTGCCGACCTAATAAATTAACCAAGAAACAAAAAAAAAAAAAAAAAAAAAAAAAAAAAAAAAAAATTCAAATAAAATTAAACATTTTCAAACATATAAAATTAATCAATTTCATCTCTTTTATAACAAAACAAAAAAAAAGATTATAAATCATAAATAATAAATTATATCAATGATAATTGTCTTAACATTAATAATAATAATAATTTCCATAATAATAATGACTAGAAACAAGAGTGATAATCACAATGTTAGGCAGATGTTTTTTTTTGTCCTTTTGGTAATTTTTCATACTTTTGTATGTACGTGTGATTGTTTGTGTCTGTGTATCTGAGTGTTGGTCGAAACAATAATGTGATAAAAATTTGTAAAAAAAATGAATGAATGAATGAATGAATAAATGAAAAAAAAATCTGCAATATTCTTATATCATTTAATTACAAAAAAAAATAAAAATAAAAATTAAAAATAGAAAATAAATAAATCATCGACTACATTAGTAAACAATGTCCTTTAAGCTTTTCTTTACGTATTTGTGATCGTGTTTTTTTCAAATCCATTCGTAATGACATGTTACGTGTTTTATCCATCGATAATAATTCCTGGAATAATTTTTTTTTCGAGGTCATTTTATGCGTGGTTTGTTTGGCAGTAGATTATCATGTTGAGATAAATAATTTTTTTTTTTTGAAAAATAGATTTGAAATGGGAATATAAAAATTAAAATAAATGAATAAAAAAATGAAAATTTCATTTTAATAAAGCTCAATTATTAATATGAGAAAAAATAAAAGTAAATGTATTGGTTTTGAATTCTATTTGATTTCGAAAAAATTTACCTGAAATGCTTCATGTACATTATTTCCAGTTTTTGCCGATGTTTCAATGTAGCCGCATCCTTTTAAAATTTTTGAACAATATTCTTGAGCATATTCGGCTGTCACTTCACGTTGACTTTCTTCATCTGATTTATTACCAACCAATATAATTGGTATCGTTGTATTCATATTTGGATTGTTATTATTAGCATTATCATTTTGTTTTGTTTCAATTATTTCCCTGTAAATATGATTCAATTCCTCTAAACTTTGTTTAGATGTTACACTAAACACCAACATAAATGCATGTCCTTTCGTTATGTTCAGTCTTTGCATTGCTGGAAATTGATGTGAACCTGTCGTATCTGTTATTTGTAATGTGCATACATTTTTATTACATGATATTACTTGACGATATGTGTCTTCGATTGTCGGTATGTATGCATCACGAAATGTTCCTGTTTATTTTCATTTATTTTCATTTTATTTTGAATTATATGTAATAGACAAAACAATATCAGATACATTTTGATCAATATTGATGTCAAAATAAATAAAAAACGAATATCAATAATTGAAAATTGATCAAATTAAAAATTCAGACAGAAAAAAAAAACAATTATTTACCCTTAACAAATCTCAATACCAGACTGGATTTACCAACACCGCCAGCACCGAACACAACAACACGATAATCATTACTTTGTTCGGGCATTTTTGTTTTGTTTTGTTTTGAATTGAAATTTTTTTTAATTAATATGGATTTTTTTCTTCTATTTCTTTTTCTTTTTGCTTGTCTTTATTATTAGTTATTAATATTACTATTGTTATTATCAGTATTAATTTCACTGAATTTAATAATAATTATTTTTTCTTCGAAATAATGATGATGATGATAACAATAGCAGCGGAATAATTTTGGACTAATTTTCATTCACTGGAAAGAAAAAAATACAAGTAAAAAATAAAATAATAATAATAAAATAGACACAAATCATTATTATATTATATTAATGATCATAATAATAAAGCTAATAATAATGACGATAATGATAATGATAATAATAATAATAATTGATGAAATCAAATGAAATAATAATAATAATTGAAAAAAAAATGTTTCCATTATTTGTAATTGTATTCTACTATTTTTTTTTCTCTATTTCAATAATATTCAAGATTACAATCAAATTTGAAATTGAATAGAATCCATAAAAATGATCAATGAATCCAAAGGAAGAGAGAGAGAAAAAGATAAAAAAAATCAATTTATTCTGAACAATTTTCATGTTACAATATATATATATTCATTCATATACATAGATATTTAGACAAGTCATGCGAATAATTTTGAACTCATATTTGTTGAATATATTCGTTCAAATAGATAGCAACATGCAAATTGAATAGCAGCATCAGAGTATATTTTAAGCGTGATTTCGCTGTCAGAAAAAATGCAGAGAAAAATCTGATACACTCAAAAGTGGAGAATTGAAAAATTGACACGAAAAACATTCATAACGAATCAATAAATAAATGACCGATTAAATCATCATTTATTACGAGTAATTCATCATAAAAATCTCGGTAAAGTTTTAGATGAAATTTCAATTTATTTTTTTTCTGTTTTCATTGCTTTTATTTTATTATCATTATTATTATTATTTATATCACAATTATCATTTAATTTTGATTAGGTCGTAACGCATGTACGTTCTCACAAATAAGAATTGAATTTCATGTGTGTGTGTGTGTGTGTGTTCCGCATACCAATAATAACAATACAAAGAAGATAGAAAAAGAAGAAGAAGAAGAAGAAAGGAACCTATTGTGAGAATTTTTTCCCATTCATTCATTCATTCATTGATTCATTTGAAAAAAAAAAGGAAAACGTGGAAGAATATTGGAAAATTCTATCATTTTGAATGAAAATAAAAAGAATAAAAATTCTTCCTGGTCAGGACTTGAAAAAAAAATTGAAAATGAATTCCATAGATTCATAGATTTTAAATGTTATTTTCCCATTCAATTGCCAGGTTTTTCTCTTGAACATTCATTTATTTATGAATGCTTGGAATTGTATTGGAATTTTTCGAATTGTTTTGCAGAAGAACAAAAAATTGAAATGAAAATTGCCACCAAAAATGTCACCACTGAAGTGAAGCGAATTGAATTGCATTGAATAAATAAATCGAAACGAAACAAAAATATTTTAAATGAAAAATATTTCAAATGAAATGTTGAATGTATGTAGGATGATGATGATGATGATGATAAAAGATAAAAATTCAATTTGTAAATCTGAATTTTTTCTTTTTCATTTCTTTTTGTATTTATTTATATTTATAATATCTCTGGAAATATCTCGAAAATGTATTTATAAACATCTCTTCCTCTCTTTGCTCGTTTTCATATTCATTTGACATTATATTCTATTTGGAAATTTTTTCTTTCTTTTCAATTCCAAACTAAACACAGATTTATTTAATTTGTTTTCTTCATTTTCCATTCATGTATCATTTTGGAGCCGTTTTAGTGAATGAATTTTTCCAGTTCTTTTTCTCTGTAATCAAATAAAATAACTTTTAAAGAATTTAAAAATTCTGGAATTTAAGAAAATAAAAAAAAAATTAAATTTTATTTATTTTCATTTAAATAGAAAAATATTTCCCGAGAAAATATTTAAATTTTTTTTTTCTCTTCATTTTAACACCAAAAATAGACATGATCATATTTATTCATTGAGTTCAATGATTTTATTGGATTTGCATTTATTCTCTAAAATCAAATTTGAATTGTTTTTATTCTGAGCTTTTTTTTTTGTTTTTTCGTTTGCATAATTCAATTCAATTCCAAAATAAAAGAAAGTAAAGAGAATATCAAAATAATTTTTAAAAATATTTTTTGATAAACTTTATATGCAATTTTAATATTAATAAATCTTTATTTATCGGTACAAATGCTCAAGCATTTGTACCAAGCATTGTGCTAACGATATTATACATTTTAAAATATGCATATTTCATCATCAAATTTTTTTTTATGAAATTAATATATTTTTTTTTCTTTGAAAAAATAGACTAAAATTGAATTTAAATAATAAAATTTGAAAATTTTCAAATAAGAATTAAAATATGCACCAAACAAAAAGTCAAAGAAAAAAAAATGAATGCACTTATCATTCATCATCATCATTTATCATTTTTCTCCATTCATCCATTCATTCATATCATATTATATCATATCATATCATTTTCATTCATCATTTGGCAATACAATTTTGATTTTGACAATCGTCACATTTTCACATTTGAATATATATTAAAATATCAATTTCAATCATACACAGCATGATATTATTTTTCATTTTTATATCATATATTTATTTCATGTTTCCCATAACAAATGAAACTGAGAATCAACAAAAAAAAACAAAAGAATTTTTCATAATTTCCACACGATTTCAATGTGAAAAATGAAATAGTTTACCATTTTTGATTTTTCAACCTTTTTTTTCAAATAATTTCATATGCATCCACACGAAATCACATTATAAAATGAACAAATAACCCTGATGCAGGATTATTAAATGATCAGATATTGTAAAATAAAATCACGTACATGCATTGAGAAAGGTCAGATGCAGCCTGAGAAAGGTCATTGAAACATTTTTTTTAAATGTAACCCTTCTATGATTTTTTTTTATTGTTTTAAGGAGAAAATAATTTAAAAATAACCTGCGTATTTTTTTATGGCAAAGATTCTCATAAATTTAAAGTGTCAAAGTATTTAATATTTAATAATATTTAGTTTCCGTATCATTTATAATTTACAATATATGATTCAAAATGAATATAAATTGAATCATGATTAAAATTAAAACAAAGCAACAAAACAAAAAAGATATTTTATTAAATGTTTAATTCTGTTAAAACTAAATGTATTTATTTATTTATTCATTTATTTATAAACATCTTTTATTTTTATTTTCTTCATTGAAATACATTGAAATTGAAACATACATTGAAATATATGTGAATTCAGAATATCGTAAACAGGATTCTATCTTTCTCATTTCTTTCTTTTATTTATTCATTTTTTTTCAATTTGTATTCAAACATATATGAGAATTTATGTTACACACAGATGTTGCATAATTGAAATATTTTAAATAAAAGAAAATAAAAACAGTGGGAAAATTTATTGTATTTTCATTATTGTTTTCATTAAAATAAAAAAAAAGTTTCATTTTACCCCTTTTGGTTTTGTTTTTACTTGTTTATTTATTAATTTTAAAATTTGAAATTTTTCATGAAATTCAATGGAAAAAATGAATAAATTCTTCATTTTTTTCTGAATCATTTGAAGCTATCGTTATTTGTTATTCTAGCAAAATTTGCAAAATATTCTTGTTGCAATGTTTTCATTAGTTGCATTTGATTGTAATTATTACCATCATCGCTGCTTAGTTGTATTGAATGAATGTAAAAATAAATAAATAGATATTAAATAAACAAATAAACAAACAAACAAACAGAAAATTATGTAAATTAGATGTTCATTTGTTCATTTATTTGTTTGTTTTTGTTTTTAAAACTTTTTTTTTTGTCATACTCGATTGTGCTTTATTTATTGTTCAATATTATACATTAGCTATATTTGAAAATGTTTTTTTTTGGACAACAGAATACAAAAACAGAATAAAATATGTCCATCTCTTTATCTATTTGTTGTTGTTTGCCTAAATTTTAATTAATTAAAAATGACATGATTTTGAATTCTGGTCATTTCGGGTTTGAAATTTTGGCAGCTGTTTGGTCGGTATTCTGCTACTGTTGCTTGCGCTATTTCGCCTTATTCTCGATTATATCATCGAATGTAGTACAATTTCACTACAATTTTTGAATGCTTTTGAATGAAAATTCGTTCATTCGGAGCTTCATTAATGCATTCATTCATCCAATTCAATTCAAAATAAACGCATTTAATTTTTGTGATTTTACAAAAATAAATAATTTTCACTCGAATCATGTAAATTATGCATATTGAAAACACATAAATAAATTTCAATTAATAATTTCTGACATAATAACTTACATTGTTGAATGATCAGTTGTTTTGTTTTTATTTGTTCGTTTGGCTGTTTTAGCTTTAATTCCACAATAATTTCACTGATTTCACTGATTTCCACATGCATACAACGACATATATGCATGAAACGGAAAAAAATTTAAATTAAAACATTTAGTTTTTATTTTCATGGATAATAATGGATAATGATGATGATGATAATAATGATGATGAAGATAATAATCAAAATATTATAATGATAATGATAATCATCTATTAATAGTTATAATCATAATAATGATGATGATAATGATTTAATAATAATTCGTTATTGTTGTCGTCGTTGTTCTTGTTTCTGTCGTTGTTTTTATTGTAATTTTGTCGTTGTTGAATTCATTTAATTGTTTTTTTTCTCGTTTTATTCTTTTATTTATTTATTCATTCATTTTTTCTCTCATTCATTCATTCTGTTGGTTGGTGTGGATTCATCAGAAAACATATTGGATATGAAAAATGTATGAATGAATGAATGAATAAATAAATTGATGAATGAATTGTCGTTGTTGTTGTCACTAACGTTTTTTTTTTTTTGATAATTTCTCTTCTTTCTTCTGGTTGTCATTGTTCATTTTATTTTCATTTTCATTTTTTCGATTTGTTGTTGTCGTCGTTGTCGTTTGAATTGTTTTTTGGTCGATATGGATACACTTTTGGTATTTACTATTTCTTGTTGTTTGTCTGTTTGTTTCATTGTTTTTTTGTTGTTCGTTTATTTATTTGTTTGCCGGTTTCTTACATATTTTCGACGATTTTTTCATATTTGAATGAATTTTTTTTTTGATTTTCACTCGTTGTCATTATCATTATTATGATTGAAAATCGATGAATGAACAAAGATGATTTTGTTGACTTCAAAGATGCAAATTCAAAAAAAAAAAAAAAAAGAAGAAATTGAAACAAATTTGAAGCAAAACAACAGCATCAAAACATGAAATATGTCTTTGTTTACATTTTTTTGAATTGTAACAATCTTAAAATTTAGATTCTTTAAGAAAAAGACGATGAAAACTAAATTAAGTATTATGAATTTGAATTTATTTTTTTGACAGGAAATATATTTTTGCCAAATTTTAAACGATCAGTCAATGATATTCTTGATGATGATGGCGGGAAAATCAGCCAATTTCCATACCGTATTATTGTTGCTTTGTATATTGGTTGATAACACAACTGAGAATACAAATCTTAATTTTTTCGTTTTGTTTTAATCAAAAAAAAAAAAAAAAAAATATTTCAAATAAATAATTCAAAACAAAACAAACGAATAATCTCAATCGAAACAATGATATTAGTAATAATCATATTAAAAAAATCAATGAAATTTTTTTTTCTTTGATCTTCAACATTCAAAATTCAAGAATTATCATCTGATATTTTCATTACATGAATCAACATACACGAATGAATTTGAAATCCTGAACTGAACAAAATTTTGTCTGAATTAGATATGATTCAAATTTTGAATGTTTTCATTCATTTTCAAATGGATTGCAAGGAAGAGAATATAAAGAAAAAACTGACTGAATCAGAAATGTGAAATAATAATAATAACAAAATAAAATTTGTGAAACTTTGCTATTTGTCTCACATTTTGAATTGTCGTTTGGGTGCTGTTGTTGACTAAAAATGGTCTACTATACTCTTCTGTGTTTGTGTGTGTGTGTGTGTGTAATAAATTCTGTAATTGTAACATTTATATATATATGGAATTCACAAATTTCGATTCATTCATTCATTCATATAAATGTATTCTGGTTGTACATATACCAAGCAATGATGTATATTCTTCTGTTGTATTCACGTACAACGAAGACTATTTACGCAAACGTATATTATTATTGTTATTATTATTATATTCATTACATGATCAACTGCATCTGTTGTTGATGATTTTTTTTTTGCAATTTTATTCAATGATTTTATTCAATGATGATGGTGATGATCATCACCATCATTGAATAAAATGAATAAGAAGAAAAACTAAGAGCAAAAGTTATATTTTGTTATTATTATTATTAATATCAATGAATGATAATGTTTTAGTGATTCTTGTAGTCATTGTTGTTGTTGATGGTGCTATTGTCGTCGTTTGATTCTGATGATGATGCTCATGACGATCATTCGATGATGTTGCTGATGTGGTTGTGTGTGTGTGTGGATGCTCATTGCAATCCCGACGATATCATGCTAATATAAATGACGATGATAATAATAACAATAGAAAAAAAATAATGATAAAAAACGGAAATATAAATGATGATAATGATTTATAAATTCAATGGCTTATTATTATTACCATGATTGTTATTATTATTATTATTATCATTTTACAATTTTTCGTTTTATTATTATGTAAAAATATGAATAATACATATAAATATGTACAGAAAATATAATAATAACAATATATCCAAAAAAAATAAATAAATAAATAAATGAAAATAAATAATAATAAATATAATTATAAATAATTAATACATCAAATGAAAAAATGAATACAAATAAACTATAACCAAGTTTTTGCTTTTGCATTTTTTATTTGCATTCGAAGTGTGTTTATCTACCATATTACAATAATAAATTATTATTATTATTCATATATTACAATCATTAATATTTTCAATATTTTTTACTATTACAATCATTATTATAATCAACAAAAAATATTGCCATCATTAATAATATCTTTATTTATTTATTATTTTTTTTTACATAAAATCAATAAATTTTGAATTCATTCTTTTCTATTGTTCTTATACGAATACTTTCTTCATTATTTTTATTTTCATTTAGTTTATTTGTCCAATCTGATATAGCTTGGATATATGCTATTATTGAATGCTCGAAAAAAATATCAATGCTCAGCCATAATATGATAAAAATACATAAATTTCATAACGCAAATAATGGTATCGATAGATATCGATAGCAGCTGGATTGATTGGATAGATAAATAGCTGGCCAAATAATGATGACAAAAATGAAAAAAAAATATGGAAAATAAATGGAAAAAGTTGGAAACGAAATAAATGAATAAATGAGCATGTATCATTTAAATTTTGCACTGAAAAAAAATCAAATACAAAATAATAGCGGGTAATAATAATGATATAAATGATATTCTATTATATTCAATTTTATCTTCAATCATTTCATTTTCAAATTCAATTCAATTCAGATGAATTCATTTTTTTCTTACTTCATACAAAAAATATTATCTTAATGTTTTCCTTTGATATTCTTTAAGAATTTCTTCTATTATTATGAATTGAAATCGTAAAAAAAATTGCAAAAATCAAAATTGAATGATTCGTACCCGATGATGATCAACCGATTAAATAAAAATTTAACCATTTATTATTATTGTTTCCCATTTCATTCAAATGATTCAATTCAAAAAATATATGATTCAATTCAAAAAATATATGATTCAATTCAAAAAATATATGATTCAATTCAAAAAATATATGATTCAATTCAAAAAATATATGATTCAATTCATTCATTCATTGATTCATTCGAAAAAAAAATTCAATTCATTCAATGCCTAAAATCAATCCAATGCATTCAATGAATTTCAATTTTCGATTTCATTGAATGAATGAATGAATGAATGAATTGGAAACAATAATAATAATAATAATAATATCAATATTGATAATAATAAAAATTGAACATTTTCTATAATTGAATATCAGTTATAACAATAATAATAATGATGATGATAATAAAATTTTTTTTGAATGAATGAATGAATGAATGAATGAACGAATCAATGATTCAATCAATGAATCTATGAATGAAATGAAATCAAAAAATCAAAATGTTTTCGAAGCAATCAAATAAAGTATAATAATAAAATTACGGCAGTGAAGAAAACTTTGAAAATGAGTATACGAAAAAAAAAACATATATATAATATCGATGATCATGAAAGTGATGATTATATGAATGAAACAATATTTTTTTTACCATTTGATTTTCAATTACATCTTGCGTAAATATGAACATTTGATATACAAAAATATTAAATGTGTGCAAGTCTGTGTGTGTGTGTGTGTGTGTATTTTTGTGTAAATAAAATAAATCAAAGCTGTCCCAAAAGTTCTGTCGTATTTTTCTGGCTTTTCATTCGGCAAAACTAAGGATTTTCTAAGCGAAAAAATTTTTCGACACAACCTCTCTCTGCTTCATTCATTCATTCATTCATTAGTTCTTTATGTTTATATTTGAATTTTAACATTTGAAAATTTTGGTTTTTTTTTCTATTTAACTGTTATAAGAATTTATAAGCATGTGTGTATTTTATCATCATCAATTCAGCAATATTCTTTTGTTCAATAATCTGATTATATATGAAAATATTCTCATATTTTTTTCATGTATTTTTTTGAATGGCACATTTGTAAATATTATTATTATTATTATTATCACCAATTCGATTCCTGGATATATTTTATGATGGGAACTTTTTTTTTGAAGTTTTTTAACTTTTTTTTCACTTCAAGATAGTATTTTTATCGGCATCTATTCACATCGGGCACATGAATACTATCTAGCCTGTCCTTCATTTATGCTTCTACTGTTGACGTTATCGGTGCGTTATTGTGTGTGCCTATGTGAATGCATGTGATGTGGTGTTAAGCTTTTTGGTTTAGGTTTGGTGCTAAGCTTAAGCAGAGTAGCAGTTGTCATTTTTGGGTGCAAAATTTCTTCGGTATTCGCTATTACATTGGGCCCTATTATATATTCTCTTGGTTCCCGATGGTTCCTGAAATTTAATACAATTCCATTGTTCGCATATATAATTTCAGGTTTCTGGCTCGTCTTTTTGCTTCTTCTCCTTCTCGTTCTTGTTTATTTTTATTTTTTGTTATGACGTTCGTGGGTGTTTGTGAAAAAATTTTCAAGTATTTTACCCGAAAGAAAAAAATCATCCTGACAGCCTTCAAACACTCCGCGACCAATCAACCGATACGATTGAATGAAGAAGAATAAAATAAATAGAAAATGAATATAAGCCGAATAATTGTTTTTTTGGCTTTTTTCATTTCATTTCAATTCATTTCTTTTCAGTTTGCCACAGCTGAGTCGCCGTCAATTTCTGGATCATCATCATCTTCAGTTATCGTACCATATACTAAATAATGTATGGCTGTGTATATGTTTGTATATGTCTAATGTGTAATAATATCATTTCATTTTTAAGAATGGATATTTTTTTTTTTATTTTGAAAAAAAACATAAAAAATAAATTATAAATAATAACAATGATAATAGCAAATCTATTCATTCCATCTTCGACATAATCTTTTTTTTTTTTTTTTGTATATGAAATTCCAATTTCCTCGGTCACCTTCCTTTTTGAGATAGTGAAAACATTGTTGTTTGATTTTATTTTTATAAACATTTTATCCATGTTTAATACACACACTATACCATCACAACTGTCACCAACGACAACAACAACCAGCAACAATATTACAAAGGAATTACTCAAACACTACCCAAATCATCATCAATACCACTCTTTTCGGCGTGTGTGTGTGTGTCTGTGTGTATTCGTGGATTCAATTGATCAATTTTTCAATTGAATTATTTCGGAAAATATTGGGTCTTTTATTTTATTTTTTTTTTCATTTATTTATTCCATTTTTTTCACTCTTCACCATTTCATATTTGAAACTATTGATTTTTTTTTTTTTTTTTTTGTTAGAATTTCATCCAATTCGTTTGTCCACAACATCCGATCATCTAATTTATGTGTGTCTGTGTTTGTATACGCACAGATATATATAAATGAAATAAATTTATTCTCTAATCAAAATAAATATTTCTTTTTTTTCTCTTGATATTTTTGTTATCAAACACAAACCGAAAAGATGAACAAGAAATGAAATGGAAGAAGAAAGAAAAAAAACTATATTTTACATCTTAAAACTGTATGAAAATAAGAATAAAAATGAAATAAATTGACAAAGAATTGATCGAAATAAAATAGATAACGAAAAAAAAATAGATAAATACACATTTATCTATCACACTACTTTACTATTTCAAGTTTTTGGAACCATAAATAACATTCAAAAGGAGAAAAAAATTATTCAATGATAAAATATTTCGGAAACCAGATTAACCAAGAAATGAAAAGAAAAAAAAATTAAAAGCAATTTGACCAAGCAAATTTATAAAAATATTTTTCACAAAAAAAACGATTAAAAGAATATGGAAATAAATTAAAACTAAAATTGAGAATAAAAACAGTAATAATAATAATAATAATAATACTAATCAAATCCAAATTTCCATTTGGAACCAATTTATTTGATTTTCGAATGAAAAAAAAAATGCAAACACATATACGAATAGAGACATATTTGATGAGTGTTTGTAGAGATAAGATAATTGTGGACATTTTACATTCAGTTAAATGGACAATTGGAAAAATAAATAAAATAAAATAAAATAAAATAAATAAATAAATAATAAAACTCAAAATACAAATAAAACAATTTAAATTTAAAGTAATGCATTGAATTTTATTATCCAAGAATAACCAATTGAAAGAATCATTAATGATAAATGGTGAATAGAATGAAAAAAAAATATTAGAGAATGAATATTTGAGATAAGATAATTCAAATTTAAATTTAGTTGAAATTGAAATTGAATCAAAAAATCAAAGCATCATACTCGGATATATATAATTATGCAGGCAAAAAATGCAAGGGGACAAAGAGACGATGATTAAAACATAGTGGACATGTAATTATTCGATGGATGTGTCGTTTTGGTCATTTTACCTTCCAAACATGATGAACACAAGGTAAAGCCGTCTTCTAGATTCGTCGGAATATCAATAACACTTTGATTAACTGCCATTTGTCGGATTCGATCACAACTTATATGTCCAAGACGTTCATGTAGTAAACTCAATGATGGTTTCGTAACTAAATTCACACAACACTTATCGATTTTAACACAGCACTTATATAAATTTCGTAGCTCGTGTCCTTTTTCGCCGTAGATGATCGGTTGATTGTCTTTGTAGATCACAATATATTTCTTTTCGCCATCAAAAGATACGCCATCTTTTTCGGTGATTTTACCCAGTGATATCAAATTATGATTACTGCTCGGCAAATATAGCACATTAGTGAAGGTCACAGCACACCACGTTGAACCATTGAAGATTTTACAATTAATTGTACCAATACCAAGTGGTAAATCATTTGTTGAACTTTCATTATAGCCACTCACAGCATATGCACTTGCATCATCATCACTGTCGAATAATTTTAAATCACTAAACATATCTTTGTCGTAACAGACACTTTCGGATGCTCCAGTATCAACCCAGAATGCTGCATCATTCGTCGATATCGATGGTAACGTACAGGCAAGCACGGCGTTCGTGTTGTTGTTTGCATGATTGATCGATCCATTATTCCTCGAGACATTGTTGCTCGGATTTCTGCTCAGTAGTCGACAATTACGTTTAATATGACCACTTTTCCCGCAATGATAACACTTAATTATCGGACGATTCTTATTTTTCTTCTTATTCGAGATGGCCAATACTGCATTCGTTGATTCAGGCTCATCTTCTTGTCGTATTACATCATTATTCATCGTCGATCCATTGCGTCGTTCGATCCTAGTCAGCTTTCTCAAAACTAGATCTTCTACTTCAGCCAATGTCATCACTTTATCTTTACATAACATTTCGATGCCATCCGCAACTCCTTCGAATTCAGCCGGAAGTACTGATATGACTTTTCGGACAATAGCCTCATCTGATATATCGGCTTTCGCACTACGTAATTCCGTCACGATATTTCGTAATTCAGCAAAGGAACTGGAAATAGACGTACCAAAACGGAAGCCATAATATCGATCCCATAAGTTCGTAATGTTGCGAGATTCAGCTCCACGGTAATGACCAACGATAGCATCATAATATTGCTTTGCAGTAGACAGAGACTCAATTCGGATGTGGTTTTCGTCATCTAGACTTTGCGAAATAATGCGTTTGGCTTTTGCTTCTTTAGCACGGTAATTATCATCAGCATCTGCTGGCGGTTCTGCCTCGACATGTTTTCGCACACGGTTCTCCTCTAACAGGATATCAATAAAGGTTTTCCATCTGTTAAAATTACGACCGTTCAATACCACAATACCGTCTCTAGCGTGAGAACCCATAACCTATTGAAAATTGAGCTGGTTTTTCGAAATGTATGTAGAAAAACACAAACAAATTGTTGTTGGTAATAATGTGATCATTGGCTATGATCGTCGGTGCTTGGCATACTTTATTTATACCCTTTAACAAATATTTCATGTGCCAGAAAAATTACAGTTTTTAAGATAGTTCAATTTTTAAGAAATACAAAGAAAGAAGCAAGCAAAGGTAATAGGGAGGAGAATGTGCCAAAGAAGAACATAGCTATTTCAACAGTTTCTTTGATGTAAAGATTTTCAAGAATTATAAAATTGAAGGTCAATAAATATTTTGTTCAATATTTTATATGCGTGAATATTCATGAATATATGAGAAAATATCGAAATTGGATATCATTGAAGCTTAAAAATTGTCGAAAAGTATTGAAAACATCATTAAATGACAGCAGCAGCCCAAGAAAAAAAAATTAAGAAAATCAAACAAATCAAAACATATTATCGCTTCGAATGTTTCACATAACTTTTCATTTGATTTTGCCCTTGATCTTATTGATATATGCACCATGATAATGATTATTAGTACTTAAGAAATTGTCATTATATATGCATAAATATATGGATGTATTTGGCTATATTTTCATACATTTTTCAGATGTCCAGCAATGAATTGAAGCAAAAACTCATGGTCATTTCAGCCAAGCAAAAATTATGATGAAAATACAAATGTATGAAATGCATTTAACATTAGAATTTGGGAGAAAAAAAATGACATTCACATAAATTTCATTTCAAGCATTTTTCACACAAATACATTTGTTGTATTTATACATTGAATTTGTATTTTTTTTTTCTTTTCGCTTAAACATTTAATATATGTCAATTGAAAATTGAAAAAAAACGAATAGAATAGACATTGAAATATATTCAATGGTGGTCCAATTTTTTCTTCCTCTCCATTTCTTGTCAAAAAACATTGAAATGAAATATGTTTGATATTAAAGCTATGAAAATAATGATTATGATTTGTAAATATATTCAACCGAGAATTAAGCATAGAAAATGAATTTCGGGGAAAAAATAAATAAAATGTTACAACAGCAGCAATAACAACAGTAACAACAGCAATAACATTGATAATAATGGTAATGATGGTGATGATATAATAACGGCGATGATAGCGATGATGGTGATTGTGATGATGAATGACTTGTGATAGGAGAAGAAAATGGGAGAGAAATGAGAGCCTAAATGTCAGAGAATATCGAAGAAAACATTATTGAAAAATTCTGAATAGAAAAAACCAAGGATGCAAATTTGAAACATGGGATAAATAAAACCAGAAATAAACAAGGTTTCAGCCTGTTTAAAAAATTGAATACAATGGAAAAAATCGTGTTGAAGAAATATATTGTTGTTGGTGGGACATCCGTATCATTTAGAATATTTTGTTGTGAAATTTTTCTTTTTTACTCATTGAAATAATGGCAGAGTAAATATGTATGTGCTAAAACTGCCAAAATACCTTTATTTTTTTCCTTGTTTTCGTCTTCGTTATCTCCAACAAACATCTTTCATTATTTGTTTGCGTATCATTATTTTTATTATTATTCGTTATTTGTGTTATAATCATTATTTTCATTGTTATTTGTGGTGTTGGTGAATTAATGGCTGCTGCGGCGGCGGCCGCAAATATTGAAATACACATTTTCTCTCGGTAAAAATTCATGTAACAGAATTTTTCCTCTTTTTTCTTTGATATTCTTGCTTTTCTGTTATATGCTTTTGTTCAGGTAAAAAAATAAATAAATAAGCAAATGATTGCTTATATTTTGAAATTCTTACATCCAAAAATTCTTTGTCGTTTTTTATTTATTTATTCATTTATTTATTTATTTTTTTTACTTCTTTTTTTTCTATTATAATCTTGTCAAAAGTTATTTTGGAATTTTTCAATTTTTTTTCTCTTAGATAACACCAGCAACAACACAAAGAAATACGAAGAAATTATAATGGGATAAAAAAAAATTTTAAATGAAAATTTTCTTTCTCCCATAGAAAATAGAAAATATTACATGGAAAATCAAGAAAATAAACAAAATGGAATTTTTCTATTTTTTTTCATTTCGAAAAAAATATAAAAGAAAATTGAATGAAATTTCAGCCTCAATTCTAGTTTCAAACTCTATGAAATTTGGTATTGAACGAAAATTCGAAAATGTCATCGAACAATGGTGATTCAATGTGTTGGTGTTGGTTGATGTTGCTGGTGTGTTGGTGTAGATACGTACATAACGTGTGTGTGTGTGTGATATTTTTCCAAGAATTTTTCGAAAAAAAAATTTGAGAAAATTGTTTGTGCTAAACACAAAAACCAAACACACGGTTAAATAGAGCATCATATTTCATTTTCACTTTGCGAAAATGAAAATTGGAGAAAAAATATAAATAAATAAATAGCAATCATGTGCTTTGCCTGTGTGCATTGTATATAAGTTTGTGTGTAAAGAATCGAAGAATCAAAAGAAATAAAAAATAAAAAAAAATAATGCGAAAAAATTGGCAAAAATGGATTGGAAAATGGCGATGAAAAAGAAAATATATTTCGATGAAAATCAATGAAATTGATTGAACGCAAATCGTAAATAGAAAGAAAAAGCGATAGATAAAACCTTTCGCTGGCATTTATTTGCCAGTTTTTTCTTATATTATTGGTTATTTAGTTATTTTACTTTGATTCAAAGAAGTAAAAAAAAAAATACAAAGATTCTAGCAAATAATAATACAGCATTAAAGAATACAAACAAACAAACGCAAAAAAATTATTTATCCAAAACACACACACACACACGACCAATACTTAATCAAAGTTGAATTAAAAAGTTTATAAATGAAGGAAGTTGAGAAAATAAAAATACGAATGAACAAAATGCTGAAATTGGAAAGGAACGAAATAAATGCTTGAAATGAAAACAAAGACGAAAAATTGATGAATAGTCCGAAAAAAAAGCAAAAATAAAAACCCTAAGTGATCTTTTAATAAAAAAAAGAAAATATTATGAACCCGAGTATAAATTAATTCGAAGGAAAAATAAGAATAAAAATGGAAACAAAGAATTAAATGCCATTCGTTATTTCACATATAACTAATGATTTATAAATATTGAACATATTAATCGATTCTTTGTGTGTGTGTATGTGTGTGTGTGGAAATTATTTTAAACTTGGATAACATTTTCAGTTTATAATTAATGACGTAATTAGTGATCGGGAAAATAAAATAAAAATAAATTCCACAATATATTTAATAATTCTTCACATTTATAAATATATTGAAGAATAAACTAAATATAAAAAAATACATTTACACTCGTACGAATTCCAATCAATTCAAAAACAATTCAATGTTCAATATTCAATCTGTGTTTATGATTCAATGATTCAACGATTCAACGATTCATGAATTGAATTCTGATTTTTTTTTCTCTTTTTCCTTTGAAATTCCATAATTAATTATTCTTCATTGGAATTTTTCATTTTTATTCGTTTTTTTAGCATTAATTTTACATTCATTTTTTTTTTTTTTTTTTTTGAAACAAAAAACATCATCATCATCATTCAGAACGATTGAATTGAATTAAATTGAAAACGAAAAATAAAAAATAAAAAATAAATGAACAAACAAATGAATAGATGGATTAATGAATCTATGAATGCATAAATGAATGAATCGACGGATGAAAGCTTTGAAAATATGTGAGAAAATAATAATAATAATTGTGAATATTACCGGAAATTATTTGATTCATTGAATTTTATTATTTTCAATTTTTAATTTATTCAATTTTTTTATTCCGACAATTTTTTCCTCGACCATTTTATCCTATTTCAAATATGTTGGCGTTGAAAGAATAATTTTTAAGCGGAAAAAAAATGAGGGAAATTTTGTAAATAATTTTTTGGTCAATGAATGAATGAATGAATAAAAAGGATAGTACCAGTGAAAAATAATGGATTATAATCATAAATTATATTCATTCAATTCAATGATTCAATTTTTTAAAGGTCAATTTTTCGAAAGGTCAATTTTTCAAAAGGTCATTTTGCACATCAATAAACATATTTTATTTTCTTTCATTCGTTTTTTTTCTGTTTATTTGAAATTATGATCCTTATTTTTTTGATTTATTATAAACAACAACAATTATAGTCATAGTAATAGTAATAATGATCATGGTGGTAATGATTAAGTCATGTGCTTTGATAAATAATGATTTTATTCATATTATTCCATCATATTTTATTCATTTATTCTTTATGTTTCTCTGAGAATCAGAAATGAATGGATAAAAAAAATGAAATAAAATAACAATATTTATAATAATGAAAATGATAGAATAAATGATAATGATCCAGTATATTATGATATAATGATCCAGCATATGATATAATGATGTATCATATGAATGAAAAAAAAAATGAAAATGAAATTATTCAAAAAATAATGAAAATAACCAGAATGGAGGCAAAAATGCCCAAAAAATGACCTTAAGATTACGATTTTTGACAAGAATATACCAGGGCTAGCATTATCAGAAGTAGAATCAGCAATGATGTTTGATAGAATTAATGTGGAAAAAATATTAATCGAAAAAATAATATTTGGACATCATATAACATAATATAAATGCTGCTGCACAATCAAACTGCTAAATAATGGTGGAATTGCTTCACTGAAATAATATATATTGAAACAAAATCCAGTAAAGTCTCATGTTTTTTTTTCTTGTTTTGCTTTTGGATATTTTCATCCATTTTCATCCATTTCATTTGATATTTGTGATAGTTTTGACAGTTTTTTTTTCCATGTTAATATCATCATTATTATTATTATTATTATTATCATCATTATCATTATTATTAGTATTATTGTCATTATCATTATTATTATTATTATTAACAACATTTTTAATATTCAAGTCTATACGAATTGTGTTATTTTTTTCCATTTTTTTTTTCTTTCCTAAAAACATTCGTTCATTATTTCTTGGTTATTATTTTTTGGTGTTTTGACATTTTTCACCAGCAAAAAAAGAAAAAACTTGATCAGTGAAAAAAATTGGAGAAAAGAATTGTCAAGAGCTAACAAACAACAAAAACATCATCAGCAAAAATTTAATGATATTAATAAATGATAATGATAATGATGATGATGATGATGATGATGATGATGATTGCTGAATCGAATCGTTATTTTGAAATTTTTTCGTTAAATTTTCAAAAATAAAATTTCAAAAAAAAAAAAAAAATACACGATTCGGTACACCCTGACGTATATATGTCGGAATTTGATTATGAAAACAAGACATACTTTTCAAATGTTTTTCCATTCACAGATAAATAATACATAAGTCAGGCCACATAGGCACATTGAAACATGTGCACACACACACACACACACACATGCATCAATTGGAGTACAACAAAGAAAAAAAGAAAAACATACTGGAAATATTAGTTTCAAAAAAATTAAGTTTCAAACAAAGACGAAAAAAAGAAATTGTAAAAATAAATGAAATATCAATTGCCCAAAGGCAATAGTCTAGTAATTCTTCGTTTTTTTCATTATTTTTATTTTCAAAAAATTATTTTAAAAATTAAAGAAAGAAAAAATTCAAAATTATTTGTCAAAATCATTGAATGTGTGAAATCGAAAGAAGAAAAAAGCTCAAAATCAGCTTATTTGATTTTGTCAAACAAATGAAAAAAAAATATTGAAAAAATCAATTATTTAATCGAAGAATAATGATGGTGATGGTGACCAGAAAAAAAGCCAGAATTTTTGATTTAGAAAAATTCAGGATGGGAACTCGAAGAAATGACCGGGAAAAAAACATGTTTATCCAAACACAAATATATCCACAAATCAACATTTGAATGAAATTCAATTAAAAATTTTTGGTGAAGAATGAATGAGAATTCCAGTTTCAATGGAAATTTTCATTCATTTATTTTCATTTTTATTTTTCAGATTTCATTCGAAAATTTTCACAAGAAAAAAAAATTTTGCAATTTTCTACCCGAATAATTCTTAAGAATTTCTTTATATCAATGAAATTTCAAAATAAAAAAAAGCAAAAGCAGAAAAAATGAATGAATGAATGAATTGACGTTCAAAAAATCTCATATAAAAACGCACACAAATTCTCAAAAATTTCTCTCTTCGTTTGCACACATCATCAAAATTATTATTATTTCATTTCATTTTGGTACGAAAAATTGAATATTCATATTTTTTTGTAAAAAAAAAAATTATTATTCAATGAATAATTAATGAATTTCCATTTCAAAGAAATTCCATAAAATTCTATTAAATGAAATATTATTTATGGAATTAAAAATTCAAAAAAAAAAAATTTCACAAAAAAAATGAAATTTTCTCCAAACATTTGACCGAATTTAAAATGAAATTCAACGGAAATTCTTATTCAACATTTATTCGTGAGAATAAAAGTTCAAGCATGAATAATTTCATTTTACAAAAAGAAAATGAAAAAAAATGAAATAAAAAATGAAATAAAATAAAGCAAATCTAAGCAAATATTTCCAATAATCACTTTTGCTTACGGCTAATCTGCTTTTCTATTAGCTACGTGTGTATTGAAAGAATTTCCGTTCATTTTTTTTCCATTGAAAATATTTGAAATTTGTTTAAAATCATTTCTTTGTTTAAAATCTTTGGTTTTTTTTTCTTAATTCAACAATTTTTCCTTTAATATTCATCCATTTATTCATTAATTCATGCATTTTAAATATATTCAATTATTTCACTTTTAAATCCATAATAATAATTTGAATATGAAAATGGATTAAATACGACTAAGAATATGACGTCAATTAATGGTTATTATTATTATTATTATTTAATTATACATCGTTACTCTAATTCACTGCTATGAATTTTAATTTGTTTATTTTATTATTTTATCATTCATTTTTTCTTAAATGGAAAATTTTCATTGGAATAAAATATCAAAGATTGATTTAAGAAATATTTAAAATTCTTTAACCTTTCATATTTATTTATTGATCATTTCGTATGGTTATATTGAGAAATTGTTATCATGTGATTCAACTCGAAAAAAAATAAAATAAAATAAAAACAATGATAAAAGGATTAGATTCAATCAATATAAAAATATTGACAGAAAAAAAAGAAACATGCACAAACACATACACACACACACACATACATCGATAGAAAAATCAATGACCGATTTTAGATTCCATTATTTTTATTTATTTATTTATTTATTTTTTTCGAAAGATTATAAGAAGAAATGAACATTTTGAAATGTGAAATGAAATGAAAATCAAAATTCAACAAAATTCTCTGGAAATGTGAATCTTTGTTAAATCGGTTTTTGAACTTTTCAAAAAAAAAAAAAAAAAAAAAACAAATTTTGTTCCTTCTCAAATTTATTTTGATTTTTGATTTTGATTTTTCGATTAAAATTGTTAGTTTTTTTTCTGATGAAATTCTAAATAGAAAAAACAAATCCAAACAAATTTCAATCAAGTTTCAATCATTTGTTTGTGATCAAATAATTTTTTCCCTATTGTTGATGAACGATAATCAGATCATTGTTTACGAAATTAAACTTTGATTTTTCTATCAAACAAAAAAAGGAAAAACATCATTCAATTGCAATGAACAAAGAAAATTTCTCTCTTGAATGAGGTTGAATGCTTGATTCATTTACTCGTTTATTTTTGAGTGATATTTCTGCCTGAATTTCACACATTTTATAATGATTTAAAATGATTCCAGTAATCATCATACCACTGATTGTTTACGAGTGTAAATGAACAAATCGTCAATATTTCAAAATTTCAAATTTTCACATTTTGTTTAATTTTTGAATTATTCATAACATTTCACATTTCATATTTCTTCCCCTTGAAATTTACATAATTTCAATTTTTTTTTTCATCAAAAATTGATTTCACCCACATATCATATCATCGAATATTTTACCCATATAAAATACCTGTCGTTCGATGTAAATAATGAAATATATGTGTGCTTTGAAAATGCTTTGAAAAATTGAATAAAAATTAATTTTGCTTGATTGATCAAGTGTGTATTGATCATGTGTTTGTGTGCGTGTGTAATGCTGATGTGTTCGATGGTGTGTTTGATGATGTGTATGCACAATAACAATGGAAAATGATAAAACATATTTGTTTTCGGATAAATAATAAAATAAAATAAAATAAAAATTTTGATACGAAATTTATTGAATTTTATTTTATTTTATTTTATTTTTTATTTTATTTTTCATTTCATTTCATTCAAAATATTATTTATTTATTTGTATTTGTATTTGTTTTCAATGAAAATTTCATTTTATTTTGTTATTTCGTTTTGTTATTTCATTTCAATTGTTTGTCAAATCGATAAATTATTGATAATTTTTCTCTCATTTTATTTTCTTCTTTTTTTTATTTTGTCGAAATAATGACAATCAATATGCTGGTTCGATGCTGGAACCAAATAGAATAGGAAAATTCATTCATTTCGATTAAATTTCGATGGAAATTTTTTTTTTTGAAAAATTTTTTTTCCATCAATCGATCGATCTATCGATCGATACAACATACTGGCCAATCGATGTGTATCGTTTCTCTTTTATTTTTATTTATTTTTTTAAATTTTTTTTTTGTCCTTTCGCCATCCATTGGATGAATGAATTTTTTTAAATTTGATATTTTTTTTTTATTTCTCCTAGTCAATCATTCTTAATGGATTCACAATGGAAAATGAAATGAAATGAAATGAAATGAAAATAAGAGACAAAAATTCTCGTTTGACGATAATCAATGAAAATGGTACTTTTGGTAATGTGTTTTTCTTTATCCAATTTTTTATTATTGTTGTTGTTATTTGTCGTTGCCAACACTCGAATCGATTTTGGAGAAAAAAGAAATAAAATAAAATTTGCAAACAATTTCCATGTTTTTGATGTGTAGTTTTACGATCGTTATATCATAGTCATTTCGTACACTTTTTCGTTTTTTTTTTCGTTTTTGCGATTGATTGATTCATAAATGATTGTGAAATTGAACAAAAATGTGAAAATGTACCGTTTTTTCTTTGTTCTTCGTTCGTCTCGTTTCGATAAAATTTCGATATTTATTTATCTTAAATTTACTTCATTGATTGTCATTAATGATGATTGTAATGTTGTTTTTGTGTAATTAATGTTGTTGTTCATGTCGTTCATGTTGTTGTTGTTGTTGTTGTTATTGTTGAATTTAATTGTTCATTTAATTGTCATACATTATTTGATATTTATTTGTTTGTTTGTTGCTGTGCTTTGTTCCATCTTAAGAACTAATTGGTTGAGAGTAATATTTTCTCAACAAAATTTTTCCATTTATTTATTTATTTATTTTCTGGAATATAAAATAATACAAATCCATCAAATCAAAATCAATACATTTTTCGTCAATTTGTACTAATTTTTCGCAATAATCGTATTGATTGAATCAATGTCATAAACATTCATTTGTAATTTTGTTTATTTTTTTATTTTTATTTTTTATTTTTTGTTGCTTTTTTTGCTTTGAATTATTAAATTTTGGTGTAACTCAGCAAATAAAATGGAATTTTTTTCTCAAATAAAATAAAATTAAATAAAAACAAAGTGATCAAATGAATGAAAATGGGAACAAAAATGGTAAAAAAAAAAATGAACAAAATGATTGAAATGAGTTGCGATGAAAACAAAAATAAAAATAGATCATTTAATTGCAGCGAAACTATTTTTAATTACTTAAATGTTTTAATACTTTAATTGCTTTGATAAAATATTTTTTTTGTTGTTTATTTTATTTTTTCGTTTTTTCAAAATTGAAAAAGATAAAATTTTCCATTATGACTGTTTAGGGGTTTACAGAGTGGATTAAATAAAAGAAAAATAAATAAATGAATCCATCTAATTGATTAGAAAATTGTTTGCATTAACGCTTGCGATTTGCCAGTGACTAGCTGATTAGCTGTTTGAATTAATCAAAGAAATAGAGAGAGAGAAAACTTTGAACTTTTTAGGTGACAAATTCATGGCAATTTTTAGTGCAATAAAGCATTTGATATCGATTCACTACTGCCATCCATTGTTTGACATTATCACCGATTGTGATCAATTTAAAAGTTGAAAACTAATTTTTCAGGTTTAAATTAATATTCAAAGATATATTTTAAAAATCCGATTCCATGGTGATTGATTGATTGATATTTGGATAAAACTTCGAATTTAGTTCAATTTTTTATTGATAAATCGAAAGATTTTCATTGAAAATAATAAATAATAATTTAATAGATTATCACCCAGGTGATTATATTTTATGATCGAAATGATTGATTGCAAAAAAATGTAGAAAATAAATTTTGAAAAATGTCATACAAATAAACATTTGAAATGACTTAAAAAACAATTTTTTCATACTAAATATCAATCGTCATCCAAATATAATCAAATTAATGTCAAAACATGTCAATTTTAAAAAAATTGCTTCATATTGCAATAATTTTCAATTTTTCGATTCCAATCAGTTTGACTGCCATCATTATTGAAAATCATGATGATAATAATAATTTGAAAAGTAATTTCAGTGAAAATTTACATGACAATAATAATTTGCATCAATTGATAGTGATTTCATCTATCAATGATAATGTTGATGGCAATATTTTCGATATTCAATCTGAAATTAATCATTTATTATCTGGTTTAAGTCCTAATTGTCGTGAAAGTTTGGTACCATTTGAACGTACTTGTTACATCAAATATTTAGATAATTATCATGATTTAATGAAAAAATTATATAATTATGACATTTGTTCAGAATTTGATCGTAAAGTATGTTGCTCGATATGGCAATGGTTTGATTGTACACATTTGACGATTCAACAAAACAATCAATGTTCGGTGACCGATGTTGATATATTTGAACAATCATTGATTGATTCATTTGTATATACAACATATTGTATCGGTTATGAATATGGTTCATATTATTGTTTACCATTTCCATGGTGGTCATATATGTTATTCATTTTGATTGCATTATCGTTATTAACATTTGGTACTGTTGCATTTGTTTGGTATTGGCATCATGGATTCAATTACAATCAATCAAGAAAATTCCATCATCATCAATTACAAATGAATAATCGGCGACAAACTACAAAAGATTTTGAAAATTTAGAATATTGAAATAAAAAGGAAAAATTGCCATGTTTTTTGATTATCATTCAAAATTCAAAAATTTATTGTTTGTACAAAAAAAACGAGAAAATTCAATCAATTATAAAAAATATTTTTCAATCATCGAATCAGCCAGATGTGATTGATGTATTCAAATTATTTGAATGATGTAAATTGATTGCTTTTTCGATTGCTGAACTATCGGCACTAACATTTGATAAACGTTTTTTAGCCAACATCGATACACCCATTGTTGGTAATGATCGACCAGATGTCGATGAAGATGATATATCCCAGCCTGATGCACTTGTCGGTGTGCTAGGTACATCACCGAATGAAGCTACTGATCCGGTACGATAAAATGTATGATTAATATTATCATCATCATCATCATAATTATCAATTTTATGTTGTCCTTTTTTTGAATTTGATGATTCTAATGAATGACGTGATTTTAATGATTGTCTGCCAATGTTTGTTGAACCTAATGTTGATGATGTTATTGATTGTTTGTGTTGATAAGCAGCATCCGAAAAACTTCGATTCAAAAATTTTGTACCAGATTTTTTCTCAGCCAAACATTTAATTAGATCCGGTTTTGGACAAATTGGCGGTGGTGGTGGTGGCAATAGTGGTGGAGGCTGTGAAAGTGATTGTGTCATTTGTTGTTGTTGCGATTGTTGTTGACTGCTACTATTCGAACGAAACAATTGTGGATGTGATGTTGAAGGTAATGGTGGTGGTTGTGGTGGTGTTGGTTGATTTTGATTCATTATTGGACATCTTGGTAATAAAGTTGGAGGTGCTTCGACATTTTTATCTTTTCCTATTGATCAAAATGAAAAAATGAAAACAATTGTCATAAAATCATTCATTATTCATTTAAAAAAATTCCCATAGAAATAACTTACTAGAATCATTTCGACTAGGTTTTGGCGGAACGATCGGTGGATTGTTATCATTATTATTATTGTCTTTATCATTATTATTATTAGTTATATTGCTTATGCTCTGTTTTTTAACCGAAAAACGTTTTGCTTGTAAACGAGGTGAACTAATATGATTCGTCCATTCTGGATTTGATTCCGAATTTACGGTGGTTCTTGGTGGTGGTGGCGGCGGTGGATTAATCGATGGTGGCTGTGATGATTCATCTTGATCCGATGATGATGATGTGGATGATGATGATGATGATAATGATTCAACGGTATTTTTCAATGATGGTTGTGGCTCAGTGTTATTTTTTACAGGTGAAACATGACAATATAATGGATTTCCAATTGTATTATTTGTTATTATTGTATTTGATGCTACTGCTGTTACTACTGTCGCTGAGGTTGTGGTTGTTGTTGTTGTTGTTGACACAGCTGTTGAATTATTAATTGATTCTTCTACACATACTTTTGGTCGATTATTGATAATGTAATCATAATCAGCATAATTTAATTTTTGATTATTCGCAAGTGTTTTAGCATTTTTAACAATCATCGAAAGATTTTGCTGTTGTTGTTGCTGCTGCTGCTGTTGTTGTTGTTGTTGTTGAGCAAAACTACGACGAAGATTATTTTGTCGTTGTAAATTGGCAAAATGTTGAATCGTTTGACTGATGTGTGTAGATTTTTCTGGTAAAGGAATAGGCGCTAAACGCTGGGCAGCCGATGTTATCATTGTCGATGTTTTTGATGCAATCGATGATGAAGCTGATGATGCAGTATTTGATGATGACATTGTATCATCAGCCGATGTTTTACCATTCATTACAGCCATTTTTGAAATTCGAGGTTTCGGTCTTGGCATTGTGGCATTAATTGTTGCTGTCGTTGCTGTTGTTGAATCAATTTTTTCAACACTACGTTTGATTTCAAGATTTTGTGCTGCTAATATTTTCTTAACATCCACTGTCGCATCGATGAAATCACGTTCTTGTCCATGACGGCAAACTGCGAATCTAATCGAGCCTTTTGGATGTGGTGATTTAATGAATCGATGTGCATCTTTTTCCATCTTATTATTGTCATCACTTGTCGATGATGAATCGCGACCATTCATTATTTGAAATTTTACATGATTAGATCCATCAGTAGAATCATTAGATTTGACAGTTAATAATTCATGATAATCATCCGACTCAGACAGCTCAACAAATGATCGTTGTGATGTTAAAGTCGCTGATGATGTAGGTGGAAGTTCACCAATGTGAACTGGAGAAAGATAATAAGTGAAACACAATTGTGGCTCGGTAGGATTACAGCAAAAACGATAACCGAAACGTACAATCCAACGAACCAATTCAGACAATGATTCAACAGCAAACATAAATAGTCGATGATATGTAACTAATTTAAATATGACCAATCGTTTGACGGTTTTTTCTGAATGTTGTGGTTCAGACAGTAACATTTGTTTGTCAACCAGAATGTAATAACCGGGCAGATGGATTGGAATTTCGAAACAGGCAATTTTTGAATCATTATTATATGCATAAAGACAATTATCACGCAATACAGATCGAATTTTGTTCCATTTTTCCAATTGTTTAGGATCGTCAATCATGCCTAAAGATGAAACATCGGCACTATTACCACCGATTCGTTCTGATCCTTTGTAAGTATAAAGATGTCCTTCATAATCTCCCATGACTAGATCACCGTTACTCAATCTGAGAATGGTTTTTTCAATTTGTCGTGCTATTTTAGTACAAAAAAATGGATAAATAAATTATTTTGTCTGAAAATAATGATACTTACCCAGAGCTGGATCAAATTTAGCCTTGGAATGGGTATTGTTAGCCATCCAAGATGATGATGATGATGATGATGATGATGTCCTATTTTGTACTTGTGTCATATTGGCGAATCTAATGTTTTTAGCTAAACTAGTTAAATGTGTTATTGTTGACAATTGAATTGGTGTTAAATGAGTTTTCGTATCGATTTTATTTGCTGTTTTAGCCACTGATGGAGCATTTTGTTGCATTAAATATAATTCTTCAAATTCTGCACTTGTTCGCGGTTTCAATCCTACTTGATTGATTGGATTATGATGTACATCATCGACAACATCATTGTTATCATCACGTTCGCGTACAGTAGAATCATTTATTGGATCATTTGCTTCAATACTATCGGATTGTTTTAGTTTTGATTTTGAAATTGCAACTTTAACCAATGAAGTTGTTAAATTTTTCATCATTTTTTGATTTGGACCTGTTATTGCTGTGTTTGTAGTTGTTGTCATTGTTGTTGGGGCAGTTGATGATGATGGTAATGGAGTACTATCATAAATATTTCCATTATTACTAGATTTCGCTGAATTTTCTGATGAATTTTCATTTTTTGTACTAGATATCGATGTACAAGTTGATGTTGTTGTACGACGTCCAGAATAGAAAGCAGAATCATTATCATTATCGATATCTTCAATTTCATATTCACTACCATGTTCCCATGAACAATAATTATTATTTGATTGTGAACTTTGTTTCATATTTACATTTTCTATCATTGTTTTCGATGTTGTTGTTGATGTGTTTTTAATTTTTTGACTTTTACGCTCATTTTTGTTATTATTATTGTAATTAATTTTCGATGATGTACATCGACGATTCATTTGTTGAGATATTCGATGTGAATGTCTATGATGATGATGATGATTATGATGATGATGACGATTATCATTATCAGAATTATCGGAATCTGATTCAGTTGAAAATGTAGTCGATGAATTATGTCCATCGTCATCATCGTCGTCATAAGAAAGTTCAGATAATGGTGAAGATTCATCTGATGATGAACATGATGAATTTTGTTTACATTGAATCGATGCTTGTTGTTGATGATCGATATGTTTGATTTGTTCATCATTATTTGATTTTACTTGCGCATTTGTATTTGTATTATTGATTGGTACCGATGTTATCATAATTGTAGATGATGATAATGATGTTTGTAATTTATTTTGTGATAAATCAATTTCTTGTTGTTCATTTTGATTATTCAAAACAAATTGTTGTTGTTGCTGTTGATTTTGTTGTTTTTTAATCGAATCTAGCAAATGATGATTTGATGATTGTGTGAAACCATTTGCCATTGAAATCATATTGTTATTGCTATGATTGTTGTGAATATAATTTGTTGATCCGTAGGTTCCTATCGGTAAACTAGAATTACCGATTATCGACATTTCAGGCATTGGTAATGCAAATTGTGGTAAAACAGTGAATGAACCACTTTGATGATGTCTTGGTCGTTTTTTGACTGTCAATATTAATTTCGTTGGAAAACGTCTCATTGATGCGACCAATTTTTTCAATTGCCATCCTACGACTGTTTGATAATTCACTTGAACAATTTCATCACCTTCTTCAATGTTTCCATTTAGATGAGCTGGTGAATCAAATTTAAGACCACCAACAACATGTATACCTGAATATGATGAATGGATGTGCATTCCAAGATCTTCATCAATATTTTTAGTAACTGTTACCACTTCAAGCGAAGCTGCTTGCATTGCAAGCGAATCATTAATTTCTTGAACAAGTCGATCACAAAGATCGGCTAATTTTTTACAGCTTTGTTTAATCACTTCATTAGGTGCTTGTACAAACTGTTGGTCACGTTGAGCAGTAGAAGTAAGTTCAATAGCTAACTGTAAAATTGCTTTACGTGCTTGCACATATTTGTCCTGACCATCAAACGGGTAACGATCGATCCATGAAATCAAATCTTTGACAGCTGACAAAATATCGGACACAGAAGCCAGGGTTGCTGTCGATACTGGTGACATGTCCACTGTTGGCTGTTGTATTTGATTATTTTGCAATTCTTTATCCTTTTCTTTATCTTTGTCTTTATTTTTGTCATTTTTCTTATTGCTATTATTATTATTACTATTATGATTGATATTATTTATATTATTATTGAAATTTTCACCATTATGATATTCTGTTTGCATATGCAACGAATTTGCAGCAGCAATTTTTTCTGCCCATTTTTTTAATTGATTAAATAATGCCCGAGATTTACATGCTAAACGTAATGCGATTGTTTGTAATGTTTCTGAACTAATATTATAATGAAGATTACGAAGTAATTCTACTGCTTCCAATATTATTTCTTGATGACCAATTTTATGTACATTTAATGTAGATAAATCATGTGCACTTAACAACAATAAACGACATCCATTAATTTGATTATTGACAAAAAATTGTACATATGGCAGAATGGAATCATCCAAACCTATTTTTGAATTATTATTTGTTGTGGAAAAATTTGAAAAAAAAAAGAAAAATAATGAAACATTAGAATTAAATTCAAATTTAAATCTTTAAATTTCAAAAAGTTTTCATTAAAAATAAATAAATTCATTCAATTCAATTCAATTCAAAGATTATTAAATCAAAATACGATACGAAAATCGATCGATCCATCGATCAATCAATCAAATCCTTGCATATATTAATAATATCGACATGAACATTATTTTTAGGAAAAGAAAAATAAAATCAAATCAAATCACAAAAAAACTCATTCAATTCAATCCAATGAATCAAAGGTTAATGGATGCAAAACAAAGCAAAAAAAAAAATCGAATCAAATCGAGTATTCAAGGACAAAAAAACACGCGAATCAATTCCCTTAAATGAAAAAATTTGGTGAAAAAAAACGACAATAATAATAATGAATAAAACAGGTTTTCACAATTTTTACTAAAAACTCAAACACCAACAACAACAACAGCAGCAGCAGCATTTACAATTCAAAATTTCAACACACAATTTGATTTGAAATTGACTGTGTTCAATTTTCTCAATTTCAAATTTTTCCCACTTTTTCCCCACTATTTTTTGACAACCTTTTGAATCAAATGAGCCCACCACGACCACCACCACCACCACCACCTGCATCCAGCTTTTACCTTTCAATTTCACCTCATATGCCATTATTCTACGTTCACCTTTCCATGCTACTCTAGAGAGTTACTATTCTATACGATAGTATAGTGATTGTTCATAAAAAATTTTTCATTTAAATTTTTGAACCAAAATGACCACAAACCATGTGTGTGTGCCTTTGCATGCAGGGACCTTTGTAAAATTTTGTTTATTCAGTCCAAATATCGACGTTTCTTCGCTTTGTTGATCGACAATGTCGTTTCTTATACGAAATTTGTGTTCCCACGATCTCGATGTAGTGCTGCTGCTGTTTGTGCAGTACATGATGGTGGTACAAAGTTGAACGAAAAGATGATGAAATTCAAAGATGGTTCATATAATCTTGATATTTGATATGAGTGTTAGCATGTAAGTGTGGATGAAAGCTTTCATATGTAAATGCACAAATGTGAATACACACATCTGGTCTTTGTGAGAAGCAACAAATTTTTGTTGGAATATTTTCCTCTGGTTTTAGTTTCTTCCAAACATCTAATTTTGATTGATTTTCAATTTTATTTTCTCCCCTCAATTTTTGCTTTCCTTCGCTCATGGATGATGACCTCATAATTGGCATTGTTTATAACATCTCTGAGATTGGAAAAAGAAAAAAATGTTCAGAACCTAAGGCAATATCATAGTCATTGATTTAAGGCAAATAACTTTGAAAATGATTAGGATGATCATGATAGCATTTTATGCTTCAAATAAACAATAATGAAACACCCACTTCCAAGTCTATTGGACTGAGAAGATTTCAAATTTTGAAATTTTTGAATTTGACCAGAAATGAACGAGCAAAAAACTCGTCATTTTTATCTTGAAAAATTGATCAAGGTCAGATTCCTGTATTCCACATACTAAAACATGGTTTTTAAAATCACAAAATCAAAAATTATAATTATCATTAGTCGATTTCCATATATACAAGTATTTATTTATGAATAAATGTGTATCATTTCACCAGCAAAACCATTCATTTCAATTTCATCATTTATTTTGATCGAACATTCAGCATTCATTCATTCATTGATTCAACATGTGGACTCTACCAAATTTGCCAAAGAAAAAGAAAAAATAAATGAAAGAAATGAGGAAAAAATCAAAAAAGGTCAAGGGTCCCGATACACATTTCGTAGATTTTTCGTATGAAAAACGAAAAAAATTTAGGAGAAAAAAATAAAGGTCATTGAAGTCAACAAACATGAGGCAATTTTCTTCGACGATGATCATGATGATCGACCAGCGAATCAACGAACGAATCAATGAAATAATGACCCTATGGTCTGTGAGATAGTCATTTCTAAATTTCTGATTTCTGAATCATGAACATGATTTTGCTTTTCTTCATCTTCATCATCTTACACTTGTTTTTATTTGTTTTGGCTTAAGATGAAGCGATGGTAGTGACGTCGTCATTGTCGATCAGTAATTACATCAATGAAAAGCATAAAATGTATGATCAAATATTTTTTGCTTAAAGAATTTCAAATGTACTTGAATAGATGTGAGAAGTAAATGACTTTCAAAAAGTGAAAGAAAAAACACTTGACCAAAGTTTGAATATCTGGCTTGAGGGCATGCATCATCATTTCTTATGCATCATTTTCTTATTTAATTCATTGATTTAGTCGAAGAAAAACCAATGAAATTAAATGAAATGAAATGAAAAATGTTTCTTCAAATTTTTGAAATTGAATTTTTTTTTTTTTTTTTTTTGAGAAATTGATGTAATTTGAAATGAATTAGAAAATGTTGGTCGATTTATATTTCTGATTTTTCAGCCATTTCAGCCATGATTTTTCTGTTTATTACATGGGTGATTTTTCAAATTTTTTGATTTTTAGCTTTGTCTCGCGAATCAATAACTAGCGTGGCAAGTTTATTTATTGGAATTTACACATTTAGAAACATTATTATTATTATTATTATTAATATGACCATCAAAATTTGAATGAAATTTTCAAAATGTGAAATGGATGGAAAATTTTTTGTTGTTTCTTTGACAGAAAAAAAATGAAAAAATTTCAGGTCATCATCATGCGAATCATATCAAACGTACGAAGGAGAATATTCCACTTTATTCAATATGTTAGGCGACACACCTGACAAAATGATTTATATTTTTTTTGTATTTTTTTTTACCTTCAAATTCAAACAAAATAAATGAAATGAAACGAAATTCAAGTGAAACGAAGTAAAAGAGGCAAACAAAATTATGACGATGATGATGATGATGATGATGATAATAATTGAAATTGAAAGTGGAAAAATAAATAAAAATGAAATGAATTCAAAGTAAATGAATGAATTCAAATGGTAAAATAAATAAATGAAATAAATGAATTTAATGCATCCTGTGTACATTTTAATGATAATAATGATGATAATATCAAATATAAATGAATGCAATTGAATGTTTATATGAAAATGTATATCATAAAAAACACAATTTTAAATTTTGTTTTAATAATTTTTATTTAATCTTATTTTATTTTCAATTAATTTTGTTAATTTTATATTTTTTCTACCTTGTGTGGTAGTTGATTCTCAGAATTAGAATGCCTGATGCAATGTTAATTTTTAACATTGCAATATTTCAACGGTTTTTTTGGGGGATATTCACAAAAGACGAATTTCATGATTTTTTAGACTTTATCATGACATGTATCCAAGAATTTTTTTTTTGTCGTTTATTTATTTTTGCATCCATTACTCTATTATTTTCATTTCATTATATATTCATTAAACATAAAGAAAAAAAAATTATCAAAATGTATAAATGTGTGTGTGTGTGTGTGTGTGTGTGTGTGTACATGCATCACTGATTATTTATTCGAAATAAATATTATTATTATTATTATTATTAATTTATATATGTTTTGGATGTATTACATTTGATGAAAATTTCCAAACACCCAAATAAATTTCGATACTGAAATGATGGCAAAAAAACAAAGCAAAAATAAAAATAAAAATACCTCTCGAAACACCTAAAAATCGTTTGATTGTCATGTTTTTTTTGACTGAAAATTTTGAATGAAAAATTGACTGACAAACGAATGAATAATGTGATTGAATGAAAAATGATGTAAAATGATTGATTTTCTTATTTCGATTAATATAAAAATGCCTCCTTTGTTTCTCGTTAATTTAATCATAGCAGAATTAATGTATGATAATAATTAAATTTACATTAACGATATTGAATAATTACAATTTTTAATTATTCATTATTATACAGGCATTATTATCATCTATTGGAGTCTATTAATGTTGTAATCCGTAGATGATAGAAAAAAAAATATAATTAAATTGAAAAAAAATATACAGAAATAAAAACGATGAATATTAGATTTTCATTAATTATTCAAAATGAATTTGAAAATATAATATTAATTATAATGATAATAATGAAATTTGAACCTAAAAATAATTAAAAACTGATATTATGTTTATATGTTGATTTGGATTGACATCATCATCATCATCATCATCAACGATTGTACTCGAAATGTTTTCGTTGTTTTTTGTTGTTGAAACTTAAAAATAATTTCCAAATAAATGAAATAATAATGTTGATTGAATTAATGAAAATGAACCTGAATTCAATTTAATTGTACATCATCAAACTATGATGCAGTGTTGGGAAATTTTCTTTAGAATTTATTCATATTTTGACATGTTTGTTTGTTTGTTTTTTTTTGGGACAAAAATATCAATTTCGTAGGTGAAAAATCAAATAAAAGCTGGCAAAATTGACAAATAATTGGAATATTTCTTTTTAAAAAAAAGAGATTTTTCCATTGAAAATCATTGATTCATTGATTTCTAGGTATTTTTTTTCATCATTCAAATTCAAATATTATCAATTTCAAATTTATTCTCACAAATTTTCACATTCATTTATTCCATTTATTCATCAGTACATATTTACCTATGAATATGTATGCATCTTTTTTCATTTATTTCATTCTATCAACTCAAGACTTTTGATTTCGATTTTTGTGGTATTTTTTTTTTTTTTTTTTGTTGGGACACTTCTTTTGATGGCAAATTTTTAAACAAGAATTTTTCATTTTTTATTTTTCATTTTGCCAAAAATTGAATTCATTATTTCAATTATTCCATTGTTCATTGTTATTATTATTATTTGAATTATGAAATTATTATCATTTTTATTATTATGATTATCATTAGAGCTTTCAATACCGGGATACCGGACGATTTTGGTCCGGTATTGAATACCGGTATTCAGGCAAAAAATACCGGTATTTCGGTATTGCTTAAATTGATATAAATTCAATTTTCGCACAAGAAAATTTATTCAAATTGATTTCAATCAATCTTTTCGAATATAAACGAACAATTTTTTTGCATTGAAATTTATGATTAGCACCGATAATGGCAACTTTGGTGCGATGGCTCATATTATGCGTCTATGTCCTAAGGGCTACTTAATAATAATAATCTTTTATTAATCGGTGCTCTGCTCAAGCATTTGTACCTCTTGAATATAATATAAATGAAAGGTCAATCAATTAAACTAAATGAAAATTAGATGAAAATAAAATTGTAAAAATTGCAAAAATTTGAAATTAAAATAAAATAATGAAAATATTGGTATGTAATTAAGCAGTGAATGTGTGTATGAATATGGAATGTGTACTATGTGAGGATGATATGTACAAATGATATGATAGTTTACCTATGGTTCACATGTGTTGCGACCGTCTCCAGTACTCCTTAGACGCTAGTATTGAAGGTATGAATCCTAAGGGCTACTTCCTAACTCAAGTCCTAATTCAATTTTTGCTCACTCAAAAGCGGTGTAAAACAAAATTTTCAAAATAATTATCAGTAATAGTAGCGATAATAGCAATAGCTTGATAGTAAAAATTTTATTTTATATTTTCTAATTTACTAATCGAAATTTAAAATAAAATTCTAAATTTTGTAAAAATTCGTAATAATTTTTCTGATATTTTTTATCTTGTGGTGAGTAAATTATTTAATTTTTTGTTGTTTGGATTAAAACATTGATTAATCAATTGAATTAATCATACGGTAAGTTTTTATTTGTATTAATGTAAATAAGAGCGTAATTTATCAACAGATATTGAAATTAATAGGCACAAATTGTCTTATTATAAAATTAAATTTTTAAAATAAAAGTTAGAATAAAATATTCGTAATTAAAATCAAAATAAGTTTAATAAAAATATGATTGAATTTTTTATTTACAATACCGGTTTTAATACCGGTATCCCGGTATTGCAAATTTCCAATACCGAAATACCGGTATTCAGAAATGGTCCGGTATTGAAAGCTCTAATTATCATTCATTTTTTTTCCTCGAATTCCCTTGATGAATACATACATAGAAAATAATGTTATGTTTGCAAATTTTTGGCAAAATTTTTTTTTCCATCACAATTTGTATTCAAATTCAATATTTCATTAAATATTTGAGAAAAAAAAATTCATTTATTTTTTTTTTACTATCTCAAATCATGAATTCATGAATTCAGAAAAGTTTTTTCAACTCATTGTTCGACAGCTTATTGATGGCTGCTGCTGCTGCTGTTATCAAATAATGGAAAATTTCAGTTTTTCCATCAAAAAAAAAAAATGAATTTGAAAAAACAAAAGTGTTTAAACACATATTCCAAATTCACTCCAATTACAAGTGCTTAAATGGAATAAAAATAGAAAAAATGAACCAAATAAATAATCATAAATAAATAATTAATCGTCTAAACGAGAAAAATACTTGAAATAAAAATTATTTAAACTGTAAAAACTTTAAATTTCAATTTTATTTATTTCAATTTTTTTCCCCATTAATAATTGATTAATATTTCCATTATTTGTTTTCATACATTTTCGATGAATAATAAAAAAAAACAAATTAAATTGAATGTAATTGGATTTCAATGAGAAAATATTTGTTTTTTTTAATAAAAATAGAATTTTCGCATTTTTTCTTTCGAAATCATCATTAATTTTTTATGACCGAATTTTAATTAAATTTTTTTTATTATTTAATAGTCAATGGAAATCGGAAATTTTCTCGACACATATGATTCTTGTTATGATATGAATTATTGAATAATTGAATAGAAAAATAATTTTTGAAAACAAAAAATTATCATCACTCACCATAAAGCCAATCACCGACATGTTGTGATGTCCATTCGGCAACATTTACATATGCCATTTTGCATGAGAAATGATGGGGATTGATTTGAATGAAAAAAAATGAATAAATAAATAAATAGTTGAAGGGTTTTTTGACAAAAATAAATGGCACAATTTTTTTTTACACAATCAATTCGTCATTCATCAAAACAATTTCGTGGATTAATCAATACTTCAATATGCTTGATGATGTGAAATATGCAAAATAATTCATCAATAAATAGATGAATGAATGAATGTGTGAAATACTGAAAAACACTTATGAATATTTTATTTTTGAGTTTTCACATTCGCTTCAAGTATAAGCTGATTGAAAATAAATATTTGAGAGATGTTTTGAAAAAAAAGAATCAACAGGTTGTTGCCATTAACATTTAAACATTCAATAATAATATTCACATAATATTCAAATGCATTACATTTTCATTGAATTTTGTTTTGTTTTGTATTTGTTCTGTTGATTCAATCAATATATTGATGTAATAATATTTGACATGTAAAAAAAATTGAATTTGATTTTATGGTTGTTGTTTTTTTTGTGTGTATGTTTTGAAGAATCAAAGTTCATAGAACCATATAGTACCTGAATGTCTCTTCTTTTCATTTCAAATGAAATAATGAAATGTTTTTGGACATTTGATATATTATTTTATTCGGATGCATACATTCACTGATTGATGATTTTGATTTTAATAAAAATTACAATTTTGGTTCACTCAATAATTTCGGATATTTTCAAATATAATCAAAGTAAAGCGATTCAAATAGAATTGATTCAATTGATCAAATCAATTTCATCTTGTTGCATTTTCTGTGTCATTGTGCTTTCAATTTAATGAACATCAGTCGAACGATTCATGAAAATTTTGAAAAAAATACCAAACATCATAATAAATTAATGTTTTAAATTATATCAATATTCAATTGAAGTTGACAATAATTTTTTTTTTTCGGCGATCACAATAATTGTTTTGACAAATCGCAGTCAAGCAAAGAAACCAACATTAAAACACACACACACAGACACACACAAGCATACAGCAATCTACCAAACAACCACCATCAGGATAATGGACAAATAAATATTATATTTAATTGAACAAATGGTCCTTACAGTTTGAATGCTTGAACAAGACTAATCATCATTTATTCATATAATGCAGATATTTGGTGAATATAATTTCTTCATTCGAATATTTTCTGTTTCAAAAATATTCGGTAGTAGAAAAGCAACAGCAGTAACAATAAAACCATTGGTTAGAAAATGGCATGAAAATGGCCTGAACAACAAATGTGAATGGCAAAAGCCCTTTGGCAAACACAATGTAATGTAATGAAATCAAATGAAATGAATCAAAAAAAAAAAAATGAAAGAAATTGAACACATGAAATGAAAACACACACAGACACACACACACAATATAAATGAATGAATGAATGAATGTGAATATACCATTTCTATTTTTGATACATGCGCTTCATTTTTATTTCTCCATCATCATCATCATCTTCTTCTTCTTTGTTTGCTGCAACGAAATTGAAAAAATGAATTGAAATAAATAAAATAAAATGAAAAATGAACATTTGAATCCAAATGAATGAACTAAAGCTGTTGGCCGAACACACAGCTTCCGAACTTCATTACACGCACACACACACACACATATAAACACATATATTGAAACCTGAGAAATTATTTTTATTATTTTCATCATCATTACACCAGAGACTAAAACAAATGTAAAACAAAAAAAAAAAAAACATGATCAATGATGATGATGATGATGATGCAAATTCAATGTGTGTGTGTGTGTGTGATGTGCAAAAAGATTAAATGAAATGAAAATGTGAAAATATTTAGAGAAGAAGTAGCAAATGATTCAATTGGTTGATTGGTGATTGAATTCAATTCATCAAAAATAAAATAAAAAATACAAAAATTTATATTTTTATGAAGAAGGTTAATTTATTTTTTTTTCAAATATTTTCGATTATTATTATCTTGTTTTGAAATATCATTATTCTTAAATAATGAAGATGAAGAATTTAAGAAAAAAAAATAAATATTTGGAAAAATATAAATTATGATCCTGAATTTTACTTATTTTATTCTCAATACAAATGTACATTTATTTATTAGGCTGTACGAAAAGTTCATACCGCTTGATCGATAGAGTTGCTCGTAAAAATCGGCCAGAACTTTTTGGATAACCTTATAATAAATGTATAAATAAATTAATGAATCTTGGAATTTCATAAATTTCGAAACAAGCAAACAAACAAACAAACAAACAAACGATATGTTTTATTTATTTGTTTTATTTTATTTGAAATTTACAAAAGTATCGATGATAGGATCGAAAGAATGAAATGAATCGAAAGAATAAAATATGAAATTTCTCCCAAATGCTTCTCTTCATCTTCTCGATTGGACATTTTTCATATGAAATTCTTGTTATTTTTATTTTGATATTTCTTCATTATTTTTTTTTTTCAAATTATTTTTCTTGTTTTTTCTTCTCAATTTATCCATTGTTTTCTTGTTTAAGAATTATGAAATAAGTAAAAAAAGTGTTTTTTGTGTTGGAAAACAAACAAACAAACAATCTTTCTTCTCGAAACAAATGGATAAATAAATAAATTAATAAAACAAGACAAAAAAAAATGAGATGAAAAAAATAATGAAGATATTATTATTATTATCAATAATGATAATGATTGAATCATTATTTTTTATTTATTTGTATCAAAATTTTCAATTTTAAACAATTGTGAATCAATAAAATCAATATGTGTACGATATGAAGTTGAATAGAGGCCAAATAAACGTTTAACGTTTCCATTTTTTGTATAAATTTTTGGACCATATTCACCTAATAATTCATATAGTGTTTCATTACGTTTAATTAATTTTTCATAATATTCTTTTGCACCAATTAGATTTTTATTATTTTGCTCAATCGTTAAACGTAATGAACGTAAATCATATACATAATCTAGTAGTTGATCGGTTAAATATGTTAATAATAATATTGATGTTAAACATAATATTGTACTCATTATACGTAATAATCGTATACGTTTCATACTGGTTCCGTTTTTAATGTTTTTCAGTAAAAATTCATTTAATTTAGGCACTGAATACATAAATAATAATGTCATTGATGCAATATTCAAAGATTTTATGAAGAAATATGTTGATGATAATAGATTTATTTCATGTGCCAAAATATAACGTTTAGCATCATCTGATAAAATTAATGAATTCAATAAATTTTTCATCATCTCAGAATCACGTGTACGCTTAGTGCGATATCTTGCCATTAAGCGCATATCATTTATGTTTATTTGATTTGTTGTTTCATAATTGAATGTAAATGGTACACCTATAAATGCACCAGTTGGTAAATTTGTATTACCGATTGAATAAACCTATACATAAAATTGGAATGGAAAAATTAAAAATAAATGATTGAATTCATTTGTAAATGCATACATCACAACCAAATGCATTGAACAATTCTAAATTCATTTTTTCACGATCATATTTGAAACCATTTTGAACGATTGCTTCATCTAATAATTGAAACATTTTCCTATCAACAGGCATTGGCAATCGCATTCTAATCAATTGTAACTTGAAATCATTAATCATTATAATCGAATTGGAATTCTTGAAAATACTCACCTGTACATTTGTAATTGTTCAACAAACGTATCAATCTTAAATGTTTGTAAATTTACATATAAACCGGTGGTTGTTGTTGTTGCAGCAATCGTTGCCATCAAATACAAACGACGACGTGTCACTTTTGGCATAAAACGTAAAGAATCATATATGTTACGAATTTTTTGTCCAATAAATCGTTGAAACATTTTGAAATTCAATAAATTTCAATAAAAATTAAATTCAAAAATCAAAACAACAAAAATAAAACATGTGTTTACAAAATTCTTGTGCATTTTTATGAAAATAGATGGCGAAAAGATTTGTTTTTATTTAATATCAACATTTTTTCTAAAATTCTTATTATTATTTAAAAAATAAACAAAGCAACTTCAGATAATCTTTTTTTATGGCATTAATAATTATAAAATTATTTATCTATTGTTTATTATATTCAGTGATAATATTATCATCATTATTTGGTGATTATCTACTACAATTTCGGCGTCAAACATCGATATCGACCGATAAAAATGATAAATTATTTAAAAATGATTATGTGATTGCATTTTTCGATACAACAATACATGGTTTACATTCATTGCTTACATGGTTTATGATAATATTATTATTATATAATCCATTGATTAATAATTTAAATTTTAAAATTATAATCATTGATTTATTAGTATCGATGTTACTATCAATTCTAATCGATTTTGATCATGTTATAATGGCTAAATCATTTTCACTTCATGTATGTTATTTTGAATAATTTTGAAATTATTTCAAAATTAAAATCAATTTTATTTTGATCATTTATTTTTTTTCAATAAACAGGCAATACATAAATTACATCAAAGACCATTTTTTCATAATACAACAGTATTATTATCGATTGCATTATTATTTATCAATTTGCCTTCGATGAACAATATAAATGATCGTCAAATGAAAATATTAACAAATTATAATCGTTTTGGTTGGCTATTAATGAATGCAACAATCGCTCATCATATTCGTGATGCATTAAGGCATGGATTAAATTTTTATCCATTATCATTTTTATCAACACGACCATTATCAATGAATATTTATTGCTCAATTTTTTTCATATTTCCTATAGTAATTAGTCAGTATATAAAAATGAAAAACATTTGTTTTAAATATCAAAATCATCAATTCAAATCATCAGTATTGATGATGGAAGAATTTTCTGTATAAAAAATAAAAAAAAGTTGTGATTCGCATACCTCAGATGACGCTTCAAACTTTAAAGTTCAATTGATCGTTCGAATTTTTGTAAATTAAAATTTTATTTTATTGTAGATTGTTGATAAATTAATATTAAAAAAAAAATTCTCGACAAAATTTTCTAAACATTAATGTACTTATATTATTTAAATGCAAGTTACATATGTGAAAAAATCGTGAATACGACTGAGCTTAACAACAAGCATGATATTTTAATGAACCCGATATAATTTGTCCAGGCCAAATAATGTCGATTCAAAATTGAATCTTAACTGTAACGTTACAAAGCAATGCACTACGCGTTTTGAAAGGAAGCAATGTAAACAATGGGAAAGGAAAGTGACAAAACGACAAATGATTAAGGTTTAAGTCGTTTGAAGTACGATTAATGGCTTTAATGTACATTAAAATTAGCAAAGCTAAACTAAATTTTCTTATTCTTTTTTCAAGGATTCATTCAAATAAATGTGATTTTTTTTATTATGTGTGTTCATTTATTCGTAGATTTAATCAACATTAAATTGTCATTATATAAATAAACTTCGAGTCTTAATTCGTTTCGTATTATTCGTTTATCTATTTGTATATAAATATTTACACTTAATATTTGTCGCGCGACGGCGCGGTTGAAAAACATGCTTGGATTTGCTAGAGACTGCGCATTGGAATCAGCAGTTTATTTCTTCATTGTTTCACACAAGAAAAATTTGGCGGTTGAAAAATTCTTTGTATTTTCCTTAAGGGGTTGTTACTTTCGCGCTTTTTTCTTTTAGTTTTGTTCTTTTTCTCATTTCACTTGTCACTTGCTGTTTTGAGTTCAAACAAGCATGGTCATTTATTTGATTGAATTTCATTTGCCCCAAACTTCGCCAATATCAGAAAATAATGTAAATATTTCTTGATTTATTTGATAATCTAAATTGTAACTTTTAATTATAAATTTTTACAGTAATAAAGATACGATTATTGAGTAATTGATCGCAAATATCCAAGATTTTATTTGTTTCGATTATTCGGTGATATTGTTGTGCTTGCACGCGGTTTCGTCGCATGACAAATATTATTTATTTGAAATGTATCCAGGAACAATAAACATCGACCAATGACAACAACAACAATAAATATAGATTATTATTCCGTAACGATAACATATTTATTTTACAATTAAAATAAATAATAAACATTCGACAAATGAAATTGCATTTAAAATTATTGACAATATCTGAGATAAAAATATTTGTAGCTTAGGGTGCACCTATGCAAACACACACACACACACACACGTGCTTATGAATTGTTTAGAAATATATAATTGAATATCAATGTAAAAAAAAAAACTTGAATAAATAAATAGATACATCGAAAACAATTGTAATTAAAAATTAATAAGAGTAAACATGAAGAAAAAAACACATAGATTTATTGACATTTAATCGAAATAAAATCGGATGAAAAAAAAATCAGCAAACAATGAAAAGGTCAATGATTCTATTCTGGAGTTTTTGGTTTTTGAAGTGAGAGCTAAATAAATATATGATCACAAACTTTGATATCGAGCAAATATTCAATGATTTAACAGATTTCAATTTCATTTTTTTTTCATATAATTCATAATTATTAATAATATAATAACATTATTTTGGTTTTCACGCATAATATCGATTATTGATTTGAAAATTTAAATTTTCGATATTTTTTTCTTTGAATTCAAACCAAATAATCAAAGTAATATCGAAGAATCATAATTCGAATGAAACATTGAATTTGATTCAATAAATTCAATGTTTGAAATTTTAATCTTTTATAAATTACATGTTTTTTTTGCTTATTTCGTTGTTGCTGTTGCTCTCTCGCTTGTTTCTCGCTGCTTTTTGATGTCAATAATGTCACAGGTCACATGTGAATTTGTAATTGATGTATTTTTTCTCGAATTGTTTTCGTAGCCTCTGATCAAAGTTTGAGAATTGAATCGGCGAAAAAAAAATGAAAAATCAAAAAGACCGCTTGTTGTTTTATATTTAGTTCAGCATTTGATAGTTCATGTTGTATGTGTGTACCTTTGTGTTTGAAGAAATGCATGTTTTTTTTCGATTATTTTCGATTAAAATCGCACCTTTTGTGTTAAAATTTTTCAAATATTTTTTTTAAAATTTATTTTATCTTATTAAATAGACATTTTTCTCAAAAAAATGAAATGAAATAACATGAAAATATCGAAGAATGCCACACACAAACATATGAGCGAAATTCATCTAAAATTCTACCAATTTAACATCATACCATTATGGATTAGCCATGATTATTTTGAACAAATGAAGATGGAGAAGAAGATGGTATACAAATACAAATACTACGAAAATTCCTTGTAAAAAGCATTTATAAATGCTCAAAATGGATCAATCATATTTTTTTTTATTCTTTTGATTCTTGACTAGTTTTGCTTTCCTTCTTCGTATATCTTATTTTATTCTATCAGCTTGACATTTATCTAAAGTAAAGGTCATTTTTTTTCTCAAATTTGTGAACATCATTTCGCCTAAAATTGAACCTTATCTAATATATCTGACGATACAACTACAAATATTCACAACGAATTGAAATGAAAATTTCAAATTTTCATTTTTCTGGCCAAAAATTCAAAAGGAATTTCTCTCGTTATTTTTCAAGCAAAAATATTTAAATCAAATCGAATCAAAAGAAATAAATAAATTAAAACACTCAATTAATTTGTTAAAACAAACCAACTAATAATAATGATAATTATCAAATTGATAAATTTTCAAAATAAATTCTATGTAAAAGAAGAAAAAATTCATTTAAATTAATTGGAAAATGAAATAATTCATTTTGCATTATTTTTTTGACTTCAAAAATAATCTTTTAATACAAATTTGATCAGATAAATTTATATCTTCGAAATACAACATAAATGAATTACATTTTAGAAAAAGAAAATATTTGTACATGAAAATGTTTTATCATTACATTTGGATACAATTAAAATAATTGAATGTAAAATATTTTTTCTGATATTTTGTGCTTTTCTTAACACCGAAAAATTCTTGATCTATTTTTCCATTTTACTTTTAAAAAATACACGAATAATGATAATAATATGAGAATTAATGTGATGTTCACAAATGTACACACACACACACACACACACACACACAAACACATACACACATGGACACATACTTGAACACGAATAAACATTTATTTTATCGATCAATCAATCTATATCTATTTTTTTTTCGGCCATTTCACATTCAATATATGTGTTTTGTGAAATGTTTTTAGCATGTCATGAAAATTATTTTCCATTTTTTTCTAGTGTGAAATAAGAATAGAGGGGAAAAATAACTTTGAAAAAACTTTTAATCTTAGCACTTCTTGAATAGAAATTGTATTTTATCATAAATAGCGAAAGCTCAGAGAAAAATAACCTTATAAAAGCATCGAACACAAAGGCACAGAGCGAGATAGATTCATAATCATTAATTCATGTTCTTAGCACGCACCGAAATGTTGGTTGTTGATGATGATGCTGCTGTTGTTGTTGTTCATCGACCAAAATATGATGAAGATGATTTCTTTCTTTTTTTTTCAAAATAGATAATTTGAATTAGATTCACGTTTTTGTGTGTGTGTGTTTCGTATATTATTATCATTTTTGAAACTAATTTTTTTTCGTTGGTTTTTTCATCCATTTCATTGGTATTTCTTTTTGAGAAGCAAAAATGGTGCTTCTGATGATGGTGATGATTATGATGGAAAATCAATTCAAATATCAGTTCAATCATCAATCCAAATATCAGTCCAATCATCAATCTAATCATCAATTCACTCATCCATTCACTCATCGATTCAGCGATATCTTATTGGGAAAATCAGAAACAGCTTTAACCACACGTTGAAACACTGATACATTAGTGGTTCACCCCTTTACAATGTATTTTGAATGTAATTCTTAAATGTATTCGCTCAAAATAATCAAATTATTTTCAAATATTTAAACTTGATCAAATTTTCATAGATTCTTGAGAATGTAAATGAAGGATCCAACGTTTGATTCAATTTACAAATTTGATACCAATTCGATAAAAGAATTACAAAAAACAACCCAAATATATCGAAAAAACTTCAATCATTTATTATTTGATTATTATTTTGAATTTCATTCCTTTGTTTCGGACTAGAAATTTTGAAAATAATTTAATTTTCGAAATGTGAAATCATCTATACGTAATCATTATTATTTTTAAATAAATCTTAAATATATTTCGGGTAAAAATTAGCTTTCGAAACAATTTTCGATTTTAATTCTATTATCATTACATTATCATCATTATTTCGACCATAATCAAAGGTTCTTTGGTGTTTTTCTTGAATTTTCGATGTGATTATTTGAACACCAAAAAATGCTTCGGCATTTTCAAAAGATGAGAAAAAATGTGCAAAAAAAAAAAAGAAAATAAAGAAAATAATGATGATGATGATGAGCACATTTACTTATAAATACACAAATATTTTTCTGGTTGATTTGTTTTAGAATATTTATTTATTTATTCATGTATTCTTGTTCATTTATTTTTTGTTTCATCCAGATTTCCACATTCGGTGATTGTTGTTTGGTTAGTTTTTGTTGTTTTGACGGTCGATCGGTTTGTTGGTTCGGTTGGTCGGCCAATAATTTGGATGCCAGCCGTTTTGTGCCAATGATTAGCCAACGATAAGGGGGGAACCTAATTTTTTTTTTTTTTGCCGAGGCCATAAATGGTCCAAACTATTATTATCATATTTGCTTTTTTTGTTGTTCACCCAACAAGAACTTTGTATGCTTTGAATTTTAAATTTTCACAACAATTCTTCGCTTTGTGTCTGCATATAGCCTTGAATTAATAAGATCAAATACGAATAGCTGACTTCAAAGCAAATACTTTTATTAATATTTATTTATTTATTCATAATAAATAATGGAATATCAAAAAAAAATCTAATAAAAAATTGAATAAAAATGATATAAATATGAACAAAAGATTGGCGGCAAAATTGAAATAGATTCATCATCGTAGAATCATTCAATTTATTCGTTCAAAGCATACATTGAATAACAATGTCGGCTACATGACCAAAGACACAAACAAATAAATAATAGACAATTCCTAGAATTGAAAAAGACACCAAAAAACGATGATGATGATGATGATAATCATAACAAATAATTGAAATAGCCAAAAACAAAGTGAACAAACCTAATCATTTGACGTGTTTGAGTATGAATAAGAAGCTAAAATGAAAATCTTGCCACGCAAGTGATGATTATGATTGTTATTATTTTGCCAGAAAAAAATGAGCACCAAAATAATTTGAATAAGCCATTTGCCATTTCAGTTTCGTTTTGTTTTTTGGTAGTAGATGATTTGGGTGCACGAAAACTTCTGCATTGGTGAGAAAAAAGAGGCAAACAAAATGACTAATGTCGATTGTAATCAATCACAAAACGAGCGATCAAAATGGCATTTCAGATTTAAGAAATTACTTTTGCTTGAAAAAATTTGCAAAATTTCAATTGAAATTCAGCCGAATCATCATACAAAAACATTAATCGTTCAGATAATGAAAATTATATCAATTGGAAATGAAATAATATCAATTACTTTGGATCAAGAAAATTTACAAAGCTAAAATTGATCAACAAAACTCTATTTCTCTATGTGTTTCTGGCTGAAATTCAAAAATAAAATTTTCGCTTTCATTTCTCAATTATTGAAAATATTAGGTTGTCAAATATCTCCCTTCCGCTTTTTTGCTCTTTATTCAATGCTTTATAAAAAGCGTTACAGTGATCGGATTTAGTTCAAATATGCGCCGTTTTGTTCGATAATCTGTTGCCATCTAGACGGCAACTGCATAATACCTCCCTCGTAGAAGCCCCCCTCCTTATTTGCGAAGAACTCGGACAGCCACTTTTCACAATCTTCTTTTGAGTTCAACTTTACACCACCAAGGGCGTTCGCCATGGACAGGAACAAGTGGTAATCACTTGGTGCTATGTCCGGGCTATATGGTGGATGCGATAAAACCTCCCATCCGAGCTCCCGTAGCTTCTGACGAGTCATCAACGAAGTGTGTGGTTTGGCGTTGTCCTGGTGGAACACTACACCCTTTCTGTTGGCCAATTCTGGACGCTTCTGGTCGATCGCCTGCTTCAAGCGGTCCAGTTGTTCGCAGTAGATGGTAGAATTAAGCGTCTGGCCATGTGGGAGCAGCTCATAGTGGATGATTCCCTTCCAATCCCACCAAACACACAGCAAAACCTTCCTGGCCGTCAATCCCGGCTTGGCCACTGTTTGGGACGACTCACCGGCCTTCGACCACGACCGTTTTCGCTGGATATTGTCGTATGTGATCCATTTTTCGTCGCCAGTCACCATCCGCTTCAAGAATGGGTCGAGTTCGTTCCGTTTCAGCAGCATATCGCAGGCGTTGATTCGGTCCAGAAGGTTTTTTTGCGTCAAATCATGCGGCACCCAAACATCAAGCTTTTTTTTGTATCCAGCCTTCTGCAGATGGTTTAAAATGGTTTGGTGACTAACTCCCATCTCCTGAGCGATGTCACGAGATGCCACATGCCGGTCTAACTCGATGTATTCCATGATTTGATCGGTATTTGTCGTCACAGGTCTTCCGCCGGCTGGCTTATCCATGGTGTCGTTTTCACCGGCTCTGAATCGTCGAAACCATTCCTCCGCGGTTCTAAGTGATAGAGTACCATCCCCCAAAACATCATTAATTTCACGGAACGTTTCTCTAGCGGATTTGCCTTTAACGAAGGAAAACTTTAAAATAGCGCGAATTTCGGCGTTAGTGAACTCCATGTTTACACGTCTATAACTGTTGAACGCAATATCCACTAACTAATCATGCATAGCGTCATTTTATAGGTTATGTCAAGAGCTTTCAAATGATGTATAGTATTGCCAGATACGAGCTCTGTAGCGCTTTGGACATAGCCGCGAAATTCAAAAGACAAAAAGGCGGAAGGGAGATATTTGACAACCTAATACAATTTTCAAGCAAACATGGACACATTGATGGTCATGTAATTTTTGGTGCTATTTTTTTCAAATTATTGCTACGAAATGCTTAACAGCTTTGGCTGTTGCTATTCAGATGTTATTGATTATGTATTCGCACTATTTTTTATGATTATTATTATTCTATCAGCCATAACCAAATAATCTTTTTTCGATAATCTTTTACGTAAACACAGTTGTTACTGACGGTGTTAAGATTGAAGATTTTAGAACATTTTAGATGTTTGATGTTAGATTTTTTTTTCGCTTTTGTTTGTTGTTTCTTTCCATGTTTCATTTATGCTTTTTATCATTCATTTTATCTCAATCATCAATCGTAAGCAATCAAACGACCGATTGTTTATCTACGAGTTAAGGATGATGATTTTTTTTTTTTTAGTTTTCTTTGATTATTTTAAATGATTTTCGGTGAATTTCTACGTTTCTTTTATCTTTGTTTGATAATATTTAAATTAAAGGGGAGAAAAGTAAATTTTCTTGAAAAATAACAATGTAAAAATTTGAAAATACAAAAAAAACGAACATTAAAAATGAAACAATGTTCAATAAAAAAAAAACAAATGTGAAATTATTTTGTAAATATATTTTTCACATTATCAATCATAATCAACCTATCAATCATAATTGTAATATTAATTGTAATATTGTTATATTAATTGTAATACTAATTATAATGATAATAATGTGCCATTAATTATCATTATTATTATTATTAGCATTTTTATCATTATTACAATTTTTTCATCATTATTTTTAAAATCTTCAATGATGAATTTTCATTTTTGTTATGTTCTTAAATAGAAAAATGATATGTGTTACCATCTATTTTTAAAATATAAATGATTTAAATAAATATCTTGTGAAAAGTATTTATTTATTTATTTATTTTTATTTCTGTTGCTTTGTTTTCCTGTTAATTATCATCAAAGATGATGTTTTTGATGATTATGATAATTATCATTTTTATTAATATGCTGATAATAATTATAATTATGATAATCACAATAATGATAATGATTATCACAAGATAACCAGGAATAATTTTTGTTTTTGTTTTTCACCTGAAATGAATTGTTCACACATTCGTTTGTTTATTCCAGAGTTTATACTGATGAAATATAAAATAATTATTCGAAAAAAAAAGTGGAAAAAATTGGAAAAAATCCAACGCCCATCATTCACACCAAGATGGATTGCTGATTATCTCAATTTTTTTCTCAAAAAAAAAAAACAAAAACAAAAAGCGAAACACCTATTAATTATCAGAAGGTAAAAAACGAAATGGTAAATATGAGATTAGTAAGGAAAAAACAAAAATGGAAAATAAACACCTTGTCTTCAAATGAATGGCGCCGGCGGTGGCATATATCAATCTTGTGTATATGTTTTGCTTTGATTTCCATGATAATGATATGTTTAAAATGATAATGATGATGATTGAAATAATAATTATAATGATAATCATCATTAAAATAAAAAGCGATCATGTCACACATTGAATTTAACACCAAGCAGCAACAACTTAACATCAAACAAACAACAAATACATCATCTTAATCACCATCTACCAAGATTTAAGATTCAAGATTCGCGGTTCTCAAAGCCGATTCCCAGGAAGAAAACATGAAAATGATTGAAATTTTCAAATTTTTGAATTTTCAAATGATTTAAAACAAGTGGTTGGATATATTCAATGTTATAATTATTGATAATCATAGACAATAATGCTGATTTCAATTTGAGTATTGAATAATGTTGATAATAGCCGAGAATCGTACCATTGTAAGTATTGATGTGAAAATATTGTTGTTTGTTTCGTATTTTCAATACAATCAAACTTGGAAATAATGATAAATTAATGTTCATCATAGTTTAATGATAATCATATTTTACTTATTTTTCATTGTTTTGTTGTTGATTCCTTCTAAAAAACAATAAATTACAAATTTGAAGCTTTCAAAGCTTTCATCATTTCATTTATATTTTGATTATTAGTTTTTAATACAAAATTTTTATATATTTTTGATGATTTTATTTCTTTTTATTTTATTTTATTTTTTTCTTGTTTATATGATTAGATTTTCATTTTTAAATAAAGATAATAATAATACTAATGGTGATAATGGTAATAATAATAATAGCACATCATTGAACAAAGCATCGACCGAAAAGCTTTCAATAAAACAAGAATTTTTGGACTGAAATAAATGTGAAATGTAAAAAGATCGAAAAAAAACGAAAAATATCAAAGAAAAAAAAATGATTCAACATTAATATCTTGGCGTTTTCAAAGAAAATAATAATAATAAGTCAAATACTTTTAATAATAATCATAATAATACTGTATGATCATTTATTTGTTGTTTTTGTTGTATTTTCGCTGTTGTTTCTGTTGTTATTTTTGTCCGATATTTACTTCTTATTACTATTATTATTATATTCGTCATATTTTTATAAATGGTAAATGTCTATTTTATCAAATTATCAGTTGAATAATGTTAATGATAATACAACAAACAACAACGAAACAGAAATAATTCTTTTGACATGACTTTTTTTGTTGTTGTTGTTGTTGTTTGTTTCAGTTTTAGTTTAACTCTTAGTGGTCGGCAACTATTTCGGCTGTATGAGCCAGCAGCTCGATGCAATTTTGTAAATGCACTGAGTGACTTACATCTGATTGCCTCAGAGGCACCAGTCGTCCTACTGTTTAAAAAGTAGTGGCGAGTGAGACTCGCCAGTCGTTCACTAAGGGTTAATAAAACATTATTATTATTTTCATAAATATTTTCGTTCATCTGATTTCTATGTGTATTTGTTGTTCTCCATTTAATTTCAACACTTTTTTTCTGGCTCAAAATCTCCTTTCGATGATTAAATGTGTACATCTTTGTTATTTCATCTTTTTTTTTATTTTTATTTTTTTGTTCAAATAATATTAATGATAATAATAATAATAATAATGATGATGATGATGATATTAAATGATGATGATAATGATAATAATAACCAAATTTAAACATCATTTTTTTTCGATGTAAAACAAGAAAATAATATATGATTATTGTTGTTCAATTTTGAAATGTATACCATTTTAATATGATAATGATAATGATTTGTATGAAACAAACGATGATGATAAGTATTATTATTAATGTTTTTCAAATTTTAATCCATATTTTTCGTTTTAACTTGAAGTAAACATACATGTTATTATCATTCATTTATAATTATAATCATTTCAAATGGATTTTGTCCGTTTATTTTCGGTTCGCTTTTGGAAGTGCTGAGATTTTGGTAATTTTTTTTTTTTTTACTTTAGCTTCGTTCTCCTTGTTTATTAACACTTGTACTAACTCGTAGTTACTTCATAATTCATTCGGTTTTCTATGCTACGGGTTACCTCTGTGCATGTGTTTTTGTTTGATTTTATTTTCAAAAACATTTTTCGCATCCGCAAAAGTCTAGTATGATATGCAGCATAGTCAAGTGAATTATATAATAAGAAAACATTACAAGGTGTAACTCAACTTTAACTTGGCTGGACGAAAAAAAAAATTTCAATTTTTTCTCCGGCTGCAATTGATTTATTGACTGTTTTTCAAATTTCCAGGTATTTCAGTGTTTTTATGGCTATTATTGTTGTTGGTGTTTAACTCATTATTGTGTTTGTGTGTATTTCCCATTACTTTCACTTTTAAATGTTTTTTTTTTCACCGACAATTTTAACCCAAATATGCTGGAATGATTTATAAAGAAAATAATTTCAGAAAAAAAAAACGGTTGAAAAATTCTCAAAATGTTCACAGCGAAACAACTTGAACTGAATTGTCGATTGTGAAATTTTTCCTTGGTTATTTGTCCTTAAATGGTCATTGGTTTGTGATTTAAAAAAATAATTAGTTTTTTGGTTTTTATTGATTTATATTTTCATTTTATGGTTTTTAAATTATAAAATTTTCAAGTTATAAATTGATTTATTATAATTTGATAAAAACAAACTCGACGATGATGATTTCATTGGTTGATTAACATCATCAATTTTTTCTTTTTCAATTCAATTTCATCCGATGATTATCATGATTATTATAACCAGATTTAAGTGATGGAAAAAAATCGGTGGAAAAATTTTTTCTCCTGAATTTCTTTTTTCTCCTTTAATCAAATGAAAAATCACTGAGAAAATGAAAAAATTCAAAGCAATTTATAACTTTTAGATCGAGTGAAAGTAATAATGATAATGGATATTTCGTCTGAAAATCACAAATAAATATCTAAGCGAAAATGTTACCTAAACAAAATTTGGAAAAAAAGGCAAAAATCCAATAAAAAAAAAGACACAAACATATCGAACCGTTAATCGTATATTTTTTTCTTGCTGAAATTGAAAGTAAATTAAATCATATGATTCAATATAAATGGATAAATGAATAAATGAAAATGAAAACGAAAATACATACGAAAAAAACATATCGGAATGATGAATACAGCCGCCCAATAATTGATCCATTTAAAATTTAAATTTTGTTTTTTCTTTGCTTTTGCTTCCACCATCCTTTTTACAATTTGAAGATTTGAAAAAAAATGAAATGAAATGAATAAATAAACGAATAAATAAATAAATAAATAAATAAATCAAGCAATGAATAAATAAATCAATGAACAAATATAAATTGAAATTATTTTCTTTCCATTTTTTTCCTTTTAAAAACAATTTTCTAATCTTAATTACTTCGTATATATTCGTATTTATAAATAAATATATTTCATCAATTTATATTTATAAATATCTATATTTTATATCTTTACTCTGACTTTACTTTATGAATAAATGATGAAAATGATGATTATTTCTATTTTCTGATTGATTCACTTGTATTTATTTATTTATTTATTGTATAATATGTGTTCATATGCATATGAGCATATTATCAATCAATCAATTTATCTCATCATTTTTATTTTCACCTAAGCCTCTCAATAAAAAAAAAAAATCAACAGAAAAATGAATTGATTGCTTTGGAAAAATTGTATGAATAAATAAATAAATTTTAATTTTAAATTTTGAAAATTTTTCGTCTTGTTCCTTGTTGTTGGTACCTATGTATGTTTCAGACATTATCTCCTACATTACATTATATTACAAATACAGAGAAAAATTTGTAAAAAAAAAATTATCAAAATTCAATGATCCATATGATTAGCATTCGTTCAATGTATTCATATTTGAATCGAAAAAAAAATATGAACCAAAATAAATAAAGATGTAAAATTGTTTCAAATAAAAAAAAACGTAATGCTTGTAATTCAATCATAATATGGTAATATTAATATTAATAATAAAATAATTAAGATGATGTTTATGATGATGATGATCATTTTTTCTTTTCAATATTTTTCATCATTCATTTTATGTAACAAATTTATTTATTTATTTCATAAATTTTTATTTATTCATTTTAATATTTATTTCATCATATTTCAAACACATTTTGGTTTTTTTTTTTTTTGATTGATTTATTTATATTTATTTATGAATGAATGAATGAAAAATGAAAAAAATATTTTTATTTTGACATGAAATTTTTATTTATTTAATTTCATTTTTCATTTACAATCAAAGCAAGTTTCAAATCAAATTAATCACATAGATGATTAATGATTATAATTATTAATAACTAAAAATTAGTAATTATAATAATTACTACCACTAAATCATGTAGAAAATGAAATCAAACTTATACTCATTCATTCAATCAAGAGTTACAAAACTGCAATGATAAAAAATGACAAACTGATTAAATGGTGATGACAATGAAACAAAAAACAGAGAATGATTAATTTTGTTTTGGGCAATTTTGATCATTGAGCTCCGATAAATACATTATTTGATACATGGCGCTTCGACCAGAAATACTGGAATTCAATTGAAATTCATATCTTTTTTCTCGTTTTTTGTTTTTGGACAATGGAAAAATCAAAATCTATTGAATCGATTTTTTTTTCGTTTCATTTTATATCATTTTTTCGATCCTACCATGATTTATATGATTTCAATTTTTCTTTTTTTTGTTTTTGATTGAAATATCATCCATCCATTCATCATTCATTCATTGTTAATATCATTCATTGAAATATCATCCATTTTGTAAATATCCTCATTCATTCATTCAAATCATGATCATTCATTGATCATTTTTTTTTCAAAAGAAAAAAATGGAATGAAATACGACAAAAAAAACGAAATTCAAATTCCATTGGCCATAAATATTATGGAAGAAAAGAATATCAAATTTGAAATTTCAATTCTTTTTGCGATTATCATTATTCTGGGTATTTTATTTCATATTTTCTATTCATTTCTCTCTCTCTCTCTCTCTCTCTCTCTCTCTCTCTCTCTCTCTCTCTCTTTCCATTTTTAAATAGATCATTGACAAATAAAAATTTGATACAAAAGTTGAATAATAAGATAAAGATGAAAATAATCGAAAATTTTGATTTCAAACTTTGAATAAAATAATGATGAATTTGAAATGTATTACCAGAAAAAATGAATAGAAGAAATTTTTTTCCGTTCATTTTTGAATCAAAATATAATTTTGAATCAAAATATAATTTTGAAACATAATTCAAAGCACACACTATACACACACACACACTCGCCATTCAAATGTTCATCATATAAGATTGTTCCATTTTTTTTTCAACCATTTCATATCAATTGTTATCATCCATTTCATTGTTATTGTTGATTCAAGTGTATCAATATTATTATTCAATGGCTGCTTTTGCTGCCGCTGTTTCAAACATCATCATTCACCATCAATTGTTATCATCATTATTACCCTCTCTATGTGATCATAGTACAATAAGGATGAAAAAAAATGAAAAATAAAAAAACAATCATAGACAACAACAACATCATCATCATCATAATTATTATTTGATATATGATTGTTTCAAAAATAAAAATAAAGTTTAAAATTTCAAATAAAAAAAAATTAAATTTTCAAGTTGAAATATATTTGAAATATAAATATGAGTGTATATTTCACAAGTATATTCATCAATACAATTTTCATTTTTTCATTTTTTTTTTTTGCATTCACAATTCAAATTCAATGTTTGATGCGTGTATGTGTTTAGGGTAGTTTGAGAAGAGATATATATTTGATATATATATATGTGTGTATAACCGAAAAAAATAGACATGTAATTTTATTTTATTTCATGTCAAATTGAATTGAAAAGAAATATTGCAAATTGTGTATAGTTTTCGGTAAATAGTATAGACCGTATTACATTACCGTGTACATATTGACAATATATTCACAAATATATATTTGAATACAATATAATACAATTGAATGTACATACACACACACATGAAGATTAATACATCAACTAAATATATAAAATAGGAAAAAACAAAAAATGAAAAAACTTTTACAATCAATCTCGATATCATTCAATGTTTGAATCGCAAACTATTTAGACGACCGAAACAATTTTTATTTTGAATAATGATGATGAAAATTTCATTATTTTAATCGACGAAAAAAAAACATAAACATAAAGCACACATATGTTTAATGATTATTTTGAAAAAAAAATAAAATAATTGAACGAAAATTGAGAATTTTTTTTTTTAAATAAAAAAGATTGTGTAATAAAACACTTTGAAATTGATCCACAATCTTTGCGTTAATTATTTTTGAATTTTTAACCCTTTGGAATTTTTAATTTTCAAATTTTGAAATTTTTTTGAATTAAAAACTGTGTTTAATATTGAATTATCTCCATTTTCGCAGACATTATCTCAAAGATAATGTGATTCAATCACCGTGAAAATCAGATAAAAAAATTGCCGAAAAAAATTAATCAAAATTCAAATTTCAAAACATTTCAAATATTCGTCTACTGCATCATCTAAAAAAAAACGTTTTCCAAATTCCAAAGTTTAATTAATTTGAATATTTGAACCTTATCATCTAGTTCTTCTTCATCTTTTACATCTTTATCAAAGCGAAAACCTTTTAAAAAACATTTCAATATTCGACTAATTTTGCAGGGGAAAAAAAACTAAAAAATTGATGAGTAAATTTTGGCCATCCTTTTGAACATTACTCGAAACATTTGCACTTTAGCATCACCATCATCAGAAAAACCATTGCCAGCACAATCATCATCAATCGACAATCATCAAATTTCATCCCGAAAAAAAAAGTGGAAAAAAGCTCAAAATTCACACATTTTTTTTGCAGATTGAATTGAATTGAATTGTAAATATAAAATTGAAAGAATTGAAAAAAAAATCAAAATTCAATCGAAATATTTCAATTGAATTTTGTTTTATTTTTTTCATGTTTTTTGTTGTTGTTTCCAACAATTCACATTCAATTCTATTTGGCGCAAAAAAAAATTTCATGTTTCATTTGTACTTTGCCGAATCATTCCGAATAAGCTTCCATTCAATTGTGAATATTATGATGATGATTATTATTTCAAATTTCAAATTTCAAAGTTTCTTTTGAATTCATTTCTATCTCCAATTTTTCATTTTTTGAAAAAAATTGTGAATTTCATTTCTCTCTATTTTTTTTCGAGGATAAAAAAAATTTCAAAGAACACCAGCAACTGCAGCAGCAGCAGCAGCAGCAACAGCAAAAATTGTATGTTTCTCTTGTTAGCATTATCATCATCATTATTATTAGATGAAATATTTCTATTTCTATTTCTTTCATTTTATCCATTCAATTTGATTCATTCGTTTCTCTATTTTTTATTTTCTCCATTGAATTTCGAAAAGGAGAAAAAAATTATTTTGAAAATTTTACTTTGAATGAATGAATGCAGCAGCAGCAGCAGAAGAAGAAAAGAAACAGAAGAAGAAGAAGAACCAAACAAAACCGAAAAAGAAACAAGCTACATTATTGATGATGATGATATGTGTGTGTGTAATATATAATAATAACTAGTTTCTTTTCTCATACTCATTTTTCATTTGAATTTCTTTCAATTTCTATTTTTTTTTTTTTCATTCTCCATTGAAAATCAAACGATTCGGTCTACATAAAAAGAAAATAAAACTTGGAAAAAAAACTAATATTTTCAAGACGAATTCAAAGCAAGTTTTTCTTTTCTAATTTTTCCGAAACACAAAACCGAACCATTCATTTTATTGTACAGATATTTTTTTGAGATTCAAAAAGAGAAAATTATAACATTTTCTTAGATTTCTAAACATTATTCATCATCATCATCATCATTGTTGTTAGCTAGTGCTAGCTGAAGATGTACCGAATTTCATCAAAGTAAAATTTTAGTCGAATTGAAAAATCAGAAAACAAAGAAAACCATAAACATTTTAACATCATTCCTTGTTAGATCTATGCAAGTGTATGTAATTGTTTGTCACTGATGCTTTTGATATTATTGTTATTATAATAATCATTTTAAAAATATTGTGCATTGTTATTTCATGGATTTTTTTTTGATTTTACCGAAAGATATTTTGCCGGAATTTTTCAAAAAAAAAAAAAAAAAAAAATCATTATCAACAGCTTGTTTAGCATCTGTGTGTGCATGTTTGTGATTGTTTCAGTGTTGTGCATGTTACAAGAATTCAAATTTTAGAAAAAGAAAAATTCAAAGAATCATCATTCAACTATTCGATTGTTTGTTTGTCGCATCAATCATTATCATTCATTTTATTTCGTTTCATCTTTGAACATTTTTTCAAAAAAAAAAAAAAAAAAAATACATGAGAAAAAAATTGGTTTAATTTAAAAAGTCTGTTTGAAAAAAAAAACTGAATTCAAACTGAGAATTCATTTCATTATTCAAATTCTTGATTTTTAAATGTAAAATTTGTACGAAAAAAAAAATTTGTTTCAAAATTTCATGTTATTTCAATATGATTTCATGAAATTCTTTGATTTTTCATATTGTCAAGTGTATTCTCCATCATCAATATCTCCCAGACAATATTCATTAATGATTGTCATTTAATTTTTGAAATTTTCTATTCTTTTTTTTGAATAAAATTACAATAAAACAAAATTGATTTTAAGATACATGATTTTAATGAATTGTTCGTTTTTTCCATATTCGAATCATCGTATCATTTTAAATTATTTCATTGATTCTCATCGTTTTATTCATTTATTGATTCAACCCTTTATTCATCAATTTATTGATTCATCCAATTCAATCATCAAATTCAATACATCTATTTGAAAATTTACTTGAATTTTAATTGAAAAAAAAACAAATTTCCAAATTGTAAGTATATATCAATTTTATATCATTTCGTTCAATTTAATTTTATCATCATCATCATCATCATTATTATTATTATTATTATTACCATCACCAATAATAATAATAATAAATTTGAATCAAGTAAAGTAAAAAAAGAAAAGACTTTTTTTTTCAAATTTTGATTTTATTTTTAAAAATAAAATCAAAAATAAATTTTAAAAAAATTATGATTGATTCAAATTAAATTTAAATTTAAATATAAATTTAAATTCAATTTTTATTTTATTTTATTTTTGTGATCAAAAGAAAAGATCTTATCATTATTATTATCATCATCATCATCATCATCATCGACATCGTTGTCGTTTCCCATCATTATTTCCATTATTATTACTATTATTTACTTTTATTATCATCGTTATTATGATTTAAAATTAGTTTTGATTATGGTTTTATTATTATTTTTTTTCTGATAATTTTTCTCCCCTCGATTTCATTCATTATTACCATTATTATTTAAGTTATTATTATTATTATCATCATCATCATTATTATTTTTCATTCTACGACAAAATTCTAAGAAATACAAAAAAAAATCAGATTATTTGATAATAATTATGATAATAATGATGATGATGATGATGATGAATACAGAAGAAATAGACAAAAGCAATGACGAAGACACGAAAGAAAAATACCAATTTTACCATTTAAAAATGAACAATTTGAAAAAAAAAGTATTTCAAATTTCAAGTTTTAATTGAATGTTCAATTTTCAAATTTTCTTTTTTTTTCAAAAAAAATTTCTTTTGAAATATATTTCAATTAGTACAAATCTTTGTACTTTTTTTTTGTACAGTTTTTCTCCTATTTTTCTGATGAATTTAATGATAAAAATAAGAAGAAAAAATAAATTCAAAACTTTTTCAAAAAAAAAAAAAAAAAAAAAAAAATATTGAAACATTGAAAGTCTTTTGAATTTAAATTTTTCACCAATTTCTTCAAATTTGTTTGAAAAAGAAAAGAAAAATCAAAATTTTCACTTGAAACATTTTAATTCAATGAATCGAGATTTTTTTTTCTTTTTGTGTAACTTTTTGACTCTTGTAAATATACTTAAAAGTTTTTTTTTTCGTATTTACACACGAACAAGCATCGAACAATTTTTTTTTCCAAAGAAAATTGGTGAAAATTAGCATTTAAAGGAAGCAAATCAATGCTACAGCAATGAGAAAGTCTACAATCTAAATCTTAAAACGAGAGAAGACGAAAAAATGAAAAACAATTTCAATTTCGATCAAAATGATTAAATTTCTATTATTTTTTTTTTCGTTGAAATAATCAAAACCTTTTTTCCAGATAATTTTGAAATTTTTCTTTTTTTTAAAATTACATGAATTTCAATTGATTTGATTTTTTTTTTCTTAAAATTTTGATTTAAGCGGAAAAATATTTTCCAATTTCTATCTATCTTCGAAAGTTTTTTTCAAGCGAAAATTGTGAAAATTTTCAAATTGTTAAATTGTTTTTTTTTTTTGTTGTTTTTGCTTGAAAATTATATTAAAAGTTTTAAAACACAGTACACATGTACGATTCTTGATTGATTTTCGATTCAAAATTCAGCGCGATTCGACTTTTTGATAATTCATAATTGATTTATTGGTTTTGATTCAATTTTGTTCAAATTTTTTCTTTCCCGAGAAAATTCTTGTTTTTTTTCGAAACGTTTCTCGCCAATTTAATTCAATTTTCGACATGTTTTCGACTATTGTCGAAATAATCTTTGTTCACGAAAATTTAGGTTAAAATTTTGATTTCATTTTCTATTATCATTTTCAAATCACATAAATTGATTGTAATTTGTGTGTTTTGTTTGTTTGTTTGTTTCGCTTGTTTTTTTATATTTCAATTCAATTTCTTGCCAATTGAATAGACAATAACTGCAAATAGATAGAAAAAAAACGACAATTACCATCATTATCTTGGTGTTGTTCATAATTTTCTTTCAAATTTTATTTTAAAAGAAAATTATCAGAGAATTTCCCTGAACAAAAATACCAAATTCAATTTGAAAAAAAAATTGAATTTTCCAATGTTCAGGACAATTGGCAAAAATTAATGCATTTAAAAAATGATTCAAAATTGAATCTTTAGAAAATTTCTCTTCTCGAAAAATTTGAAAATTTAACTCGATATTTTTGTAATTGATTTGTTTGATTTTTGAAGAATATTAATATCAATTTTCAATGAAAAAAATTGATTCAATTGATTTTTGTTACTATAATTGGCCTCTTATTTATGCTTATTGCTTTAATGTCATTTTGATTGAATGGAGAAATGATAAATGAAATGAACACACACACACATTAAATATTGATAAAGTTATATTTACATTGATTTTCATTATTATTACTACTAGAAAAATTGAATTCATTTTTTTTTCAATTTATTTTCTCGATTTCACTGTTCTTGTCACATCCACACACGCACACATTTATTCATTTATTCAAAAATGTTTAATAATAATTCTAACAATTGCCATTTACAGTTTGAATTTTCATATATATTGATTTTAAATTTGAAATTATAATAATAATGATAATTTCAATTTATTTCCATCAAACAACTTTATACATTAATGTCATTTCTCATTAACTTTTAATTGATTGATTTTTATTCTATTTTTGAGTTCATTTTCAACTCCATTTTCAACCAAATTTCATTCAATTCCAAAAATTTCAATCAATTTTAATGAAAATAAATTAATATTTGATGTACATTTCCTTTTATAAAAATAAATGAATAAATGGAGAAAAATAAAATGACATAATAATTTTTGAATAATGCATTTTAAATAGTGAATATGAATTCAATAATGAAAATAATAATAAATTCTTTGATTAATATTATGCTTTCGCAAATTTTCACTTTCAAGCCTACACTTATTGCCACATTATTCATTTTCATTTTCATTCCTCTCTTCTTCTCCAACATCAATCAATAAAATTAATGTTCATTTTCATCAGAAAAAAAAATGAATGAGTACGAGTGAATGAGTGAAAAACAAAATTTCACACATTTTATTGATTATGAATAGTCGAGATTATTATTTTTATTTAATATTTGAATAATGCGTGCAAATGAAAATTATAATAATTATAATAATGATGATAATTACATACATTTGTATGTATGATGAATACACACACACTGAAATGTGTTCGGCATTTTAAATTGCTTTCATATTTTGAAATTTGATATGCGAATATGCAAATGCAAATTTTTTGTAATTAAAAATAATGAGTAGCAGCTAAGAACGATAATACGCATTCTTTCATTTTTCAGTTTTTCATTTCACTTTTGAATAAGGCCCATGCATCAATGATTTACCGAAAATAATTGAATAATTATTGAAATATATTGAAAAATTCTTTGATCAAGCGAAAAGCAGTGAAAAAATTGAAATAATTGAACAAAAAAGCGCACAGCAAAATAATCTGCAAATGTTCAAATTTTAAATTATTTAAAATTGAAAATATTTTTTTGTACCAAGTACAAATAGCTACCAATAATATTGATCAATCGTCATATCAAATTTCAAAGCGTTGAAAACGAAAACCAATTCGGTCAATAAATTTCTTTTGAATTTGAATATTTCAAAAGTACAAATATTGGTTTAATTATCCTTACATTTATTTTGTCATATGGCTCATTCATTTTTCTAGACCCAGACAGAACAATAAACATTTAAATTTTTCTTTTTTTTTGAATATTTACATTCAAGAATCAATTACAAACAAACAAATACATGAAATATTTCTTAATGCTTACAACGAATGTCTATATGTTTTTACAATCAATTAAACTGGTATTTTCATGCATATTTTGTTTCGGAGCTAAAACAATAATAAAATTCATTTCATTTTAAATTCATTTATCGATCTCAACGATGATAATATCTTGAATTTTGAAACATTTGTTTTTAATTTTTTTCAATTTTAGTCAAAAAAAAATTATTTCAAAGTGTTTTTTTTTGCATTTATTTTCATAATTCAAGTATGAATTTTTGAATAGAAATAGACAAAATCATCGTATGTTCGGTACGATTTTGTTTTAAAATTCCATCTGATGAAACATTTGTGTTTAATTAGCTGAAATGTAATCGAATAAGCAGAGAAAGAAAATTTCATTTGAAAAAATAAAAATAAAAAGGCAAATGCAATGGAATTAATTGCAAATAGCATCATTGTAATCAGTAGTAAGAATTGCAGCCCAAAAACAACAACAATACAGCCAACATGTATTGTTCATTCGTTTGTTTGTTTGTTGTTTCAAATGAAAATGTTGAAAATGTTTTTGTATAATTTGGAACAAAAAACTCGAAACACAAACAAAAAGCTAGCAAATTAAGTCAAGTAAAGTAATGTAAAGTCAAAATTAATGATGATAAAACATGAAAGAATGAATGAATGAATGAAAATGATGCAAAAATTGTAATAATGGAAACATACACAAAAATAACTGAGAAAAAATGTAAAAATTGAATAATTCTTTTATCACAAAAACAACAAACAAAACGAATTATGGGAAAAAAATGCTTTTTCTGTGATTTTTAAATGAAATTATTAGGTTGTCCGAAAAGTTTATTCCACTTAATCAGTAGAGTTGCTAATAAAAATCGGCCAGAACTTTCCGGACAGCTTATTACATTAATTTCATTTGTTGTTTTTGTCGTTGTTGTCGTTGATATTAGTGTTATCAATATGTTCTTCAGTACTGCTCTTTGGTCGGTTGACAATTTTCATTTTTTCTATTTTTTCCAAAAAGAAAAAATTTTGCTTCTTGTCTTTTGCTGTATTTATGTTTGTTTGTTGACCAAAAAAAATACAGTCAAATACGAACAATGATTGTTGTTGGCCAAACGAACGAACGAACAAACATTTATTCAGTTCAAAATTTCATTTTTTTTTTTTTGTTATTTTTAAAACTGAAATACACAAATATGTTTGACATCAATGAAATTATAAAAATGGTAAAATAAAACAAATAAATTGAATAAAAATTTTTTGTTTTTTTGTTTTGTGTTGTTTATTTTTCATTTCGATTCATTTTTCATATGTTTGACTTTTTTCCTTTTCATTTCGATAAATGTTTCATAGATTCAAATAGAATATTTTTCATTTCATGCCAGGAATAGGAATTTGTTTTGAAATTTTATTTTACTTTTACATTTTATCCTGATTCGTGTTTGGCAATGTCCAAACACGAAAAAAAAAATGTCCACGGAATTAAGGTCCATTTTTCAATGTCATTTTCCCTTGTATTTGTTAATGTTTGAAAGATGTTTGCAGCGAATTGTAGTACATACAAAAATAATGTCAGGAATCGGAAAAAATCGGAAAAAAATTGCATTTCAAATTCTCAAATTGATCATTTTTTTTTTTTTTTTTTTTGAAATAAATTCATCTGAATTCACGCAAAAAATTCCATTGAAAACTATGAATAATGATGGCAATAATTTTGAGGAAAAGTAAAATTATAATTTATGGATTTTCATTGAATGTTGCATATTAATGAAAATTGAACGTTTAAATTCTCTGCAGTAAGCCTTATGATCTTTTGTGAAATTTAATTTTTGGAAAAAAAATTCAATTAATTCAAAATTTGAAATTTCTGCCATTTTTGTTATAATTTTTTGTTGCATTTTTTCACTTCTTTTAAACATAATAATTATAATGACTGAGAAATGGACAAAGTCGAAATATTTTCAATTCATTCATTCATGAAATTTTCTAATTTTCTTTTCACAAAAAAAATTTCGAAATTCCAAGTATTTGTTTTTTGGAAAAAACAAAAAATTCCTGATTCAAAATTAACGAAAAAAGAAAACAATGGACAATCAATTTTTATTCAGATAAAAATTTGAATGAAACAGAAAAATAACATTTGTTTGAATTGATTTTTCCCAAAAAAACTTTCGGACAAAAATTCCCGTTCAAATTCAATTAAACTTTGCCATAGCATTGTTTCTGTACCAAGAAAAAGGATTTCTCATTTTTGTTATTTCCCCCCAAATAAATTCTCATTAAATTTATTGTAATTTGAAAACGATTCAAAAAAAAATTCACCAAATTTCAGTGCAATGAAAAACGTTTGACTGCCCCTGACACCAGAACGATTCTCAATAAACGATTTCAGCTTGAGAAGAATGAATTTCTAATGGGAAAAAATTTGCAAAATTTCATTTTTTTTACTTCAAAAATTTCATTTAAATTCAATCTTTTATAAATTTTATGAATACCAACACATATAAAATAATGTGAATAATAATAATAATTAATTGAAAAAATGAAATGAAGAAAATGAAATTTTTAAATTACATATTTTCAAAGGAAAATTGAAATTTAAAAAATAAAATGTTCATTAATTTTTTTCAGATTCATTTTATTTCAATTTTTTTTTTTTTTTTGATTTGATTCAAAATTAATATTTTTCAAAATGAAAATATTAAATGTGTATTGCTCACACTTGCTTGTAAACACTTTCAAAAAAAAAAAAAAAAAAATGCATAGAAAATAATAAAATACAACTAGGAAATGATTCAAAAAAAAAATGAAATGAAAATGAATGAAATAATTTGATACAATATCATTTTTTAATTTTCATTTTTTTTTCATAATTTAAATTATCTTTGAAAGTGAAAAAAAAATTATTTCATTTAATTTCATGTAAAACACACTTTTTACAAACACATTAAAAATTACACATTTTAATGAGTGTGTTAAATACACAGACAGTGAACATGGATTAATAAACGATTAATCACATTTTTTTTCTGAAAAAAAACACGTGAATTTTGAAAAATTGAAAAAAAATTTTACTAAAAATCTATTGATTTTTCAATGAATTTTTCCATTGCCCAAACGAGATGATTGCCTGTAAATGATCCGATCGACCTTCTCGAAGACTATTGATCTTTGATTCTTCGATTGATTCAGTTAGGCGATGATGAAAATTTATGTTTTTCAATTTCCGTTTCTAAAATGAAAATTTCAAGTTGAAAATTTTATTTTTCAATTAAATTTTCTTTTTTGGAAAATTGAAATTCATTTTTCGTTTCGATACTTTTCAATACTTTACAATCATTTCACAGTATTTTTTTCAAGTTTTTCAAACATAATCTCATGATTTTAAAAAGTGGAAAAAATATGAAATACTATGACGGAAATGATGACTTAATTTTTCAAAAAAAAAAAAAAAAATTCACAGAACAAAAGATTAAATTTTTTCATTTATTTATTGTTAATTTAATCATTTTTCCATCTCCGTTCATTGATTGTTTATCATATATTTCTTTCTTTGATCAAATTATTTGATAGATTTATTTTTGGTTGGTTGCCACTCCATTTTTTCATAGGAAAATACGATCTAAAAATATGATTTGAAAATAAATTGAAAATTTTCAGTGAAACAACAACGAAACAATTGTTTTTTTATTTAGATCATTGAAAATTGTTTTGAGAATTCAAACAGAGTGTGAATTCATTTGTTTTGCTCGTGTTTTCTCTGTTTTTTCAGTGTGTTTCCTTTCTTTTAGGTGCTCAAAGATAATCTCTTGGTTGAAATGAAAGAAAAATTTTCCAAAAGAAAATCGAATAATTTTGTAACGATTTAAGAATTGTTATAAGTTTTTGCTTGTGTTTCACCTTTTTCCATTTTGAATCAAAATGAAAAATATGGAAAATTTCATTTTCTTCTTCTCTGGAAAAATCCACTTTGAAATTTAATCCTTTTTATTCAAAAATATAATTTGTTCTGGTATTTTTTTTCACTCGAAGAAAATTTTTTGAATTTTAAATCAGCTTTTTTGTAAAGGTTTTTGTATCATCATTTCGAATTCAAGTAGATTTACATTTTTCAGTATAGATTTAAAAAATATAAGGTTGCTTTCTTTTAGTCGATTTTTTCAATTGAAAAATGGATGCAAAAATGCATTCAATTTCAAGAAAAAAAAATACTTGGAATAAAGTAAAAATGAAACAAAAATCCAATACAAATATGTTCCATAAATCTTTTCATTCATTCATTCATTAATTTTCTCCTAATACTTGAAACAATCCATCGAAAAAAAAAGAAAAAACAATAAATCAATATTAGCTTTAACATTGTGCGATTATCATCATCATCATCATTACAATTATTATTGACTTGTCAAATAAACATATGGTTTTGAAAGATGTTTTTCATTGATGAAACAAATTTATGAAAAATAGATTTTCGTTGTTGTTGTTGTTGTTGTTGGTTTCCCTCTTATATCCTTTGCTATTTTCAAAAATATAATAATTCTTATAATGATTTTTTTTCTGCTGCTGCAATTAAGGAGAAAATGGCAATTTTTTTTTTTTTTTTTTTTTTGCTTCAAAATTCAACTTGGTACATATACGAATGACGTATGAAAAATAATAATAATTCCCTGAATAAACTCCCTAAATAAAATTATTAATAAACGATGAAAATGAAGAAAATATTCTTCGAAGCCAAGCAAAAATTACACACACACACACAATGACATATTATCAAATAATAAATCTTTTATTGACAAATCGTTTGATAATATTAATACGATGATAACATTATCAATAATTGAAAATTGAAAATCAATGTAAAAGGCAATGATTTTGTATTGGATGCTAATTTTCAATCGCGTTTCACATTATTCATTTCAATTCATTATTCATTTTCATAAATATGTTTGTTTATTAGACAATGAAAATGGCGATTGTCAAAAATAAAAAAAATTTCAATGAAAATCGATGTAACTTTTGAATTTGAAGTGAATGAAAATGACTCCAATTACTATTGAAGAATTCAATTGAAAACTTTGCAAGTTTCGCCTTTGTTTTTTTGTTTTGATTTGTTTGAAAAATGCATCATATGTTACACACATCTAATGACTTAGACTCTATTTTTGATTGCCATTTTATTCATTTTTCGTGTGCCATTCGACATTTTTCATTTTTTTCTTTTAAATATTTTTGCCAGTCTGTCAATATTTCAGATGAACAGATGTGTTAATAGGAATTGAATGTGTTGAATTTTAGTATAAATTAACTAATTTCTAAAATAAATTGGGTCCCGTTTTTTTAAAAGGGTACATTAATAATAACATGTATTGAATTGAATTGTTGATTAACAACCAAAAAAAATGGCAAAATGGGTACAATTTTTCATTTAATCATCATTTTAGTTCAATGAATGAATGAATAATTGAACGAAATGAATGAGTTTAATGTATTATATTGTATGAAAAAATTTCGTTTTAGCACAGAGTGTTTTACGTTCAAAAGAGTTGTTTTGGCTCGATATTTTGCACAATAAACATCCCTGGTTATTTTTTTATTTATTTGGTAATCATCGAACATTTTCGTCGTTGTTGTCGTTGTTTCATTAATTTCATTTATTATTAACATCGGAAATGGCATATGAAAAAGAAAAAATATTATATTTTATGGACCCGAAAAAAAACGCAAAAAATCGAAATGAGTTGAATTTCATTTCATCGAAAATAAATGAATGAAATCAAACTTTTTGTTTGTTTCTCATTGTTCAAATTGATTCAAAAGTATTTGATTATATAACCATCGATGCTTTTGTTGATCGAAATAAAAAAGATGGATCGTTTTTTTTTTTTGTTTTTTTTTGGTAGTTTTGTTCAACCATTTTCAATGGAACAATGTCGAACAACATCTTCAATACATTGGCCTTATTTCAGTGACTTTTGATATCGTTTTTTCATATTGTTCACCACTTTTGTATAGAATGTACGATAGATTTTCAGATGTTGATTAAAAAAATATGAGAAAAAAAGTTTTGAATGAAATGAATGAATTTTCATTCAATTTTAGCATCAATTCATTCATTCATTGATTCATTCATACGAAAATTCAATTTTTATTCAATGTTTCAAAATAGTTTCGACTAAACATTCATTGTATTTGAGTTCAGGTTCAGTGTTTCTTGATATTTTGACATTTCAAACATCGAATGATAACAATATTTTTTTCACTTTTTCATCATTATTATCATCCAAAAATTGCTTCTGGATAGATTATTTAATTCCATTTTTCATCAAGTCAATATATACATATTTCCATCATCATCATCATCGTTGACATAAAAAAAAAGATCATTATTCATCACTATGAATGATGTTGTTAGTGTTTAAATATTAGTTTCATTTTTATTCAATTCAAATTTTTCATATTTTTCGAAAATGAATGCAGCATAAATGAAATTATCAGCCAAAAAAAATCGTAATAATATCAAATAATACTTCAGGGCAAATACTAATATGAATATATCATCAACATATATATTTATATTGAACATTAATGATGAAATGAACAATAATTAATAAAAAAAATGATTATTTTAAATGAAAATTAGAAATTTAATAGGAAGATTTGAGCTTGTCTTTTTTTTCGGTTGATATTACTGCTTTTATTTTCGTGTATTTGATGGTATTATTTAAATTTTTTCAATAATAACAATAGTCATATTATTATTCAACAGATGTACATTTAAGTTTCATAAATTCAAATTGTGTATGTATTTAAATTTAAATATTAATTTAAATAAATAAATCAATGATTTCGGATGATTTATCATAAAGATGAAAAATGAAAAATGAGAAATAAATTGAAATAAAATGACTAATATATAATGTATGATTTGAAACAATTTTTTACTCCCTTCATTTCTGACTATGAATGATTATTTTTTTCGAATGGAAATCGCTGAGAATTAAAATTCAATTCAATTTCAAAATCGATTATTTTTATTTTTTCTCGAATTTATTATTATTGAAATGAATTGATGAATCGATTGATTGATTTCCGAAATCAAATGATTGATGGATTATTACTGTAATTTTTTTCCATTAATTTTCCCGTTCATTCGTTTGATTAAAATCAATGATTTTTTTTCCCTTTTCTCAAATCATTCATCGATTTTATTTCATTTCCATTTTTTTTTCTTCGTTAGTCAATGCATAGAAAAAAAAGAATTAATGTAAGCAAAACATTCGTAATGGGAATAAATTTTTACAAAATCAATGATTGAGCAAACGAAAAAAAAAACATCGAAACTTCTTTTGTTGTTGTTGTTGTCGAATAATCGATTGAATTGTTCGACTTTTATTGTCGAAAAACATATATAATAAATGAATAAATAAATCACAAACTTTATTGGAAATATTGACCAGAAATGAAAGCAAAGCATCGAAAAATTATCACAAAGAATATAAAATTTTTTTTTTGTTTATTGGGTTGTCCCATAAGTTCTTGCCGTTTTTTAAATTTTTTTTATTTGAAAAACAGCAAGAACTTATGGGACAAACTAATATAAATAAAAACCATTGATTCGAATTGATCGAGATGAAAAACGGATAACAATGGGGAAAATAATCGACTATTATTCCACATCAAATAAGGGACCATTGAAAATTACCAAAAATAAAAAAAGAAGAAAATCTGAAACGGAAAGGAATCAGCAAAATTTCGATTGTTCAATTGATAATTTGGTCTCTTGAAAGTTGGCCATCATTTTCATGAATGAATTTTTTTCGACTAGTTTCGAATCGAATTGAAAAATGATTTTATATTTTTTCTTATGTATTCGATCATTGTCTTTGAGTCATTTTGGTTTATCTTGAATTCAATTTTCGACGAAAAAAAATCAATCGATTCTTAGAATTTTCATTATATTCGTTTTACTCATTTGTTAGCTCCAATGAATGAATGAATTATTGTATCAAACAAGCTGTAAAAAAATGGTAGAAAAATTTTAAAGAAAAAAAAAATTAGATAAAACAACAATAACAACAACAACAACAACAAAAATAATGACAACTAAACTCTTAGATAACCAAAAACATTTATTTAATTTTAAATCAAATGAAACAATTGATAAAGCACCGATAAAAAAGAACAAATAAATAAGAAAATCTAAGAAATAACAACATCGTCTTAAACACAAAGAAAAATAAACAAAAGCTTCTTTAATAGCTAAAATAAATTGAATTGAAAAAAGAAAAGAATTTTCTAACAATTCTTCGTTATAATAAATGCGATTATGGTTTTTTGGTCAAATCGATTGAATCATTTATTTTAAAGAAATGTTTGCAGAAAAAATTAAGCATTTCTATGATGGGAATTGCGTATGGTGATTTCACCAAGCAAGAATTTTCAAAATAAGTTAAAGATCAAGTCAAAGTTCATCTGAATCCTAATTTTCAATACGAGTTGAGACATACTAAATGTGGATGATTTCTGTGTTTTTAAATTGAAAAAATTTGCATCATTTCCAAAGGAATGAAAGGGTCATGTGTAAATTAATATTTTTGACCGAAACGACACAATATTGGGGGAAAATATTTCTTAATTTCTTTGAAAATTTTTCGCACCATCTTACATTTATTATGATTTTATCTAATGTTTTCGGCTATGGCTGTTAAAAATGTGTTTCAGAGAACATTCAAACATATATTTTCATTTCTTTTTATTTTGAATTAATCGATTATGTTTTGATGCAACATTTATTTCTTCTATTTTTACCTGTGTACAAATCATAGGCCAAGTAAGGAAAATTGTTAAATTGTTTCTTTTTCTTCAGCTTTGATTTAACATCGATGTATTAATGATCATTGAACATACAAGAGCACATTGATTTATTGCTTTGATTTCTCAGTTTAATTGAATATTTATTCACAAAAATGAATAAATCTTGAGAAATTGGAAAAATCAATTGATGTGATAAATCAGTAGTTTGTAACACTCTGTAGGTGTAGATATAACATTTTTTTTTCATTGAAACAAATTCATAAATAGAAATAATTTTCTCCAGCGAATTGTAGTGAAACGAAGAAAACAATAATTTTGTAAGTTATTTTGATATCGAAATCACTTATTTTTTTTCATCAACATACACATTATCATTTGTTCAAAATCAAACAATTTAATTAAATGTTTCACGATTTTCTACTTTCAATAAATTAATTTTTGAATATTTTGGAAACATCTAGGTGAAAGAAATGGATAAAAATGGTTGAAAATCAATTAATAAATCGATTAATTTATTTTGTAAATTTCAAAATCAATTTTTAATATGAATAAAATGATAATTATCATAAATCATTGAGCTTTTTTTTGGGTGAAAATGAAATTTGTAATTTGTGAAAATTTGTAAAATTTTTCCAAATAAAGTTCATCCATTAACCAATGATTGTGATGAACATTATAAGTTCAGACTTCAGTTTAAATATTCTTCCATTATAAACCGTTTGTTTCATTCAATATGATCACAAACTATGCAGATAAAATAATTCAAAGTGGATCAATGAAAATGAAAATCTGATAAAATTAATTGACAAAAATTGGATGAAAAAAATTATCAAAAATATGATTAGCTAACCTTTATATTGAACAACAGGGGTGAATGAAAATTATTTATTTACAAAAATAAATAAATAATAATAATAATAATCAGTTGATAATCGATTTAAAAATTGAAAATTGAAAATTATATTTGATAAATTCAATTTTTTTTTCATTTGAAAACAAATTGAAATTTGGAACAACATGTTCAGCTGATTCTAATCGCAACTATTTCTTGGATTAATTTTTTTCTTAAATCTTTTCATGCCGATTCATTCACTTGACACATCGTTTATTCATTTGTTTATCATTTTATCATTTGATTTATTTTTTTTTTAGTTCGAAGATCGATTTGGAAAAATGAAATGAAATAAATTCAAAATTTGACAAGTTTTTGAATATATATATGATCTTCATTTCTTTTTTTTCAACTCTTCTTATCATGTAAAAAATAATTATCGAAAAGATGAAAAGATATGAGAAAATATTTTGATATACACAAATCATCGATTTTATTTCTGAAATTTTTTTCCCGAGAAAAAATCAGAAGAAAAAAATATGAAAATATGACAGTATTTTTTCATGTCATTTATGATGAAATATTTCCCCAATATCATTGAACTTGTATTTATTTCATTTATTATTTTCACACCATTTATTTTTGTCAAATCATTTTTTATCCTTCAATTCATTTTTTTTCTCCAGTTCATTTTCGATATTGATTATGTACGTATCATATTCGATATTTGTATTGATCATGTTTGTACCCGCGTTATCCTCCACCACACATATACCCATATTTTCGACAAATTGAAATTTCATTATTTTTCTCCGAAAAAAAAAATTTTGTGGTTTGTCATTTGTCGATTTTAAAAATGCATTTCATTTTGTTTCATTTTATTCCGATTGATTTTGACCTTTATTTTTCCATGATCAAATGACCCATTAAGACCATGTGATTTTTGTTTGGAAAATTTTGAAATGAAAAAAATTTGAATTTCCAAAAATTCAAAGGAAAACCGAAGACAAATGTTACAATTTTTCCATTATTTATTCAGTTTTCAATACATTTGAGATTATTTTAGTTTTGTTTATTTATTGTTGTTTGGGCTGTTGTTTGATGTCGATGTTGTTGCCGTTATTCAAAAGTAAATGTTTGAATTATGGGTACCCAGGAAAAAAAAATAAAAGGAAAACCCTCCAGGGTTATTTTCATTTCATTTCATTTCATCACTTAATGTTTTTTTTCATGTCTTTGTTTGTTTGTTTTACATTTTATTTCATTTCGTTTTATTTGTTTATTTTTTTTCTGTGACACAAAATTTTACCGCCATCATTTCACTTAAAATATGTGTTTTGAATTGGGAAATATTTTTTTGAAATTTCCACATTTGATTCAGGATATTTTCATTAAATTTGGAAAAAATTTTGGGAAAAAATATTTCACTTCATTTCACTTTGATTTTCTTTTAGTGTTTTTTAGTCTGTATTCCAGAAATGTACAGAGGAACAAACACATTGAATTGTAATTGTTATGTGTTGACAAGATTTGTTTTATTTCATTTCGTTTTTGCTTTCTTTTAGTAAATTTTTTCATTTTAAATTTACCAGATATTAAGAGAAAATCAAAGTTTTTTCAAAATAACATATAATATCAAACATTTTAATGTTATTCACATTTTACATACAAAAATACAAATATTTGAATCGAAAAAATGGGTGTTGAAACATTTTCCATCGATCACATTGTTTTTTCGGGTAATTTTCTTGCATTTACTTTGATATTTTCTCACCCTAATATTGTTCCATTGCTCGTCAATTGTCTGAATCTTTTCGCTGTTATTTCTATTATTATTACTGTTGTACTAAGTTTGTACATTAAAAATAGACGATTTTTGACTGGAACATTGAAACATTGAAACGAATTCATTTCTCATTTCTTCATTGAATCTTTGTCGGTGCTGAGAAATTATCAAATAAAAATGTTTAAATGTATTTTTGCATAAATGTATGAACACACTCGCACACATTTAAAATACAATAGAGATGTCAAAAATTTCGATTGAATTTCAAATAACTCAAGGCTCTAATAGTCAATAGTTAATAGCTAATATTTTCATCTGAATAAAACATCGATTTGTTAAATAAAATAAAAGTAAATTTCCTTTCTTCATCAAACATGTGCGACTAAAACAAACTAAATTACATTTAAATTTTTATGTAATTTTTATTACATTTAAACAAGAAAATTATTCCGATTTTTTTTTCATGGAATAAACTCAAACATTCAACTCGAACAACACCATTTTAACTTCGAAAGATAATCCTGATTAGTGAATGTATATCAAGCGATATTGATTACAATTTTTCTGTATTATTTTGAATTGAATTTCAGCAATTCAGATCTGTAGAAACTTGACAATTTTCTGATGTAATAATAGCAATAAATTGATGGAAAAATAGTAGCAATCATTGTTAATTATCAAATATTGTCATTACTTTTTATTATGAAAATGTCAATTTTGACAGTTTTTTCTCTTATTTTTTTTTCGATTGAAATTTCGACATCAAAACAAATTGTTGGTAAAAATAAATTCAATCGTGTACAAGTTACGCGTACCCAACTTGAGACTGTTTAATGACAGAGTGAAATTTTTCCAATATATCATGATATATTGTGTCTGTATCAAATGAATCATTCGAACAAATTTTGACCCCATTTCTATTTTATTTTAAAAATATACAATTGAATAGAACATTGAAAGAAAAATGAATAAATCAATCAACAGTTTATTAGAATTTATTATTGTTTTTTTTGAAGAAAAAAAATTTAAATTAAAACATGTACAAATGACCTAATAATAATAATAATAACAATAGTAATAATACTAATAATAATCATGTTATATCATCGATATTTAATGAACATTTTCGGAATCGTTATTTATATATCAATTTATTTTTAAATGTATTAATGTATTTATATTTCATTGATTTCCTTCTTTTTTATTTTTCACTATTTTTTTTCGATAATTGAATTTGAGTTTTCAATGATTGTAATTTATAATATTATTATTATTATTGACAATAATAATAATAATAATAATAGATGTTTCATTTAATTAAAAACAAATTGAATAATCAACAATAGAAAAACAACAAATAACAACAGTAAACAATAATCGATTCACAAATGTATTTTATCTCTCTCTATTTTCTCACAATCGATTCATTGTGTAAATATAAATATTCGATGATAATGATAATGACAAAAAAAAAATAATGAAAATAAATAATGAATCGAATAATGAATTAAATTAGATAAACTGATCATAGAATCTGTGAGAATAATGATGATAATATTTTTTTTTTCCAATGAATAAATCAATGTTTGAATAGACGAAAATATATATTTTTTTTTCCTGTGAATATATTCCTGTGTTTAATGAATTGAATTCAACTGAATAAATAGGAAAAAATAAATTTTCCAAAAGATTTTAATCATACCAAATCAAAATTAATTAATGTTAACGATATTTTTTCTTTACGAACGAACAAAATAATGAAGAAGTAAAAAAATGATTGTATTTGAAACTAGAATTATTCATTTTATTCATTCATTTTCCAAAATGAAACATATGCAATTTGTAACATAGAACATAGAACACATAGTATTCTTCTCATCATCATCATCATCATTAAACATTTATTATCATTATTATCATTAAAATTTGTGCACATCTTTCTTCTTTTTCTTTTTTTTTAATCATCATCAGATTAATTATATACAACATTTGAATTTTGTTTATTTTACTCGAATTCTCACTGAAAAAAAATAATGATAATATTGAAATGAATCTTTTCGATTTAATTTTTCTGAGAAAAATCTTAAATGACATGAAATTTTTAATGAACTTCTTAACATCATTTTTTTTTTTAGAGAAAAAAAAAGGAGACCACCATCGAACTCCGATTTCCGAATAAACAATTGAACAATTTTTTCTTTAAACTTGTTATTTAATTTTTCACTTTATTTTGCCCGATATTTTTCATGTCTAATACTCGGGAAATTCTAAATAACATCGTTAATAATAATGGCAATAATAATGATAATGATGATAATTATAGAAAATGGATCTGTTTTTTTTTATTTTTCATTTGAATTTCCATTGAAATTTGAATGAAATCTTTCTATTTTTCATGCCAATAATTAATGAAAAATTAATGATTTTCTTCATTAATTTTCTATTGAAAAATTTTAATGATGTTTTTTTTCAAGAAAATAAGATAATTTAATTTAAAGAATAATTACGATTTCAATTTTTTTCACCCGAATAGATCGATAGCCCATTGGCTCTGAAAATCAGAAATCTTGGCAATTAATCATACAACCAACGTCAGCATCTCCACACAACTCCATTACAACAACATCAATATTATCGTGGAATGTCGTGATTCAATTGATTTGAAATTTGCATGAAAAATTGATTGTGACGTTTGATTTTTTCTTTGGAAACAATTGAAAATAGAGGAGTATATTCTCGTGAATCAATCGGATTCTTACCAGTTGAAATTTTATTTTTGATGACAGAAAAGAAAAATTCTCTTCTCATCTGAAATTTCTCCACTTTCCATATTCATCTATATATCGTTTTACGACGACGAACCAAAAAAAAAAAAAAAGACATTCATATATAAATATTCATGAATATTCATATAAGAATATATTTCGACGAAAAAAAAAAATTCATGAATTGAATATTTATGAATTGTGTAAATTCACGCCCAAATTGGTGGCGATTATTTGAAGAAATTTTGGAGATTGCAAGAATCAGAAAATAATAATATTTTTCATAAATAATTTAATGATCTTGAAAGAATCAATTTGATTTCGCCCTTGTTCAAAATCATTATTGTTCAATTATTCCATTTCATATCATATTCGATTCATTTAATTCTAATCATCAAATTTAATTCAATAATCATGTATTTATTTTCGAAAACATCTTTACCAAAAACATTATTATTCTCATCAAAAACAAAATCATCATCATCATCATCATTATTGCCATCACAACACATCACATCATCGTCATCAACATCATCATTACCATTTAAAATAACAACAACAACAACATCATCATCATTATCATCATCACTAACATCATCATCAACATTATCATTAAAATTATCAAAATTATTATTATTATCATGTTTAATAAGCCAAATATTATTATTTGGTCAATTAACAAATTCAATGGTATATGCAGCTACTGGTGGTACCTGGATGTAAGTATACAGAAATATTTATTGAATATTTTTTTTCTTTTGAAGGATTGAAGGATTATTTCATGTCGAAACAAGAATTCAATTTTTTGAATATAAAATACATGAATCGAATATTACATATTTCAAATTTTCGTGATTGCACTTTTTTTTCTCACCATAAAATTACATTTTTCATTGAAAATGATGTGAAACAAAAATATTTAATATTCAATATTTTCAATTGAATATCAATGTGAAAATAATAATAATAATAATCATGATGAAAATATTGATTTGTTCGGGCAGTAGGAACTGAATAATCATTGATATTTCAATGATTATAATTATTTTTTTGCAATTTCAATTGATGTGCATTGTAATTTGATTGATATTTTTGAATAAAATTTGTGGTGTACATCAGGAATGATCATTGATGCCTAAATTTTGTGAATGCATCAATAAATGAATGAATGAATGCCATGAGATTATATTACATCTTGTATCATCCCTTCTTGTAAAACAGAAAAAAATGTAATAATTATTATTGATATTAATTTTGATTATCTTGTTTGACTACTAATACTATCAATAATTGAAAATAACATGCGAAATTTGATGATTTTTTATTTCTTTGCTTCTTCAATATTGAAAAAGAATCAATCATCAAAATATGGTCAATGACCATATGATGTATTGAACACATATTCAATAATACATGTGTGTATGAAATTTAATTTTCGTATTGAAAAAAAAACTTTGATAAAATTTATTCAAAAACGAAAAAAAGAAAAATCAGCAATTTTTTTTATGAAATTGAAAACATTTAAAAATTTCAATGAAACACATTTGCACACACATTTGTTACATTTTCAAATTAATTTCTTTTTAAATTAATTTTTTCATAGAAAAAAAAACATTTTCACTCATTTCATTCCGGTACAGAAATGTTTGTGCATTTTGCTTGTGTTTATTTGTATAATGATAAACCATTTCATTTTACACGCTGTCATCATGGTACATTAATCCTTTATGCTGCTTCTTTTCCAGCAACAAAATATTTCATAAATAAATTTCATTTCGTTTCGTGGACATTTTTTAATCTTTCTCGAAATATTTTGTGAAATGATAATCTGTGAAATAATTCATATTTCTTCTTCATTCAATTTCTGGCTGCTTTTGTTGCAGTGAATACATTTTATCACATCCGAAATTCTATTACAAACATTGAATAGAATGTCCATTTGAACAAATTCTTCCATGTGCAATATGAATTGGACAAAGAGAAGAAAGTACAAAATTTACATTAATCAATTGGAATACCAAAATACAAATGTGTGTGTGCTTGCGTATTTTGGTTTGATGCTTGTGTGCCAGCACAAGTGAACCAGGTGGTATTTGCTGGTCGTTTTTCTTTAAAATATTTGCGGATACAATTCTTCTATTATCCTTATTATTATCGTTGCTATTGTTGATTCTCGAAAATAAATAAAAATTCTCGGATATTTTCGCATTTCAATTCTTTCGTTTATTTTCGTTCTTTCGAATCGGTTTATCCGCATTAATTCTTTTGAATTTTTTTCGAGAACATAAATCATCGAATGTTCATTTTGTTTAGTTGAAATAATATGATTAAATAAGAGAAATTATGAAATAAATAAATGAATGTGTTATAAATGGATGAATAAATTAAAATAATAGAAACGAAATAGGAGGAAACAAAAGACAAAGTAAAAGAATTTTATCATTGAAATTCTTCACGGTATTTGTATCTTCATAGCGATTATCTTGCCCATAAATTTTGCTTCCATGAAAAAATTATGAAAGATAAATCCATATATATTCCAGTGATATTCGTTTGATTTATTTATTTATTTTTTCCAAAATAAATTATTCAGTGGTATTTTGCCGTTCAAAAGGTGATCATATCAAGTGAGTTTGAAAAAAAAAATTCATATCTCACTGAAGGATTATTGTTTCACAGCCTAAATATTTTTAAAATACAATTTTTCGATATTATTTCCAACAAAAGCTAACCCTAAGAATGAAAAATTGATTTTTTTAAAAATGCTGAGTTTTTACAACAAATGCATTTGCTAAATGTGCTACATATCGCTGATATCGTTTCCGCATATGACACATATTTTTTTTCAAATGTTCACACACAGACACATTAAAACATATATATTTCAGTATTTTTTTCTCCACCATTCATTTTTTCATCTGACAAAGATGATATTTCATAACGATGGTTTCAATTTGAGAAGAAAAAAAAATTAAATGAAATAAGAATAATGATATTGGAAAGGTGCGAAATATATTTGATTTTTTTTTCTTCTTCTTCTTCTTCTCGTTATTTTAATGAATACTTTGGTGAATTTTCAATCATTTTTTATATTTTTTTTCCCTGAAAAAATTTCTTATAAATTTGAAATAAGAAGAAGAAAATAAATAAGAACACCGACAATGCCATAGATATTATTGCAGGGAAATCAAAAAAAAAAAAAATTCAAAATCAAATCAAATATTTTGCCGCCATACTTTTTAATGATTTCTGTTTTTTGTTGTTGTTGCTACAGCTGTTGATGATGGTTAGAAATCGAGAAATTCAAAAGAAAATAAATAAATAAAATAAATATATATATTTCCAATCAAATACAAAGTGATTTACTCTATTTTATCATTATCAATTCAATTCAATGTGTGTGTCTGTGTGTCTGTACTAAAATGATAATAATGATTAAATATCTTTTGAAGGTAGACGACAAATAATGATGATGATGATGATGATGATGTATATAATTTTCAAATTTTTCTGGTTCATATATAAATGAATGTTATTGAACTAGGAAATCGATATAAATTTAGTAGTTGAAATATGTATATTTTTTTTTTTAATATTTTCTATGACCAGTAATCATTTTTCTTAGTGACACTTTGATTCAAATCCCTTTGACAACTTTTGTTGTTGTTGATGATATTGATGACGGTAATGGAATCCTGTTGTTGATTTTGATGATTATTTTTTTCCCGTCTTGACATCACAGTATTTGACCTGAATTTGATCCATCCTCTCTTTTTTTTGTATTAAAATCAATCGAAATTTTCAATGATAATAAAATTTTTAAAGGTTTTACCATGGCAAAACGAAGGAATGAGTGAATGAATGAATGAATGATAATAAAGATGATAATTAAAATCAAAATAATAATGATAATTAAAAAGGTATTAAAATTTTACCAAATAAATTCATTTTAAAGATTCTTATTTTATTTTTTCTATCAAATCACTGATATGTGTGATAGTTGATATTTTAATTGAGCGTCATGTTTGTGAAAAATAATTTTCAAGAGAAGAAGAGAAATCAAATAAAAAATAGATGAATATAAATAATCACTTTAAATTACTTTTTTTTCAAAATAATTTTAAATCAAATGATTCTATTATATTTGTATAAGCAGTTGTCGTTGTTATTTTATTTCATTATCAGTGATTTCAATTAATTTGTCGGTCAAAAAAAGAAAATATATAAGAATTTCATGTGAGAATGACCGAAAAAAAAAATGTAAATCAATGAACTAATGGTGAATATTTCAAAATATTTCAATGACAATAAGTAAACAACGACGACCAAAATAAAATAGAGTGAAATAAATCAACATTTGAGCGACAAACAAATACCGAATTTCAAACGAACGAAAAAAAATTTAAAATTCGAAATAAAAATATCTAAAAAAACATTTTGTCATCATTTTTTCCGTTTATATCAAGAAAAATGTTAATGAATTATTCATCAATATCATTCGTTCGTTCGTTGGTTGTCGAAAACATTTGAAAGATATTTTTGCATTTAATTGAAATTTTATTGAAAAAAAAAAATTTTCCGTTATTTCTTAATTTGAATGTTAATTTATTCATATATTCATTTATTTATTTATCTATTTTTTTTTCACTCGAATTTTTCCTATTTTTTTTTCATTCACATTATATTAGGTTGTACGGAAAGTTCTGGCTGATTTTGATAAGCAACTCTACTAATTAAGCGAAATGAACTTTTCGGACAATCTTTTATATTCATTCATTTGAATCGAAAATTTCCCAGTGAAAATCCAATGAAATGATACTTGAAACTGTTTTTGTTGTTGTTGTTGTTGTTGTCGCTGTCGTTGTTGCTTTTATTTGATAAAATACTAATTAGTTTATACCTAATAAAAATTTTGTGATAATAAAGAATTTGATATCAACATTTTCATTAAATTAAATTCGGATTTGGATTTTCTGCCGTTATATAATATCAATCTTTTTCTTTATTCATGTGGTTTTTTTTTGTCCTTTATCTTTATGAATAAATTTGTTTCGTATTCAATTGATATTCCAATCAATTTTCAACTTTTTTGGCTCAAATTTTTGAACAAACATTGCATACATTTATCATTATTCATAATAAATTCACAACCAACTGATATTTCAAAAAAAAACCAAAAATCAAAGACAACAAATGAGATAATATAAGAAAAATATGCAAAATGTAAATATTAATATATTCACACTTTGTTCAATAGAATATGTCTAAGATATATGAGAAAAATATCATAACATAATTAATATTTTATCATCATTTTTATGTGAATGGATAAATTGAAAAATAAGAAATAATTTTTCACCTGATATCATTTCTTCTTTGCCTCGGTTATTTGCCAATCATCAATATTTAGCTGTCAACAGCAACAAACAACAACAGCAGCAGCAGCAGCAGCGAATCGGACACACACCAATTCAAATTACTTAATTCAAGTGTCATAGATATTCATTTTGAAAAATTATTCATTCATTCATTATGAATGTCAAAATGATAACTGAAACAGCCAAAAATAAAGATAAATTAATTTCTCTTCTTCTTTTTCTTCTTCTCAAAATCGAGCAAATCTAATTGATTCACTATGTTGTTTACAAATTAACAAAAATGTCAATAATTATTTATTGTTTTTTTATTTGATTTTTATTAATTAAAAAAAATTTGAGAAAATAAGCATTTGACAGATGACAATGATTTATTGTTGAGTTTAAGGGTGTCGAAATGCTGCAAAATATTTGAAAATCACTTGAAACAAAAACAAAACAAAAAAAAAATCCAATTACTCTAGAATTGATGATATTGAAGTGATTTTGTGATTCTTTCGACCATAGAATCACAAACATCATCTAGTTATAATCCAGTTATTTTTGTTTTTATTATTTCAACAAAACTAATACTTTTTATCATTTATTTCAATGAAAAAGAATTCAATTCAAAAGTTTGAATGAGCGTGACAAAAAATTTTTATATCGATATTTGAAATAAAAATAAATCGATCATTTGTAATAATATTATTATCATTTATGTTGTTTTATTCACATTTAACCTAATCGTTGTTTTGTTTATTTCTCTTCATCATATACTTTTGTCTATCTATCAAATCTACCTCTTGAAATAATAATCAAAACAATAATGATAAATAGTTTTTCATATGATAATGCAATTTACACACATAAAAAAATATATTTATTTATTTGAAATAATAATAAAATAAATAGATTTTTGATACTAAATATATATATTTATTTTCATTGCGAAACTATGAAAAAATTATGCCATTATTTTTGCACTCAATTCTTAATGGATATGATCATCATCATCATCATCATCATCATCATCATTAACATCACAGACAGTATTTTGAAAATAGATATTATTGGCAAAAAAAAACTTATTGAATCCAAGAAAAATATATATTTATCTATTTTCCTTAATTTCTAATACAATTATTATTATTATTTCATTCGATCGAATGAAATAGCGATAAAGATAAATTGTTAGAATGAATGCAACATCATCATCATCATCTTGAATATGAAACAAATGTAGCCATCAAACATACATCGAACAAACAAAATTATTAAAATCAGGTTTTTATTTATTTGATCGAAAAAGGGTTTTCATTCAATGTTTGTTGTTTGTTCATTTTTCAATTTCATTCATCTTTTTCCATTGAAAATCTGTTATTTAATACAATGAAAATAATAATAATAAACGAAAAATCAATCGAAACAAATGCTAAAAAAAATAAAAATTGGTTTACAACATTTTTCAAGGTTTTTTTGATTTGATTTGATTTTCTTTGTCCAAAATTTCATGATCTATTTTCTAGGTCAAAGTTAAATTCCATCTATCAATCAATCAATCAATTGATTGCATGATTCGAAAATTTCGTCTTTCAAAATTTCAAAATTTGATCTTTTTCATTCTCAGTATTATCATTATTATTATTTTTACTTTGATATGTTTATATGTTTTGGTAAAATTTTAGTTAAATTGACCAAAACAACAATAATTTGAGTAGAATTGAATTTTTAGCATTGCAAAGGCTTTGAATGTGCATTTGATTTTGCATAGAAAAACATTATTTATTTATATTCAAAAATGAATTAAGATGAAATGAAATGAAATTTTCAATTCAAAGATGTAAACAACGAGTAATTTTAAAAATTTTAAATTAATGAAAAAAAAATAAAATAAAATAAGAAATAACCCAAATAATAATAATTGATTTCAATTAAAATAATTGAAATTTGTTGTTATTCTTTTTTTTCATCGAAAAAAAAATCAAGATCAAAGCAAATTTAGGTAAAATAAATAGATAAAATAAAAAACAGTAAAAACTGGACAATAAGGCATCATCATTTATGTATGCTCAATGCATCATGCATGTTCAATGCATATGCTGCTTATGCTGCTGTCAGCATTATATGATTATTATTATTATTATTATTATTATAATTGAATGAGTGTACAACAAAAAAAAATTTGAATTAATAATTTTCAATAATATGTTCATACAAAAGTAAATGCATGCAAATAAAAAAAAAAACGGTTTAGAAATTGGAGATTATACATCTTAGATTGTCCGAAAAGTTCATTCCGTCTAATCAATAGAGTTGGTCATGAAAATTGGCCAGAACTTTCTGGACAATCTAATATAAAAAAAAAGAAATACATAAATAGTGCTGCAATCTAAACATGCATATATACAAATTAATCTTGAAATCTTGTATATTACTCTGATAACCATAATAATAATAATAATGGCAATAATTTCAATAATAAATTCAATAATTTTCAATAACAACAACAACAACAACAACTTCAAACGTTTAAAATTCTGATTACATAATCTTTTTTTTTACCGTTTTTGCACTGAAATTTTTTTCATTTATTTATGAATCGAGAAAAATTCAATGTTATTATCATAATAAGCGAGAGAGAGAGAGAGAAATTAAAAACCAAAACAAATGGAAATGAAATTAAGAAAAAAAAAATGAAATAATTTCTTGTATAATTATTTAAATAAAAGAAGAACAGATGCAACATGCGTGAAAAATGATTGTTTATCTTTGAAATATAAGAAGAAGAAGAAGAAGATAAAGAAGGTAAAATAAGATGAAAATAAATGAAATTTTCATTATTTTCACATCTCTTTGAATGTAATTGAATGCAAAATAAAAATGTCGGTCAAGCATTTGTTCCGAATTTTTCCGTTCTTGTTTGAAATATTACGATAAATAATATTAATTATCAAAATAACAACAAAAGCAGTAAAACAATCTGATTAAGAAAAAACAAAAGCAAATTTAATCAATTTTTTTCTCCGAAAAACTAGAAATGTTTTCGGAAATTCAACTCTTTTATGCTATTAAAATCTTGAAAATTGATATCATAAGCCAGTGACCTTTACAAGTATAAATGATGATTCCGGTGTAAAATTCGAATATATTTAATTCAATATGAAAATTCAGAAATATCATGCGATTCGCAAATAAATTTTAATTAATTTCAGGTGAAATATTTTCACATTTATTTGAATTATTGTAATAAATTCGGTGATAATAAAAAACAATTTGATTGAGGTTAGCAGGAGTATGTTTGTGAAATTCTGATCAAAAAAAAGAAAAAGATCATCCAAAAATTGAGGTTAAATGAATTTTGATAACTTTTATCATGTTTTGCTTTGTTTGATTGATCAAAAACAAAGTTTAAATTGTAGCAATCAGTTTGATTGTTGCTAATTGAATGAATTTTATTGTTTTAAAAACTTGGTTTATATACAAGAAAATATTTAAGATTTTAAATTTTGAATTTTAGGTTTTTAGTTTTAAGTGACAGTCATTTGATGACATCAACATCGATGACTGTGACTACACCTTCCCCTTCAAGTTTTTTTGGGTCTTCCTCGTCGCCGAGGAAGGAAGGTGTCGATTCGCACCGATTTTTCTACGATGGCTGGTTTCACGCGTTCAATATGCACCACGTCTTCGCCATTTTGAGTACGAATGGTCACATGGGTGTTAGTACGTTCAATCACCCGGGAAGGACCAGTGTACGGCGGTTGAAGAGCCATTGGGTTTTCGTTTCTGACTCATACGTGTGTGCACGATTGAAGCGAAACTGGTATGTACGACTCCAGTTTGGATTGTACTCTTGTTGGTGTTGGTACAATATTGGTAAACAACTTTTGCAGTTGTTGATTGAACTAATCGGTCGTCCAGAGATTATGATCTAATTCATCGCGGATCAAATCAGCTGGTGCAGTCAATGGAGTACCATAAAGTAACTCTGCTGGTGATGCTTGAAGGTCTTCTTTGCGGATCGAACGTAGTCCAAATAGGACGATGGGTAGGCTTCGCGTCCATTTTTTAATACGTTTGCACATTTGAATGGCGAATTTTTCAATTTTTCGATTTAAAGTGTGAGAATTTTCATTATGATATAAATCGAAAAAGTTCTGAATGTTGATTTCCCAATCCAAGGGCTTGGATGGCGTTTCTTCCGCAATGTCATTATCGTTTTTTTCGACTGAAGCATTACCGTCGATGAAGCGTTGGAACGTCTGCGCAGCGTTGCGGAGACCGAATGGCATACATAAAAATTCGAACAAGCCAAGTTTTTAAAACAATGTAGCAATCAGTTTGATTGTTGCTAATTGAATGAATTTTATTGTTTCAAAAACTTGGTTTATATACAAGAAAATATTTAAGATTTTGAATTTTGAATTTTAGGTTTTTAGTTTTAAGTCACAGTCATTTGATGACATCAACAGCGATGACTGTGACTACAAAATAAAACAAATGAACAATATTTGATCATTCAATTCAATTTCTTTGAATTTAAATTTGAATTTGAATTTTTTCATATTTTTGTTTTCTCAAATAAATCAAATTTGATTCAAATAATCATTCATTATACATTTGAATTTGAATAAAATTTTTTGGGTGCAGATGTAGCTAAAGTATGAAAAAAATTTCCAAATAAAAAAATAATCAATCAAATGAAGAAACAAATAAAAATGAGTGAAAAATTTGAAATTTGCGAAACATTTGATTAAATAAATAAATAAATAAAATTTGAATAATAATACCTCATGTTTTTAGGCTGTGAAAACCGAAATTAATCGAAACAGGTTGAGAATCACTTGATCTTATTAAACTATCTCAATCTCTTCGGGCAGATAATTTTAAATTTTAAAATTTTAAAATTTTTGAAAATCAAAAATTTGCCAATTTCAAAGATTTCCAAGATTCAAATACTCGAAAATCTATGTGCAATTATTCATAATTAAACTAACAACAAAAACAACAGCAAGAAATATTTGTATGCATAAAAGTAGAAATAATTATTATTATTATCCATTCAAAATAATACTGATAATAATAATGATAATCCATGATATTTTTAGTTGACCGAGACCCTTTCAGTTGTTGTTGCTGTTGTTGTTTTTTGTTTGAATGTTGGCATTTATCATGTTTAAACAAGAAAAAATCCAGCAAAAAAATCAAAATGAAATCCGATTACAACCGTTTTTGGTGGTTCATAAATTCATATTTACACACACATACACACACACATGTCCATTCATCAACAAAAAAAAAACATCAAAAACATTTGGAACATTCATACATATATTTGTATGAACATTTTAATTTTTCGACCTTTATTTCATTTCAATATTATTTTCAATGTCGAAAAATGTTTGTATAATTGCATAATTTAATACATGAAATCCTGTAAAAAATAAAACATGCATCAACAAGCATATTACAAAATTATAAACTCAATTTTTTGATTGAGTAAAAGAAAAAATGGAAGAAAAATCATGTTTCATCATGAAATTTTAAGGTTCTTTTTTCTCTTATATTCTTTCTTTAAAATATTATTATTATTATTAATGTGAATATTAAAATTAATTGTGTTAATTGTATTATGTATAAGGTATTTATGTATATTTTATTACCCGAAATAAGTGGAAATAAGTATTTTGTGCAATTTTTAAATGTAAAATTACTTGTTTTTTTTTCGCTGTTGTTGATGTTTTTACTGGTATTTGTCCATAGCAATTTGTTTTATTTAAAAACTTTTAAAAATTTTCGTTTCAACATTTTTGGCTGCACACGCTATTGATTTTGTGCATTTATTGATTTCATGCAAATAAATACATTCGTTTGTCGACATCAATCAGCAATTAAGCCAAAAATTATTTTCAATATCATGACATGAAAAGCATCGGCTAATTTTTTCCAACCGAAATCCGACATAAGTGTTTACCTTTTAGCTCCGATTTACTTTATTTTACAGGTAAAAAACGTAAAAATTTTAATACTTGAAATGTTTTGAAATGGATAAGATTATTATTAATGTTCTTACAAAAAGTGATTTAATTTTATTCATTCAATATCAATATACAAGAATTGGTGTCGGTTTTATTTGATTTGATTCAATTTTATTTCATTTTTGTTTATTTGTGCTGTACTCGTATTATCAATTAAATTGAACACTTGTTTGTGTGAGTGTGTATGTGTTTCAGACTATAAATTGATTCAATTTAATTTCATTTTATTGATTTAAAATTTTTGTATTTGGCGCCATTTTGATCGTAAAATTTTTTTTTAAAGCGAATCGAAATACAAAATTGGCATTACTTTTTGTTTGATATTTTTGAGAAAAAAAAATACATTTAAAATGCAAATTCACCAATTGTTAAGTGATGAAATTTTTTTTTGTTCATTTCAATTAATTTAAAATTCTTATTTTAATCCTGGAATATACAAAAATGAAAATATCAATATTGTTTTTTAAAAAACAAGATGACAGCTGTGATTGTTTGGCAAAATGAATAGAGAAAATAAATTGATTGATTATTGCACTTTATTTTGCATTTTTTAGGGGCTTCTTCAGCTCATTATAATATGAATAAATGGAAAAATACAGAAATATAATCAAAAACAAAATGTATTAAATTTAAATTTTGAATTTTAATTCATTTTGATTTGATTCAATGGGAGAAAAATAAATAAAAGGATTGGCTTTTTTTCGCTGGATTTGAATAATGAAATTCAAATCAAATAATCAAAAATTTTTTTCTTTTTTTTTTTTTTTGATTAAACAAATAAACAAATTTTTTTTGATGAAAATTTTATTTTTAGCATTCATTCTAATACTTTAATTCATTTATTAAATCTTATATTTCATCTTTTTCATTATTGTTTCATTACTTGTTTATTCGAAACAGAAATCTTGGAATGCAAGGAATATCATTGACAAATAATGAATTATATCCAACCGATCTTAGTTCATATGAATTGAATACATTGAATAGTATGAATCCGGCTGGATCATCATCATCATCATCAGCATCATTATCACCAAATTCATACACATTAATTAATGGTGATAATAATAGTGGTATTTATTCATTTGATTATCATGATTTGAAATTGAAAATGAAATAATTTTCTTTTCATCTAGGATCCGGTTCAATCAACAATAACAATCATTTATTCAATAATCATCATAATCATCATCATCATCAAAATAATCATTTTGGTTTAGATTCATCTGAATACAATTCTGGAAATTCCATATATGGAAATCATCAAAATAATAATAATAATAATTCAATCACAAATGATTATAATAGTATTCATAATGACAATCACAATAGTAATCATAAAAAGAAAAAATTATATTGTAATCAATTAACTGGTCTTAGTAAAGGTCAAACACAATTATGTAATCTATATCAAGATCATATACCACATATTGGACGTGGTGCACGTTTAGGCATCAATGAATGTCAATATCAATTCAAAAATCAACGTTGGAATTGTTCAACAGTTGATGATAGTTCAGTATTTGGTCATGTATTGAATATTGGTATGTATTATATATATTTTTGTAAAATCCAAATTAATTCAATTGATGAACATTTTTGAAAAATTATAATTAATTTATAAATTATTAATTCATGAATTAATATGAAATTTATTTTGAAAAAAAATTTCATATTTTTTTCGGTTTAAAATTTTCTAAAACCTTAACGCGAACTATCACGGATAATAACTGACTATTTATAGCAATATGAATATTTAATGTCAAAGCAGAAATTTTTTTTTTTTTTTTTTGAAAAAAAAATGATGAAACTACTACTACTATTTCCAATTCGATGAATATCAATTATTAAATCTTGAATAGTTGAGTAGAAATGAACGAGAAAAAAAAATGTCCAAAATAAAAAATCCAAAATTCAAAATTTTTTAAGATTAAATAGATAAACATGTTTCATATGAAAATGGTTGGCACAAGAGTCAAAAATTGAAAATTGAACAAATTTCGGACAGATTATCCGCTTTTTTAGCTTGTGCGTTTATCATAGATTTGAAATGGGCAAAGACATATTTTTCCAAAAAAACATTTTTATTTTGAAATTCAAAAAACTTTTTCCCCTCAAATCCAATCTAGCCATATGGCAATTTCACCGAAATGTGCACACACACACACACACACACATACGAATGTATTTTAAATCATAAAATAAAAAATAAAAATCAAAACATTTTCCATAGATGATAATTGATAACGATTTAGATTATTATTGCAAGTAGCAAAATTTCATAGAGAAAAAAATATCAAGAAATCATTTCGGTAATCATCATTATTATTATTATTGATATTAAAAATAAATAAAAAAACGATAAATAGAAAATTTTCCAATGAAAACAAAAATAAAAATCAAAAAAAAAATATCAAAAACGACAATTAACATATCATAACATGTCCAAATATAGAAAAATGGATGTGGATGAATGATGTAAATAAACGATACAGATGCAGATATACAAGCACAGACTTTTATTTACACAAGAAAATCTCAAGAAAATTAAAAATGAAAAATTCTCAATTTTTTTCAGTTTTTCAATCAACAATTCAAAGGTGAAAGTGATACAATGACCGATATATATATATATTGAATTATAAAAATTTATATTTCATAAGAACAAGCAAACGAACGAACGAGTGAAAAAATTTATAACTTTTCATAAACCAAATTACCAAACGACATTATCATTTTGATTATAATTGTTATTATAAATAGATTAACCAATCATTCAAGGAAAAAAAATCTCAAAAAAAAAATTTTCTCCTTTTCGACAAATGTCTTATATCAATTCAGATATTTCCATGAAAATTTGTTACAATTACATGAAATGTAGATTTAAATGATTGATTTGAATTATTTTTTTTTGTCCAATTTTGAATTTTTGGAATGTTTTTTTTTCATTATTTCAATTTATATTCGAGTAAATAAATGAATAAACGATGAAACAAATGTATGTAGGGACAAAAATGATGAAAATATACTAAAATTTTATGATAATAATTATCATATGAATGATTTGAGTTATAATGATTAAAAATTTACGATGATTAACTCTTTTGAAACCGTTTATTTAATCATTGATAATGATAATAAAAATAAATTTTGAAAATAATGATATCAAATCTAATGTTTTAACATTTTTATTTTTATTTTATACAAAAATAAATGTGCAAAAAAATTTAATTTTGATTTAATTTTAGTCTGATTTAATTTTGTCAATTAAGATTTTTTTTTTTGTATATTTTTGAACTTGTTTAATTTTATTTTTATTATTATTTATTTACAATTCTAATGTGAAATCAGAAAAATAAATAATTTTAATTTGATAAAAGCTTAATTTAATAGTTTGATTTAGATGTGAATTTGCTTTTTTTTAATTTCGTATTCAATTCAATAGACGGTTAATTTAGATTTTCATACAAGATTGTACTGCAAAATCATAAGAAATCTTGAATATCATTAGGTTTGAAATTTTCATATAAAATGACCAAGATATTTAATATTTAAATTGTATAATTTTCCCTCAATTTTATGATAATTGTGTGTCTGTTTATGTGTGTCTGTGTGCGCTATTTATAATTTCTCATTTACATTTTAATTTTTTTTAATGCATTTCTATTTTTTTTTCAAATTAACAGCAAGCAGAGAATCAGCATTTGCACATGCAATATCAGCCGCTGGTGTTGTATATGCAATTGCACGTGCTTGTCGTGATGGACAATTATCACATTGTAGTTGTGGACGTTCAGCACGTCCAAAATCATTGAATCAAGAATGGATTTGGGGCGGTTGTGGTGATAATTTAGATTATGGTTATCGTTTTTCAAAAAGTTTTATCGATGTACGTGAAAAAGAAAAAAATCTAGCGAAAGGTTCAAGAGAATTGGCAAGAAAATTAATGAATCTACACAATAATGAAGCCGGAAGAAGGGTAAGAAATATTATATTTTATGTTTTGTAAATTATTTATTAATGATAGAAAAGAACGAAAAAATTTAAATGATTATTATAATTTTTGAAATAATTTCCTCAATTATAATAATAATTTCAAATTTTTTTATTATCATTATTATTGAATTGAATTGAACATTTTTCCTGCATTCGATTACTGATAATTGATAAATTATTCATTTTCTTATCTCGATTTTTGTTTTTTTTTTCTTCTTCAATCGTTCATCAATAATAACTTGTTAAAAATTATATAAATTATTACTTTTTTTTCTCAACTTGTATTTGTTTGATGAAATAAATTAGAGGAAGAGAAGCAAAACAGATAAATTCTCAAACAAAGATAAATTGAAGGAATTGAATTCAAAATTCAATTGAAATCATCGATTGAATACATTGAAAATGATTTTTGTTCCCTTTCTTGTTCAATTTTTTCAATGTTTTCTCCTTAATAACTGGTTTTCATTACATTTCATCATTTTGAATTTTTTGTGTGTTTCTTCTATTAATTATTTGTCCATTTTATTTCTATTTTTTTTCATCTATTTCATTGATAAAATATAAATTGAAAAAATCAAAAATAATAATAATTAGGCTGTTATTCGTAAAACAAGAGCAACATGTAAATGTCATGGTGTAAGTGGTTCTTGTTCAGTTGTTACCTGTTGGCAACAATTATTAAGTTTTCGTGAAGTTGGTGATTTTCTTAAAGATAAATATGATGGTGCAACTGAAGTACGTTTAAATAAACGTTCAAAATTACAGGTTCGTCATCCATCATTTACACGTCCAACAGCTGAAGATTTATTATATATCGATGATTCACCTGATTATTGCGATTATAATAATAAAACTGGTACTTATGGTACACAAGGTCGTTATTGTAATCGTACATCGAAAGGTACTGATGGCTGTAATTTAATGTGTTGTGGACGAGGGTGAGTTTTTTTTGAGAACAAGAAAATTTTATTATTATTTTTCATATGTATATTTCTATTCTCATTTTTCTTTATTATTTTGGCTTTTTCTCATTATTTATCAATCATTCAATGATTCATTATCATTATTATTAACATTATTCTTTTGAAAATCAACGAAAAAAATTCATCAATTTTTAATGATATATGCATGAACATGAAACAAAATACGAAATTTTCATTTTTATTCTCGCTGCATGTATTGTGATTTATATTTTATTTGTTCATTTCATTTTTTTTCTTTTCTTCATTATTTCAATGAACCATATAATTATAATCAAATCTAATAATTTTCCCTTCATATTTCATTTTTTTTTCTCGATCAACTTTTCACCCATATAATTACATTTCACACATGTATTTTCAAATCAAATGTCAATAAATTTTCAATTTTTTTTCCCATTTTTTCTTAATTCAAATATACGCAGATACAATACACAAAAAGTGACGATCAAAGAACGTTGTAATTGTAAATTTCATTGGTGTTGTTATGTTGAATGTAAAACTTGTACACGTACTATTGATTTATATACGTGCAAATGATCATCATCCACATCATTATCATTATCATCATAATTATAATTATCATTGATCTTAACATCATAATCATAATCATGATCACCATCATCAATATTATCTCGTGGTATTAAATAATCTCAAATAAATGAATGATAATCATTTTTTTTTTTTTTTGAAAAAATAATATTTATCAATAATTATAACAAAACAAAAATAATAATAATAATAATGATAATCATTAGTATTAATCACTAATATTATTATTATTTGAAAAATTAAATCTTGATACATGCGTTTATAATAATTTATCAATGAAATATATATTTATATGTCTCACTGAATAAATAAATGAATGAATGTAATCACGAAAATTTATATAAAAAGAAAAACAAAATCAAACTCGAACAACAGTAATAATAACACCAATAACATCAATAACAACAGCTGAAATCAATACGATTTCAATTGATTTTTTTTTCAATATTAATTTCTTCGTTATTGAACATGAATAGCAGATGAATGAATGAAATAATCTAATAAATAATGATTTTCAACACATTTAATATGATTAATATTAGTTGAATTGAACAAAAAATGAATTGAAATTACAAATATAAAAAAAAACATGTCGACAATTTGATAAGTTTTGTAGTTTTAGAAAATGAATGAACGAAAAAAAAAATGATAAAAACAAATGAAAACCTCATTCAAATAAATCATTCAAACTCATTTTATGATTATCATTATCATTATTATTATCATGATAATTCAACATGTTTTACTCGATACAAACATCATATATTTGTATTGAATCATGAACGGCTTTATATTACGAAAAAAAAATTTCTAAGAAAATAAACGATTTCAAGAACAAATGGAAAACGCATGAAAATGAACGAAATGAATTATTTCTAAATTTCATTTTTTTTCACCAATTTCAATCCATTGAATTTTTCGAATTGAAATTTCAAATTTCAAAATTTTGATCGAAAAATACAGAACATCAAGAGCAACAATCATTTAAAAACACATAAAAATCATATTTTTCTTTGTAAATTTCATTTCAAATTCAAAAATAAACAAAAAACAACTCCAAATACACACAATACAAATTATGATAACACGTTTTTCCTGTTCATTTATGAGAAGAATGGAAATTTTATCATCATTGATATCATCATTATGATTATCGCACATCAAAAATTAATTTCATTTTATTTGTTTCATTTAAAAAAATCATTTTGCTGTCATTTAGTTCATCCGAATTCTTTTTATTTCTTTTCTGTATTTTTTTTCTTCAAAAAACATCCAAATAGTAAAACCAAATCGATTGTACAAATTTGAAAACAAAACAAAACAAAATTGCCAAGATGATTTGAATGAACTCGATGAAAATACGAATAAACTTGATTAAGAAAAAAAAAGAATCATCGTCATAAAATTGATTGATTTTATTCGATTAAATTGATTAGATTCAAATCTAAAAAAAAATATCAATCAAAAATATGTAAAATGAACCATCACATGCATTGCATTCACCTATTAACCCATTCATTATTTCATTCATAATTCACACCCACACACACACACAATTCGACAACATCAGCAACAGTATTATTATTTTTCATCATCATTTTCATCATTATTATCATTATTATTATTTTCATTATCATTATTATTATTATTATTGTTTTTATTTCTTGCTTCAAACAAATTAAGAATTGAATTTCACTTCTTTTTTTCTTTCGTAAAAAATTTTAATTAATCAATCAATCAATTAACGCAAGTAATGCATTGTCGATGTGTTTTTTTCTTCAGAAAATAACAAAATTCAAATGACAAATTCAAAAAAGGAAAAATTCTTGAAAAATTGAAGGAAAAAATTCAAATAAAACCATAGAACACTAATCGAAATACAAATCAACGCATAAGCACATACACATTCATTGAAATTCATTGAAATTAAAATTTATATAATTCACAAATGATTTGATATTTATATGTATTCATGTTTTAATCAAATGAATTGATAATAATAAAAGAAAAAATTTTCGTATTTAAAAAATGATTTTGATTTTTTTTCCGACTACTTTTTCACTAAATTGATTGATGGATTAATTGATTGATCAAGGGAAATCTAATCGTGGAAATTTTTGATAAAATTGAAGAAATAAAATTGAATAAATACAACGAATGAAACCGAGAAAGAAGAAATCACAGATACATGAATGTATTCATTTTGGATTTCCCCACATCTTTGGATGAATTTTTTCTGAATATTCATGAATATATTTTGGATATTTCAAAGCAAACCAGAAAAAAATTGACTAGGAATGAAAATAATTCCAGAGAATTTAATATGTTTCTGGTGAAAACTTTTAAATATTCATAAATATTAATGTCGTATTAGTACAATATATTTTCAATTATCAAAATTTCGAAAAAAAGGATGAAATAATTATTTTGAAATAATAATGATGGCGATGATAATCATAATAACATTCACATCAAATTTTAAATCATATTTCCAAATGTTTGTGTGTATGTCGATCACTATTTAGATCATTTTCAAATTCAATTTTCATGAATTTATTTATTTTTTTCATTGAATCAATTCTTAGGCTTCATACGATTCGGGCAATATTCAAAGCGTTAATATATGGAAAATTGAACAAAAATACAACGAAAATTTACAATAAATCACAATCAAATTCCATTCTTATGGATGCTAAAACGCATTTTCATCATATCATTATCGTATTATCAAATTATTATTTCTTTTTATTATGTTTGCATTATCATTATCTTGATTATTAGTATGATAAGTACAAAGACACATACAGACATACATTATCAATGTTTACATGAATATTTTATCGAAATCGATGCAAATGCCCTAATATCAAAATGATGCTTTCGATGCTTCCAAAACAAAACAAAAAAAACAAATCCAATCAAACCTAAATGGACACAATCATACGATATGAACAAACATGTATACGATTTACTTTTTCAAAGCTTAATTTTCACCCAATGGAAAACCGATGGAATAGCAAATGGAACATTTCAATTTTAACAAGCAAAAACAGGACAAAACAAAGAAGATTATGTCAGAGAAAATTCAGCTCAAATAATTTTGAAAAAATAATGGAAATAAATAAATAGATTTTTAATCAGTCTGGTTTTTGTTTTCACTTTCCAACATACATACAATAGAGTTAGTTGTCACATTCAGATCCATTTCATAGTTTTTGGCTGTATTATATTTGATATTGAAGAAAAAAAAATGTCCATAATCAACATGGATATCTTGCGTGTGTATGTATGTATGTATGGAATATTCCATTTCAAATTTTGATTTTTGTTTTTTTTTTGTTTTTGAATCCACTTTGACTTTGACTTTTTTTTGAAGTGTTTATTTAAATAATTTTCTTTTGAACGATCAAATAACGAATTCATTGTTTGTTTTGTATCATAAATATACCCATACATATAATTTATCAATAATCTGATTATCAATCCATATTGTTATTATAATAATGAATATTATTATCATTTAATGAATAATATTAAATAATATTAAAAGATCAAAATTTTGAAATATGAAAAAAAAGTAAAAACAAAATAAACAAAAATAATCGATGAAAAAATAATGAACAATGATCAATCAAATTCAATATCATTTTCATCTTAAACAATTTTGAAATTATCCTCGTTGAATTCATCCAAAGCTTTGTCATTTCTCTTCTATTATTCTTTTAGAATAATGCTTGATGTCAATTTTGGGGATTTCAAATGGAAATTTCGAATAGAAAAAATGGAAATTTAATATTTTAAATTTTTGAAAACACTGATAAAATTGAAAAAAATAAAATTATGAAAACTATTTGACAATTAAATTGATAATTAAAAAATCAAGAGAAAAATAGTTTAATCAATTAATTTGAAATGTTCTCATTTTCCACGAAACTTTTTCCAAGTTTTTTTCATCACATTCCAAAATGATGTTTCAATGATAATTTTCATTTTGAAATTTTCATTTCAAAATTAATTTTCTCTCATTTTTTCTATTTTTCGTTAATTGAAAATATATCCAATCGTTGCCATTTGCACGCAGACGTCTCTTTGAGCGATTCAAGTTGAAAGAAAAAATCAAAGCTTTTCGATGAATAAATAATGATCAAAGGGTTTTGTTGAAAATTCAAAATTTTTTTTTGGAAATTTTAACGCCATCCATCGTGTTGGAATGTAAATATATGTTTAAATCATTTTATGACCATTTTTGTTTGAAATTATAATTATTGAAAAATGATTAATAAATCATTAAAACTACCACTACACACAAATCGAAATGCAAAAATTGTTTTGGGAAAAAAATTGGAAAAAATTGCATTTGTGAACGTGTAATTTAAACGTATTTTTTTCTCGTTCTTCCATCACCGAATTGCAATGTATTGCGTGCATTTTATTTATCATTTTTTACATTTGTTTGAGGTGCTTGAAAGGAAACAAACCCAACAAACACCATTCAAATGAAATGGAAAATATGCAAGAACAGAGAAACGAAACAGACAAACAAACACTTGTTATTGGAGATGTTTTGCGCCGTTTTCATATGTCGATAATTGGTTTGATTTTTAATCATTTTATTATTTGGTAGTGGTCTTTTGCTATACGCGTTTTTTATCATTTTGTTCAATATTTAATTGCAGAGAAAATCGAAAAAACAAACTGAAACACAAATCAAAAATTCAATCATTTGTGTTTTGACAATTGTATGTGTTTTTTTCCATGATTTCTGGTTAATTCAACCGCTCTGATAACTGCAAAACAAAACAAAATTGAATTCAATTTTCAATTGTTTCGATTGATTTTTTACGAAGGAAATTTTGCCAATTCGTTCAATAAAATCTCATATTTTTTTCATCAAAAATCATTGAAAAAGGTTCACCCTTTTTTTCTAATTTATCAATAACAAATCAATTAATCAATCCATTATGGCTTATCGTGCAGAAAAATCTGGTATCGCTGCTGAAACACATGCAAAAGTGAGTTTTTTTTCAATTTTCAAAATTTTCTGATTTCTCATTCTTTAAAATCTTTGATTTTGAATGATTCATTCAATGAATAATTTCAAAATGTGAGACTTTACAATTCTCACAATTTTTTTTAATACTTTCATTTTTTTCCATTTTCAACAAATATTTATTTTTCACATCAAAATTTTTTTTTTGAAGGCCATGATCATATTTATTATTCATTTGTGATAGTACATAAAGAGAAATATGGTACAAAATCGTATTTAAAAAAAAATCAATTGCCATTCAATGAACGATGATTCATTCATTAAAATTTTCTGATTCATTGAAATTTGAATTTTTTTGTGTTTCTCATTCAAAATTCAAAGATTCAAAGCATTCTATGATCAGAAAATAATTTCAAAATGAATCCAATTTATGAATTCAAACATTCATCAAGGATAATACTCATTTTAATTGATCATTGATAGAGATTCTTAGAACATAGAAATTGAATGATTAGTGTTATTGAATTAATTGAAAACAAGAAAAAAAAATTTTCCGGTTAGAAATGAATAAAAACCCATAGAAAATCAATGAAAAAAGCAAAAACAAAAACAAAATTCAATGGAAAAAAACGACAAAACAAATCAAACGAGTATTCAACAAAAAAAAAAAAAATCAAACAAAAAAAAACAAAACATCAATCAATCAATATGAATATTTGCAAAATATGATTACACACACAAACAGCCACTTGTTGCTTCAATTCAATTCATATTGAAAAAATAAACAAAAATGAAAATAAATTTAAATTTATGATTCATTTTTGATTATAATAATAATTCGCAATCACATAGATACAGAAAACACAAAAAATGACAAAAATTATTTATGAATTTCAATTTTTTCCAATTTTTTCCATTTTTCTGGCTTGAAATATGTATTTCAAGGTCATACAGGCATATAGTAAACATAGAGATGATGTGTGATTTTCTATGACATATTTCATATTATTCGAACATGTTCATTGATAATCTCTATCTATTCACATTTAATATGTGAATATCATGAATATATGATTGTCACATAAAAATATGATCAATGAATTGATTGATTTAGGTGAAATGAAAAAAATGTTTGTATTTCGTGTAGATCATGATTAAATACATGAGGCTGGGAGTTTTAAATCGTTTTTTTTCGATAATATCAATGATTTCGGTGTGTAATTTGTTCTCCTTTGCTAGTTTAAATACATGGATTAAATGATTGAGTTACGAGATTAGTCAAAAAAATATGATTATGAAAATACATGAAAATGTCATGTAAATACAAATATTATTATATTTTTTGATTCATTTTATTTGATATTTAATTCAATTTTTTCTCTTTATATTTTTTTGAATGAATCAAATAAAACAAAAATAAAAAATTGCACAGGTGCAATTGAAATATGATCCGGATCTATCGAAACAAATATTAACATGGATTAATGAAATTGTTGATGATGTCAATGTTGATACTGATGGTAGTGAAGATAATTTCCATGCAGTTTTAAAAAGTGGTGTAGTACTTTGCAAGTAAGTTTTCGTGCTATATTTTTATGACTAATCCATCAATATGGATTAGTAATTATTGATTTTAAATTTTGATTTTTTTAATAATTTTTTTGTTCTAAATTTTCGCACTAAAGATTAGCAAATACATTGAAACCTGGTGTAGTGAAAAAATTTCAAGAAACATCATTACCATTTAAATGTATGGACAATATTAATTCATTTTTGAAATCATTGGATGAACTTGGTATACCGCGTGAAGAAACATTTCAAACTGTTGATCTTTGGGAGCGGGTTAATCTTTATTCAGTACAAATATGTCTGTCAGCATTAGCACGTAAAGCGAATAAATTTGGTCAAAAAGGTTTTGGTCCAAAAGAAGCTGAAGAAAATAAACGTAATTTTACCGAAGAACAATTAAAACAAGGTGAAACCATTATCAATCTTCAATATGGTACAAATAAAGGTGCTAATGCTAGTGGAATAAAATTTGGTACTTTTAATCGTTTGTGAAAATTTACAGACACAAATACAAACACAAAATTTTCGAAATTACATAATCAGAACAATGATTTGATCAAAGTATCATTCCAATCATTTATACTTTTTTCCACGTTGATTATTATTATTATAATTGGTGTTTTTTGTTAAAAATTAAATTGAAAATTGAATTGATTTATTATTTGATTTATTTAAAATATTTGAATATATTTTAATTATTTCTGAAAAAATATTTATAATAAAAATGATTGCTTGAGTTTTAAATTGAAAAATTCACCGTTATTCAAATTGATAATCAGACTAAACAAAGTAGCAAATACAAACAACAACAAAAATATTAGTTTTTTCATTAAATATAAATTTTTAAAAATATTGATATAATTTACAAAATTATCACAATAAAAAAAAAGATTGAATTTATGAATTTCAGACATCAAATGTTTCAGATGTATATTTACTATTGTTACTATTAGCATTATTTTGTGGCCTTTTCGATGACGATGATGATGGCGGTAGCTGTGATGTACAATTTTTCATATCAACATTATTATTATCGCTTACGGATGGTTTTAATATGTTTAAATTGTTCATTTCCAATGGATTGATACCTTGTTCAATGTTTAAATTCGTTATATCTTTGCTCATTTCTTTCCATTCGGATGCTAATGTAACCATTGCAGCCGATGGTGATGAAGATGATGATGATGATGATGGAAAATTTTTTCGTATCGTTTTTGGACTCAGATCGTTTAATGGTATGGCATCTTGTTCAATATCCAATGTTTTATTTTCATTGATATTATCATTATAATTATTCAATTGATTTTCTATTGTTGTTGTTGTGGTTGAATATTTCGATTTTTTCTTTCGTTTTTTATCATTATTATTATTATTATTATTATTATCCATAATTGATAATTTCATTGTTTGTTGTTGATTTGATGATGATTTTTGTATTTTATTATTAATATTGTTCATTGATGATGATGAGTTGGATATTGTGGCAGGTGGATATGCATAACGTTTTTTATTTATTAAATCAATTTGTTTAGCACTATTTTCAGTGATTAATGATGATGATGGATCTGTGGATAATTTCGAAGGAACAGCAACACCTGGAACAGCATATGTACGAGTCAATATTGCATGATTACTGATCAATTTTCTACCATTCAAATCATTCATTGATCTATTTGCTGATGATCCACTAATACGTGTGTTGATTGCTGCCATTGATAATGATGATTGATCACCATTGGCACTTGACTTTGGCGCATCAATTAAATTAGCTATAGCTATTAGTTTACGATCCAATACTTTTTTATGTAGTTTACAAAGATTATTGCGTGCAACTAAACTTCTAACTGAATCGATGAATTGAAATCTAATTACAATACTTTGTTTAGCACGAATATGATTATTACTAGTACTGAAACGCGTTCGTATTATATTTGAATCAGACAAAATTGTTGTCGATATGCGATATGAATCAAAGTAAATATAAAATGATTTATTATCGTCTTTTTCCGGCAACGCCGGTACTGTTTGTAAATGATTTAAATCTTTTGAATGTATTACAATTTTTTCAATATCTTGCAATCTGGCAATAAAACGTACAATACCCCATCCTAAACGCTTATCATCAGGTTCAATGAGAATTAATAAATCATTCAATATGACCATGAAACGTGGCATACGACGATTGTTGTTATTTTTATCATTATTAATTGAATAACTTGATGTTATTGATGGACTTTCAGATCTTGATGTAGGTGTTGATTGTGTGTAACGAATACGTGCAGAATCTGAATGATTATAATTATGATGAGTATCACCGATTATGTGATAAAACATTAATGAACATGAATTAAGATCACAATTTTCTATTTGAAAATAAAATAAAAAATAATAATCAATAATTTGATCGAATTGAAGAAAATGAAACAAATACCAAGATCGATGAATTTATCTAGTTGTATCGATGATGATGCTGATGGCTCGTCTAACAATATGGAAAAGTCTTTAGCTTTTTCATCATCTCGTACATCACCCATTGATTTACGTACATCATGAGATAGAAGTCGTAATGCAAAGAATACTTGAATTATCTGAAATATAATAAATGAAATTTAATATGATTAAAGATATCAAGAACTAATATTCACTTACGAAACTGGCTTTTTCATAATTCATTTCAGGTAAACGTAATGAGAAATTGCTATTGTTCCTATTCGATATCTCATTTGGTGGCAGTAATAATGTTGCATCCATAAATAATTGTTCTAATTTAAACTCCATTGAACCAATACGTTTGTGTTGATGATTTTCATTTGAAATTTGTTGAGGAATCGGTGATAAAATTGATTCTGCTGATGATACTGAGGTATTTGCTGATGATGTGTCTGATTCATCTACAGATTTTGTATGGCTATAAAAATTTCGTGCTTCTTTTTCAAATAAATTCAGAAAAATTGTTTCATCTATTGAGCAGTAATATTGTCTTACAATATGGCATGCATCTTCATATGCTTGCTCTAATAATGCTATTTGATGATCATTTAATATCACACTATTATAATGTTGTGGATCAGTGTTAGGACAATTTGATGCATTATCGATTGGTGATGTTTTAGCTGAACATTGAAATGTTAATTTTCGAAATAAATATATTGCAAGCTCAAACGTCATTAAACGCATTGATGATGCTAAAATCAAAGAAAAATTTTGATAATTAGAAAAATTTGAAAGAAAAAAAACATTTTTAAAAAAAATATACTAACTGGATGAACAACATTGTAACATGATTAGCAATAAACTATTGATCAATGTATAATGAAATGAATTTGTCGATGGTATAATTGATGATGAAGATCGTATTAGAAAAATATTTTCATATAATTTTGAATCAATCACTTTATTTGATATAATTGATGATATTAATGATAATGCAAATAATATTATTCTATCATCATTGAATCTCCATTCAGGTATCAAACGTATTATTTGTAATGAATGACATGATTTTTTCAGAACATCAAAATTATTTGAATCGATTGTTTTTGAATTGATTGCTGCTAATATTGCAATAAGAAATGAACAATCATGCCAATTTATCAATTGACATGTATCATTTGTATCATCGATTTTCATTTCACTATTCGTTGTTTCAATTTCAACATTATCATTACTATCATTATCATCATTTTTGATTGAACGTGTTGGACTGGTATTATTCGAATCATTGTTTTGATTTAAATTTTTTGATTGTATAGCTTGTTCTATGGCTACTTCTAATGGCGTATTAGGTTGAGTGAATGCAAATTTTTTTACATTCAATTCACTATTAGAATCATCATCATTGTTATTATTATTTTTAATTGATATTAATGTTGATAATAAAGTTTTTAGTAATACATCATATGATATTATTAGAAATATTTGTGTTAATAAAAATAAAGCAATAATCGGCGATAAAATTAATTCATTATGAATGTATTCTTCTGAATCATTAATATCAAAATTTTTAATTGATAAAAATGATTTCAAATACAATGGCATTATTAAACGATTTAGTAAATTATCCGATAATACACTATTAAGATCATCAATATCCAATAATAGAATATCATTTATATAATGTAAATGATCAAGATGATCAGCAATTAAATCTTCTAGTTTATTTAATAAATTATTTGATGTCATTGTTGTTGTTGTTTGTTGTCGTTGATTTTTCGATTCAAAATATTTCAATAATGTTTGATTCAAATCAATAATATGATTACCGATGAACCATGATAGATTCGAAAAATATGGTGCAGCCGTACAATCACGAATAAATTTGATCATTGATTTTTCTTTCACACGAAACACATTCAACGTTAATGTACGTACAGCGATTTTGACCATTTTTTCTGGATGATTAAAGAATTTTATTGCTTCAGTATACAATGGAAAATCAGATGTATTTTCATTGAAAAAGAAATGTATTGTGTGAGTATTCAATTTCAATGATAATGTTTTCAAAAATGATATATAATATGCCATCACTTCTTCATCACTAAAATCAAATTTATGTATGATGATTGAATTAACATGATTATTCGATAATAAATAATATAACGATGTTTCATTTCGAATATTTTCAAACAATATATTCAGTGTTTGTAATAATTGTGTACAAACATAGCCACCACATTTTTGTTTCATTATGTTCAAGAAAAAATAGAGCATATTTTTTTCAAGAAAAAAACTATTGGAAAACGATTAGTGAAAAAAAAATTATAAATCAATTAAAATCAATTACAAATTAGAGAAAACAAACAAACTCACTCAAATACACTGGAATCATTTTGATCACCCCAAATTAATATTTCAGCAATTTGTCTTAATGTTTCTACCAACAATGTACGATTAGATTCGCTAACAGTTTGATTTTTTTCCATTAAACAATATAATAATCTTTTGTTTTCGGTATTATTGTTAGACAAAAAAAAAATACGAAATTTAAAAATAAAATTAATTAGTTTGTAACCAATTATACAATCAAATAAACAATATTCATATTTCATACTTTAATTGTTCCAATGAATGTGGATTATTATTTGAACGTACTAATGATGAATCGGAACTGGAACGTGACCAGCCAAACCATTTTGTTGGTCTTAACATTTTATTTTACTGATTTTATTACAAATTTCTTCAATTATTACAATTTTTAATTTGTAAACGATAATTGATTGATAATTTTATCATTTGATCATTATATTATGTTGAATGAAATGTTTCAATTGGAAAACATTTTTTTTTTCATCGTTCAATCATTTATTCATTTATTCATTCATTTTTTCAATCATAATCAATAACAAACATATGATAAACATTTGATTTGAAACAACAAAAAAACTAGAAACACCGGGTTAATTTATTAATTTTTTCGTTTTACTTTCGATTATTCAAGAAAATATTTCAGAAATTATTTCATTTATTTCAATCTGAATTAATACGAATAAACAACGACATTTTTTCCACCAAATAAACAAATTACAAATATACATAAGCCTACACACAACCAACCACAGCAGCAACAATAACAAAAAAGTAAACATTAAGAAAAATAGATACACATCAGCTGTGTAAAATATATGCTTTTGGCTAAAATAATACAAAAAATCAACTCGTAAAAATCTTTTTTCATTTTTTTTTCTTTTCTTCAACAACTCTAAAAATAAAATGAAATAAAACTGTTCATAAATAATGTTTTACAATTTGATTTTTTTTCTCCGCATTTTCCCATTACACAATAACCACTTGATTCATTTGAAATTTGGTCGTAGAAAGTTTCGGATTTGAAACATTGGTGGAAACATTGATGCATCTATTTGCAATATACGCACGCATGCAAATATGTGTGTGTATGTACCCGAACATATTCGATTCTGCATGATCGGTACTTTTTTTGATTTTTTAAATGTCAAACAACATTAAAACAATGTTCAATGATTTTGTTTTTTTTTCGGCAAAAAAAAAATAATGAAGATAATGAATTGAAAAAAAAACATAAAACAAAAGACAAAATCCTTGTGAAGGCCCTAGATACATGCGAAAATTTCCAAGGAAAATTTTCATTGATTTATCATTTAATTAATTTCTATATTTTCTATCTATTTTAATGAATGAATTCTTCCTAAATAAAATTTGAATAGACTCGAATTTATTGAGATTAATTGATTGAAAATGAATGGCAAAATTCAATTGCTTATTCATTGTAAATTCAAGTAATTGTCAATGGCTAACCATTTGATATTTACATTTACAAGTTCATGTAATAATATTAAGTGAAATATCAAATTATCAGTTCCAATTTGTCATTTTTTTTTATTATTATTCCGATTTTTTAATTTACAATTTTGTCCAAAGATTATTATGATTATGCAAAGTATGAACATGTTACAAATGATATAAAATAAATGAATTCATGTGAATCAATGTGGATATTTCGTATCAAAATATTGTACAATATGAAAGATAAAATATACGGAAAAAATTTTGAAATCAAATGGGCGTTAATCGATGTGGCCATTACAATCATTGTTTTTCAGCGAAAAATAAAAGAAAAACAATCAACTTCGACATGAAAATTATGAAAAAGTAATTTTGAAAAAAAAAACACAACACCAAAACAACACCCATAATAATGATAATTAAATATGGGGAAAAAAATTTCAACGAAATAAAATGCTAGAAAAATCAATTAATTTCAACATTTTGAAATTATGTTTAATTATTATTTTTTGAAAATTTTTTTCATTTTTAATTGAAAATATTGTAAATTTCAAAAAAACATTTTCAAGTAATTACGATTCATCTCCAATTCAAATGTGTTTCGAATTTTTTGAATTAATTTTTTTTTTCAAAAATATTCCAATTTTCAGTATTTTTTTTTTTCGCCATATTTCCAATTCACATTCAAATTCCAATTTATTTTCACTTCAATTCTTTGGTGCATTTTTTTTTATCAAACAACCAAAAAATACCATATATGAGTGAAGAAATTGAATGAAACTGACTAATTTTTTGTTCCAAATTTATATAAATGTTATTTGATGATAATATAATATAATATAATAATAATATCCTTGAAATTCTAGTCATGAAGTTAAGCATAATTATATACATATTCATATATAATTGAATTCATTTTTTTTTTTTTTTGGATTATTAATAGTTTTATTATCATCACTATTTTTTATTGTTCAATGTGTGTGTGTGTTTCAGCGAGAGCGAAAGCAATAGAAAATATGTGAATCGTAGTAAACCTTTTCATTTATTGAAAATGAAAAGCATTATTCATGTCTGTATATATATGTGTTTAGTTTAATTGTATGGTTCCAATATAAAATTTTTTTTTCTCTGCTCCAAAATGTATGAATTGTGTCATTGTTTGTTGAGAATATTCTCAAATATTTTTATGGAATTTCCAATGAAAATTGTATATAGAAACATGCACATATAAATGAATCCAATACATGACTATGAAATTTTCAAAATGATCACAAATCACCACCATCGCATCAAGCATCGATATATATTGTTTGTGTGTGCGTGTGTGTGTTTATAAAAACCGTATTTATCAAGTGAAAAATTCTGGATAGCGGAAATTAAACTCATATTTTTCATATATAGAGAAATATATATATTTATGAAAATACAAATAAATATAGACACGTTTCAGAGTAATTATAAATGCTAAGCTATATATAATGTTATGTAATATCTCACGAATGACAAATTCAAAAAATGTAAAATAATAAAAATCAAATGTCTACCAATCCAGAAAAGAAAAGTATAACATAATGATTACAAAATATATGACGATTCAGCATATATATTCAGCTTGAAATTGAATACCATTCGATTATGGTAGATTCGATATTATTTTGGAACGATTCTTCATTTGGTATATATTCAATGCTGGATTTGAAAAAAACCCTAACAAATATATGAATGTTTCTTGAATATATATCATTCTTAAGAGGAAAAATTTAGAATAAATAGATAAAAATATACACTCAAATATTACCGTTCATATATATTACCATCCATGGCCTTATACAATTTTTTTCAGTGTTATTTTGCAATGATTTCAATTGCACAAAATAATAAAAAAAATATATATGCCATGAAATGAGATGAAATATTCTTGAAATTTTTTATTCTTTTTTTTTCTTTTTGTAATAACATCATTGAATACGACAATGATGATGATATTAGTATTATTATTAATATTATTATTTTACAATTGAATTGTGTAACAGAATTTTTTTTTTTTTTTTTTTTTTTTTGAAAAAGAAAGATTTCACTTGTATTCATTAGTTGATGTTAGCAAATACATAACAAAATAGTGGAATTCTTTCCATTTTTTCTTTTTTTTTTTTTTTTTGCCTATTAACTCTATGAAGAATCACTAATCAATGATAGCAAGAAATCTGCTGAAATTGTAAAATACTTGAATTGCATTGTGTGTGTGTTTGTGTGTGTGTGCATGTATATGTGAATGATAATAAATGAAATCATAATAATAAAAAAAAATGATAATAAAATGTTTTTATTATTGAATGATATCAATTAAGTGAATTGAATTTTGAAGCAGTTGAGAAAAAAAAAATTTCGGATATTTTCAATTAAAAATCAAAAATCAAATTTTGAAAAAAAATGAAATGAGAAGAAATGAAATGAAACAATTTTTTTTAATCAAATTTCGATAATATCCATTATCATTATTAGATTTTTTTTAGACCTAAATAATTTTTTTGTAAATTTGAATTTCGTGTTAATAAACTATTATTTTCATTTTCATTTCAATTTTTTCAATTTTTCGTAAAAAGGGTTTTTCTTTTGATTAAATGATTGAATATTTTTTTTTTTTTTTTTTGAAGATTCACCACATTTATCCATGATATTTCATATTTTATATATACATGAATATTACATGTATAATTCCAATATTAGTAATAATTATTGAACACTAAAAATATAAATAGATAACAAAAAATGAGTGTTATGTCATCATCATCACCATCGCCTTCACCTACACCACCACCGGCATCGGCAGCAGCAGCAGCAGCCGCAACAACAACAACAGCAGCACCATCATCAACATTATCATTATCATTAATACAACAGCAACAACAACAACAACAATCATCGACATCGCCATTAAATTCACAACAATTATCAACCAAACCTGGTGCATTAGTATCGTTAACAAAATCATTACTATCTGAACAATCACAACGTTTATCGTTAAAACATCAAACTGATATTGAATTATTAGATGATTTACGTAATTATTTAAAACAAAGATGTATATTAGAACGTGATTATTCACAATCATTGAATAAGCTGAATGTTAGCTACAGCAAACGTACAACATCATCAACATTTTTCCAATATATATTGAATGAAGATGAAAATTCTGATGTTAAGTATGTTTATGGCTTGATTTGAATCCATTTTTTTTTTTTTGCTTGTATTGAAATTTAATAATTATCAATAATTTTATCTATCCTCAATCAATAATTAGAACAATATACAGTTCATGGAAAATATATCAAGATGAAATGGAAAAACATGCAAAAAATCGTCAACAACAATTTGAACAATTATTATCATGTTGTGAAACATTGAAACAATGTCGTCAACATAAAATACAGATTGCAAAAAAATGTTTGGATAATTATTTGAAGTAAATTGATTTAAATTGATAATTAATCAATAATTGAATATCTATTTAATTATAAATTTGAAATTTCATAATTATTCATTCGTTTCTTTTAATCTTTTTCACACCAACACACACACACACACAGAAAAATGCATGAAGAAATCATCAATTCTGTCAATGAAATTGATAAAACAAGAAAATTATATTTTGAAGAAGAACATTTAGCCAAACAAGCTAGAGATAAAGAAGAAAAGTATGTATTTCTGTCCAATTTTGATTAGTTTTGATCAATGATATTCGTTTTTTTCCTTGAATAATTAATTTTCATATTTTTATTGATTAATTCAATCATTAATTGAATAGAATAAAAAAGCGTAAAACTGGTATATTTGCATCATTCACCAATTTACAGAACAAAAGGGAACGTTCATCAGCACATCGTGAAGCAAGCGATATACAATCAACTCAGGTAAATTAATGATTTATCATTATTATTATTTTTTTTATATTTTGGATTTGATAAATTTATCAAAATATTTGATAAGATTTATCCATAAGAAAAATGAATATTTATGATTATATTTAATATAAAAATAATGATAATAATATTAATTGAATAGGCACGCAATGATTATATAATGGCATTAGCTGCTGGAAATGCACATCTAGATCATTATTATAATCATGATTTATTGAATCTAATATTACAAATTGATGATTGTCTACTGGATAAATGTCGTTCAAATATATTGAATTTATTAAATTTGGAAAAAGATTTATCAAAATCATGGCAAAATTGTATTGATACATCTATCGATTTATTTGAACATACATCAGCCGATTATACAAATCAAATATTTTTAAAAGATCCAAATTCATCATCATTATTGTATGTTGAAAATTGATTATTATCAAAATGATTTTGATTTATTTATCTATTCATAATTGATTTTTATTTTTTTTAAATAATTTCCTCATGATTTGCCTCGAAGGTTTTTTTCTTTTGATTTGCATTCATTCATTATTTTCTCAAATCATAATTATTTTAATATAATGAAAATTAATTAAAGCTTATTTTAAAATTGATTTTAATTGTTTTTAATCGCCACCATTAATTATTGTTTTAATTATTTCAATTTTTTTCTTTGATTAATTCAAAAGGAAAACACTATCATATGAATTTCAACCATGTGATAATGATCCAATCGATACAATATCATTAGATCATAATGCTGATATTGCATTACGTAATGAAGGACAAAAATGGTTTCAATGGTTTTCAAAAGAATGTCGAAATTTAAATCGTTTATCGGCTCAATTAGTTAAACTACAGGCATTATTATCTGAAGGTCATAAGGTAATGTTTTATCAAGTTTTTTTCTCTTGAAATAATAATTAATTTATAATTGATTGGTATTATCGAATATTATCATTGTTTTTTTCCTTTAAAATTTTCAAATTATTTTCGATTTAATTAGACTGTCGAATTACCGGGCACAAGTGGACAAGTAGATATTGAAAATCGTATCGATGAAATTAGACAACAAATACGTAAATGTGAAATAAGTAAATTGAAAGCTAGAGCACGTTTACAAATAATTAAAGATAGTGGTGCTGAAGTTGAAGATTTTCAATCATTTGAATTACAAATTGCAAATGAAATGAAACAACAATCATTAGATGTTGATAATTTAAATTTAACATCTTCATTAAGTCGTACATCATCTATGCGTTCACATACAGAATTGGAAGCAAAAATGTATGTTTGATTTACGATTGATTGAAATGAAAAAAAAAGAAATGATTGAATTTTTTGTTATTTGTAAAATAGGAGTTCTAAAAGTGAAAATGAAACAACAAATCAACAACAAAGGCCGGAATCATCATCATCGATTGAACAATTGGATTCACCTGATAGAGAATTATTACAAATGGGAACAAGTATCGAAAGTACATCACCTGCACCAACATCTGCATTATATTCGGCAACATCAGCAGCAGCTAATCAAACATCATCATGGGGTGATTATGATCCAACACAAGCATGGGACAATGAACCATCTGTTCCTCCTACCGTTAAAGTTGATGATTCTTATAATGAATTCAATGATAATAATAATATTAATAATGATAATATTGATCAACAACAACAACAAATAAATGATGAATATGGACAAAATATTGATCAAATCAATAATGATAATTATCAACAAAATGCTCAGGAAACTTACTATGATGATTATGATCAGCAACAACAACAACAACAACAACAAATGAATGATGATCAATCAATGTTAGTCGATGGTTTTTCATTGATCGGGAAACAATGTTATGCATTATACAGTTATCAAGCACAAAATGATGATGAATTGACTATTGTTGAACAAGAAATTTTAAATGTAATCAATGCTGCCGATAAAGATTGGGTACAAGCACAAAATAAAGATGGTCAGTATTATTTCTTAAACTTTTTTTTAGTCCAATCAAAATTTCAAATCATTGGATTTTTTTTCATGTTAACTCAATCAATAGGTGCATATGGTTATGTTCCAGCAACATATCTACAAGAATTAATCACAGATTTTACAGATGAACAATATAATACAAATTTGCCAAATGACATATCATCGACAAACAATGATGTCGAACAACAACAACAACAACAACATCAACAGCAACAACCAATTACGACAAATGATCGATGGGAAAATGATGAAATGTCAAAATTGCCATCACAAACAATATCTAATATGGCCATATCATCATCGCAACAGCAACAACAATTGAAAACAGATGAAAAAACATTAAATGAACAACAACAACAGCAAACAATAAAAAATGATGAAATATTTGTACGTGCATTGTATGATTATGTTGCAACAAATGATGAAGAAATTTCATTCAAATCTGGTGATTTAATCAAAATAATTGATCAAAGTTCCGATGATGGCTGGTGGACTGGACAAAATGATGCTGGTCAAATTGGCCATTTTCCATCAATGTTAGTCAGTGAGCTAGGCGATGATGATGATGAAGATGATGAAAGTGATTCTGAAGAAAATGAAAATGATGAGGATTATGATGGTAATGATGATGCAGGTCCCGGTAAACTACCGTTACCACCTCCATCAATCGATTTACCGCCACCATTGCCGCCATCGATCGATATTAATAATGATAATTATGATGATGAAAAAGAAATTAATAATGAAATCCAGCAACCACCGTTACCACCTCCACCTCCACCACCACCAATTAATGAAATATCTGGTTGTGATGATAATGATAAAAATTCTACATCATTACCTCCACTACCACCGCCACCACCACCACAAATACCGGTACAACCACCGCCAACAATAAAACCAATGCAATTAATGGCACCACAAGCAGTTGTAATCATACATCCAACACCTGAAATTGAATCTCAACCTGTTTTCGGTAGTGAATATTATAATAATAATGATGATGATCAACAAAAAAATATAGATCATCAACAAAATACTGGTGATATTGATAATGAAATAAATATGAATAATAATAATAATAATAATAATATAATGAATGACAAAAATAATCATCATCAACAGCAGCAGCAACAACAACAACAACAAAGTGTTTGTATATCGATGGCAATAGCAGCACATGAAATTTCGGAAACAATTGCACAACAAGCAATCAATGATTCGATGCGTGAATTAGAAAGACGGCGTAGTTCAGCAACAACAACCGGTTCAAATACAGATAATCAGATCAATGCAACATCAACAACAACAACAACAACATCACAAATCGAAAATATGAATAATTTTAATGCAACAACAATAACAACAACAACAACTAGTGAAATAATGATTGTCACAAATGGTGAAATGTACAACAACAATAATAAGGAAAATAATAATAATGATGATGATGATGAAGATGAAGACATGAAATGATGATAATAATAATACAAAATAATGGTAATGATATTTATTTATTGTTCTTTTTCGTTTTTTTTTCTTTTCCAAAATTTATATTTTGATCGACAAAAGTAAACAATACAAACAAGCTAAAACATGTACAAATTTTTTACATATTTTATTCATTCATCGCTGTTTCAATTTATCAAAATTCAAATGGAAGAAAACATCAGAAAAAAAAACAAGATCAACATGGATCTTCTAGATCTCAGACAAAGCTTCAGTTGATTTGTTTAATTTTGAATAAATCAAATTTTTATTGGTAAACAAAACACGGAACGATGGTTTGTTGACAACAAACAACAAAAAGAGAAATCGGGAAATTGAATTATTGAACCAAATATCGAGACAATTTATGCGAAATTATCATCATTATTATCATCATCATCATTAATATACGAAAATCATTATTGATATACAGACATTAAATCATTGAAATTTTAATTTCCACAGTAGAAAATCAATCAATCAATCTATAAAAACAAAATAAAAAAAACACATAAAACATTTGCAAATATAATTGAATTGTGCTGTTGTTATTTTCAAAATTTTTGTTTTTCATTATTCAAATTGAAATTTTCAATTTTTTTTTCTGTGTAATTTCTGGCAGATGATGATATATTTATAATAATTTGTAATGTTGTAATAGAATATTAATACAAATAATGATAATAATATAATTATAACAAGAAATTTTAATATTTATTTGAAAAAACAAACGACAACACTTGTCGAAATAATGATCTATGTGTAGAAATCAATTCAAATTAATTTAGATTTTTGGATGAAAATTAGAGATATTTGAATATAAAAGGAATAATTATTCGTTCAGTCAAATACGAAACAAACGAAATAGCCGTACACCTGCACAAAACAAGCACACACACACACACACGAACACATGAATAGTTTTGAAATTCTTCAAAATATTAATTCAAATTCCATTTTTTCAAATTATTTCAGCTATAAAATATCCACAATTGTTATAAATTGATTTATTACTTTGATTTGTATTGAACAACATATTCAAATACAAACAAATGACGACGAAATTTGCCTTACAATTTACAATTAGATTTCTCATAGCCAATTGACTTGATTTTTTTTTCATTTTATTCATTTCATTTTCGAACTTGAATATATTTTCTTTTTCATTAATTTTTTCATCAATACTCGAATTTACAAGTAGAAAAAAAATTGATTACAATTTAAATAAATTAAAATTACCCACAGAAAACATTTAAAACAAATGAAATTGAAATTGAAATATACAAGCATGAATCGATTACAAATTTTCATCAAAAATAGATGCGATTGTATTTTGTATTGCCCATTGTCATTTTCAATGTTTGTTAAAAATTTCTGATTTTACTACTCATTCAAATTCATTGAAATTGTATTCATATTTTGCTTTCCCTATTTTTCTTGCATGAAAAAAAAATTTGACAATTAATTTTTCAATGTTTTTCGTCAAAATTTATCAACAACATAAAAAAATATGATAAAATTTTCATTATTATTACATTGAATGCATATACAAACACACAAACATTACAGACACATGAATAATAATGCATAAATATTATCATTGAAAAAGAAAAACTTTTGCTTTCCAATTGATTGGCTTCCAAAAAATTATTATTATTATCATTTCATATTTACATTCTTGAATTGAATTCTTCATTCGATTGATCTTAAAATTGAATATTCTTTGATTAATTTGAAAAATGAGCGAAATTTTCAACGTTTTTCAAATTTGTTTATCTGTTTTAAACATTACCAAATACATGATTTCATGAATTTTTAGAACAAATAAAAAAAACAATTTATTTATTGGATATTTGTAACTAATACACACACACATTTATATACCAACATTTATTTTAGATTAAATAAATATACATATTAACAACATATGAATTATATTTGAGAAAAACAAGCTTATTAATAATCATTATTATTGATAATTGATAATCATGATTATATTCAACCAACATTATTATCATCTAGTTATATCGATTAATTCTTAGTCCTTTTTTTTCTTTGAAAAAAAATATTGATAAAATAAAATTATTGTTGTTGTTGTCGTTGAATGTTGATATGTTTTCAAATTTTTATGATTATGATATGACAATCATAATCATAATAATATTAATAATAATAATAATGATGATGAAATGATACTCAATTTTCCAAATTACATTTTATTTTTCCCCGATTCATCAATTTTCAATTGAAAAAAAATCAATTGATTGATTATTGAATTTCTTCGTATTTTTGTTTCATCATCTTCATTTGATTTCTGATGTATTTCTGACGAGACAAGGAAGCTCCATGATCCTAATCATCATCGATGATCTGGCTGAAACTTTGTAACGAATTTCGCTTTGAAAAAAAAATTGAAATTAAATTTCAATCACCAAGAAAAAATACGAAGAAAAATGCAATTCAATACTTCAATAACCATTAAAACATCGCCCATAGTCGAATCAAACGAAAGAAAGATGAATCAAAAAAACGATGACGATTGATGATGATGATGATGACAATGGATTGAATTTGATTTTTTATTTTTTTTCATCCAGAAATTGACAATCAATTGAAAGTGAATTGAATTTTGAACTATGTAGGGAGGGAAGGGGAAATACGAGAGGAGAAAGCTCTCGTTCCTAAATCATCGTTTTCTTCGGAAAACACAATCGATTTGAATCGATTGAATATATTTTATTGTATTTTCATTTCTTCAATTCATTCATTCATTCATTCATTTTCAATGATGATCGATTTTTTTCTTCTTCATTTGAAACTCATTAAACCATTATCATCATTATTATTATGATGATAATTTCAAATTTTTTTATATTATCAATTTTCTTCTATTATTCGCTTTATGATTTTTTTTCTATCATTTATTTATTAAGCTGTCCGGAAAGTTTTGGCCGATTTTCATGAGCAACTTTATTGATTAAGCGGAATGAACTTTTCGGACAACCTAATACAATTGATATTACATAATCAATTGAGAATTTTATATATTTACAAAGTAAGCATTCGATTTTTTCCCTTACATTTTATTATTTGAAAAAAAAAATTTAGTTCATCCATCGATGATTATGATGAAATTATTTTTCTCTGAAATATTTTCATTTTTACTTTCATTACAGTCGATTATCATCGATTGATTTTAACGGTTGAACTTTGTATTTATTTTGTATGAAAAATGAATGGAAAATAATCGAATCGTTTTGTTTATTGTTATATTATGATTATTGTTGACAATCGATGACAATCAACGACGACAGTAAACACACAGTAATTCATGAATTTTTATTATTTTTATTCATTCATTGGCAGAATTTCATCCATTTTGAATTTTTGTTTCTTTCAATTTTCTTCTTTCAATCAATGTTTATTGCATTCAAATCGATTTCAAATTTGAATTTATTTTTTTTTCTACAATGGATTTTCAATGTAAAATTATAATAATTATTATCATCATTTAATTTATGATAATAACCATGTATGAACATTGGATGAATGATGAACAAAATATGATTCATGAATGAACAAATCGATCATAAACATACGCGCGCAAACATACATGTCAAACAATGAATAATAAGATTACCTTTGACCTAATAATGTGAAATTAATGATAATTGAATGAAAATTTCATTTTCATTTTTCAATTCATTTGATCGATCCAAAATATTTAAATATCCGAATAAATGGGATAAATTTGTTATGGTCAAAGCTTAAATTGACCAAATATGATTAAATTAATGAAATCGAAAATGGCTTAAAACAAAAACTATCGGATCAAACGTTTTTTTTTCCACAAATCAAAATCCTCGAATAAATCAAAGAAACAAAAAAAAAATCATCGGATCATTTAAATATTTGAATTGTTCAATACGAGAAAAAAAATGACAAGGTGTATGCATATGATAAATATGACGATTATGAAAATTGTTCATACAAGAAAATTGAAATGATTTTCATTAAAAATCTTTTGAATAAATCCTTTTCTGAGAAATATTATTTAAATAAATATGAATCACAAAGACCATAAGTCTATTTTACAAACATAAAAATTGTGTTCCGTAAAGGAAGCAAAAATAATTCAAAATTTTAGAAAGATATTGGAAAATCGATTTTGTTGGAAATAAAACTGCACCCAAACTATGCGAAATAAATAAATTTCAAAGTAATCTTACATTTTCAATAATTGTATTCAATAGGGCGTATGTTTTCAAAAAGAAACAACTTTTCAAATTTCCATTTGAAAAAAAATGAAACAAAATTATTCGCAATAAAATTGAAGAATTTAAATCATCAATCAATCAATCAATCAATCGATTGATCAATAATTTGGTTTTTATTTTCTATTCTTATTTGTCGATCAAAATGTCAAATATTTAGACATACAGATAGCATTATTATTATTATTATTATCATATCAGTACAAGTTACAAGTTTTGATATTCGCACTTGTGTAGCAGGTGCTAAACCTAAGGTATATTACTAAGGTATATTTTTCAACAATTGAAAATAATTCAAGAAAAATTATAAATTCAGAAGAAAATATCTCATAATAATTATTATTATTATTTACATTTGTATAAATTTTCACTGGTGAAAAAAATGGAAAATAAAATAGACGACACACTTCAAACACATGATGACACATATGAATACATGAAAAATATATGTTTCTTGTTGTTGTTTGCTTCTGAAAAAAAATAGAAAATTTGTAATGGATCAAAAACTTTTTTTTTTTTTTTTTGAGAAACAAAATAAATAATAGATTGTCCGGAAAGTTCTGGCCGATTTTTATGAACAACTCTATTGATTAGACGGAATGAGCTTTTCGGACAATCGAATTCAAAATAAGAAAAAGATTTACACCAATCATCGTACCATCACCATAATCATCATTATTATGATTATTGTTATTATCATTATCATCATTATAAGTGATTATGATTATTAACATGTTATGACATTTGAAAAAAAAGTCGACCAACGAGCAATGAGCAAAAAAGCAAAAAAAAAAAAAGTAGATCAAATAATAATCATTTGATTTATTTAAATTTGAAAATAAACATTTGAAATTTCAAAAAAAATGAAATGAAATGAAATGAAAGATTTATTTTTTTTTCTTAAGAAAAAATCAAGAAAATGTGTACGAAACATTTCAAACATTTCTTGAAATTTCTTGAAACAGAATTTGTTACAAACAAACAAATTATTATTATTAATATGACAATGATAAGTATTAAAAGTGGTTATTATTATCGTTAGAAATACATGTGAAAATTTATTTGAATACCTGTTGTTGAAGATAATGATTGTGATTGTATCGGATCGAGTACAAATTACAGAAGAATTTGTAGAACAAGAGCAGATTTAGGTGAAAATTGGGTAAATTGATCATTTTAGGCGTCATATTTACGAGATATTTTTGCGAAAATATCGGCTAAACAAATATATCTGCTGTCTTAGGATCTCATGTGTGTGTACATGAATTTCGTTTCTCAATTTCAAATTTACACTTGATGACAATTAACACCGAAAAAAATGAATCAAACAATTTTTTTGCGCTATTTTTTTCAAATCCAATAATAATGGCAAAATGAATCATGTGCTTAATAAGCAAATAATGACTGTGATTGTAATTAAGCAGTCTCTGTGTGTGTGTTTGTTTCAATGTGAATGTGCCTAAGTGTGTTTGTGTGTGACATCAGATTGAATCAGTTTTCATAACAGTTTGTATGACAACAAGCAAGCAATTTTTTCTCGGAATTTTTCCAAATTTAAGCAAATAAATGTCATTTGATTTCAATTTGTTTCAGTGAATTGTTTCAAAAATTTTTAAGCAAAAAAAAAATTCAGAACAATTGACTAAATAAACAAATGAATATTTGAAATTTCTTCTGAAAAATTTTTGGATTTTTTTCCGAGATTTTCTGAATCAAAATGGATCGAAAAAACAATGACAACATTTGTGATTTTGTGCATGGAAAATGTGAAATAAAATAAATAAACTAAGAAATACTTTGAAATCCTAGATAATCAATGAAGCAATGAATTTTTTCGTTGTTGTTCTTCTCTTCTCTATTTTTTTTAATTGTCGCAGGCATATTGTTCATTCATTCATTTGATCATTTGATATGATTTGATTTGATTTTAATTCATTTATTTAATTTTTATTTATTTCATTTATTTATTCATTTCCATTCCGTGTGTTTTATTATTATTATGATCGTTTTAATTATTATCAAAGTTTTCGCTTCCATAAATTATATAAATTTTTAATGACAATGTACGCAAAGGAATGAAACCAAATGACAATAAAATATTTTATTTTTGTAAATGACGGAATTGTTTTGCTGTTGGTGCATTTGTTGCTATCGATTTACTGTTGTTTTGAATGAAAAAATAGAAGAAATACTGCATAAATAACTAGCAGATCTCACATAATTTTTCACAGACCCATATGATTTTAATCTAAGAAATAATAATCAAGAAAAAAATATATCATTTCCATTAATTAATATGATTAATTACAATTAAAATAATGGATGAATGAATGGATGAGTGCATGTGAATATGATTTTAATTGTTATTTTGGCGACATTTTTACTTCTATTTTGAGTTTCCAAGTATATTGATTACAAATTTGAAGCAAAAATTTTAGATTGTCGAACGGATCAAACAATTCATTGAATTCAAATTTGAAAAGTAATCAAAATATTTACAATATTTATGATCATCGGAAATGAATCAAGATGTTTGATTGAATGATATCACAATACATGTGTGCATGTAACCTTATACCGATTTTTTTTAATTTTTCTATGAATAATTTGTAAAGTTTTTAATTTCTTAGCATATTTTCGATCATCATTTATCATCACCGAGATTTATTTATATCATAATCAATTGTGAATTGATGTAAATTGAAAAATAAATTTGCCTCAAAAAATTCAAGCCAATTTTTCTTCAATTCATTTGATGATTGAATTCAAATCGATTCGATTGAATCTAATCGAATCAAAAAAATCAATTAAATTGAATTGAATTGAATATAAATTTGTAAACATGTGAAATTTAGAAATTCAGAAAAATTCAAATTTGAAAATTTTCTAATTTGAATTTTCAATCAAATCAGTCATTGAACTATGAATTGAATTTCAATTGAATTTATTTATTTATTTATTTATTTCATTATTTGAAAATGTCATAAAAACACATTTGCAATCATTATTATTGTATAATTCTGTTTATTATCACTAATATAATCATTATCAATATATTATTGAATTTCGATTTGAAAGAAACAAAAAAAAAATGAATAAATAAAATTCAATGATAAATGAATGAAAATTGATGAAATTCTAAAAAAACAAAGCCAACCAGCTTATAGACATCAGCATATTCAAATGGAAGCAAAAAAAACCATATCCAGATGTTGAATAGCAATATTGCGTGCAATTAATAATTATTTATTCAATAATTTTAATTCAATATTCACATAGTAACGATAATAATAATGATAATAATACATTCGTATAAATATACGAAGAATCAAATGAAAAATTGAACCAGGAACAAAGCCTGGAAAAAAACAGAAACAGAAACAAAGCCAACAAACAATCAAATCATGTCCCAGAAAGCAGTACAAGCAGCAGCAGCAACTTCAATTTGAAATAATCATAATAATAATCAATTCAATCATATGATTGACATTGAATAAATACAACTCTGATGCTGCTGCTGCTGCCAAAAAAAACATTCAAATTTGTCATTCAAAAACGAAAAATAAATAAAATAAATAGATGGTAATTATAAGTTAATAAGAGAAACGATAGTAGTAATTTCTGGTTAATTTAATTCAAATTTAATTTATAAATGAATGAATGAATGAATGAATAGAAAAAATAGAAATATCAAGCAACCAGGATGTGAATTGTTGAATTTTTGCTTTGATTTCGGAAAATAAAAAGAGATTTTCTCATTCAAGATTCAAGTCGATAGCTTATTCATCGATAAAATCATTGATTTGCTTGCAAATTTGCATTGACAATGTTGGTGCTATGTGTTTATTGACTGTTTGATTGGTGACATATTTTCATTCATTCATGCGTTTGGTAATGTATGAATTCATTTGAAATTTTCTTGTTTATTTCATTATTCAGGTATATGGCTTTATTGGTTAATGTTGCATACACATACGAATATGTGTGTTTACATATTCTAATATGTTCAAATATATCCGGTTATGAGGTGACAGTCTTGTTTGTCAAATGAGAAAATTTATGATAATTTTTTTTGACAAATCACTTCTCTCTTCTATCCTCTAACATATTTTGCATCGCTGTGTGTATACAGCATTCAACTGTAACTCGTTCACCGTTGTACATTACCGAAATGATGATGAATACACGAAAATGTCATTTAATTTTTGTTGATTTTTAGACTTTTTTTCTAAAAACCCTTGGAAAATAATGATTCAATGGATTTTCTCCTACATGTTCTTCATCGTCTTCTCGAAAATCTTTGAATTTCAATGAATCAATCAATGGATTGTTTCATTGTGTTTTCTCTGAAAATTTGCCTTCAATCAATCAATCGATGGATCAATTTTTAAAATGATCAAACTGATCAATCAATTGATTGATTGGATCGAAAATTGAACACAAAGATACTCAGATACATTCAAAGCATTTTTTGAACGCATTTTTCAAAGATTTCTTCAAACTCAAATCTCATCATTTTGGATTTAAAAATTTGATTGATTCCGAGTGTAGGTAGATTAGTAGATTTGATTTGATTTTGTTTTTTATCCAATAAATATTTCCGTTATAATTTTTCCTATTTGTCCATCACCATTCACCATCAACATCATAATCATCATTTGTTCAAAAAAAAAAAAAAAATTATTTCCGAAATTGATGGATCATTTTTATTTGATTTATATTCATATGATCGAAAGCCAAAATAATAACTGGACAACAGTAGAAAAAATTAGTTCATTTCTATTCGATGATCCTCATCGATGATCGATGGAGATGTAATTTTTCATTTATTATTATTTATAATTTGATTTTTGTGAAAAAAATTTCATTTTTCACTAACAACTTTTGGATTAAGAAGTCAGGATTATGAACCTTTCAGAGATCAGTAGTTTTTGGGCGAAATGATTTCATTTTCTAAGGCGAAAATTTTCAGTTCAACAAAAATTATCATTGTTCAATCCGTATCGAAATTATCCAAACAGATTTTGTTTGAATTTTCAAAAAATTTTTCAAAATTTCAAATCGTTTCATTTCATTCATTCATTCATCATCATTGATGTTTTCATTTTTTATCGGTTGCGAGGCAAAATATTATCAAATTACCCGAGATTTTTGATTGAAATAATTTGTTCAATTTCTGCTTTTTTTTTGCTACGAAACGTCTCAAATCTAATATTTGGATTTATAATTTACCTGAGATTTGAAAAAAAAATAAATCAGACAAAAAACAAAATCATTCATTCATTCATTCATTTTCCATGATAGTTTTGATATTTTCATTTCATGAAATCACGATCATTTTCTTATAAATTCAATTTTCAATTCAAAAACACAAAAAAAATGAAAACACACAAAAAATGAAATCCAAAAATAATAAATGGAAAAAAAAACGAATCGATCCGATTATTATTTTCGATATTTTCCAAATATTATCATTATTCAATGATTAATAATTTTGATTCAATAATTATGTTGTTGTTGAATATATTAGGCTGTCCGAAAAGTTTATTTTGCTTAATCTATGGAGTTGCCGATGAAAATCGGCCATAACTTTCCGTACAGCCTAATATATTGATGGAACAAATGATCGAAATAAAAAATCGGACAAAATAAAAATTGAAACAAATTTCTGCGTCTTGTTTTATGTTTTCATATCTTTGATTGGAAATTAATTTATGATTTCATTTCATATATGTGTGTATTAAGTTATTTAAACAAAATCTTAACAACATAAGATTTATGTTTTATTTAAATAATGGATAAATAAATTGACATGTAATTTAATAGGAGTTTTTCTTTGAATATTTACTGATGTAAAATTTGAAATTTTGTTTCATATTTTCAATTCTAAGAGATTTGAAATTGAATATTTTCAAGTCATTTGGTCGTGGATTTCACTGAATGATTTCTACATTTTGTCCGATTTTTGTGCTACAAATTTTTTTCCGAAAATCAATTTTTCATTTATTCATTCTCGATTCAGAATAAATAAAATTTTTTCGAAATGTTTCAATTTAAAAAACAGAAAATTTCAAAAAAATCCAAAAAATTAATATGTCATTTAAATTGTGAAACCATATTTTACCAAGAATGCCATAATAATAATAATACCAGATGATCATTAATCATTAATGGGAAATAATTTTTCATTTTTATTATGCGATTCTTCGAAGTAGAAAAACCATGTTTTCTTTACAATTACATTTTCGATTATATTTGGAAGGATACATTGAAATCATTGATTCGAAATAGATTTTAAGAAAAAAAAATGAATGATTCAATAAAAAACAAATAAAATGTCAATTTTAATTTTTTTCTTCGGGAATAAAATTAAAAATTCAATTCAAAAATGATTTATCAGTACATAAGAACACAAATTAATTGAAATATTCTGCAATTGAAACCATTTTAATTTCGCCGGCAGTTTCAATGCGTTTGAGAGGCCATTTCAGAATTTTTAATTTCAAAAAAATAATTTTAATGCTTATAACCTAAAACGTTTTTGAAATTGTCGATTGAAATTGAAATTATTCAATTTTAAATCATAAATTTATCAATGTATTGAGCTGTCCAAAAAGTTCACCACGATTAACTCGATAGAAATGCATGTTGAAAACCTCATCAACTTTTCGGACAAAACATGATATTCACGATTAATAGTTTTATAAAATTAAGTTGGGGTGAATTCAAAGAAAAATTTAATAAAATTATGAATTTTATATTTTGTCCCATTCATAATTATAATAATTAATGATTTATTTATGATTTTGAAAAATGAAAACCAACTTAAAAAAAATTTGCTCAAAGCAAAATTCGCTTGATTTATAATTTATTTCTTATCAATCAAGTATCGATGGTTAATTGAAATTCAATTGAATGGATGGAATTTTCTTCATTTTTTAAAGACAGAATTCATTTCATTTCTTTAGCTAATTTGTAGAATATTTTAATGATAATAATAATTAATGGTCAGATATATTGACGAATTGAAATGAAAAAATTGAATTTTGAAATTTCAACATTCAATCCAAAATACAAAAGTAGTAGCATGAAAATGTGTTGGTCTAATTTTTAAAATTTCTATTCTGAAGGTAGTAGCATTGATTTGTGCGAATTTTTTATAGTTAAAAATAATTAATTTTTCAGAATTTTTGAAAAACAACTATTTTAATACTACTACTTTTTTTGGAAAAAAATGTAAACAAAACAAAATTTTCTATTTAAATCTATGCTACTACAATACGTTACTATTGGTATTTTTTTTCTAGAGTTGATTTCTTTACTTCTCCAATTTTTTTCCACGAAATTTTCTCTCTTTTTCGGCTTCTTCACTTAACCTCGACATTATTCAATGCGAATTTCGAAGCGAAAAACATTGGACAATCAGCATCAAGCAATGCTTCCACCAGCACCAACGGAATGGCCAAACATTGCTTTGGCTTATACCACGGCCACAGCTGCTTTGGGCTCTATTTTTTCTCATCAAACTAAAAGAGTTAACCAAAATTTGGATGGAAACATAACGTTAAACATACAAACACACAGACACCACACAAAATGTGTAGAAATGTGGACACAGAAAATGCGTCTAAACATTATTTCATATACACATTTCTCTTTTGCGTTATTTGCATTGGTTTTTCTCTGATATTTTCTTGATATTTTACGAATGATTACGCAAAAACAGCAACAACAACAAAACAAATGAATGAATCAATGAACAAGATACACGAAGCTTCAACGAATGAAATGAATTGAAAACATTTTTTTTGAAACGTTTCCATTCGTTCGTTGTACACATGAAATTTTAATGTATTTTCTCTGTATGTTTATTGCGTTTCAGCAATACAACAACAACAATTTGCGATTTTGCAAAACTCCAAACGTTTCTTTTCATTTGTTTACTGTTTTATTGATTACTTTGTGTGTGTGTGTGTGTTTATCTATCTGTGTTTTTGTTTTTTTATTTATCATCATTTCAATTCATCATTATTGTGTTTTCCATCATTTGAATTGATCATTCATCAATATTTTACGCGTAAAACTTTTTTTTTGCTTGTGTTTTTGCAGAATAATTGATTGAATTGAAATAAAGGAAAATAACCAATTTCAAATGATTGTTATCAATTCATTTAATCATCATCAATGTGATTATTTATCATTCTGATTCTACTTCGGATATTCTTCAATTGTTTTTTTTGTTTGTTTTTGTTTTACGATTCTTGATTCTTGAATTGAAAATTTTGTTTTGTGACAAATTCAATTATTAAATCAATCGTTTCACTGATAATTTAGCTGATTTTTTTTCATTTGTTTCAATTGTTCAACTTTTTTGATTAATGAATCGTAAGTTTTAACATATTTTTGTTTTTGATTCAATTGAATTTTGTAATTTTCTAAAATAGTATTTTTATTTTATTTTATTTTGTTTTAATTTTTATCCGATAAAACAAACAGAATTAAATAATCGTGAGTCACAAACGTTTGAAAGTTGATTGAATGAAAATGCCAAGAAAATAAATTTTTTTTTTTTTTTAAATGTCTGCAAACACGAATCAACTTTGAATCAATTTTGTTTTTCGAACTGATTTTCAACTGTTTTCTAGTCTGATTTTTATTTTTGTTGTTTATTTGTTTTAAATTTTGTTCAAACCGAAAAAATCTTAGATAATAAATCATCTTTTTTTTCATGAAGAATAAGAAGAATGAATAAGAATGAATGAAAGAAACAACATTAATCAACATTTTGCATACTCAATATATATTTTTTTCAAACATATGTTTCAATGTTTGTTGAATTTTTATTTTTTTGAATTGTTTGTGTGAACCTTAAACATCATAAATATTTGAATTGAATCAGTGAAATCAATGTCTGAATTCAATTAATGTTTGAATTCATGTTTATTATGTTTGTCTTTGACAAGATAAGATTAAAAACAAACCAAACAGGAAAAAAAACGAAGAATTGATTAACTTTTTTAATTATTTAATCTACTTTATAATCAAATGTGCATATATGCCATTATTATTATTTGAATTGTAAAATGTAAAGGTAAGTTCATTTGTTTATTTCTTTCTTCTTCAATATATATTATTTTTGATTATAAATATTCAATTATTCAAATTATATTCAAAATATATATTCAATTATATTAAATTGAACCTTATGAACATTTTAAATGTTTCAAGAAAAAAAAAAGATAAGGATAAAACAATTATTACATCAAGTACAATCATCATAATTATTAGATAGATCTATTTGAAAAAAAAATAAATTTAATTTTTTTGTCATTGAACCTAATATTAACATGATTATTATTGTTATTATTATTGACATTGAAAATTATTAAAATTGACATTTTCATTCTTGATTGATCGATGAAATCGATCCATAAATACTTTAAAATTTTTGAAAAATGCATAAATTTTCCATTGATTGCATTCCAAGTTCTCATCATGGAACTGAATTCTAAATGAATAATTTCAATTTTCAATTTAATTTCCCATTTATATAATTATCGATGATAGAATTATGTTTATTTCATTCAAAAAAAACTGAACAATTGAAACTTAAATTAAATTATGATAATAATTATAAAAAAAAAGTTTCAATGAAATACAATGATATAAAATCATTAATTTGATTTTGAATTGATTTTAAATTTAATTTTTTTTTTTTAATTTTCCATCCAATACTCTCTTCAAACGACAATTGACAATCGTTTGTTTATGTTGTTGTCTGTGCATGTTATATGTCGAATGCATTCATATATTGTAAATGATGAAATGAAAATAATTTTCATCATCCGTAACAAACAAACAAACGAATTGAAAATTGAATTAAATGAAATGAATAAAAAAAATTGAATAAAATTTAAATAAAAGACGCCCGATTTCATTTTATTCCATTCCATTTTTCCCAACAAACAAAGATAATTGAATTGAATTTAAATTTTTGAATTTTCAAAATTTTTTTTTCCCATTTTCCATTGGAAATGGCAATATGAAATGAATGTATTTATTCATTCATATTTGAAATGATGATGTTTTTTTTTGTTGGAAATTTTGTAAAACATTTTTCTTTGAAACATTTCAATTTATTCATATTCATTTCATTTCGTTTTATTGTCATTCGTTTATTTAATTTCATTCAATTTTGCTTATTCATATCCTTTTACTTTTATTTTTGCCACCATTAAGTATTTCACCATTTCGTTTGTTGGCTCGTTCGTTTTGATTCATTTTGATTTATTCATATTTGTTCCATTCATTTGTCGATTGTTTTCTTATATCATTTCTAGTTTCTTTAAGTTTCGTTTCAATCATCATCATCATCATGGAATAATATAAAAATTGAATCCATTGAAAATGAACGAATAAATGAATGATATTTTCTTCATTTACTTCAAACGTTTCAATGAAGAAATTTTGTTTCCAAAAGGATTTTCAATCAAAGTTCCTTTTATTGAATCCTTTTTTCGAAAATTAAAAAAACTGACAGAAAATTTCTTAAGACTAAGGCTTTGAAACTTTGAAATTGTCACACAATTTTCGCTCTCTGTGTTCTGTTCTGTACGTTTGAAATTTTATTACGAAATTTATCCATAGAAAAGACTAACCAACAAATTGGTTGAAAGAGGAATGAAGTTTTAAAGAAATCTTAAGAAACAATCATCTTTGTATGTGATATATTGTGTTCATGTCATCGACACACACACATGAACACAATACATTTTCATATATAAGCATGTATGTATGAGTGAATATTCACAATTTGATGCTTATTACATTGATATTCAATGACATTATTTCATTCAACTCTTGGTTTTTATTTTTTTATTATTATTAATCCTTTTTGCTATCAAACATTGAGGATTTGTACGATACATAATTTTCTGTTTTTTGTTTTCTGTCATCAATTTGTTGCATTATTTTATTGTATTTTATCGAGTTTATTGTGTTTATGCATTCATTTATTGTGGTTTTGAATGGCCAAAAAAAATAATGTAATAAAATATTAAAAAATAAAAATTATTAAACTAACTCTTTGATAATTTAAAAAAGGACAAAATAAAAAATAAAATTTTATTATCGTTTCATTATTATTGTCATTTAGTGATGAGATTTCTCGAAAAGACAATTGAAATTGCTTGTTTCAATTGTAAATATACATATGCGTATGGCAAGTTTAATTTAGTTTTTTTTGACTAAAAGGCCAATCATTCAAATGATTATTGCTATTGCTATTATTATTTCGATTATAGCCATTTGAATCAATGATTATTGATGATACATAATCATTATAACGGTTGTTTAATTTATTTTGTTTGTTCATTATTCAAAGGTTTTTTTCCTTGTGCAAAGCTTTGGTTGTTCATTTCATTTAGTTTATGTTTATTTAATTTCATTGAATTTCATTTTGTTCATTCGTTTCTTTGTTTGTTCATGCTTATGCTTAATGATAATGTGTGTAATTTTTTTTCTGTTTTGAATGTTTATTTGTGGTTTTAATTCATTTGAAAACCACCATTCAATTTTATTTGTTTATATTTTCCTCGAAAATTTCATGTATGGTAGTAGAAGCATAAACCAAAATTGAAAAAAGCAAAATATAATATAAATAATTTTAAAATTAACAAATAAATAAATAAATGAATGAAAATTTTTAAATTTTCAAATAAACAAAAATTTAAATTTAAATGAATAAATAATATATAAAAAAATTAATCATTTTGATTTATAAATAAACATTCGTTTCTATTTTTCATTATTTTATATTTCAAAGATCCATTGTTTAGTATTGTATAGTATCATATTGTATATTTTGAATAAATTTGAATATAAATAAATAAAAAATGAATAAATACGAATACAAATATAAACTAAATGATGAAAGAAATTAAAACTAATTTTTTTTCTTTTCATTATATTCAAAATCATGGAAATAATAATAATGAGTTTTATAGTTATTTTATATGAATGAAAATATGTTTGTCCTTTGTGAACAAATACACATCAAACTGAACAATAACAAAGCAAAGCAAAGCAAAGCAAAGCAAAAAAAAAGATGGTCAAAAATGATGAATAAGGTCGTGGACAAGGTCATCATCCACATCATCGTGTAGTATCGTCAAACATTTTTTTTTGTTTGAAATGGATTTTCTTTTCTTTTATTTTTGTTTATTTGTCATTTTGATTTGTTTATTTTGGTCAATTTTTTGTGTTTTGTATTTGTGTGGACAAGTATTTTTGACAATAGAGTGAAACACAACGAAATGAATGGACGAAATAGAAGATTAACGAAAAAAAAACAAATTCATATCATTCGGCTTTGAATTCAAAAGAAAAATGATTGATGTTTATTGTCATTCAATTTGATTGATATTGCATTTCATTTATTCAAATTCGATGAATTGCATTTAATGGGAATAACGGTAAATAAATGAATGAATGAATGAATGGAATTATAATTAAAAAAATTTTGAATTATCAAAGATGAATAATTTGAATTTGAATAAATAAAAAATGATTCATTTTAATATCTTTCTTAATTGAAATTTAAACTTTTGTCGAGTTTAGGGAATGAAAAAATTCCCCTAAAGTTTGATGTTGAAATTGAATCTACATGTATTCACATTCGTTCAATTATTTGATTCTCCATCACTGAATTTGATAAATTTGATTGATTCCAGCTACAAATTGGATGATTTTGATGATATCTTTCACTCGAAATCATCATCAATTATCGATATTTGTTAAAAATATCTTGGAGAATGCATTTTCTTAGCACAATTCATAATGATTTCACTTCTTATTTACAATTTTTCATCTGAAATATTTAATTGTCATGATGATCATCATATTTTTTCTTGAATGTTTATGATAATTATACTCGTAATAAAGTATACAGAGCGAAAAATTATAAATACTAAAAAATTTCTGAAAAAATCCGTTGATTAGCTTTCGTTTGAAAGAAGTTTAAGGGCTTGTCAACAACAACAACAACAACAACAGCAACAATCTTAAAGACAAGTATGGTAAATAATAACAAACGCAAAAAAAAAATGAAAATTGATTCGTTCTTTTGTGTTCATTTTTTTCAAATCTTAGTTTGTTCATTCAATTATATAATTTTTGATAATAATAATAATGATGATAATAATCATTATATCCATCTTCATTAACATCATTTCATGAGCTAATGATAATGATGATGATAATGGTGTTTGGTTGTATTACAATGAAATTCATTTCATTCATTTTTACACAGAAAAATTTTCAAAAATTTTTAATCAACTTTGAAATTTGAAATTAACTTTGAAAATTTTTAATTTTTCTAAATTTTTTTTTTTTTTGGCCAACATTCGCAGTAGTAGTAGTAGTGATAATGATAATGCCATGTATAATGATGATGGTCATGATCATCATTTAATGGATTATGTGACATTTCATTCATTTATTCATTTGTGTACTTGCATTCATTGCATCTTTGATAATTATCAGCACATATATACGGTTACCGATAATCGTATAATTATTTTGAATATTTTTTTATTTCGTTGAAAATTAACATTTATTTCATTTCACTTGAATTCCGGTTAACCTTTACCTGTTTTTATTTTTGAAATAAAATATTTGATTCATTTGTTTCAAACATCCTTTTTTTGCTGAAATTTGCTGCCAGTTGACAATATCTCTGTTGTTTCACTGATAATTTTGATTGTTTTCATATGCATACACATTTTATGATAATTTTTCTGTTAGCTATGGAAACAAAACAATTGTATTTATTTGTTTGTTTTTCTGTTTGTTTTCCACACAAATTTCAATGACATTTCAGTATTTTTTCAATGAATAAATATGAATGATCGTATTAATTCAAATTATTGTTTTGAATTTGAATCATGCTCATTTTTTCTTCTGCTTTGAATACTTTGATCAAGATCGATTAGGAAAATTTTTTTTCTTGTATTTACACGTATTTAATGAAAGCTAAATGAAATATTCATTATTAATTCACTCATATTTCTCGAAATTCATTGAATTGTCTAAAAATTATTGAAAAAATTCCATTGAAAATTATTCATATTTGTATGGAAATGAGATTTGTTTTTCATTTTATGAATAAATTATCTTCTCATTTCATTCGATATTGATTTGTGAATTTGTAAATTGATTAATTTATGTATAAATAATTGATTTTAATCTACAAAATCTCAGGATTTATTTATTCATTGATTTTTTTCAAGAAAAACAATAAGCAAATAGTTTAATGAGTATTTGCATTTGAATCATATAAATTTCAATGTATTCACGTGGAAGTAAAAATTTATTTCCATAGTTTGTGTGTTTTGAATTTATAATTAATCAAATACAATTAGACATAAATGAAAGAAAAAAAATCAAATTAATTAAAAACTTGTTAGTGAATATTTATTAATATCTACGAATAATAATAGTGATAAATCTTGTTTTATTTATTTGTTTTGTTGTCGTTTTTTGCCATTTGAAAGCAAAAATACTAATATTTCTCGTTGAATTACAAGCTCACACCTTTTTGCTGCTTACAATTATCGAAAAATTTATTCAAAAAATTGAATAAAATCTAGTCATTTCTGGTCATTTTCATTATCATTAAAATATGATCATCATCATAATCATGTTTTGTTCATGGTTATTTGCTGCGGTGTTGGTGTGGTTTTTAATTTTTTTTTTTTTTTTTTGAATTTTAATTTTGAATTTAAATTTTTACTTAATCAAATTTTCGTTAATTATCAATTTATATATGACACACGAAGATAATTATCAAAATATTTGATACGAAAAACAACAACAACAAAGATGTTCATTGCAAATTACTTTTAACTTTACAAATTACTTTTCATTTGTTTCAATTATCTTTTGCAATAATCATACATTTACATTTGTTCATTTCATTTGTGGATATTTTAAGATTTTGATTTTCTCTTTTTCTATCATCTATTCACATGTACATTCAAGTATTTTATTCAATATTTTTTTCTTGCTTATTTCATTATAATTTTGCAATCATTAAATGTTGCTGATGTTACTGTCGAACATTATATCATTCATAATGATGATGATGATCATCATCATCATGAACGGTAACATCAAAAAAAATAATAATAAAAATCCATAATGTTTCATGTGAAATATGGACATACTTTGAATGTAAATGATGTGAATTGAATGAATGAATGAATGAATGAAAAAAATGTTTAAGATGAGAAAGAAAAACTTGCTACTTATTTGTTGATATTTATTTGTTTGTTTGTTTGTTTGTAATGATTTTCGTTTTTTCTTTTGCTTCTTTTTTTTTGTTGTAAAAAAATTTATTTTTAAATTCAATTTTACATTTGTTTGATTTCATTATTTATTTATAAATAAATTTTATTTATATGAATTCAGTGGAAAATAATCAAACGAATTTCAATTGAATCTTAAGTAAATGATGTTTCTATGAAATGAATTTCAATATTTTTCCAATATTTTTGATATAATGATGAAAGAAATATGAAATAATTGAATTTGATCATACTATACAATATTCAATTGTTAATTTTTTTTCGTAAATTTCAATTAAAAAATTCGTTAAAAAGTGATAATCATAATAACAAATGGTGATGATGATGATGACAATCAATCGATTTCAATGTCATCGATTCATTTGACATCGATGAAAAAAAGCATTATTTTTTTCATTGAATAAATGAATTTTTTGACAAAAATATTCAATTTCTGACATTCAATCATCATTTCTATGAATGATTAATGTATGATTAATATTTTGTTTTTCAAATGTTGTTTCTCTTTGTTTTTGACATATTGAAATTAATTAATGAATTTTCATTCAAATTTTCATAAATTAATTGTTCATTCTTTAATAATAATAATAATAATAATAATTTAGAAACATGTCAAATTGATCGATTGAATTTGCTCTGAATAATGTTTTTGAAAAAAAAATATAAGGAAATTAGTTTCATTTGTTTTATTTTCCACAAAATTTTATTGTTTGATTGATTGATTTTCTACAGTACATTTGAATTCAGATCTTGTGCATTCGCATATATATATATATATTCATATTTTAATTATTGTTATTGTTTGTTTTGAACATCTGTTGAACATCTATTTTTTTTCTTCCACATTTATTTTTGAAAAATCATTGAATTTTGTTCATGTTTTTATGCTGTTATCTTTTCCAAAGTAACAAAACTGTTCGAATAATGATAATGATGATTGAATGTATTCGGAAAACCACCACAAAAAAAAATTTGAAAATTCCAATTAAAAATGAAGGAACGAAAATTCCAATTAGAAAACTAAAAAACACAAAATATAAATGCAAAACAAATTGCAGAAAAACATTCATCGATTGATAAAATAAAATTGAAATAAAATCGAAACAAATCGATTTGTTTTTTGATTGAAAATCAAAATAAAAGTGAAAAAAACGAATCGATTTTTTTCCCAATCAATTCAAATTGATTCATCATCATCATCATCATGCAAAATGCATCAATTTCTCTACGAAAAACATTTGTAAAAAAAAATTTCAAATTCATTTTCCTACTGAATCAGTCTAAATTTGACTACTGTCGAAAAAAAAATACAAGTTTATAACAAAAACGAAAGGGAAATTGATTGGAATGAAATTTTTTTTTTTCGATACACGAAACAAATATCAATCATTTCATTCAAATTTCAAACGATGATAATATCACTATTATTATTATTATTATCATCAATGATCATGATAATAATGCTGATGAGGATGTATTCAATCATAAAACATGAATACATCGCGTACATCATTTTTTTCCCATTGAAATTTTTTCATTTTTTCAAATTTTCATTTTGATCTAATTCACACAGACATACTGAAATAACATTATAGTACATTGGCTTGGGCTTTCCATTTCATTTTTTTTTCGTTTCATGAATTTTCATTTTTCCTCCCCCTAGATTTTTCATTTTTCATGTCAATACATACAAAATGTCACTAATTTCATACATTTTCCATTCATTCATCGATGATGATTGTTGCATAGAGTAATAATCAATGAATTCTTTGAAAAAACAGGCAAAAATATGTCTTGAAACTCGTTGTAAAGATATTAATTTGATAATCAAATAATAATAATAGATGTTTATTATTATATCAATATAAATATAATTATCATGTTGACCATTTTTAATGTACGGAAATTTGAAATTTTTTATGCCCAAAATTTAATTATATTGAATCAATGAATTGATTTTTTTTGTTTGTTAAATTTGAAAAAAAAATTGAAAATTTTTGGAAAATTTTAGCCGTTTTTGTTATTGATTTCACCTATTTTTCCCTCGAACATTTCACCATCAATGAATGTTCAATGATTTTTGATTTTTGTTTCCAATAGAAATGCAGCCAATGTGTTCGTTTATTCATTCATTCATTTATTCATCATTTTTTTTCTATGTTCATTTCAGAAATTTCACCTCGAAAAATAACACTTTCATAAACATTTTTATGTGTTGTTGTTTGACATGGTAAATTATATGGTTAAAAAAAAAAATCTGTTCCTGTTTGAAATTTTTTTAAAATTTTTAAATTTTATTTTCTTTTGAATTTCGGAGAAAATTTCATTTATCGTATTTTTGCCATATTCTCATCATCTTTTCATTCATGCAAATTAGACATTGATCGGAACTGTTTATGAATGACATGACATTGGCTACTAATTTTGGTTCATTTTTTTCATCGACATTTTTCACCACTTTCAACATGGCAATATGAAGTGATTGTCGTTATCCACTTTGTTTCAATTCAAATTTTGTTTTTATGAATCTTTTTTTTTCATATTTCATAACGATCATTGAATAATTTTTTATGTGTATGAAATGATGGCAAAGTTTTCAAGAGAAAAATAGAACAATGTATTTCGATGTAATTTTATTACAATTTTGAATTATTCATTTCTTCCTGTTGAAATTGAAAAATTTCAAATTTTTATTTTCTATGGCTGAAAATGGCGATCCATTTTCATTTTGTTTCATATTTTTCATTATGTTTCATGATGTTACAATATAATTTGATTAATTCATTTTGTAGGTGTGTGTGTGTGTGTTTGTGTGTTTGAAACGTTGTTTCATTTTTTTTGTCTTGAATTTTCTCATTAACTTTTGCTTTGAATTTGTATTTTTAATTTTTGAATTATCTTCTTGTAATTCAATTATTCAACAACAGCAAACGAAATTAAACTACAAGATGCCCTTTATCATAAACATGTAACATATATGATTATCATTATTATTTATCAGTGCTTGTAATCGCACAATAATAATAATTGTTATTATCATTATCATTTGATGCTAATGGATGTTTCAAGCAAATTTAAGAACATAAAAAAAAATTTCAATGAAACATAGAAATTCCTTAGAAAGAAGAAAAATTTGTTATGAAAATCAATTTTTTTTTCGTTTTACATAACATATCACAACATGCAACAGCATTCATATATCGTAATGTTACACGGTTTACAAGGTCTAAATGCTGAAAAAAAAACCTTTGAATATTTTTTTTTCTTTTAATTTTCAAGAAAATAAAATCCATAAATTATTTCAATCATTTTATATTCAATGTTTTTTTGTTGAAAAAAAAAACGAAAAATATTTCAACACTTTTTCTTCCATTCGCATGAAATATTATTAATGAAATGTTTCATTTCGTTTCTGTTTTTGGGAGAAAATATTAAGGAAAAAAAACATTAAACATTGTTAAATACTGAAATACAAAATATTTTAGTAACAAAATAACGAATAATTTACGAAATCAAAGTGTTTTTTCTGTTTGATGATGTTGACAAGTTAATTCAAATTCACATGTTTTATGGTTGAAAAATAAATAAATAATATTCAATGATGATGATTTAATATTTTAAAATTTTTTTCTGTTGTAAAATGAATGAAAATTATCTAAAACACAATAATTAACCCTTAGCACTCGAGGCATTTACAGCGCAAGCGAGCCAGCAGCTCGACGATTCTTCACACTCATGTAAAATGGTGACTGAGGGGCGCCTATAGACTTGCTGCATTACATCTTATGGTGAGTGATGCTCACCGCTCGAGTTTCAAGGGTTAATTGATGTTTGTCTCTTGTATGTTTGTGTGAAAATATTCCCATAATTAGCCGTTAATTTTGAAGATTTTTTAAAAATGTTTTCACAATATTTTTTTCATTACATTTTAATGTCTCGCTGTTTTTTCTGATGTATTCATCATCATCATCATCAATAATGATGCTCCTAGTATTTGTACATTAAAAATCAAAAACAAATTCGTAGAAAAAACATTGAAAATACTGAAAACACTTAAATTAAACATTAAAACAATAAGCCAAAAGAAATTTGCCTGAAATTCAGAAAAAAATGATTCAATTTTTAAAATTTAAAATTCCATTTTTGTACCATGGAAATAATCAAACAATAATTCAGTAAATCATTTTGGTTCATTTTTCATTAAAATTTTACATTGTTTTTGACTCGAAATTGATTCAAAAACATAAAAATACTATTTAGAAGCAAGCGACTAATTGATTTTGATTCATGATGCTGTCATCTTTTTTCATTATTTCATATGATGACAACAAACAACAACAACAACAATCATTACGCTGATGATTATGTTGACCCATAAATGTATTTGTGTCTGTCTGTGTGAGTTAGTGAGCGAATATTGAAGTCTAAGTCAAATCCATATTATTATTTTTTTTGTACAAATTGAAAGATTCATTTTTCATTTTAATTTTTTTTTTTTGCTTTTTTCAATTTTCAAGCTGCAAAATATGGAATCATGGACATATTTCATCAATTATTTGCCTCTTCTTCTTCCATTTTCATTATTAATTTTATTATTATCATCATCATCATCATATGAAATGATTGATAATAATGTTGATCATTAATAGTAATGATCAACAACATCAGCAACAACGGCTAAGAACCGAATTTCAACCATCATCAACAATATGTCCAGTAAAACATTTTTCATCGACCAAACAATGGATTAAAAAATAAATAATCATAATGATAATAATGACAAAATCATGTATAGTTTCTAGATTTTCTTGTTTCATTTTTAACATTATTTGTCGAGCAATTCAATATGTTCATCCTTATAAACTGTATGCCTTAGTCAGTCACTAGTGTAAGGCTTAGTGTATTTACAAGATGATCATTATCATTATCATTAAATATATTAAACCATGCAAACATCATCGATGTATGTATGGTATTCGGTACATATTCATTGTATTTCCATTGTTTTTTTTTCTGGGCTTTGTTCTTTGTTTTTCGGTCAATTGATCGGTTGTTTAATGAAAATTGGTTGGTTGGTCAATTTTCGTAATTTTAGACAATTTTTGAAATGTCAAATTATTTTTTCAATTTCAAAATATTCAATATGTGTAATGCATGGAAAATTATAAAAAATTTTTTTTGCTCATAAAAACAATCAGTAATGGTTTTGTACCGGGACAAATTATTATTGAAAAAAAAGAAACAATTGAAAACCCAATTTCGAACCTTATTATCTCATTATTATTCTATTGTTTTCCGTTTGTAAAAATAAGATGAAGATAATCATCTATTATGATGATGATGATGATGATGATATGGCTAAGCGTAGATATTGATAAACAATGTTTGATACATCAATCAATCGATATTGATATGAATGACATGAAAAATTCATTTTGATTATTAGAAAAAAATTGATAATAATGAATGATAATTTTCATAGAAACTTCAATTTTGAAAATAATATGACATTACTAATAATCATTTTGTATTATTTTCAAAAAACATCATTTGAACTTTAGATTTCAAAGAAACAAAAAAAAAAGTTTTTCATGATTTTAAAATTTCAATTCAAATTATGAACATTTTTCGAATTGTGTTTCTGTGAGTTGAAAAACAAAACAATACACGAAACCTTTTCAATCAATCAAACAATCAATTTTCGTTTGCTATTTTCTACGTGATTGTGATGAGAATCAATGTTTGATTGATTTCTTCTTTATTTCAATTGTTTTATCAATTTCATTTTTTCCAATGTTTAGAATGCATTTTCTATCAGCAATCAACAAAATGTTTGTAATCGCAAACATTTTATCATATTTTTTCCATAATTATTTCATGATTGTCCACGAAAAGTTTGTGCCTAGAGCTTTCCAATGAGCTTCAGTAATGAAATCTTTGTTTATTTGGATGATCCTAGCAATCAATTTTTCTCTTATTGTTGTTCAAATCAATCAAAATAAATATTTGTTCGAGACTTCTGTTCAATGATGATGATGATGATGATGAACTTTCATTTTTTTTCCTTTAATCGATATTTCATTAATGATTATAGTTTTTCAATTATCATATGATAATGATAATGTTTATTTTTTTTTTTTTTGTAAAAATAAAAAATGAAATATGTTTGAAACGAAATCAATGATGAATGATCTATTTTACCTTTGAAAAACGTATGGAATGAAATTATATGTTCATGTCTTGTTTATTGAGAAAAATATATTTATTCATTCACATACATATATCAATGTAATGTAGACATTTTTTTAAAATAATTTATTTTTTCCCCTTCAAAAAAATTGTAATAATTGTGATAATCATTTGAATACAAAGACGAAGATGAAAAAAAAAATGAAAAATAATTTTGAGAAATTCAAAAAAAAGGGTTAACAATGTCTGAGCTTTGATATTCATACCAACACACTCACACATATATTTGAGTATGTATGAGAGCTAAAAATATATAATTTCTGGGGCAAAATAAATGATCAAAAATAGATGAAATTGTTCATCTATTTTTTTTCGAAAATTATCATCTGGTAAAATGATATGATAATAATATTTGTGTGTTTACAGTTTGTAGTCAAATTTTCAAGCGTTTAAACCTGAAAAATGTTAATAATCACAATTATAATGATGATAATTATTATTTAAATCATCGTAATCGTTATAATTATTATCATTATCTGTAATTATATCAATTTAATGAAAGGTACAATTGATTTGGATTGCATTTCTCTGTGTTTCTCTGCATTTTTTTATGAGCAGAAAATTTGATTTAAAATTTTTCAATAATTATCTGATTATTTGGCTATTCGGCTATTTTGGCGAATTGAATTTGATCAAATTTTCAAATTAAATTTAAAAACATCTCGATTTTACCGAATCGAAATTGATTTAAAAATCATTTTTTTCCGAAATAATCATGGATAAATTTAGAAAGCTAGAAATTTGCCAAGCTCTGGTGCATACCTGAGGTCGGTTGTTGTTGGTAAAATTATTATTAATTCATTCATTTTATTTCGGCTTTTCAAGATTTCAATTTCAATTTCAAAGAAATAATAAAAATAAACAGTGAAAATTGGCAAACAAAGCAGCCAAAATTTTAAAATTCACTGACCACCACCATCATTACTGTTGTTATTATTATTGAAATAATTATCATTCAAAATTGTTGCTGTTGCTGCTGTTGTTATTGTTGTTGTATCATCATTGTCTATTTGCCAAAAAAAAATTATTCATCGGTCAGACAGTCGGTCTGAATATTGATTATTTGTTGATGATGATGATGGTTAGTCGCTCATTTTTTTCAATTTTTTTTTACCATCTTTCTGGTCAAAATCGGTTTTTGCTTTGACCATGTGTATGTGTATTCAGTGTGTGTGTGTGTCTATTCGTGTATGTAAATATAGCAAAAATATCATCATCATCATCATCATCATCATCATCATTATTATTATTATTTGCGACCACAACCAGTAAATAGATGTACTGTTTCTTCTTATATCAAATACAATGAATGAAAATAATCAAAACAAAAAAAAAATGAAATAATGATTCCACGATTTTTCATGATTCATTCAATTTGTATTTTTTTTTTTTTTTTGGTGAATGTGAATTTACAAACATATTTCATATAAATATAAATATTAATACAAATATAATTACATAATGTTTTTATAAATTGTGAATTTTTTCCATTCATTTTATCCATTGAAAAGTGAAAAATGTTTTTATTTTTGGGTACATTCAATCTCAAAAATTGTGCTTAAAATGTGCTGCCAAATGTTCACCGAGATAAACACAAGGTGTATGTCGGCCAATTTTTTTTTTTGAAAATGATTTTCTTTTAAATTATTCTTTTGATTGAATTGTATGTGTGTGTATTTGTGTATTGGTGAAAAAACCGAAATGTTTTCATTTTTTCTGATTTGGATTTTGTCTATTTTCATTTATCATTGATCCTGTTGAAACAAAAATAAAACAAATCGATATTTATTCAATCATTTTCTGTGGTATTTTCATTATTATTGGTTTTCGCTTTGAATTAAACATATATTTTCATTCCCAAAAAAATACCTGTAAATATTTATTCATTTATCCGTTAATAAATACGTAAATAAATAAATAAACAAATGCATCAATATAAATACATTATGCTTTGCTGCTGATACAATAATAATAATAATAAGAAAACATGATTAATGATCATCATCAACGATCATTGATGATTGTTGTAGTGATAATAATAATAATAATAATAGTAAATAGCATTAAGTTATAACAACAACATTTATCGACAAACAATAATTGATGTTTTTTCTGTACTTTTTTTTCTTATTTCACCTCACCATACATTTATTTATTCATTCATTCATTCATTCACTTTAATCATTGATTCATCGATTTTTTTTCGAAATTCAAAAATCCAAAAATATAACTGTTGAATTTGTACATTCATTCAATTTCTCTTCTTCTTTTTAAGATGAAATAATCATCTACGATTATTATAATAACAATAACAGCAACAACAAGTAAATTGTTATTCATCATCATCATCATCATCATTATTATTGTCTTATCTTTGATTTTTATCGTTGGAAATCTTTGGTAAACAAAGCAAAATCAAAAGATGAACATCAATTATTCAATTCAATGTATTGATCACATTTGATTTGATTTTGTTTTTGTGAAAACACAGTCAGTCTTATTTCATCTTATTACATTTTGCTTTGCGTTCACAACAATACGATCATTGGCAGAAATGATAGGGAATGGAGAAAAGTCAAAACAAATGTGTATATTTTTACCCAAAATCTAATCGATTTGTTGTAAATACTATTTGTAAATAACAACAACACGATGATGATGATGATAATAACAATGTTTTTAGTTTCATTTTTCTTTTATTTTTGCTCGCAAGTAAGCAGTTGTGTTGATTATTATTTATTATCAATAGCATTTTTGGTACAATTCACTTCGAATAATTTCAATGAATATTTATAAATATACATTGAGAAATCTAGTGTTTGTGTGTGTGTAGGTACAAATTTATATTATTTAATAATTTTTCACGCATTGATGATAATGATTAAGGCTATATACTAGGCTTAATATAGCTGGCTTGATGCTATTATTCATCATCATCATCATCATTGTTGTTGCTGTTGTTCGATAAGATTTTATCAGACAGATCAAAACGTTTTCTTTTTTTTCTGTTGTTGTTGTGTACCGTGTATTTGTTCATGTATTGGTACATGTCTGCTGAAGTGTTTATGTCTGTGTATATTTTTTAAAATGAATTTATGAATTATTATGAATTGAATTTTGATTAACTGTGTCTGAAGGGCCTTAAATCAACGATTTCAAATAAAGAAAATTGAAAATTTTATTTCAATTTAATCAATTCATTTTATATTTGATTATCTTGCCTAAATTTTGGATTTTTGATTTAGACAAAATATGTGTAAACATTTTTTTTTTTTTTTTGATATTTGTATTTGTCTGTTTCATTTTAGCAACATTTTCTAATTGATTTACCTGTTGAATTTCGACAATAAGAAAAAAAGGGTTGAAAATAATTAAACAAACAAACAAACAAAATCATATCTATGAATGGAAATCTTTGTTTTGATTAATTAAAAAATAATTAAAACTGAATAGATTAGGCAGATAGCTTCGAATCAACAGGCCAGAAAATAATTTCAATTAAACATTTCGTTACAAGCACATAAGATAATTGTTGATTCATTGAATAATGATGATCAGTATCGAAAGATCTGACGACGATCATCATCATCATTATCATCAGGTAGACAACACACACAAAAGGTTTGATCATCATTTGGCAAATCATCATTTTTTCGCCATTTAACCCTTTAACTTGTTATTTATTGATGATTATAACTGCTGCTGTTGTTGTCGGTGATGATGATGTCGTAATTATTATTTTTTTCAAGAAAAAAAACAAAAATCATATAACGATAATCAAAATAATTAGCCAATAATAATAACGGTAATAATAATGATTATCATTATCAATTTCCAACCAGAAAAAATTAAAAAAAAACCCAAAATAATAATTAGATCTATTTTTGTATACAAAAAAATTCGTATATATTTATTTATTTATCTGTTTTTTTTTCGGGGAAAATTAGGCCAATTTTTTTCCAAATATTTATTTTCAACTTTATTTCAAATTTTCCCAATGATTTTCAACAAAATTAAATATTGAATCAAGTAAAAAGTAAAAAAATAAAGAAAACCGAATCGAAAAATGATCGACAATTGAAATTGAACGATATATATAAAATCGATTATTTGAAAATGATCATCATCATCATCATCATCATCATCATCATTATCATTATGATCATCTATAGAGTAGTAAAATAAACATTAAATAAAATCAACCATTCATTTGTTCATTCTCGATAGTTTTTTTTTTTGGTTTCTTTGGTTATTTTTATCGACTAAAAATATTAGGTTGTCCGGAAAATTAGGTCCGAGTTTCATGAGCAACTCTATTGATTAAGCAGAATGAACTTTTCGGACAACCTAACAAAAGCAAAAAAAAATTTGAAATAGAAATAAAATAGATTAAAATATAATGAAATAAAAAAGAAATCAATCAATAATATCGATATATATAAAAATATATTTCCCTACAAATAATAATGATTGTATTACATAATAAAATCAATTTTTTCAAAATTAAAACCAAGCGAAATTCGATCAGAGATACAAAATGAAAATCATTAAACGAACGACAAACTTTTTACTTTTTTTTCTCCGCAAAAAAAACTTTGTTTGATTCACCAATCGATGATAATGATGGCCTCAAGGATCAACGATGATCTATTTTTTTCGGGTTATTTTGGGGTATACAAACAAACTGAATCTGATGTATTTGAAAATAATAAAAGTAATCATAATAATGAATATATAATCATTATGTCTGTGAATTTTTTTTCATTTTCCATGATTTCTCTGAAATAAATCATAAGAAAATACTTTTTACTCAAAAAAAATGAAAGATGCATTTGTTTTTTTTTAAAGTATACTTGTGAATATTGATCAGATGAACTATTATATTCTCATTTTTTTCCATAAGTTTTGGCCTTGTTTCCATGTTTTTCACTGGATAATCTTTGAGTTTGACATGAAACTTATTGATTTTTTTCCAACAAAAAAAAAAAATCAAAAATATGAAAATCATTTCTCTGATTTGCTTTTGATTTCTACGGAAAAATAATTTTTGTGCTTATATTTTTTTTTCAAGTTTCATTATTCATAATCATACAAAGCATATGCATTAAAATGCTTCAAATTCACTTATTCAATTATTGATTTTATTATTATTCATTCATTCATTCATTCTCATTCATATAATAATGAAGAATTTTGAATCGTCGAAGCATGAAATTTCTTTATTTTTTTTTTCATAAATTTCATAATTTAAACTTATAAATTTCCCGTTTTCAGGAAATTGAATTGAAATGAAATGAAATGAAATGAAATGAAATTGAAAATCTAAATAAAAACTTTTTCATTTTCTTTGAAATCAAAAAGAAAATGTAAGAAACGAAAATATTCATAAAACTTTGCTCTCATTTTGATTTCACTGATTTTTATAATCATTTCCATTATCTTATCATACGATTCTATGCAGAATTTCCAGCCAAGAATTGCTTGATTACATTTTCTTTGGTAAATGAATTTGTTTTCTTAAGCCAAATTTCAACAAAACCTCTCTCATTTGTCAGTATTAAATATGATTTATCCGGTTTTTTTATATACAAACAAACAAAACGATAATAGAATTGATTCAAACTTTGATTTATTCATTTTTAAACGTTCTGGATGTTTTAATGTTCATTTATTCAATCATCATTGATCATAATGATGATTGTAAAATGATTGTTTTGTTTTTTGTTATTTGAAAAGCAAAAATGCTTGAGAAAAGTTTTCAAAAATTTTGAAAATTTTAAATTGTATTTTACAAGTATATTTTTAAATTTCTGCGATTTACAATCACAAATTTCTATGAGAATAATTTATTCATTTTCATCTAAATTTTTTTTTTTTTTTGAAAAAAATCCCAAAAATTTGCATTTGAATTCGATTAAAAATTTGATGGCGATCGGTTAACTGGCTAAATATATCTTTATTTAAATATTTGTAATTGTGAGAACTCAAAATACATGAAAACACAAATAGACAAATGATTAATTACAAAATTAATGATAATAGATATATCTATTTGAATTTATTTATTGATTATATATTGGATCATTATCATCATCATCATCATTCATTAATGATCATGATAATTATTATATAATCAACATCATAATATCGATAATGATTATTTATTTTTGGATTTTTCTCAAATTTTTTTCCCCCTATTTTCATTCGTTGACCATTTATCGATTGATTCAAACCTTTAACAATTTTCAAATATTTCTAATGTGTTTTCGCAAAGGTGTATAATTAAAATATTCATTTATTCATTCATCTATTTTTAGTTGAAATTGTGAATAATTTTTAGATTTCAAATTTTCGGTTTTTGCCAATCGAAATCAGAAAAATGTAGACTGTTTTTCAAGACAAGTGTATCAAATTGAAATTGAAATCAAATTTTCAATTTTTTAAAATTCCCCTAGTTATTCCAGAATTAAAAAATGAATTTGTGGTTTGTTTATTCAATTTTTGCCTCTTAATTTCAATGATTCATTCAAATAAGTAGTAGATACGCGGTTTTTTCGGTTGTCAGTTATGACTTGCAGTCAATGCTCATCAATTATTCCCATTAATTTCTTGCTCAAATTTTTTTTGAACATTACTATTTTTTTTTTAAACTGAACATTATCAGAAATGATTAAATTCATCAAATTGTTTTGTTTGTGTGTGCTGCACACACACACAAAAATAATTGCTAAAAAATCACATTGTTAATATTTTTTTTCAAATGAAATTAAGAAAAACGAATATTATCTTTTGTTCTTATTTTCATTTTGGTTGTTGTTGTTATTATTGTTGTTGCTAGAAAAACAATTGAATTATTTTTAAATCATTTTGATTCAACTGATAATTTTATTATTGTTATTATTACATTTATTATTATTATTATTATTTCTGGCCAAAATTTTCCGCTTTCAATTTCCTTTTTGTTTCCCATTTTTTTTATATTGCACCGACCGATTAAATTTTCACCGATTGTTTTTACAAATTGTATGAAAAATAAGAGGAATATTTTCACTTCTCAATTAATGATGATTGTTGTTGTTTCTGCTAAATGGTCAAAATAGTTCAAAAAACGAAAAACAAAACACTGAAATTGGTTCAAATTTTTTATTAAATTTGTGTTTGCACACATTTAATATCATTTGTGTTATTATCATCAATTATTATGATGGTTTAATATATACCAAGACTATTAATAATTTCGCTGAAGCAACACAATGCATAAGCTCGATAAAATGGTCAAAAGAAAGTTAATTCCAATTGAAATATTGAAATAAAATATTAAAAAAAATGAAAATATTTGATAATAATAAAAGAAATAATTTCCATAACAAATGAATTATAATAATAAATGAAATCACAATTACAAATAAATGAATGAATGAATAAAGCTTTTGATGAAATTCGTTTCCACATTTCTATCTGATGATGATTAGATTTGTACAGCGATCTGTGCATGTTGTAAATATTTCAAATGATTATAATAAATGATTGTAATCGAAGGAAAATATCATTAGAAAAATATTAGAGCAAACTAATCTAAATAAATGGATTGAAAGTGAAACATTTTGATAATTTATCATCTTGATTATGTATTATTTCACTTTCATTTCATTTCATTGATTACATTTGTTGCTCATGATGTTTTAAATATTGTTTCTTGTAACAATTTCCACCATTTTTTCACGCATCATCATTCATAAATTAACATTTTGTTCCTTCATTTGTTTCATTATATTATGATACAATGATTTTAGATCAGATATATTCAGATTAGATAATCAAATCTTCTGTTGTTTGTTGTTTTTTTTTTCTTGTTTGCTGCTTTGTTTCAATGTATTTGCCCCATGTCCAAGGCACACATTTATACATTTGTATATTTGTAAAATATTAATCTGTTTTATTTCATCTCCATATTTCCATAATCCAATTTTTTTCAATTTACATTGCTTGAAAATGATAAATACTGTTGATATATTTTGCTTGAAAACAACATGTGTGAAAATTGAAATGGAAATAAAGATTAAATTGGTAAGAAATATGCATCAAACAAATGATTTTTGCTCTAAATTTTTGTCAAATTAATAATACCATTATTATTGTTATTATCACACCAAATAATACAAATTTTTCATACAAATAAACACCAGATTTTTCTGATATCTGAATATTTGTTTGACTGTGCTCCACACTGCATTTTACTACCAATCATTTATATTTCTTCTTATTTTCAATCGAAAAATGAAAATTCCAAGAAAAATATCTTTGCATCTGTGTTATTATTATTATTATTATTATCATGATCATAACAATAATATGATGATGGAAATGAAAATGATGATGATGTTAATAATGTTGATGATATGTTAATGATGATAATAATAATAATAATAGAAATTTGATATCATCCATATCTTGAACGAAGAAGCGAAACATCATCAAAAAATATTATATTTGATGATGATGATGATGGTTGTGGCAAGTTGTTGTTGTTGTTGTAGACGATGTTGTCGTTTTCTCTATCATCAACAGCATCTTTCGATTATTTTTTCGTTGATGATGATGATGATGGCTGGCTGTCATCGTGGTTCAAGTTGTTGTTGCTGTTGTTGGTGATTGTTAAAGGTTTTAGGTTTGAAAATAATTATTTTTATTATAATAATGATAATATCATTTGTGTGAAAATATCATTTCTTTTTCTTTTTCGTATTTTCACTCTATGTTTTTCTCATTTATTTATTTTTGACATAAATTCACATATGTGAATGGTCTATGAATGAAATGAATATTTTCATTCAAATATATTTGGAAAATGAATCAAAAGGAAAAATAATGGTCATTTTGATCATTATTATTATTATTCGATTCATACACAATGTTCTATGGGTTTCAATCAATCTTTCATTCATTTTCTGGTTTATTCTTTCATTCATTTATTTATTCACCTAAAAAATATTTTTATTTTCTTCGTTCATATTCATCAATGAATGATGATGCTGGTGATGATGGTGATGATATTCAACCAACATCATTCTTTCCTTTTCTTACTATTCTTTCTTTGATGACAATTTCATCTTTAACAATTGATTGTTCAAATGTTTTTATGATTCATTTCATTCGTACTTATTTTATGCCATTGATAGGTTAGCTAATAGGTAGTATTAGGTATCATTATTATTTACATCATCATCATTATCATTGAAATATCTAAACCATTATGTGGTTGATTCAGTGGTTTTTTTTTCATTCAGTTGTCATTTCTTCGATATTTGAATAAATCTAAATGAATATGAATTCATGATTTTCATTCATTTTCCATCATTTGATTTGTATGATTTGGTCTATCAAGATATTTTTGAAGTGAAATAAACAATACGATCTAAAATGTATGTAATTGTGTTTCGCGGTATATATATCAATCGGTCGGTTGATTTATATATCATTGTTAATCGGTCGGTTAGTTGGTCGGTCGGTCGGTATATCATTCATTGCTGATGATGATGATGATGCAGGTGGTTCCACTTTATTTCTTTTGAATATTTTCGATTGTTATGTTCAAGTTTAGGTCAAATTTGATATCGAATGAATAATATTCAAAAAACTTAGCCGGTTTTCTCCATACTTCCATTTTGATATCATATGATCATTTCAATTCTGAACAATTTTCAATTTTTTTCCATCTTGTTGTTGTTGTTGTTGTTTTGAATTGTTTAGGTAGTGTCAATTCTCATGACACATTTGATTTTTGTTCGTTTGTCTGATGCCGACATTGTTCAAATGAATTCAAATGTGGCTAAATCATTCTTGCTTGATATTGAATTGATTATTTGCTGATTTTGCTTTGATTTTCCTCGATTTTTTCTGTTCTAATTTCAAATCAAATTAATGTTTCTGTCGTATTTTGTTTTAATTAATTAATTCAATTTTTTCTCCTCTGATTATTTCTATTATTCTGACAATTTTCCATGATAATTTCTTTGTTTTTTTTCACATAAAAAACACTCGAAGTAATGATCTTATTACATTTCACCATTAAAAATGGTCCTGTTTTGAATTTATTTATTTTCCCGTTATTCTTTGCTTTGTTTTTGTGTTAATGTTAATAAATTCATTCATTATTACTGTGTTTGAAAACCAAAGACAATAATGATGATGATGATGATGATAATTAATTCCAAGTTTAATTTAATTAATTAATTTAGTTTTTTTTTTTTTTTTTGGTTTTTTCTGTTGTTGCTGCTGCTGTTGTTGGCTGTAATTGGCATTCAAAATACAGAAAATAAAACAATTAATTTTAAGCTTGTCATTATTCCATTATTCAATTTACTGGTTAAATTATTACCATCTATTTTTCTTATTTTCAAGTTGAAATTCGTTATAATTTTCTTCTTCATTCTTTTGTTATTTTTACTTGGAAAAATTCAAAATGAAATAAAACCTCTTATTTTGAATGGAACTGGTCGGTTTTTTATTATTATTATTCCAATTATTATAACTATCATTAAATGATATGATACACATATGCCCACAAACATGCTATTAGTTCATTTGATTCAATTCATTTGTACAATAATAATAACCATTTTTATTATTATTATTATTTAAAATAGTGTATTAGGTCATCAAACATATTGTTTGTTTGATCATATGCATATGCATATCAATGTTTATATTCAAATTATCAAAGCAAAAATATATAATAAATATAACATTAAAATAATCATCAACAATTATTTCAATATAAAATTGTTTGGATGATTTGGTTGAAAAAAAATGAATGATGAATAATGGTTCATATCATTCCTTGATTTTCGCTCTGCTTTGTTTAGCTTTATTTTGACCTGTTCGGCAACAATAATAATGATGATAATTTGACATAACTAAACTAAACTAGAAACAAAGCTACTTTACTTTTTTTTTTAAAAATGATAATAATAACAGCAAAATAATAATAAATAATTGTGATGAGCTTACTGTTATTATTTATATCATTATTATTTATGTTGTACATACATTTATACAACTCTTAAATCACAAAATAATTCAATGAACAATTCAATTCAATGTATTTTCTGTTTTGTTTTCTTGTTTTGAATATTTTTTCATATGAAAAATATTGCATTTTTTGCATTGCATTTGACTGTGACTGTTGGTTTGCTCTGCTTATTTTTGCTTGCTTGATTGCTTTTTTGTTTGCCTGCCAGTACGAAATTGAACGAGAAAAATGGTAAAAATAATAATAATATCATTGTTTTATGATGTTGTTGTTGTTCACATTTAAATTTCGATCTTGAATCATAATAATGATGGCAATATTTTGTTATTTTTGCATTTGTTTCTGTTGTTATTGTCCAGTGAGAATTGTAAAAATTGATGAATAATTATGAAAAAATTTTTAAATGACCGTTATGAAATGATCGCTTAGATATTAGAATTTCTGGTAGATTTTGACGCATTCTAAAAGCCCCAAAACGCTCATTTCATATTTGTACAATTTTCCAAACAAATTTTTTTTGACCATTTTTCTCTTTCTGCTTCTGGCGAACTACTTTGTTACACATGAATATTTTTTTATTTATTTATTTCAATTTTTTCGCACAAAAAATTTCTTTGTTATGATTAGATTAATCAAAGATACTAAGAAAAAAATTTTTGAACAAGTAAATGTTAAATGACAAACAGTCAAACAAACAAACAAATACAGAGATCAAGCATATGAAACAATAAATAAAAAATACCGTTATGCAACAAGTATTTTCAAGTATTTGAAGCATATGTGAATGATATCGTTGAAAAAAAAACAAATGAACAAGACAATACCAGTATATTGCCGAAAAAGACAGCAAATTTCAATTATTTTCCATTTTCTCCTCGGATATTTTTTCCATTTTTTCATCCTTGAATAATATAATAAATGAATAGATAAATGTTTTATTTTTTCATTTTTGAGAAATGAATGAATTATAATATCCATAAATATTATGATATATGTCATTAATTATTATTTTGCTTCGAATTGCTTTCCATTCCGAATTTCTACATGAATCATAGTCAGAGAGCTTAAATTGAAGCTTTAAGCTAAATGGGAAATCATGGAAAAATAATGGAAATTAATCACTTAATTATTGTGTCATTTGGGAATGAAAAATCTAAAAATTGATCCTTTTTTTTGGTGAAATTCAAGCTCATTTTTCTCATAGCAAAATGCATTGATTTGAACATAATCTCCGGATATTATTCAAAAAATTTTGATGGAATTCAAATCAAATTCCAATATGCACGAATATTTGACATCTGGACAAGTGAAATTCCATGTGTTTTCAACAAATTTCAATTTTTATTCCTCTTTTCACAATCGATAAATGTTCAAAATGATTCAATGTGTTTATTTTATAAACATATACATTCATCAACATTGTTTTTGTTATAAATTTGTGAATTTGAATAATCCAAGCATTTATTTATCTATTTGTCTGATTCATTTTGTTTTAAATTATCACAAAATATACACTTGTTTCTCTATTTGCTTTGCTTTGTCTGTGTCGATTTCATTTGTTTATTTGTTTTTGAATTTTTTTTCAAAAATTTTTTTATTTTTGCAAATTTCTAGTCTATGCAAATGTTTATAAATTGAAAAAAATTCATAAATAAGCTTTGGTTTATTGATTTTTGATGATGATAATCATAATGATTGGCCAGAAAAAAGCATCCAAAAACACAAATTTACACAAAAAAAAACATATGGTTTCATCGCATTTTTTTCGTACTTGTACTTCTTCACAGTTCAAGCATTTTCATCCATTTCGAACCAAAATATTGAAAAATTTAATCTGTTTTCATAAATCTAATAAAATCTTCAAAGGATTTCATCATCGTATTTAGACTGGTAGATTTGAGATTTGCTTGAAAAAAAAACTAAAGCAAAATAAATGATTTTCAAAACATTTTCTCTTGAATCTAAATCAACTCACTTGAATTGAATGTTGTCCTGTTATTTTTCCTGCTTATTGAATGAATTTTTAGAAATTTTTCAAAATCAATTTCGTTGAAAATTTTTCCGAAGAAAAAATTGTAAATTTCATCTTTCATTTGTTGCTGTAATTGTTTGATTGTCCGTGTGTGCATGTGTGTATGATTGTTATTTAAACAATACTAACATTCAAACAACAATATAATACAACAATAGAAACACCATCATCACCACTGTACATCATCCTTATTATTATCAATTATGATTCACCATTTACCATGATTATTATTGTTATTTAAATCATTTCTTATTCCGTATTTCTTTTTTCATTCAAATTTCAATTGAATTTTACTTTTGCAAAATGTTTAATATCAATTTTTGCAAAAAATTTCAATAATTTTGAATATTTCTAATATGATTTCCATCAATTCATCTATCAATTTTGTGTGATTACTCGCGAGCATAATAACAATAATAAAATAATGCATCCAAATTTCCTGATTTGCATTGTGTATTCAATACTTTTGATTGTTGAAGATTTTAAGTGTTTTTTTTTTGTTAAATATTTAATCATTGAATTGAATGAATTTTGTGGAATGTATTGGATGTGAATAAAGATAATAATAAAAAATAAAAAATGAAAATATTTTCGGAAATATTATTCTCAAAAAAAATGAAAATTTGAATAGATATGAGAAATATATGTAATATTTTAATAATGAATTTTTATTTGGAATTTAATATTTGAAATTGAAAATATTTACAAAATTTAAAAACAAATTTAAAACATTTTAATCAATCATATCTTTATAAAAACAACGTGTTTTTATACTCAGTCAATTGTTGTTTTGTTTTGTCAATTTCAAACTTGAGTAATTAATGATATTTAGTCATCACATCTCCCGGCGTCTAATTAAAAGTCATCGGGAGGATGGTACAGTCGAAGCTTGTTTGCGTGATTAATTTATGTTGAACGTTTTTTTTTTCTATAAAAATTTGAAATTTGAAAGTTAACCATCCGTTTTGGTCGAATCGTTTCTTTGGCCTTTTGAATTTTCGATGCATAATAATTTTGATTTGATTGATATTTACAGGTGGCTCTCCCCCCGTCCTTTTCTTCGTTTTGCCATGACCAATATTTGTACCACCACGATGTTTCTTTTTCCTTTGATGATCAATAATTGACGTTTTAATTAGATTTTGATGTTGCCGATAAACAATGATTTTCACAAATTTACATTTTTTATTCGGTTTAAAACGATTCAATATTCCACTATTTTTGCCATGTTTAAAAATATCTTGATATTTTGATTTGACTTTAATTTCAAAATTTTCATATTTAAATAATTTGACATTCGGTTGTTTATTTTGGTCATTATCGTTGTTCAAATTGTTTGTTTTATTCGTTTGCGATGATTTCATTCTTGGTTTGATTTTGATTAATTTTACCAAATTGACTGATTTTCTAAATTTGCCAATACGATTAAATTTCTTGGTTGATCGTTTTTTCAGTGATGATTTTGATTGTTCGTTAATTTCACTTTTCTGCTTTCCGATTTTCTTTTTATTTTTATTAACAATTTTAATTTTAATATTTTCATCATCCATTGGATTATCTGCTGATGGTAACAGATCATTTTCATTGTTTGATGTATCATTATCATTTTCGTTTTGATCAATCGGTTCTTGCTGAATGTCAATTAATAATGGTGTTGATTCACATGAAACAATTTTTTCCATTTCCGATGAATTAGTATTAGATGATGGTAGATCGTTTCCATCATCGCCAACATCGTTCATTAGATTTGGTCGATCATCGTTCATGTTCTGGTCATCATTATCATCGATTTCATCATTTGAGTCTTGATCATGAGTTTCATTCGATTCATCAAATTTTTCATTATAATCATTATTCGAATTGAAATCATCAATTTGATTTTGGTCAGTGCTCAATATGAGTTGATTGTTCTCGATATTGTCTTTACCATTATGATTGTTGATTTCATTGTCGTTTAAAATTTGATTTTCTTGATAATTTTCACTATTTGTTTCAATTTCATTTGTTTTATTTTGATTGTTTGCTGGTTGTTTTTGTTGTTCATTTTGATTTTTGTTTTCCCATCGCTTCTCGTTGATGTTCGATACTGATGATGGTAAATCAGCTCCATGATCGTCACGAGCATCATATGATTTAGCAGGGTGTGATAGTTGAAAATGTTTCATCAATAAATCACATTGTTGTTCATATTCACCATATTTTCCGTCAGGTTCAACACCATATTGCCGCGATTCTCGTTCGATTCGTTTCAATTCGGCGATCCATTGAAAGATTTCATCTTTTCGATCATTTTCTATAATACCTGTTCCAACATAACAAGCATTTATCCAAATTTTTCGTCGAATTCGATCTCGTTGTGACGTTAGTTGTTTGAGTTGTTCACATGATTTGTCAAAATTCGGCAAACACAATGGTATTTCGAGATAACTGGTCAAAATTTTAATTTTGTCATAATCTTGGCCAATTTTGATTTGTTCATCCTGATGCAACGGCAAATTATTTGTTTTCATTAATTTGTTGATTTTAATTATTTCGTCGATTATTTTCATTATGTTGGTCTTAGTCTTGATGTCAGTTGGTAACAACATTGATGCGGCTTGATCATAATTCACGCTGATTTTGTTCCATAACTCGGCCAAACGTTGTTTGTACAAATTTTTTATTGCAGCTGAATTCATTGTGGTACATCCTGTTGGCTCTTGTAATATTTTAATAATGAATTTTTATTTGGAATTTAATATTTGAAATTGAAAATATTTACAAAATTTAAAAACAAATTTAAAACATTTTAATCAATCATATCTTTATAAAAACAACGTGTTTTTATACTCAGTCAATTGTTGTTTTGTTTTGTCAATTTCAAACTTGAGTAATTAATGATATTTAGTCATCACATATACGTAATTTTAAATATTATTATGAACATAAAATTTAAGATGTATTAATTTTGTAAATAATTTCAAGTCAAAATATTTGTATTTATTTACACTTTATTCATTTTTGAAAAAAAAAAATGTAAAATCTTTAATAAGATTATGGACAATTTTCAAAATAAAAATAAAATAAAATAAAACATTTCGCCAATCATTATTGAAGAGTGATATTTGTAGGATAATAAATATTTGAATATTCATACATATTATTTAACTATTCTAATCATTAAGCATTACTCCAGGAAAATGTTTTTCAAATGTCAATTTTATGTGTATTAAAATCCATGTAAATATTATCATATTTTTCTGTCCAATTCATTCATATTTATTTTTATGTGTTTGTAGATTTGATTCAAATCGTAAAATGATTGGAATTTTTCTCAACATGAATCGGACAATCATTGATTTGTTTGTGCATTTGCATTTGTATGCATTCATATTCATTTGTCTGGATTTTTCGATATATATTATTTTCCTTGATTTTGACTTTTTCCGGATCACAAAAAAATATGTCCATGTCAAAAATATTGATTTTTTAATTTAATTCATTTATGCAAATTCACACCACCACCACCACCGGCAGCAGCAGCAGCATTCATTTTTTTTCCGTAGGTTTTAGGTTTCAGTCATATTTATGATGATTGAAAAAATTATATTCAAAATTAATATCAATAATAATAATAATTGGAATTACAATTATTATATTGAATTGCCAGAAAAAATGCCAAGAAAATATAAATTTTTCATTTATTTTTTCCTCAGTTTTATTACTTTATGTCATTTTATTTCCAATCATTATTTCATTTTATTACTATTACCGTAATTTATATTAAAGTTATTATCAAAATTATTATTATTTATTGATCAATCAATCTATCAAATTTAGATTTGCATAATTATTATGATTATTATCAACAGCAAAGTGCTGGTGTGTGCGTGTTTGTTTGTCTATATTTCATTTTCTTCAATAATTTTTTTCCCGATCTCCTCACATAATTTCACTTATTATTATCGACGTGATTATTATGATTGTTATTTATTTATATTAATATTTACATTTTATTCAAATTTTTTCATTTATTTTCATTCGTATTAATATCTCGTATCTACTCCATCATCTGCTCCTACTTTTTTTTTGCCAAGATTATCATTTGCTATTATAATCATCAACGCATACAGATGATTGATCATCGTTATCTTTATTTTTTTTATTTTTTGAGATAATAAAAATGAAATTTCTTCGCGGAGTTTTTTGCCCCACTGAAATGAGAAATGATTTAATCTAGAAAAAATATTTGATATATATTTTATTTGAATTATTTTTATGTGAAATTGTTGAAATCATAACCAGAAAAAAATTGATCAAAATATATTCTTTGCGTGTGCGTTTGTATTAGGTTGTCCGAAAAGTTCATTCCGCTTAATCAATAGAGTTTCTCATGAAAATCGGCTAGAACTTTCCGGACAACCTAATATTTGTGTGTGTATGTCTTGAATGCTGGTGAGTAGTAATTTGCTCAATCATTCATTTTTTCTGAATTTTTTGTTTGTACCAATTTTTACTTGTGATGATGATGAATTATTTAAATTGATTTCTTCATCATTATTTTCATTATTCGATCTAAATTTTTCACCACCCTTTTTTTCAGTCATAATCAATTGTTTTTGATTATTTTTGATCTATTTTTTCAATGATTGAAGATCTGAAAAACGAAAAAAAAATTGGTCAAGAAAAACAAATAATATCATTATTATCATTCAGTGATAATCGATCGATTGCACGCGATATCTTTTATCTACTAAAATCACAGGAAATAGCCTTTTGTTTAGCCTTTTCTTTTGTAAAATTTTGTGATCTATCAGAAAATGGACATTTGAAAGTCATTTTTTTTTATTTCAAAAAAATTTGTTTTGTTCAAATAATAATGATGAAAATTATTCAGATTTTCATCGGATCATTCAATAATAATTACAAATAACGAATAATGGACATAATATTTTTTGTTGTATTTTTGTTATTTATTTATAAAATGAAATAAGTTAGAATAAAACTCACCAAAATAATGATAATATGAAAACAATCAAATACACAATCATAAACACATAAGCACACACACATACACACACCCGATAAACTGTCAGAGATAATCCTTTTATTTCTATCTTTTCTATTTTTCCAAAAAAAAATTATTTGGATTGAAATCAAAAAAAGCAACAAAAAGGGGAAAACATGTTTAAAATAAATCAGATCAGAATCATGATCATCATCATCACCATCATCATGATGATGATGATGGTCAAAGAATAATGTGTTTTATATGTTGTTGAATACATGAAAAATAATTGAATGAAATATGAAAATAAAACTGATAAAATGAAAATAAAATTATAAACCAATTTTTAGGCGGCTACTATTCAGTTTTTGGCCAAAATTATCATCATCGTTATTATTTATTATACGATTGGTTTGAAAAGATTTCATTTTTATTTTTCACCACTCATTCAATTCACTACGAATGATGCTTGGTTGATGCTGAATGTCTGAGTGTGTGTGTGTGTGTATTTGTGTATGATAAATAAAAATTTGAAATGGAAAAAATAACGAATAAAATACCTGGAATAAATATGAAAACAGAACAAAAACAGGATACACCCTGTTAATATTATTTCAAATTATTATTATTGTTATTATTATTATCGTAAAGATATAAATATGTATCAATGTTTTTAGGAATAAATGAAAATATAAAAATCTATTGGATTGAATTTATGAATGAATTAAATGTAATTTGTGCTCGAATTGTATACATTTGATTGGATTCAATTCATTTCATTTTTTTTGGTTGTTTTATTCTTGATTTACGGATTGTTTTCTTTTGTTTATATCAGTGATATCAGTCTAACAGTGATGATAATAATAGAAATTATTATTTTTGAAATAATCTAATTCTCAGTTGAATTGAAATTTTTTTTTTTGAATTAAAAAAATTAAATTAAATTCAATACAAGGAATATCAATGATCTAAGACTGAATTATTTTGACTCATTTTCCCCCTTTAAAAAATTTAATTCACCAACCAAAAAAAACTTGAATGAACCTTTAATCGTTTGTGTGTGTGTGTGTGTGTGTATGTACGATTGGTACCAACGCCTTCAATGAAAATTTTATCTGATCTTATTTTTCAAGTTTTTCTTTTATTAAAAATGAATTATTTTTTTCATATTTTGCAATCCTTATCACACCGCATATTAACACACGTACACACACTTAAACACATTCGCACAAAAAGTGCATGACATTTATGCTTAAAAAGTTATTACTTTCATTCAAATTTAACGGAAATTTGATTTAAATTCGTCATTATTATTATTCAAAGGTTCAATGATTTTCTCCATAAAATGGGAAAAATTGGAAAAACATTAATAACTTGAGTGATTGAGCATGAATGTCTTGAAACATTTTCATTTTTTTTTTTTGGCCATATTCATACATATGGACAAATAAATCGTAATCATACATTTGCATATATGAATTCAAAACAATCGAATATCCAAATGATTGATTTTCTTTTTTTTTCACCATCTCATTTGGTGAAATTTCCGATAGATTATTATCATCAAATGTTTGAATAGATTGCTATTTAAATAGTGATAATAATAATAATAATTATGATCAATATCTGAATAAATAAATAAATGAATGATGGAAATAATGTAAATTTGAATGAAAGTGATCAATAATAATAATTGATCATTGTTTCAAATGATAAACTAACATCAGATATGAGCATTAGAATTTTTTTTTTTGAATTTGTTTGAAACATCGCTTCTGTTTTAATATTTTTAAAAAATAAATCCTCACATTTTGATTGATTTGAATTTTTTTCATTTCATTTTTTTTCTTGTATTGATTTCAATGGTTGATTGATTGATTGATCATTCCCTACATCGATATTGGTTGAAAATACCTTTCAAAATGATAGAAATAATCCACCAAAAATATCGGTACAATTGTTGATTCGATACACTTTTCAATTTGATCTCTTTCAATATATCTGACTATCTTTCCATTTTTCGCTGAATCGTCTTATGATGTAACGGATTAATTTTATTTCATTTAATCTTTGATTACATGAAATTTTTCCCTTCTTTCAGCTGAGTTTTATCTTGTTCTTGTCGGTGAAAAGATCCATTATGATATTCATCACAGAAAAAAAAAGCAAAACACTTAACACATCGTCATGGTTATATTTGTATATTGTAACATTGATACGAATGTCACTGTTTTTTTTGTCGATTGATTGTCATGATAATTGATGTTAATCATAATTGCCAAAAATGACACCGTTTCAATTTTACCTTATTTTTTTTTTCTTTGAAAGGTTCACACAACAAAATTTATGACCATTTAAAGGTTTGTTTGTTTTTGTTTTTGTCGGTAAAAATTGTTTTATACTGGTTTTCTCTAAATCAATTGAGTTTTATTTCCAACTCAATAATTGTTGACCGCAAACATATAAATAGATTATACAACACAATTCATTGTCATTAACTTTATATAAATGAAACAATAATAATACAAGAGAAAATCATGATAATAATGAAGGAAAATTGATTTGTAATTACAATCAATTTTTAATCAATTTTCTTAGTTTAGTTTAATTTTGTTTCAGAAATCACTCGATATTAGCCTTTTAGTTAGTTCAATATCAGTATTTTTAATACAGTCCAGTTCGGTTAATTGACTTTGATTTTATTGGCAACAACAGCAGCAGCAACAATTATGAACAGGTTTCCAGATCGAAAAATAAATAAGTAAAAAACAATTTACCAATTATTTTTATCTTTCATCCATTCATTATTATAATTGATTTCATTTGCCATTTACTAAAAACAAACAATATGTCAATCATCGTCATCATCATCATCGATTGATCTATTCGATATATATATATGATTGACCTAAAATAATCGATTGACATTTAATTGATTTGTATTTGTATTTGTTCATATTCGAGTCTGATGTTCACTATAATGTTGATAATTCCAATTAGTATTTCATTTTTCTTGGTTAAATTTTTTAGTTTTTTTTAATTTCATTGTATGCATTGTGAAATGACTGATTTTTTCTCGATTGTTTTGTTTTTATTTTTTTCAAAATGTATTTCTTCATCCAATTCAAATAAATGTAAGCTGAAATAAAGTTTATAAAAAACGAAGCAAATGTTTGAAAAAACATGTGAAAATGGCCTACACACTTGTACAAACACACGTCATAAAAACACAGAAATACATATTGAATCATTCACATTTAATCAATCAATAATTTCACTCATTCAATCAATCGATCAATCTCGCAAAATTCCAAAACTAACTTATTAATGTAGGACCGATTATATAAGCGAAATTTACGAGTAAATGAATGGACATAGAGAAAAAAAACATATTTTCATCCATTTCATTCAAATATTTGCGAAAATACACAAATCATCTATCAGTTTATAAACAATCGGGTCATCCGAAATAAATAAAAATTTTTACCGTATTTTATCTATATATATTAGGTTGTCCGAAAAGTTCTAGCCGATTTTCATGAGCAACTCTATTGATTAAGCGTAATAAACTTTTCGAGCAGCCTAAATATTTACACATTGAATAAATGGAAATATTTCGTAAAAAAATATTTGTTCAACAAATTTTTATTCACAGGTATTTTCCAGGTATATATTTATTCAATATTTCCACACACACACATATTTGAAAAAAAAAGATTACCTTGTATGTGTCATATGTTTTATGTTTGTGTGTTTCGAATGAAAAACAGTGTTAATGTTATTTTTGTGTGATATTATCTATGCATTTATTTATTTACTTAATTTTTATGATGTATTCAGGACAATTTTCTTTTTCCATTTTTTTTGTAATCATTCATTCATTCATTCAGAAAAAAAACTCTTAAAGAAAATAATAATTGACCATGACATTTATCATCTACCTACACATACATACATACACATTTAATACTTACACAAACAACTAATATACATATGAAGATAGTGTTATCTTCGAAAATATTATTTTTTATTATCATTATCATTATTATCATTGTTAGACTTGGATTTGTATGATAATAAATGATAATATTGCTTACTCACTCCTACTGAAATTATTTCAAAAAAAAACCAAAAATTGAAAAAAAATTAATTTTCTTAAAATTTAAAATTTTTTGAATTTTTCAAATTTTCCAAATTATTAATTTCTATTTTTTCTTCATTTTTTTCAATTTCAAAAATAGGAATCGGAAATCTCGAAACATGCCGTTTGGTGTATATTTTTCAATGCATGAAATTGCATAAAATGCTTCATTGATCAAGAAAATCAAATGTGTTTATAAAATGATTTTAAATAGATATAATTATGTCAAAATGTTATAATTTTGTCTGAAGATTTTTTTTTTCGATTTCCAAACGAAAACTTTTATGGTCTTATTGAATATTGAATTGAAATAAATACATAATCTTCTTTATCGTCATTATATACATGAAATTAGACAAAGTGAATCATCATCGGCGATTACTTGTCAACAACCAAATATCATTTATCGTTCATTGTATTGTTATTTTGACAATTTACAACGTAAAATATCTCAGAAATAATCAACTATTTGTAACTTTTGTTCTCACCAAAACAACAACAAGTATTCTTAATCCATTATCTGATGAGTATATTCATGGATTTAAATTGAACAACTATTGACAAGTTGACAAGAAATTATTTAGTTTTTTCAAACAAAATAATAAAGTTTAAATTGGCAAGAACAAAAAACAAATACCCTAAATAGATAAATAGCTGCATTTGATTTCAACCAGTGATTCACTAAAAACACACACACACACACACAACATTATCAAATGGATATTGCTAATTGCATTTTTCATTGTTTACATTGAACGAAAAATACAATTTTAAAAATTTATTATTTTTATTATTATTCATTGTTATAATTATTTTGTAAATTTTTTTCAAATGTTAATTTTATTTTTATTTGTTGTTCTTGTTGTTCAGTTACCAATGCTGTTATAATTGTTTGAAATTAGTCAAAAAAAAAATATTTTTTTTCGAGTTTATATTCATATGAAAATTATTCATACTAAATGAATGATAACATTTTTGCCTTGTCCATTATTTAAAATAAGAATCAATGAAGAACTATCATAATAAGAATCCTTGATACAAACAAACACTAAGACATAGAGATTCAATTTATTTGTATCTGAATCATTTTTAGTCTTCAATCAATATTTACACAAAGAAAAAAATCGTAACAAATCTGGAGAAAATTATTATTTATGTGAAAAACAAAAATATTGTGGCCTTTAAGATTTAATGTTTTTGTATTTTGTTTCAATTTTGTACATTATTAATTTCAACAACAACAACAACAACAACAAAAAAATTACAATTTTAAAATGAAATTTTTAAATTGTTGAATTGGAAAATCTTAAAATTTGAAATTTTCAAAAATATACCTTTGTAATTAATAATAATAATAATAATAACAACGGAACATAATGTTTGAATGTCCTCACAAAATATAAGACACACAGCAAAGCAAAACAAAACAAAAGCCTTAAATCCTGCTTCTTCTAAGAATGATATAAATATTACATTTTTTACAGTAAAATCTTAAAAAATCCGAAAAAATGATAAAATATTTAAACAGGAAAAAAATGTTTTTTTTTTCAAAAACAAAAAAAAATTTCAAAGACAAAAACAAATTTTAAATCATGAATATTAATAATCATTACAAACAAACAAACAAATAATTTAAATTGATTACCGGAAAACTTTGCTATTTCACTCACTCACTCACTCACTCAATATATTAATCAATATATTTGGAGCATTTTGTTTTGTTTATTTTGAAAAATATTTTCTCCACTTTCTTCACATTGTGTCAATCAATTTCATTTTATTGAAATGAGAATGAAAAAATATTTTTGAAAATTTTAAAATATTTTCATTTTCTGAAGCCTAAAAACGTGAAATTTTCTGTCAATTTTTTTTTTTTTTTTTTTTTTTTTTTTTTGAAATTCAATTTCAAGTCTAATATATTTTGATATTTTTTGAACAACAACAAACAACCAAGCAAGCAAGCAAACGAAAAACACTGATAAATATTTGAAATTTTAACATTTATAATAATAATAATAATAATAAATGTTAAAAGTGTCAGTGTATGTATACATTACACAAACACATTGAATATTCATATATGTATGTGAATGTATGTTTAAATCTATTATTTATTTTTTTTTCTATGTTTTTCGAAAGAGAAAATTTCAAATATTTTTTCATTTCATTTTTTTTGTTTTCTATTTTTTTGATTTGTGATTTTTCTGTTTTTTTTCTGTACATTTAATCATATGTGAATCAAAGTGAAACATTTTGAAGTAAAAAAAAATTTTTTAAACGAAAAACAAAAAATAAAAAATAAAAACAAAAAAACACATGAAAAATATTGAAAAACATTAACATATTTATTCGTATATATATGTATATGTATGCACACACAAGAACAACAAACAAAGATAATAATAATAATAATAATAATAATAATAACCACGAAAATGGTCAACGTCCTAGTTATTGATGATGGCGTCACGGTTGTTGGATCAAGCAATACTAAATCAATGTCGACATTATTGTCAAATTCAAACAATACAACTTCAAATACAAAAGCAGCAGCAGCGACAACGACAACAACAACGAAATCAGCATCAGCAGCAACTATGACAGTCACAACAGCAACTCCACTAATGACAAATTCAACATTAATGAATATAAATGACAATAGTAATAGTAATAATAATAATAATAATAATAAGTCAACTACAAAATCGGTTACAAATTTTAATGATAATAATAATAATAATAATAATAATAATAATACAACAATACATCAACAGCAACAAACCGCAATCCGCTCAACACAACAGACATCAGCAGTGATATCATCAACATCTTCGAATGCTGCTTTAAGTAGTAATGTTGTAAAAAATGTTTCGACAACAGTTAAAATTCATCAAAATAATAATAATGATAATCAACAGCAACAGCAACAACGTTCAAATAATATTGAAACAATAATAAAGAATAATATTAATAATCGTAATAATGACGGAAGACAAATAAATATTAATAACAATAATAGGTTATCATTATCATCATCGACGAATAATAATAATTCATCTCCATTACATTCATCATCATCTTCATCTTGTTCTTGTGGTAATAAAAATCATCAACAACATTATTCTCATACATCATCATCATCATCATCGTCACAATCAACACCAGCTACACAAATAAATAATAATAACAGCACCAACAACACATCAATGAATATAAATCATAAAGATGTTCAATGTATTCGTAGTAATGGCAATAGTAATAGTAGTGGTGTTAACAACAACAACAACAATAATCAAAATGATTCAGATGCGACCAAAATAACAGCAACAAATCATTTAATAAACAATAATAATCGTCATCATCATTTGATAACTGGTATTAATAATAATAATAATCATAATCAAAATCATAACTGTAATACAAATAATGCAATCGGTGGTATTACGCTTCGTCCTACCAATTATATTTTGTTGAATAAACTTCGTGTACAACAACAATCATCATCAACATCTCGTATACGTCGATCATTATCTACAGCAACAACAACAACAACGACACCGATAACAATAAATAATGATCATCATCATCATCATCACCATCATCATTCCCAAATGAATAATAATAATAATAATATTGTTGGATCATCAACATTATTGAATAGCCATAATAAATCATTGAATATAAACAGACTGTCATCATTTTCGGATAGACGAGATTATTTGAATAATAATAATAATAATAATTTGCATCAACAAAATAATCATATGCAACAACATGGCCAAAGTCCTTGTAATAAAATAGCAAATATTAATAATAATAATAATCATAAAATATCTTCAAACAATAATAACAATGTGAATGAATCTTTGAATTCAATTCCATCGACATCAAAAATGTTGACATCAACAACAACAGCGAAAACAACCGCTGAGCGAAAAACAATGATGAACATTCCATCATCTTCAACTTCAAATTTAGCAACAACAACAACATCATCAGGAGATGGTGGTCATAATTCCAATGCAGACCATAATAATAATAATAATAAACATACAGACAATATAGTTACGACAATGTCTTCGACAATGGCCTCATCATCATCATCTCCTTCCAAAGTAATGGTGGGTGGTGGCAATGTCGTATCATCATTGAATCATCATCATCAACAGCCACAACAGAACATAAATTATTCACATCAACACCTACGATCATCTGTTTCCACAACCACCATCAATAATGGTCAGAATTCAGAAAAATCATCGACGACTAAGATGACGACGACGAATAGGCCGATTATTACTCGTGTTAATGCCTCATATTGGCTTAACCAGCATAATAATAATAGCAAAAAAGGTTCTCTAAAATTGAATTATTTGATTTAAATATTAATTTTGATTTTTCTTTCATTCATTTCATAGATTTAATGATGAAAAATTTGCCAACAAAAAATCGATCAATAGTGATTACTGCTAACAATGGAAATATAGATAATATCAATCCTTGTACTAATAGTAGGTCAATCATCAATGATAATGTTATACAGCAATCAAAAATGACAACAACACCTTCATTATCATCATCAGTCTCAACATCATCATTATCAAATTCGGCTATAGCAGCACCGACTGCAGCAAAAATATCGATAAAAGAACAGAAAAATTCAAAATCATTTCGATCAATATCATCATCATCGATAATCAATAATCGTAATGATTCGGCAAAATTAATTTCGATCAATAATAATAGTATCAATAAAAGCAAAACGATTATTGTCGATAACGATACGAATACAGATTCAAATAATGATCATCAAATATTGAAAAAAGAATTATCATCGTCTTCATTGGCAGTTAAGAAAAAATCCAATGAGAATGTTAATGATAATAAAAATATCAATAATGATGATCCTAATGATAATGACAAACAAAAATTGATCAAAATTAATGATATTAATGATAAAAAGATTGATATTATTGATGAGCAACGACAATCAAAACAATGTGATACAAATAATTCAGTCAAGAATTGTACAATAATTGAAAATAATGATTGTAACAATAGAAAAATTCATGGTGATAATACTGATAATGAATGCATTGTATTAGAATCAAATAATAATATTATTGATGATAATGTTAAAACGAAAAATTTGTCCGACAAAAATAAAATGAAAAAATCTCCGCTATCGACAACAATGACAAATGAGAATAATTTACAAATGAAAAAACTATTGAAATTCATTAAAAAATCATCAACAGAAATGTTATTTTTATTAGATAAAAGTGCACAAATTAGCTATCAATTAGCATTATTTGAAAGAAAATTAGATTATTTAGAAAGAATATTTATTATTAATCAAAAACAAAACAATATAAATGATAATGATCAAATTAAATTATGGTCCAAAGTAATCGATCGTACACGTTCATGGATAAATGATTTGAGAAAAAATAATATGTTCATTATTGATTATAAATTAAAGCCATTATCACAAACAACAACAGTTGCTGAAACGATTGAACAATCAACGCTATCAAAAGAACAATTTCTAAATGAATGGAAACAATTTAAACATCAGAAACAATCACAATTACAAATTGAAAAACAATTAAATAATGATATTGATAATAATAATAATAACAACAATAATCATGATTCAACATCGGCATCATTCGTCAGTCTTTCATCAAAAGATGAATTAATAATTTTATTGGATCGTATTGCTCAATTCTCATCAAACATTATTACAAAACGTAAATTAATGCATAATAATAATGATAATAATGGAAATCATGATCAAAATCTAAAATTAAAAAATGATTGCATTGTTGATCTCAGCACTAAAATGATAGATGGCAATAATTTGGCGAAAAATTTTGATGAATCATTATTTACAAAGAAAAATGTCAATTATAATGAAATCAATATCGATTTGAATAATGATAATGATAATCATACATTGATTAATGAAAATGATGATCCTAAATTGTATTTATATCAATTATTAATGAATCAAAATGGTGATAATGATGATGATGGCAATAATAATAATAATGAAGATAATAGAAAATTATTAGAAAAATTACAACCAGATATTTTGAAAGCATTCATACAGATCATCAAAACTAATTCATTTCTAGTCCAGATTCAACGTGAATTTGATAAATTAATGTGTGCCCATTTGAAATCGTATAGTCGTTTGTTGAGTAAACAGCAGCATTCCAATAATAATAATAAAAATGAGAGTACCACTGATAATAATCATGGAAAATTACCATTGTCAACATCATCATCATCGTCACCATTATCATCATCAACATCATTACAGCAATTATCGTTGAATAATAATAATATTAATCAACAAAAATCAAAAACTAAATCAAATTCAGCGAATAATCAAAAATCACGTTGTAATTCAATGTTGAAACAGCAACAACAGAATTTTGGCAATAAATTAATGACAACTAGTCATAATAATATTTGCAATAATTCAACAAAATTACTTCAGAATAAAAATATCACTCAAATCGATGATCAATATAATGATTGTTGTATGAATACGAATATATCACCACAGCAAAAAAATGCTAATAATAATAATTTTGCATCTGATAATGATTCTGGTGGTGAATTTACAGCCACAACCGTAACAAATGAATTTAATCAATGCTGTACTGATGATGAATTATCATCATTACTGAATCAGATTGCACTTTGTTCACAAAAAATTATTGAACAAAGTGAAAATACAAATAATAGCAGTAATATTATGACTGGATCAACTATTATGAATAGTAATTGTGTTAATAATAATAATAATATTCAAATCAGTAACAATCATCATCATAACATTAATATTAATAATTCAAGCAATAACAGTACAAGTAGTAGTTCTGGTTGTTGTTGTAGTAATAGTATTGATAATGCTAAATATTGTAGTATTGCTAACAACAATAATAATGTTGCTGCTGCTGCTGCTGCTGCTGCTGCTAATCTTCATCAATTTCCGATCAACATGAGATTACAAAATTATTATAATCCAGGTAAACTCTATTAAATTGAAATTTCTGATTTAAATAATATCTTTATTCAAATTTATTTTCATACAGATAAATTCAACAATAATAATTTTTATTTGAATTCAACCGGTTCAATACAAGATTTACATTTACGTTCCAATAATAATAATAATTATTCTAATTATATGTCACCGATAAAAATGAATAATGCAAATTTTATGTCTTTCAATAATAATAATAATAATAATAAATGCAATTATAATAATCAAAATTTATTAAATCATTATCATAAAAATCATCATGGATCGACATCATCATTATTATCAAAACGTATGAAAAATAATAATAATAATAACAATATGATGGAACAATATAATTTTAATAATAATAATATTGGATGGCCATTAGATGAACCGTTAGTTGAACATGTTTCAAATAATATGACCGGATTCATGCTATTATCACCATCATTCGATATGTTATCACCGAAAAAACAAAAACAACATAATTATAATAAAAATTTTGCCATGGCCAATAATCATATGCATATGCAACAATCGCCACAATTGTCGAACGAACAAATCAATTCAACCAATGCATTTATGTTTGATCCAAATGTTGATGTTGAAAGTTTTCTGATGGAGATTGAAAAAGAATTGGATGAAAATCGTTTCACATCTGCTCCGCCATTTATGAATACTATCAACAATCAATTTGACCATATTCCATTGATGAATCATCACCAAAATAGAAATTTCAATGCACGATTATCAAATAATCAACCACAACATCATCATCGTTGTTCATCATTGAATCAACGATCAATGAATAATTTACGTGATGATTTTATTTGCTGTCAACGAACACCATTAACACAACAGCAATCAGCATTCAAATTCAATAATAATATTGGTCAAATGGCATTGTCATCATCGTCATTGCTATCATCACCATATTCATCACCTCTAGTCAATAATAATCGAAGTTGCAATAATCATAATCATTATAATAATGATAATCATCAATCATTAATATTAGCTGGTGATAATTGGAAATTAAGTCAAAAAAATTCAATTAATGAATATGGTATACAACAACAACAACAAAATAATTATGGCTTTTATGGCAATAATAACAATGCTAACAACATTATGAATAGATCAATGAATAATCTTATGGTGAATCGTTCGTTAATGTTACCAAATCAATCAACAACATCATCATTGAATGGATTTTCATTACAGCAACAATCACAACAGCAATCATCAACATCAGCATTATCATCGATTGATCAACAATCAAAATCATCCAGTAATTTATTGCTAGATAAATATCGTACACAATTATCATATCGTGTTAATGAAGAAACTGATCGACAATTAAAAGAAATAGATCAATGGCTTTATAAACATTTGGAACAAAATCAACAACAACAGCAACAACAAATGGATTAATTGGATCAAATGGGACAATAAATAGCAAAGACGAAAAAAATTAAATGCAGGGACCAAGACATGTTTGTGAAATATGACAACTAATTAAATGAATACTACCATCGATTGTGGAAACAAATTAATATTTTTTACATTGATCATTATTATTATATATTATTACCATTGATGATGATGATGATGATGAATAATATTAATCATTGATTATAAATCAATTGGACATTGTTTATTTTGTGTCTATTATTATTATTCTTCTTCTTCTTCAAATTATTACAATCTGTGATTTTTTTTCTCCTCTCTATTATTATTATCTTTATTTTCATTTACATTTAAAGATCATTTTTTTTCTTCTTTCCATCGAATGATTGAACATAACAGCAAAACAATCAATTAATCGAATCAAAATCAAATAGATTATGAACGAATTAATAATTTCGTTTTCAACTTTTTTTTTTACTCATTTTGTTTGCAATTATTAATTTCTCTCATTACAACACAATCATCATACATATTTTTCAATTACATAATTAGATCAAATTAAATCAATCATTTCGATATTTTGCTCTTTTCAAACATTACAACATAAAAACACAAATTCACTTTTTTTGAACATTTGAAAGTATTTTAAAAAATTCAACGACAAAAAAATGAAATTGAATATTTTTTGACACACATTTTTCTTTGCAAAATTATGTAACAAAATAAATTTTTTGAAATTAAAACAATTTAAATTGAACAATTTTCAACAAAATCAATTATTTCTTTCCATTTTCATTGATTAAGTGATAATTATTTGAAATTGAAAACGAAAAATTCCAACAATCGCGATCAATTTCAATGAAATAGATTTTTCCAATAAAATTTGTATCGAAAATTGATCATTTTTCTTGATTTATTCATTAATTCTTGTCACCATAATACACATCACACATACGCATTATATTTTGAATAAATTAATTCATCAAACACAAACATATGCATTGAAATAACACGCAAACACATGGAAAATATTCACAATTTTACTTGTTTGTCTTCGATTTGTTCGATGCATTTATTTTCAATTCTTTTCGATTAATTGATTGATTTGTTTCGAGAGAAAAGAAAAAATTTAATAATGATGATTAAATGAAAATAAATTTTGTGCTTTTTTTTGTTAAACGAAAATCGATTGAAAATTGAATTTGAAATTTTTGTTTTATTTAATTAAATTGAATTTTAAAATTCCAGATGAATGGGTTTTTATCTGTAAAAAAAAATATGTGGTGAAACAAATGTTCAAATACATTGGACAATGAATAGTTAATGAACCATGGTTGCCTTAATGATGAGAAATGAAATATAAAAAATAGATGAAATTAAAATTTTTTTTTGAATGAAAAATCAATGACCAGTAGCTTTTAATGTTCAATTTCAAAGTGAATTTTAAATTCATGGATTTTTGTTTCATTATGTACGCATAGGTGCTTTTTGATAACTGGTATGTGGATATTTATTTTGAATATGTATCGATGATGGTGGCGGCGGTTGATAATCTTCTGCATGTTCAATGGTATAATAACAAAAATAGACAGTTACCATTAATGCCATCAATACGGCCACTGCACCGATTGTTATTCCAGCGATCGCTGCGGGACCTAATTCACCTGTTGCATACAAATGTGGAGCAGAAAAAAATTTTAAGATTTTGTTGGGTTTAAAAAAAAAAATTAGAAATCAGAAAATCATACCTCTTCTTTCACCATAACGATTTTGACCGAAATCATATGCACCACCAATATATGCTTGACCATATATTGCTTGAATGAATAGCGTTTGTATAACTATCAATAAAATAGCGATATATGAATATGATTTCATCATTTTTTTTTTTGTTTTTGTTTTTCACGGACAATGACTCATACACGTGTTCAAGAATAATTTTCAGTTAATTATTTGTATTTTTTTTTTAATTTCAGACTATAAAATTTATTGAACAAATGTTGAATAGAATCAATAATAATAAATATTATTATTGCTTATATTCAGCAGCAACAAATTAATTCTAAAAATGTAAATGGTGCGTTTTCAACAAATCATTGAAAAAAAAAATTTACCCAAGATGCAATAAATTTATTGAAATTACAATTGAAAATAATAACGGTAATTGTAAATGTTAATAGGTTATTTTTTTAGTGTTGTACGATCAACAACAACAACAATATCATTAACCATTATCCCCACCATCATCATTTACAAACAAACAAACAAAAAAAAAAACCTCGATACATATCGATACGAGATATGAATAGGCATACACATCGAATCAAAAACAAATAAATGCCTCACCTAGTAACCAATTATTATTATTATTATCATCAATTTAAATTTAATGAAATGAAATGGCTTTAATATTTGATTTTGGCGAGAAAAAAAAGGATAAAAACATTTGTAAATTGTATATTGTATGTATGCCTGCCTTGTATTAGGCTGTCCGAAAAGTTCATTACGCTTAATCAATAGAGCCGCTCACGAAAATCGGCCAGAACTCTCCGTACAGCCTAATATTACAAATAATATCAATTTCAACTTATTAAAAAAAATTAAAGAATGGATTCAAACTCAAAAATTTGGAAAATGATAACATCAATAATAATTATATTGAAAACAATTTCCATAGTAATTCATTAGGATTATCATTGATTTGAATGATGGAAAAAATTAAATTGAAAAAAATAAAAAATGAATTTCCGTAATGAATCATGAATGCGCATTTGTTTGATTGATTGATTTATTATCGAATATCTTTCCATAATTCCATCCATAATTCAATAAACAATCAAATAAATAATAAACATCTTTATGCTGAGTTCATAGAAAAATTTGCTGCCCAATCATATATTTCTCCAAAAAACAAATGATATGAATATTTTATTGCCAATAAATAATTTCGAATCCATTCAGTACTCGTTCATTTGTCTTTTACTATTTCGGTACGGATTTATTTAGAAAATTTCATTGATCAAAAATCGAAAGATGAAAAAAAATTGAAGCACAATTTTCAATCTAAATAATAATAAATGAAATCATCAAAACAATTTTTTGTCATTTCATTGTTCATTTCTCTCTGTTTTTATCAAGCTTTGTTGATCTCAAATGTCAATCTCTATTGACAACAAAAAGCATTCTATTTACAATCAATAAATTTATGATAATAATAATAATAATATTTGATTTTATTATTTCATATTTCATTTCATTTTTTTTCCTCTTTTGATCATAAATATTATCCGATTAAGTTTATTATTTTTATTTCATTTTTTTTTTACATTCAAATATCAATGATATTTTGATAATAAACTCAACTAAACCATCTTGTTCTTCATTTTTTTTTCTCTGGTAACCATTGGAAACAACATTGATGATTAATAATCATTTGAAATTTACAACAATTTTCATTTCTTTTTGGTGCTTTTCTCTTTCTCTCTGTCCTTTCCACCAGCATTCATCAATCGCTAAAAGTATCCATATGCGACTATCTGCTTGTTGTCGCTGTCGCGTTCATACTTTTTTTCACGTAATTCATTTATAATTGATACGAATCAACATATTTTTCCCCATTAGATTCAAATATAAATTTATGAATGAATGAATGAATGAATGATTTATTAAATATCTGAAAATGAAATGAATCTATTTTTAGTTTAATTTAATTTTATTCCATTTTTTTTTCGGTTCGTTTTCGTTTCATTGAACAAATAACTACTGAAAAAATATAAATTCATCTTATTTTTTCTTTTTGGGAATTGTTTTCGTTTTGTTTTTTCCCATTTTCATCTCGATATTTGATTTGAAATATTTATTTATTTCTTTTTTTTTCTGAAGCTATTTTTAGTATCAAACAATTGGTTATTGGTGGAGAAAGTCATTTATCAGCAAATTTTTGGTAAAAAGAAAGAAAAATATGAAAAATTGGTGTGAAATTGTTTGGTAGAGAGATTTTCTTTTCTGGTAAACTGTTCATTCGAGATCTATATTTTCTATATTTTCAATATTCATCTTTACTTTCTTATCGATAAATAATTCGGTCATTTGATTCGATTTTCGGTTCAACAGTTTTTCGGGTACGATTTTTATTCGACTTTTTTTTTCATTCTAAAAATAATGAGAGCGAGTCTGCCTGTTTTCATATTTTATTTTGGTGGATTTAGGTACAAAAATAAAAGAAAATTTTCTCACGTATTTATTCGGTATATTTTGGCTCAAATGACAAAGGCATTTTCTCTTTTGGATTTTCTCCAAGGAGAAAAAAAATGGAAATTTTACCCGAAGAAAAAGGAGACAAAAATTTTTTTTTGTTCAAAAAATCAATCGGTCAATCATCAAACAAAAACAATTATTTTTAGATCAACAAAACAAAGTAAAACATTTGATTCAAACATTAGATTGTTTTTCGAGATTGATTTTCATTTGAAATTTTTGAACAATTTTGTATAGAAATTTTTCGTTGAAAATTGAAAAAAAAATTCAAGAACAACAATGAATTTATTCGATCAATTCCGATCAATTATTAATTATCATAAATTTATCAAATTTTCATTTCAATTGATTATATTAATGCTAACACTACAAATAATAATCAATGCTGATGCATTTATATTTTGGAAAGCTAAAACAACTGCATGCGATATTTGTGATGGTATCGATACATATTCTGGACGTAATGTTATGTGCTGTTTTTTATCATCAAAATGTTGTGGGTAAGTATTTCGTGTAGATTGTTTTATTTCAATTTTTTTTTCCAATTAAAATTCACCTGAAATTTTTTCCACCTCTACATTCAAAGTGTAACAAATTTCGATGATCTTGAAGTGGCCAGAATGAACATGAGTTCGGCAGCATTTCCAGCAACGTAAAACAACAATTGATAATGGAACAATTTGAAATTTAATCAACATTAGTGATTCGTTCAAATAATTTGCAGCTTAATGAACAATAAATTTTCACCAAAAAAAAAAAAAAAAAAAAAAAAATTTTTGCCAAATTTTCTTCAATTTTGAATTGAATTTTCTTAAATTTTCTCAAATTTTTCTTAATTTTCAATTGTAAATTATTATTACACTCATTATTTTTATTACTTATTCTCAGTATTTTCATAGACAAATTCCTCAAACACTTGGAATAATGCATACTTACTTATTACATTTTTGTTTTAGTGAAAAATTAAATGAATTTTGAATAAAATTGAAATTTCTTTGAAAAAAAATTGAATTGAATTTTTTTATTGAAATTAAATAATTTTTGAAATATTCTAATTCCACCAATTGCAAGTGTCAGCATTTTTTTTCGATAATTTTGATAATTTCCCATGAAGAACAAATAAAAATTGGAATTTTGATTGGATTATTTTGGTTTTTTTTGAAGAAGAATATTTGTTTAATTATGCAAAAAGATAGAGAGCGAGAGAGAGAGAGATCTGAATTTTTAAATTGAAATTGAATTTGGTATTTCATCAATTTTTCCTAATTGAATCGATTTCTTATAACGAAAGCATTACCATTTCAGGCATTTGTAATGATGTAACGATTGATGATTTACTTTCTTCAGCCAAAAGATCTTCATCATTTTCAAGTATATTATTTAAATTATTAAATTGATTTGTATGATCATCAAAATTTTCATCTTCAATTTCTTTGTTCAAATTTTTATCAATAAAATCATCAGTGTTTTTTGTCGATGTCGACGATAATGATAATGATTCATCATCTGGATAATATTCATTTGTCATCACAATTGGTGATGATGAATTTGCCAATAAATTTGGCATAAATTCTAATTGTTGTTGTAATGTTTTTGGCAAATTCCAATGACGACCACTAACACCACGTGTACCACCGAATAAGAAACTGGTTAAACCTACTGGTAATTTTGTTTTATATGGTTTTCTTGTATAATCAGTATTATTTGTATTATTATTATTATTATCTTTATTAATATCGAATGTGGTTTTTCTTGATTTTTCATCATCAACATCATAATTATTTTTCTTGGAATTTCCATCATTCATTAAAATATCAGCTAAATTATCTTTATTATTGTTGCTATCATCTGATTTTTCAAAATTATATGGATTAGATGCAACATCATTCAATATAGAATTATTATTCTTATTATTAGTGTCATTGGCATTTTTTCTTTTAACTGGTTTCACCGTTGATGTTGATTTTGATTTTTTGGTTGATGATGCTTCGAACAATGGTAAATTATCAAAATTTACATCATCAACAGGCATCAATGTGATTTTATTTTTTTCTAAAATTTGTTCTTCAGATGTCATTGCACTTGATGTTTTTGTTGTTGGTGTTTTATAATCTTCACTTTCATAATTATTATTATTATTATTATTATCTAAATCATGCAATATTTCATGTGGAATTTTTTCCAATTTATTTTCTTGTATTTGTTGTAGTTGTTGTTGATGATGATTATGATTATGATGATGATAAATTAGCGGCAATGAAGTGAAAAAACTAGCCAATGAACTTGGTTGCTGATAAATGATTGGTTGAAAATCTTTTGGTGGTAATACATAAACTGGATATGTTTCAGATGATATTGTTTTACAAGGTATCGTTTCTTTGTTATCATTCATATCGATACGTTTTTGAAACATTTTCGCATTTTGTTGTTCAGTATTAATCAATGGTGGTGATGTTCTAATATTTGATGGATAATAATTTTGTGTATTAAAATAAGCTGGAAATGTTGTTGGTGGATGGTAATTATTTGCAAATCTAATTACTGCTCCCGAAGCTAATAACGGTTGTTGATATAATGCGATTGGTTTCGATTGTAAATTATATAATTGAAATGGATAAAGATTTGGATAATTAGATATGTAATATGCAGGAATCAATGTTGAAGCTGCTGCTGGTGTTGGTGTCATAAATGGTCGATATGTTACTAATGGTAATGGTAATGATGATGTTGATTGTGATGCAAATTGTTGATGATTTCTATTGTTATGATTATTATGTTGATTATCATTAAAATTTTTCAAGGGCACATATGATGACAATAATGGTATTGAACGTTGTCCACGAATAGATGCAATATTATTATTATTATTATTATTATTGTTTGTCATTTTTGTCAATAATTTTTTTGAATTAATCATCATTATAAATGATGATAAAATCAAAATAATTTGAATATATTTCATTTTTCTTTTCCAATTCTTCTTTTTTACTTTGCTTAATTAATATTTCTTCGTTCGAATATATTGTATATGGTCAATGTATTAACCTTGATGATGATGATGATGATGATAAAATTAATGTTTCACTTTATAAATTCAAGTTATTATTATTGTTATTAAAATTATTGTCATTAATATGTTGAAATATGCTGATTGATTGATTGAACGAACAAACAAACAAACAAACAAAATGAAAATTTTTCAATATTTTTTGATGTTTATTCCTTTCGATTTTGTTGAAATAAAAAAAAAATCTTAACAAAAAACAAAATTATGAATTTCTGAAGATTAAAATCTTGGCGAATTGAAATATTGAATAAATTCCATATTCAAGTTTTTCAAATATTTATATACGGCAAAAAAAATAAGAAGAAGATGCAAAAGAAGAAAAATTTCTGCTTCTTTTGATTGAATAAGAAAAAAAAATTGATTCAATTCAATTCATGATGATGATGATGATGATGATGATTGTGAATGTAACAAGTTAAGCAAAAAAAAAAAATACTTGTAAAAGTAATAACCACAACAAAATATGAATAAACAAGAAACACACAAAGAAACAAATTGTCAGATTAATAATTTGGTATTTGTATTCGAATGTAAAAAAAAACATTTAAATTTTGGTTTTTTTTTCGATAAATTTTAGAGGAGAAAATCAAACACATATTCAATAGAATGAAACTTTAATCAATTCGGAAGCTAATATTCAATGAATTATTGAATCATTTAATGGAATGATGGTAATTGTAAAATGATTGAATCTTTACACAAATCATTTTTTCAGATAATATTCACAGACATGAAATAATTGAATTTCGTACGATAGTTATATTTTTTTTATCTAAGATCAGTCTATTGACAATCAAAGATAATAATCGATGCTAATATGCTCGATAAATGTGTAATTTCATCGGTCGGTATTTTGTTATTTTCAAAAATTTCATTAAAATTTTTATTAAAATGCAAAACTATGTCCGATAATCAATAAATGGGTGAAAAAATATTTGATTTTTTTTTTCGTCAATTTATTGTAATAATTTACGGAAAAAGAAATTCATTGTATTGTTATTTTCATGTCTTAATTGAAATTTCATTAAAAAAAATCAAACAAAAATAATTGAATCAGTCAATTTTTACACATTTGTAAAATTTTCATGTTGGTTGATCATTTATTTATTTTGGCTATGAAATTTTCATTCAATTTGAAATTTCACAAATTGATTTCGATGTATTTCTACTATTTTTTTTCAATGAATTTTAATAAGAAAAATTCAAAGTGAAAAATGTTTTTTCAAATCATATATTTATTGTTTCATTTGCGCGAAAAACAAACAAAAACAATAACCATCGTCTTGCTTGTTGTGTGTTTAGCATGGTACACACAACAATAGAATTATTGTTATTATATCAAGAAGACATAAATTATCACTGAAAAAAAAACAAAGCAAAACAACAGAGAAAACAAACACAAATATGACCACAAATGAAACAAATAAATCATATTCTAAATAATAATAATAATAATAATAATAGGAAAAACAATTGAATTTCAATAGTCGTAGGTGTTTTTTGATGTTTTTGTTTGAAAAAAAAATTGTTTATTTGTTTTATTTTCAATTCATGAAATGAATGGAAAAAATCATTGATGCATTCATGTTTGAATATGAATTATGAATGGGTAAAATAATCATTTTTTTTTCTTGGTAATTTACATTTCATCAAATGAATTTTTATATGAATATAAAAATTCATCAAAAATTTTTTTTTAATCGAAAAAATCTCAAATATTTCATTGTTTTTTTCTTGCTTCGATGAACAAACATCTTCGCTGTGAATCTTTTTTTTTTGAACAATTAGAAATTTATTTTTGTCATAAAAATATATTATGAATGACATAAAAGGGTATTGCATACGGGAGATATTTTTAATGTTTTTTTTTGCAGTAAAAAATTACATTAAAATTGTCCAAAACTATTTCCATATTTTACAATTACGTTCAATCGATTATACATTAAAAATATTTTTCTCCAAAATTATCAAAAAACGATTGAAACGATTCTCAACCAAATGATCGATGATGAAATATGAATTTTTTTTCTTATTTGTCCATTCGTTGATTTTCAGTGATCACTGTACTTTGGATTTGAGAAATCATACAAATATAAGAATTTTTAAAATTTGTTTCTTTTGAATATATCAATCCATAATTTAATTTTCTTGTATATCATTCACATTCATATCTTTTGACAGTTTGATTAGTTAGTTTTTTTTTCGAATAATTTTGTTAAAATGAATTTGATAATTAATCTTTTCAGTGCCATGTTCATTGAATGAACTCTGAATATTTTTTCATTTATTCTTCATCACTTTACTTTGATTTGATTCAAATCGAATATTTTCGGAGTTCAAGTTTTTCCAAATATTCACGATCATACAACCGAAAAAAAAAATGGAAAATCGTGAATTTCGAATCGATTCATTTTCTTAAATTTCATCCAATGACCGTTCGATGACCACATTTCAAACCAAAAAATCATTGACATTGGTTCTTTTCATTAAAATTCAAAATACTTGCACTTGTCAAATGTCAACATAATGACAATCAATCTTGCCTTATTTTTCAACTTTTTTTTTTTTGCTTAGCTTTATTTCTTTCAGAATGAAGTTCAAAGAAAGCCAAATTGTAAAGGAAAAAATGACAAGTTATCAATTTCAAAAAAATATTAAATCACTTGAACAATGTGTGGCGCTACAATTTCTGTGGTTTTTTTTTTTGAATTCAAATCTGAATAAACATGTCAAAAAACTCATAAAATTTTCCATATTAATAATTGATTAATTTCTAGAATTTCTACATTTAAATAATTTCCAAGAGACGGGCCAAAATCATCGGGGAAAAACCATAAATCACCGAATTTTATTTCGGGTTGTTTGGAATTTAAACAATTTTTCAAATTCAATTTTTAAATTAAGCAAAAGAAATTAATATATTTGATTAAAATCTAAATTTTTGAAAAAGTTTTTCAAGATTTATTTTAATAATTTTAATTACTACAGCAACAACAACAACAACAACAGCAAATAATTCAATGACAACAATTTGAAAATGATAATGAAAATTTTAGAAAATACAAAGCACTAAACAAAACAGTCATGTGAATCATATGACGAATCAATGCGATTCCTATTGCTGCAATTGCAATGTAATAATTTTGTACACATGTGTTTTTCGGTGATACACACACGCTGCATCGATGATTTCATTGCTTTCGGATTCATTCATTTAATGAATCAAAATGAGAAATCATCATCATTATCATCCTTTTGTACGAAAAAATAGAATGTCCGTAAAGTTCTGGCCGATTTTCATGAGCAACTCTATTGACTAAGCGAAATGAACTTTTCGGACAGACTTTAATATATTCGAGAAAAAACGAATGAAGCAAAATCAATGCAATTCAATTTTCATTTGTTTTCATTACGATTGTAATGTCACATTAATGATAATGATAATAATAATAATGATAATGATGATGATGAACACACACATATACACACAACCACATAATGTAATTATATGCAAAGTATACGATTTGAACATGCGTTTTTTCCTCATTTCATTCAACTTTTTTTTTGTACAAAATTATTCTTCTACTTTTTTTTCATTTATATTTCTTGGCAAATGAAATATTTTCATGTTTCATATATTTCCATTCATTCATTCATTCATTTAATTCATTTCTATTATCATTTTTTCATTTTTAATAAAAAAAACATTAATTTCAATCAATTTTTATGTTTTTTTTACGTTGCCGAATTTCGAAAATTAATATTTTAAAAAAACAGAATGTATTTGAAATAATAATAAAAAATAACTTTATTATTATTGTTAGAATAACAAATATTCATTATATGCATGTGCTTCCAAACGCGCACACATATTTGAACTATCGCAAACACACACACACACGATGTGTATGTGATTCAATGATCAAATGTCGGCAGAGAAATGCAAAAAAAAACAACAACAAACAAGCAAACAAAAATAGTGAATAACAACAACGAAATCCCCATCCAAAAATACATAAACACAAACACAAATAAGCAAAACACACGTGTGTTTTGAATTTTTATATATTTTGTATGTTTGTGTTTAGGTATGAAAGTGAAATTTCCTATTTATTTGAAATGAATTTAAGCAAAGCATTGTGTGAGTGCATTTTTTGAGAGTTTTTTTTTATTGTTTTATTTATTTATTTATTTTGAAATCAATTTTTAAAAACATTGACATTATTCAAGTTAAATTCAAATACATACAATTTTAAATCATCTATCGATTGATTCAATGTAAATGACATTTATGATTGAATTTTTTATCGAAATAATGAGAATTTGAATTTAAACTATATGAAAATTTGCGCATATCTCAAATGTTTTCATTTGATTTGATTAGTTTTTCATAATGAAATCAATTGTCTCTTTTTTTTCTTGTTGAATGAATCATTGTTTATTCATTAATTTCTGGCTTTGTTTATGTTAAAACAATCTCAAACATCATTTGTTTATCATTATATAAATGTTTCATGATTCATCGAAACATTCAAACAATCAAAATCAACACTTGTTGAATTATGTGCCGATTTATCAGTGAAATAATCCATTTTTTTCAAGAAATAATTTTGTGTACATTTCTTGAATCCACAGATGGATTTAAGAAAGAAAGATTTTATTAATAAAAATGAACGATAAACAAACAAAATCATTTGATTCATAATTGATTCATCTTTTTTTTGTGATTAAAAATTATCAAATTTGATAATTGATTTTTACTATTTATTTTTTGATAATTTTCAAAAATTCAAAGTCGATCGAAATAAACAGTTAAGTTTCATTTATAATTTTGTTATCCAAATGTGCTTTTTAAATGATTTATCGATTGATTGATTGATTGATTAATTTTGCTTTATATTAGCTTTGAATTTTGATTTGATTTGATTTTTCATTTATTCATTTCGTTTTTGATTTTCCCCGTCAAATTGATCACAATATTAAATTTTTTCCTTTTTTCTTCATAATTTGAAATTTGAAACAAAATTTGTTTCGTTTTTTTTTCTACTCAAACTAAAATAAACATTGAAAATGAATATTAATCAAACTAATAATAATAATAATAATAATAATGTTGATAATGGTGAACAGAATTCAATCAATTTTGTACAAAATATTAAAAAAATTCATATATTTTATGCAACACAAACTGGTCAATCGGAAAGTATTGCAAAATTGATTTATGAAAAATTGAAAAATGAAATTGATGAATTGAAAAATTTTAAAAATTCATTAAATAATGAAATTGATTCATTCGTAAAATTAAATTGTATTAGTGATTATGATAAATTTATTAATGATTTTTGGCTATTAAATGATAATAATAATAATAATAATGATGAATCTAAAAATTTATTAATTATCGTTGCATCGACCACCGGACAAGGTGATCCACCCGATAAAGCAACAAAATTTTTTCGTTGGTTACGTCGAATGAACAGAGAAAACAATAATCGACAACAATCAAAACAGCAGCAACAACAACAACAACAACAACAAGAAAAAGCAAAAATAAATAAATTTGAACACATTACGTTTGCATTGTTAGGACTTGGCGATACAAATTACGATAATTTCTGTAATTTTTCCAAACAATTGAATAAATTATTTTTAGAATTAGGAGCTGAAAAATTTTTAGAACCAGGTAAATCGATCATTATTTTTATTATTATTTTCATTATTTCAAATTCATTATTTTTTTTAAATATTTGTATTTCATTACTCGATTGTTTGATTTTATTTCATTTTATTTTCACTGAAAAGATCAAACATATCAAAAATGATATAATATAATACAAATCTAAATTCGAATGAATTTTTTTTTCTTCATTCGCTTTTTGAATTGAATTGAAAAAAAACTATTAATCGATTATCATCCATTACATTAATGATAATTATTGAATAATGAATGAATGTAATGTAATGTAATGTTAATGCCAATGTAAATAATGGCATGGAAATTTTTCTATTTTTTTTCTCAATTTCATTGTTAATTTTTTTTCTGTGTCTCTGTTTGTTTGTTTGTTTGTTTTTCTCTATTTAACCATTATTATTTCATTCATTGCAATTTTTTTTTATATTTTATTTTGTCGATTATAAAAATAGCATTCGCTGATGATGCAATAGGATTGGAATTAATCACCGAACCATTCATTGAAAGATTGATTGCCATTTTGGTGAAAAATTTTGAGCAATCAAATTGTAAAAACAGAAAAAATACTTTATTATTATTCGAATCATCATCATCATCATTAGTAGTAGTGAATGAAGAGACAGAACTACAGCAACAACAATCAGATGATATTACTATTGATAATAATAATAATAATAAAATAAATGACGAAAATAATGATATATCATCAACGCCACCATCATCATCAGTGACAACAATAAAATCAATCAATGATCATTGCTTAAGTGTTTCATCAGAATCTCGATCAATTTCAGAGAAGAGTATCGCGGCACAACGAAATAATTATTCAATAAAAAATATTAATAAAGACAATAAAATTAGTGATAAGATGAATATAAATCGTCCAGTTGTATCATCTTGTGTTGCATTAACAAGTTCAGATAAATGTAATTTAAGTGATATTTGTCGTCAATTAATCGAATCATCTGCTCAATTGAATATTGATTCTAATAATATTGAACAATTAATTCTTCCAAAATTATTGTCAAAAAAATCATCATCAAAATATCATCAATTTATTTATAATCAAAAAAATATTGAACAATTTCCATTCGATGATCATGACGATAATAAATATTCAAATCAAATAATTTCAATGTATGATTATTTACAAAATAAAATTAAAAATATTGGCAGCTCATTGAATGTAGGTCAAGTTAATTTAGCCAAGATTTTATGTGAGTATTCAAACAATGAATCTCTGAAGATGAAAATAATTATTGCTTTTGTCTAATTTTATTTCTTAGCATATGACAATAATGTCTGTTGTCACAGACAAAAAACATTATTAGAATGTGATGTTGAATATGATTTGCTCGATAATCAAAACAATGAAAATGATGATGATTGTCAATTTATACCTGGTGATTCGTATGGATTTTATTCATCAAATTTATTGATCGATGTTTATCAAGTAATTAGATCGATAAAAGTCAAATGTTTTGATCATGATAATGATAGCAATAATAGTAATAATAATGACAATGAAGGCATTGATGATGAATCAATATTGCTATGGGATTATTTTAAAGGCAATAAAAAACAAGTTTATATTGTTTTAAATGACAATCAAGTATGTTTTTGATCAGAAGTATATTATCCATTTCATTTAATTGTTTATTTTTGTTTTCTTACCTTTTATTTTAGAATACTATTGTTGAATTATTACCATATCTATTTTACGGTGTCGATCTACGTACGATACCGAAAAAATTGACATTATATGAATTTTCCAAATATACTGATGATGATCAGCAACGTCAACGTTTAATGGAATTGAGTAGTAAACAAGGCAATGATGAATATCGGAAATTAATATTGGAACAAAATATTACCGTTTGTGATATATTACGTTTATTTGATACATGCCATCCACCAATCGATGTGTTTTTAGCTCATTTACTTATTTCAAAACCAAGATATTTTAGTGTATTATCAATGGATAACAATAATCATAATAATAATGTAAATGATACTAGTCATAATAATGATAATGATTCAAACAATAATAATGATAATAATGTTCAAAATGTAAATAAACAATTAAGTGATTTATCTATTAACCAAAAATGTCGATTTAAAATTATGTTTTCAGTGTCGACAAATTTCACCCATACATTTATGCGTACTTCAGAGAATTTATTGGGTCTATTTTCGGGTAAATTCTTTAGTGTAAGTTAATTAAATATTTTGTTTGAATTTATTATAAATTTCATTCTCTAATTCATTCCAAAGCATTATGACTTTCTTCCGAAAAATAATCATACTAATTTAAAATGTACAAACGTATGGAAACATATTGAATCGATACATGAAAATGTATTAAATGGCAATATATTCGATAATCAAGATGTTCACTTATCGCCAACGACAGCGTTTCCAGTGTATTTATTTAAAAAATTAAACAAAACATTTCGTTTAATGCCAAAAGAATTAGCATTGAAAAAACCATTAATACTAATATCTACCGGTACTGGTATTGTGCCATTTTTAGCATATTTAAATCAATTACGAAAATTTCGGATGGAAAAACAAGAGCTATTTGATAAATTTCAAGACATATTTTTTATATTCGGCTGCCGTAATCCATATCAAGATTTTGTATATTCAAATCAATTAATATCATATTCGAAGCAATCATCGTCCTCATCATTGAAAACAATAATAAATCATTTGTGTTTATGTTTCAGTCGAGCAAATCATTCGGATTTAATAAAATTTGAATCCGAAACTAATATAGAACTTTGTTATTCTAATATTAATAATTATAAAAATTGTTACAATCATAATAATGATCCTACTACCAACAATCATGTTAATTGTGATATTGAAACTAATGATGATACCAAAAAACATCCAGAAGCTAATAACTATGATGATTTTGAATGTTTCAATGAGTGTACAAAGCAACAGCAGTTCGAATCATCGAAACAAAAACCAGAAAACTCATGTGATACAAATAGCAATGATACAAATTTCATTAGTTATAATAATAATAATATTAAAAAACATGTCGATCATTTAATACGAATACACGGTAAAGAATTAGTGGAATTAATAATAAATCATAATGCAAATATTTATATATGTGGAAATTGGCGTATAATAACGGCGGATATAAAAAAAGCATTTCAAGAAATATTTATTAAATATTATTTCAATGATCAACTATTGCTGCAACAAAATAACAACAACGATCATAATGTAAACAATAATAATAATACCAATGACAATAATGTAAATAAACAAATTGTAAATTTAGAAGAAAAAGCAATCGAATATATGAAACATTTACAAAAAAATGGTCGATTCTTACAAGATATTTGGACATGAAAATAATTAATAACGAAAAAAAAAACAGATTGAATTGATAGATTCAACAAAAAAAAACAAAGAAAAAAAATCACATATCAGGAAATAAATTGTAATTATTATTATTATTATTCATTTCAATTAATCAAAATCAAATACAAGAAATGAAATAAAAATTGTTTATTCTAAATTAATCAATTAATTAATTAAAATATTATCAAAAACAGTAAATTTTTTTCAGCTAATTGAAAAAAGCATTTTTTTAAGAATGTAATAAGAATGAAAGCAGCAGTAATAATAACAACAACAGCAACAGATACCGAATATAATTGAAATAAATATAGAAAATTGATTATGATTATTGCTAAAAGCCACTATTATTATTATTATTATTATTATCATCAATTGTTATCAATGAATTTAATAGGAATGAATCTCATTGGCCTTGATCTCATTTTCACAGTTTTAATGTTTATGCACTGGCCAATAATAGAAATAATAATGATGATTGTATTTGAATTTTTTTACTTCTATTTTGATTTTTTTCTGTGGAAATAAACTAAAATGAATGGAATTTTTTAGTTTTTGTCCATATTTTACGAATAAATAGCAATAACAGCGAATTCATTGAAAAATAATGATTTAAAATAGTTTTCAAATAATTTTCGAGATGAATTTTCAATATTGAAATGGAAATTCTAGTCAAAGTACAATGGGTTAGAATTGATCATTCAATATTCTTGAGTGGTCTTGAGTAAACTAGAATATTGAATGTACTGCTGAATATTACTGTATCTCATCGACAAGAAATAATTTTTCCATCACATACACATATGACACTGAAAAATAATTTAACTAATCCAGACATGATAATGTAAAATGATTTTTTTATTGTTTTTAGAAATCCAGTATCATTAAAAAATATATCCTGGAACTAATACTCAATACATTACTGCCTAGAATCATGACTTGAAAAATTCAAAATTGACTAAATAATTCCTGAAAAAAAATTGATGATAATCTCATTCATTTGAAATATGAAATTCAATTAAATTTTATTCAAAATATTTTTTTTCTGAAAATTAAAGACATATGATGATGTACAGAAAATAAATGAAAATAAATCCATTGATCATAATTCATTTGCAGAAGAAATTGAAGAAAAAAAATTCAAATTAAAAGAGTTTGAAATGAATAAATGAAATGAATAATAAATTGATTCATTTGAACATTCATTGCAAATTATTTTTTTTCTGTTCACAAATATATCGTTATTTTCACGTACTTGAAGCACATTATACGTAATATTTGATATGGTAATCATGAAATACATACAACATTTCCAAACTGTCATTGTATTATTTTTGATTAAAATTTACAAGAAATAAAATGCAAAATATATTCATGTGTGTGTGTCGGTGTGACTTAAGAATTAAATAACACTGAATGTTTACCTTGTTCATTTGATTTTTGATTTTTTTTCAGTTTTTCTATTCAATCATTCAATGAATTTAATATATCGATAATAAATGGGAAAAAAATTCACATTCAAATATCTATCGTTCATTCGTAAAACTAATGCATCATCCATTCATTTATTAATAATTTATTGTTTCAAAAAACGTATGATTAAACGTAATCTATAGTCGATGATCACAATGGTGATGGCGATAATAACAATGATGAATATGATAATGATGAATACATGTAATGAAATGAGTAAAACAAAGAATTAATAAATGTAACAAGCAAATTTTCTTTGATTGAGCAAAGAAAATTTAATAGAAAAAATCATCAATCTATCAATCAATCCATCGATGGATCAATCAATTGAATGATCATTCAAGGCTGATGTTTATTGGATTTTTTTCTTTGTTTTTTTAAGTTGATGATAAACAAATCAAATGAAAATCAATGAGATTATTGGTTTTTATTTCTCGTCATTGAAATGCTTTGGATGAAATCTTTTAATTTCATTCATTGTTTTTTCTAATTGAAAATTATTAAGAGAAAAAAAAATTTGAGTACAATTTGATTGAATATCTTTGAGATTAGTTTGATTTTTGCATAATTTTTCTCTGCAAATTAAGTATCGATGATACTCAAATGTTTTTATTAAAATATGAAATCTCATAGTTTAATTTGTGCAATTTTCATGTTATCAATTATCAATGGATATGAATCAAAAGGTTACCGAATTCGTGCAGCACCTTATTATTTGCCATTCGATAAAACAATCGATATTGATGATATTCTAGAAAATTCTGGTTTGAAACATTTTATTTTAGCATTTGTATTAGCTCCGAATAATGGGAAAAATTGTATTGCAACATGGAATGGTTTACGTGATCGCAACGTTTTGGATGATGAATTTGTCGTCTCGATAATCAAAAAAATACGTTCATATGGTGGTGATGTATCGATTTCATTTGGCGGTGCAAATGGTTTAGAATTAGCACATGTTTGTACAGACGTTAATTCACTGGCATCAATATATCAATCAGTTATTGATAAATATGAATTAACACATATTGATTTCGATATTGAAGGTGTACAAATCGGTTATATCGATGAACAAACAAGACGTTTCGAGGCGATCAATATTTTAAAAAATAATGCACACAAAAATGGTAAAGAATTATACGTATCCCTTACATTACCTGCAACAATTAATGGATTAAATTATTTGGCACAAAATGAAATTAAATTAGCCAAAGAAAAGCAAACTGAAATTGACCTTTATAATTTAATGTAAGTTTATGCATTCATATATTTGTATGTTCATTTATTTTATTCATCTATTATTTTAATGCATATCAAATTAAATAATGATCATAATAATGGTCATGATCATCATCATCATCTTTACAACAAACAATCGAAAAAAATTACATAACGATAATGTATTTTGTTTGTTGATGCTTACTTGTATGAATACAGACATACATTGCATTTAATTTCATGTGTAGTATTTGATGTATGTTAGAAATTGTTCATCATATGAAAAATGTCATACACACATGTGAACATGAACAATGAAATATCATCAAAAAAAATCCTAATGGAAAAACTCGTTCTTGTGATCAAAAATTGATGGAAAAAGAAATGAAAAATGAATTTGAAATTTGAACACACATATAATATACAGTGTATTTAACGACAAACGAATAGGGAAAAAAGCATTTTTTTTTGAATGTCACCAAAGTATGAAGCACTATGAAAATTATTATATTTGAATGAATATAACACACACACACAATGCAAATACGACAATGAACGACGAATATGTATGAAGGTGATCTCACCTTGATTTTCAATTTTCATAGAAAAAATCTCATCTATTCACACGAAACAAAAATATTTCAATTTCAAATTTCAAATTTGAATTTTACTGAAATGAAAAGGAAAATTATGAATTATGGTGTGTCCATTGACCATTGACCAATTGTACAATGACGACAATAACAACGATAGCAGCAGCAGCAGCGACAAACAAACAATCATTGTCATTATCATTATAATAATGATGATAATGATAATCATCATTATTATGATCATAGAATATCATCAAAATTGACACAAGAATGAACAGAAGATTATCTATGGCTCGTTATTATTATTATTATTGTATTAATACAAAGCCATTGATTATCTTTGTTCATTGTGTTGCCACAATTGTTTTTCAAATAAACAGAAATCTATGTGTGTATTTCTTCATCATCATCATCATATGGAATATTGTTTATATTATAATATTACACTTTCATTTTTTTTTCAAAAATCTTTGAAATTTTATTTTATTTCACTTTTTTCATAAATAATATTTTGAAATGATATTGAAACAATTGTTTTCTTATGAAATTTTTATTATTATTTCATATTATTTGATATCATTTTACATTTTATCCCATGAATTTTTCATTGTTATTATTATTTTTATTTATTTTCTTTTGTTTCTATGATCCATTCAGTGATTCGTTTGCTATTATTCTTTTATTTCAATGATATTAATACTTAAATACTAATAATCATTATAATTATTATGATTTGGATAGGGCATTCGATTTTGGAGCAAATAAAAATAATATGGTCAATACTGTAATTAATGTTATGGAAATATTTCATAAACAAATTAAATCATTATTATTATCATCATCATTGAAAAGTAATAATAATGATAATGATAATAAGAAATATTCGATGAATTGGATTGATGAAATCATATATCAACATATTGGTATGATTTTAATGAATGGACATACTGATCAACAAATAGAATTATTTACACAACAAACATTTGAACAATTAATACAATATGCATTGAATAAAAATATTGCACGTTGTTCATTTTGGTCAATAAATCGTGATCGTGAATGTAAAAATAGTAATAATAATGACAATGTTTGGGCAAAATTTGATTGTAGTTCGATCAAACAAAATAAATTTGATTTTTCAAAGATATTATTAAAATTTGCTATGAAAAATAATTCTATTACAACAACAACTTCAGCAACAACAACAGCAACAAGCAAGGCAGCTACAACCATGGAGACAACGACTAAACTGACCGAAACACCGAGCCAAACACCCACGACAACTACATTACCAACAACAATATCGACGACATCGAAACCAGATGATGATGATGTTGATTGCACTGTAGTTATAAATGGAATATTTCCATATAAAAAGGATCCACATTATTTTATAGAATGTGCAAATGGTATCAAATATATACTTGAATGCCCAAAAAATACAGTATTCGATCCTAAAGCAAAGGCATGTGTTTGGGATAAGCACCAAAGGCTATTGGAATGATGCCATAAAAATATGAATATTACCAAGATAAATGATAATAATAAATACCTCTAAATTTTGAATTTTTCATTCAAAAATAAAATTACAAAATAAATTTCTGAAAAAAAATGATTGAAATTATGAACATTTCAATACTTTTCAATATTTCTGTTTGATTTCATGTCTCTTTTCAATGATTGTTACATGATTTGATTGACAAACATTGATTGAAATCAATAATATATTTGTTACATTCGATAGGTGGAGTATGTTTTGAGCTATACATATTCATTAAAAATAAATATTTCAATATCATGAAATCAATTCATGATCATTGAACAAAAAAATCGACTTGATACAATTTCGAAATTATCGACGAAAAATAATACTAACAAATGCTTTTATTGAGACATTACTTTCAGCTTCTACTGCTATTCTAGTTCAACATTTCTCAATTTGATCAAGAATCAATAAACAAATAACTCGAAAATGAAAATTCGCCGTTGATTTTCATTCAATATGTTTGCTAATGATGCCAAAAATATCTGAATTCGATGAAAAGATGAATTCATTTGCCATTTGTTCATGTATTTTTTCATTATTTGCATCCAAAATAATCAAATTCTATCAAATAATAATGAATATATATACAAATAGTCAAAGAGTTGAATTTACATGTAAATTTTCATTTGAAAAAAGAAAATTTCAGTGTCATTCGCGAAATTAACGGACGCATCTCCAAATGATCAAACAAATTGAACGAATTGAAACAAACAAAAGTTGTAATTAACATTCATTAAGGAACTATGAAGGAATTTTCGCTTTTGTTCGTTTGTTTTGCCTGAAACTTTGAATTTTTTTTCTTCATCTTTGATTAATTCTAGGACTTAATAAATGCTTTGAACAAATGAATGGAACAAAAACAAAAGCAAAAAACAAACGATTTGACATCGAAAAAAATGAAAATTTTTTTTTGTCCAAAAAATGATGATGTATCGAATTATGATGATCATAATGATTATTAATGTTAAATGATGATCCTAATGATGATGAGTGGATGATTATGATAATAAAAAAAAAATTCATCATCACGATGATGATCATCGAAATAATGATGATGATGATGATGATGATGATCATGATGATAATGATATGGTCAACCTTCAAATTATATAATTTTTATTTTTTGTTTGTTTTGTTTATTTCAAAAACAAATGAATTTGAAATGAATAAATATTAAATATGAAAAAAATGAATAAACAAATAATGCTAAATATTTAAAATAAACAAACAAATGTAAAATATTTAAAATAAATAATAAAAGGATTTATTATTATCATCATTATTTTAATTACATACAAATTAAACAAACATACATGCATACATTTTAGATTTGAAAGAAAAAAAATGAATGAATGAATGAAATTGTCAAATTTGCAAATTTTTTTTTTTTTTGACCATAATTTCTTGCAAATTCGCGTATATTAATGAAATGAATATGAATTAAAACATATGATTTTTTTTTTATTATTATTGCTATTATTACCTTGTCCGGAGTAAAGTTAGGAGTGTTCAAATTCAATTTTTTCAAAAACTATTGAAGATGTCTTAGCGAAACTTTAACATAATAAAATTTAGTTTTCTTCAAACCTTATGAATGATTTTCAAGGCCCAAGTACCCTAGGGACCTTGTCAAAATGGCCCTTTTGCAAATTGTTCAAAATGACCAAATTAGCAGTATTTTTGGAAATATTTAAATTTTGTAATCGAATGCTTGAAATCCATATTTTCACGAGACAAGACAGTTTTGGTCACAAAAATTATGACCTGGGTCATATTGACCCGACTTTAAATGTCAAAATAGTTTTTCAGGGATAATCACGTGACAACTTAATTTTCATGGAACCAAACATTATCAAGAAGAATATTATATCCTTGCAGTCTTTTTCAACCATTCTTACGGGGCCATGGGTCCCGATTAACGTCCTATGGGCCTTGGTTGTTATTGCTTAATTTTCGTGCCAGAGATGCCGAAAGACGATGACAAGGATATCCATGGTCATGATGAGAATGCTATTCTCTCACCCGATCCCTGTTGTAAAAATTTTGGTCCTAGCTCTTCTTTAACTGGGTGAAATTTCCACTTCCTTCAACAAGAGAATGCTGTAGTGGGGCCCAGAATTTTTCAGTGGGAGAAATGTGTCACTATCACTTTGAGAGACGTGTTGAGCAAAGTGAACTCTTGTGACATCAATCTTTTTTCAAAGTGATTTGGTCTTGGGTCCCAATGTTGGATTTGAATTTTTCGAAATCTGACTTGCTTTGATTTTAGGGGTGTAATGTTCCACACACTGCTCCTAGGAACTTCAAATTTGAGGGACAGATCACCAACATTCCAGGCTCTTACATTCTTGAAACATTTTTTTGATTCCTCGGATTCTCGGGTCTTTTTCAACCCTTAAACAAACGACTAGTCTTCGATCATTTTTAAGCTTTTTCTCCTACTGATGATTGATATCATCGATTTTTCTTCCGTTTTCTGAGAATATCCTAGGCCCATCAAAATTTCCCACAATTGTTTTTGGATTCTGGAAGCTGTGAATCCTGGAATTTTGATGATTTTGTCAAAATCATGCTGTTTTTATTGGACCTTTTTAAAATGGGCCACTCTAGAGTCATCTCTGAGGGAAATTCGAAAATTCTTTTTTTTTCGATGAAGCATTAGTCCCAGTACTAGTGGTGAAAATTTGGTCCCGAAACATCAAGCGATTGCTGAATTATTTAGATAGATGTCACCCTAACTTTACGCCGGACAAGGTAATATTATGATTATATTAACATTATTAATAATCCAACAATGATAATCTTTGCTTTTGATGAATGAATGTTATCAAGGAAATTTTCAAATAAGAAAAACTTGTCATCATTTTTGGATTTGAATTTTCGCATTTTTTCTCTGTTTTCATCTTTCAAAAATCCTTTGATAAATCATAAAAATCATAAATTTTCATCTCAAATCTTACACATAAACATGCATATACATCATCATCATCATCATCAGTGTTGTTGTTGACACATGTTGATAAACATTTGACCAATAGGAAGACTAACCAATATTAATTCTTTCATAAAATATTTGATAAGATATTATAAATATGAATGAAAAATATAGATTTCATTTATATTTTTGTGAAAACTTTACATTTTTTCCCTTTGTTATTTTATTTTTGTAAATCAAATTTGTTTCACCTGTCAAAATGTCCTTCAAAAAAATGAAAATAAAATGAAATCAAGTATCATACATGAAAATTTTTTCAATATTTTTACTTTGTGTTCGAAAAAAAGAATGATTTTAAGATTTTTTAGATTTTATTTCTTTGATAATTCATTTCAAAATTTCTATTTTATTTGATTAAAATATCTTCACACAATCTTTCAATCAAATTACTGAAAAATTCAATGAATAAAAATGTTCAATGAATGGCTTCGACAACAACAGTGGTAATATACATGTATAAATGAATGAATATGTCTTCTTGACTTGTTTTTCTGTCATTAATCAAATATATAACATAATAATGAGAAGAAAATTGAATGAAAATCATTATTTGATAATAAATTTGATGAAAACTGAAACAAATTATTCATTCCATTAATTTTTTCTCTGATATCTTTGAATTTCTCTAAATGAATTAAGCTGACATAATACATTTGAATGTATACATGTCTAAAAGAAACGAGGAACAAATTTTTTAAATTTTATCACCTTTGAAATTTTTTTTGTTGAAAATAAAAAATTTTCGCAAAGAAAAATTCAATGAAATTGAACAAAAATTGTTTGAAATTTATTCAATTAATCAAAAGAAATTGATGATTTGATTCAAACAAATGATAATTGATTGAAATTTTGACTTTTTGAACAAACAAACAAAAATAATAAAAACAAGAAAATTTACTGCAAAGTTACGTGAAAAAATGTTTTTAATTTTTTCATTCAAAATTAATTTGTAAATATGAATGAAAACAAAAATTGTGGTCAATGATTTTTGCTATTTACATTTATTCATTGATAAGTATATTTTTGAGAATTTTATTAATTTAATGAATTTACAAACAAAGTAATGATGATGATGATGATCATGTTTAAATAAATAAATTTAAATAAACATTGATAAAATTAAAATGTGAAATATAATAATGAATAAATGTAAGCATAATTGATAGAATTAATCGACAAACACGCACACACACACACACACCGAGAAGGAGACAGAAACAGTGAAAATTGATTGATTTTACCAAAGAAAACAACAAATGAATTTGAACAAATGAATAAATTTCAATTTGATTTTGGCCGAAAATCGAAAATCGTCAAAGTGATTTGAAGTAAAAAAAAATTGGATAAAAACAAAACAACAAAACAGCAAAAACATCAATGTTAATGCAAATGAATATTATTGGAAAATGATTGACGATTATCATTGAACATATGATGATGATGATGATGATTATCATTTTTTTTTCAATTGATATTGAACATTTGATTATATAATATTATATAATAATGATAATCTTTCAATGATTCAATATTTTATTAATTTTCTAAGCATAATCCGATAAAGTTATTTGATTGAAAATACTAATTTAATTTTGATTTGTTTATCGTATCATCATTGAAAATCGGAAAAATTTCCAATTCAAATGATTTGAAATTTTAATTTAATTCAAATTTTCCATTTTTAATGCTTTTTTTGGACATTTTCCACTGATTTGAAAACAAGAAAAAGACAAAATACATGTAATTATAAACACAATTAATTAAATCTCAGATTGAAATTTAATATCCATTATTGAAACAGCATAAAAGCAACTGAAATCCTCCATAATTCAATGAACAATTGTCGAATTATCAATTTTGTATAACCCAAAAAAAAAAACAATTTATATTCAATAACAATATTATTATGATAAATGTAAAACATTTATTTTGTTATATAATAGATAAACAGGACAATAAGGTCATCGAAATCAAAATTTATTGATTTATGAGTTGATGATTATTTATCGAACAACAAAATAAAACATCATCATCATGATAATCATCATTCAAATCATCAAATGATCATCATTATTCGATGATATTGTGATGGTTAGGATGATCAGTTAGTAATCATCAATATCATCATCATCAAAAGCCAAAACAAGTGAACAACACTAGTGAATCATTGAATATATTAGATTCAGAAATTATAATGAATTGGCGAATTCATTTTGAATTCATTTTCAATTATTTATATGCCTTTCTACTTTTCTGTACAATCAACATTAATTTATCATATTGAAATTGTACAATATATGAATGCACAAATAAAAAATAGTCAAATAAATAAAAATAAAAAGCAAATAGAAGTGAAAATTTGAAAATTGAAACATGAAATGACTTTGAATTTTTGTTTTTGAAAACATTATTATTCAACATTTTTTTGTCTTTTGCACGCTTTTTGCAATGATAATTTTGTATTAAATCATTAAATCAATGAATCAAAATTAAATTGATTTTTTTTTTGAGATTTTTTTGTATGAAAATATTTTGAATAATTTTTGAAATTTTAAATAATCAGGAATAAAATAAATGATATTGATGTTTTTTGCTCAAGAAAAATCTCCATTTATTGATTCATCAATTCATCCATTCATTCAATCATTATTGATCATTTTAATGATCGATAATCAAATAGACAATTGTTATAATACTAACACTAATCATATTATTAATGATTATAATAATCATTATCACATTGTTTTTTTTTCATTTGATTGTATAAAATTTCAATGTTTCTTCCTCGAAATTTTTTTATTTTGTTTTCATTTTCAAATGAAAATAATCATTAACTCTTTTCTTTTTTTCATCTTTTTTCATTGTTAATTATCATCATCATCATCATTGATCATTATTATTGGTCAGCTCTTCAATATGTTAATGTTTTATTTCACGGAAATCGCGTTACGCTTTATTATCATTATCATTACAATCATATTATATAATAATGATTGTTTGTTGATTTGTTTGATGATTTTTCTTGACTTGAAATTATTTATTCACTCATTCATTCATTCATTCATTCAATCATTCTGACCATTATCACTAATATTGAATGAATTGTAAAATGAACATAGAAAAAAATACGGATGGTGGCCACATATTTGTATTTTTCCAATTTATTTCAATTCATTTTGTTTTTATTTGTTTCAATTTTAAACAAAAATTTAAAATGAAACATTGAATCGTTGTATACAATGCTGTAGGAGGAATCAATATGTATACTTATTATCATACACACACACACACACGATTATAATTGTATATGATGATATAATAATAATAATAATAATGTTATTATGTATTAGGTTGTCCGAAAAGTTCATTCTGATTAATCAATAGAGTTGCTCATAAAAATATGCCAGAACTTTCCGGACAGCCTAATATAAATTGTTCAATTCAAATTCAATTCAAATCAATTCATTAATTTATCAATTTAATACTCATTTATTTATATATGATTATTATTTTGATCGAAAATGAATGCGAAAAAAAAATAAATGCTAATTGGATAATAATGATTATTTTTTTCATTTCCAATCGTTTTTGTTTTGTTTTCAATCTGTAAAATCTGCTTATCAATATTTTATCAATTTTTTTTCCTTTCGATTAATTCTTTTGTCGATTGAATGAAAAAAAATTATTATTATTTTCATTATCTCATAGATTAAATTCAAAAGTTCAATTGAATTTTTTATTTATTTTTTCCTTTCAAATTAAAAGTTGAAATTCCTATCATGTGTGTGTGTTTGCAATGTATTGAATTGAATGCGATTTTTTCGATGAAAAACTATGAAAAATTGAAAATATTGAAAAAATAAAAACGTGCAAAACGATTTTCTGTAGTTTTGGATTAAATGAAATGAATTTCATTTAAAAAATCGTTAAATTTTTCATCAATACAACTACGGATATTGTACATAGATTAATTTTGACCAACAGAAAAATAATAATTGAAAAAATTATTTGAAGGAATAAAATCCTTTAAACACGACTGTTTGTAGTTTTTTCTTTTCAATTTTTCAAAAAACCACCTGTTGCAGCCGTTTTTTTCCGCACCACATTTTGCGGAAATTTTATAGTTTGAAAAGTTCAAAATCTTCAAAAATTTTCAAATTCAAAATATTCAAGGGTTACATGGGAAAATTCGCGAAACGATTGAGGTTAATACCCAATGATTGATTGGCTGTTAAGGATGCAATCTTTGGGTATTTGGTATATTTGGGAAAAATTAATCAAATTTTGATTTGAAATCAAATCCAATCATCATTACTTCGACAGACTCAATTATTTGTTTCTATTCCGTTTGATTGTGAGCATTTTTGCTTCGTTTTCGTTCTATGATTTTGTTATTTTGGCGCCATACTCCAATGCTGTCAGTGTAAACGTGTGTTTGAATAAAAAAAAAAACAGAAAATTTACTAGTTCATTTTTGCCAAAGATTCAAAAAGCAATGTATTTTCCATTCATTCATCTTTTGGAATCTTGAATCAAAAAGAAAAAAAAAAGAGAAAAGAAACCAAAGAGAAATTAATCGGAGAATCACAACTGATTCAAGTAAATATTTGAAAAAAAAGGAGAAATCAAAGGTGATATTTTCAGCATTTTTGTGTAAGTTGGATTGAATCGTTGATTTTTCCCAAATAATGTAAAAATAATTTGAAATGAAATGAAGAAAACGTTTACTCTTTCGTTGTTTCTTCTCTGTGATTGTGATTTCATTGAATTCATCTGTGTCAGTGTATGTATGCATTCTATTAATATAATTTCAAATTCTCTTTGATTTAAACATCAGCAGCAAATTTCACATATGCCTGCATTACATTGATGTGAATTGATATGAGAATTTTTTCTTTTCACATTTTTCAAACATTCAAACTGTTTAGTTTTTTTTTCGAAAAAAAAAATTTGATTCAAAACAATTCAATCAATGAATCGACAATGAATGATTGTGAATGAATTTTGGTTGCACTTTGTTTTTGAAATGAAAAATCATACATTTTGTTTAATTAATTTCTTCAGTTTAATTAATTTTATTTTTATTTTGAAAAATGAATTTTTAATTTTATTTTTGAAATTCTTATGAATATAATTAAATGATGCTTCAAAACATTGAATTAACCATGAATATTTTATTCTTGAAAAGAAGAAAAATTTGTATAATAAATTTGTAAGTTGAAATTCGTTGCAATCTCAATGGTTATCTACGATAAATTATATGAATTTTCATTATATTTTGGTGAAAAAAAAGAAAACGATTCATCCATCAAACAATTATTGAAAAAACAATGTTGAAAAATTTTCTCAAAAATAATGACAAATTTGATCTTGATTTATTTGTGATTTCAATCATTTTTTTTCGCTCTGCTCTTGTCCTTTATCTTGTGATCGTGTGATTGAAATTAATGATTTTTTTTGCTTTTGTTTTTTTTTTCTCGAATTTCATCAATCGAAATCAGCGACAAAGTAAGAAATAAAAAAAAAGTTCTGGTACAAAAAGAAAAATTTAGTGCAAATTGAAATCTTTTATTGAAAAAAATAATAAAGCAAAACACATTTTGATAAATGACATAGTTTTGGCACAAATGTTCATCGTGAAATGGTGTGACAATATCGTTGTTGTTCGATTGATTTTGCTGAATTCAATGTGTGATTGATTGATTAATTGAAATTTATCAGTTTTCACCAGACAAAAATAATAATAATAATAGTGTTGACTTATCAAAATTAAAATTCAAAAAAAAAAAAGAACTATTCAATGTCTATGTCAAAAATAATTAAAGATCAATCATTATCGACGACAACAACATCAACAACAAAAATGATGTCATCTGGCCAATACAGTGAAACAAGCAGTGGTGATATGTATCTTGATAATCGTTATTTATATGCTCGTAATAGTAGAGCAATCGGTGTATTATGGGCCGTATTTTCATTATGTTTTGCTATTATTAATATGGTCGTATTTGTACAACCACAATGGTTAGGCGATACAACAACATCACGTGGTACCGGTTATTTTGGTTTATGGCGTTCATGTCGTTTATTACAAGATGGTCAAGATTTAATCTGTGAAGGACGTTTAGATGATTTCAGTACAATACAAACACCTGCATTTCGTGCTGCAACAGTGTTTGTTGGATTATCCGTATGCCTTTCATCGCTATGCGTATTATCAATGGTATTATTCTTTTTTCTACATTCATCAACTGTATTTCATGTTTGTGGCTGGATACAACTATCATGCGGTATGTGTTGAACCATTTAATTGCTTAATTTCAATTCAAATATAATCATTTATTTTTAAATTAATATTATTCAGTAATAACTAAATTTTAAACATTCCTAACATTTCTTAAAACATTGTAATATATTATTGAAGTTCAATGCATTTATTTCTTTGATATTTGTGGATTTATTGAACTTTAATTTTTTTTTTTTTTTTGATTTCGCCAATTTTTTCGCATAAATTTTTTCATGCATTTTGCTTGAATATTTGAAATTCATATGGCAAGAAATTCACATTTTCTTGACATTAACATTTGAAAAAAAAAATTCAAATAAAATTCAATGAAAATTAGATTGAGCAACAATAACTTGTAATTATTATTTTTCATTATTCGTTGCGATATTTGAAAATATGAAAATATGAATAATATATTATTTTTGCAAACAAATATTTTAAAACATATATTTTTCTTCAAACATATATATTCAACGATCAAATAATGAAATATCTTCATTGAAAAAGATCAAGATTCGTGCCATTGAGTATCATTGGTTTTTTCATTGAATTTTTTCTTTTCGTAGTAAAACAATGTTGAAATGTTTCATTGTTCAAATCATATGGATCGTATGTGAATTGTTTGTAAATATTTTCCAGATAAATCACCATTAAAACATTCAATCATTAATTTTCAATATGAAAAAAATGATAATTTCATGTAAAGAATTTTAAAAAAATATTTTCGATTAATACTTTGAGCATTCAAAATTTTAAAATGTTTAATCTTGATTGATTTTCAGGAAAAATTTTACATTTGAATTTGCAAAAAAATTGTTCATTTTTGTTCTCATCAACCATAATTCAGATGATTCCGATCGATTAATGAGTAGTATTAAGCGAAATTTTAAAAAAAGGAAAATAATTAACCTTAACAAGTATAATATTTGCATTTAAATTCAGGTATTGAAGGTATTCATGTGACGGCTTTCGACTTCAAACGATAAAAATTCATTTGATTTCCGTGAAAATGAATTTTTCAACACTTTTGCAATCATTTTCATCTTTTTTTTCCAACTTTCATTCATTCAAAAAGAATTTTATTCACAAAAAAAAAACATTCAAAAAACTTACACCGAAATTCAATTTCGAAATCTTGAAGATTTGCTAAAGATTTATTTGAAAATTCACCTCAATTTTTTCAGAAAATATATGTTATGCTTATCATCATTTTCTTCAATTTGTTTTTTTTTGTGTGTATTTTATGATTTCTAAAAACTAAAATTTTAAGAAAAATACTGATTATAAAGAAAATACTGATTATAATAATAATAATAATAATGAAACTTAATTAGCATCTTTAATTAAGATGCTTGAGCTTTATTCGAATTTCAAAAAAAAAAAAAAATTATTTTTGTTTCAAAAAATATAATAAAATAAAATATGAAATCAACAAAGAAATAGAAAGTAAGCAACTTATATCATTGACACATATGATTTATGAATGATAATAATAATAATAATATTGTGCATTTGGCAGTGTGTGTGTATTACTCATTCAAAGTATTCGATATAATCAGTATAATCAGTGAGAAATTTGATAAACAAAAAGATGATCATCCATGATTTGTTTTAATTATCATTTTCATTTAGTTTTTTGCTAAATTTGTTTTGATTAAAACTACAATGTGATAAGCTTATAGCTTTGAATGACATTCAATACAAAATATTACACAAAAAGCAAACATCGAAGAATATTTTACGTTAGTTACGTTTTCAAAATTCAAAACATGTTTTTGATGATAAAAATTTTAAATTAAATTGAATTTTTTTCACATTTATTTTTTGATTCAAACAAACGAGATGACATTGAAATATCAAATGAAATTTGTCATCAAAATCAAACAAACAAAAAACAAAAATCATCTGTTCAAATCAAATCAATGCAAAAAAAAAATGATGTCAAATTATGAATATTATTTATTTATTTATTTATATAAAATGTCACACTAATTGAGAGATTAAAATTAGATTTTGAATTATGAAAAAAAAAACAAATCAAAATCATCTTCTTTTTGAATTATTAATTAATTTATTCATTTGAAAAAATTGAAATTTAAATATAAATTGCATAACATTCCATTGTTTATTTAAATCACAACAAATAAACTAGATCAGAGAAAATATTATGAAATAATTTGTAATTTTGAATGTCATTCAGCTTTATTCAAATTTGAATTTGCTCGATTTAATCAAATTATGGAGATTTTTTCTCAAATCAAAGCATCAATTTATTGCATTGATTTAAAATTTCCATTGAATATTCATCGTTGAATGGATTTATCCTCCGATTTTCATTAAATAAAAATCATGGAAATTAGACAAATATCACATACCGGAAAATTATTCCCATGAATGCAAATTTGATTATGTTTTATGATTTTTTTTTTTTATTTCTATTCGGTCAAAAATCTTTAAAATGATCAATTGCTTTCAACAAACAAATAAACCTTTCAATGTTGATTGCTGATATAATAAAGTAAAAAGGATTCAAAGATAAAATCTCGCTAAAAAGCAATATTCACATGCTTTTTTCCCTGGAAAAAAACAAATTGATGCTTATACATCTTGAGATAAACGATTGGAAAAATACCAAATACATTTTATTCATTTATCAATGAGAATAATTCAATTGAGATTCAATCAATTGTTCAATGATTGAAAAGCTCAACGATTATACTTGAACACATGAAAGCAATATTAACAAATAACAAAGGTGGCAAGATATTTGTTTTATTATTATCAGGTTTTTTTCTTATCTAAATCATTTGACTACTGTTTTGTTTTTCTTGCCAAAATACATCTGAAAATTTGATAAAGTATTCATGCAAGATTTCAATGATCAATCCATTGATTGCTTGATACTTGTGATTGTCATTTGAATCAAAAGTTTTCTTCGCAAACATTGAAAATAATAAAAAAAAATAATGTCAAAAACTTTTGCTTGTTGATTCGAATAAAATGAAAATAAATCAATGAAAATAAATGAAATAAAAAACTTTGAATAAATCAAAAAGTAATAAATTTTTTCGAAAAAAGTATATTTCAATTTATTTCAATTGAAAATTCCACACAAATTTTGTAAATTTTGAAACTTATTGAATTGCCAAAAAAAAAACAAACGAAAAATCATATAACAACATGCACAAACACACGTGAAATTCAAAGAAAATAAAATTTTGAATATAAAAAAAAACTTCACACATCAAATGTTTGATTGAATGATTGTTATTTTCATTATATTTGCCATTACAACTTGAATCGAAGAAATAATAATTATAAAAATTCATTTGATTTTATTTTTTGCTGCAAATAATTGAAATTAATTGAAAAAAAAATAATTACGAATTCATTCATTCAATTTTCTATTCCATCAATCCGAAATATGTTGTAAAAAAATTCAAAAAAAGAGATTTTGAAGGCGAAACTAATGTACAAATATTTGGTGAAATTCCAATTAAATTTGATTGATTTTCAATTGAAATTTTCAATAATATTTTGGTGCATTTTTCATGGAAAATTATGCTCAAATTCATACCAAAATGTCACTATTCTCTGAATCAATGCTGTAATTATTATGATCATCAAACATTGATTATGAGTGAAATAACGAATATAGCTGCTGCTAATGATGATGATGGTAAACCAATGAAATGTATTTTTTCACCATTTTCAAATTTTATTGCATCTTGTGTTGCATGAACGATTGGTGTGAAAATTGTCCAATCGTACATTTTATAGATTGATTTGATTTTATTTTCCATTGATTTTTTCCTCTAATCAAATTCAAAATCGATTGTATGCTTTGAATTTGTGGCCAAAAGCAAAAGGAGAAAAAATAATCATGAATTTTTTTCCAATCAAAAATTCAAATCACATCTGAAAAACAATTCCGTCGATTGTTTATTCTTTTCAAGTCATTTAGTCTATTATTCGATGAATTATTATTCAAAATCAATGAATCAATCATCATTATCATTTGATTGATTATCATCAATTTTCTATTCTTCTATGTCCTTGTTTAATTTATTGTTTTTCACGAAATTTCATCGTTATCATTGTTTATCGAATCGGACATGACAATTATTCCGTTTGTTTTTGTTCTTGAATGCGCTAAATGTGCTGATAATGGCGCTGAATAATCATGATGATAGAATCAATCGATCAATTAATGATTGATCGAAGAGAAAAAAACGAAAGAAGATACAATCGATTATCATTATTTATTCATCATTTAACATTGTTTTGCAAAAAAATTTTGAATTTTAAATTTCATGCAAATCAGAATCAGAAATATTAACAAAGAAATGAAAACCATCAATTTGCATAGAAGAAATATTTTAAAATTTTGAATTTTTCTCCACTATTTTTAGCAACAACACAACTAACAATATCTTCTTTTGTAATTTCAACCCTTTTTTATTTTTTTTTGAATTATTACACAATAACTGCGATGATAGTGAATGCATGTGTGCACATAATTATTGAATGAAATTAAGTGAAATTGAGAAAAAATATTTCCAGTTTTTTTGCCATGTTTCGCTATGGTGATTAAATTTCACCATAAAATTATCTCAATTATAACATTATACCATCAAATATGAATAACGAAAATGAGTAAACGAAATAATTCAACAAATTTTCCCGAATTTTATTTTCCATTTCTCAAAACACATCTGATAATTAAATCTGATAATTTTTTTGTTTCCAATTAATTAAATGAATGGCTGTATCTAAAAATAATTCACATCTAAAACAACAGAAAAAAATCCATCTGACATTTTGTCACACTGGACAAAATTTTTTTTGGGTAAATGCACTCAAATGTTGTCGATGTAAAATGAAAATTATTATCAAATAGGTCATCATCATCATCATCGTTTATTGTTGATGAATTATTTTGATGTGAAAATTTCTGGTTAAATTTTGCTTTTTTGGTCAACATCTGCGGCAACACCATACGAAAATCGTACCACCATGAGACTACCATGATTTTAGTAAGGGTTTTAAATGATGTACAAATTTTGTTGGGAAAGAAAAATTCAGTACAAAACAATCAAATCACAATTAAAAGATGCGAACAAAAAAAAAACAATTTCAAGACATTTTCCATCTTCATTTCATAGTCAAGAATTTGATTCATTAAAAACGCCATGTTGTAATGAAACAAAAAATCAAAATCAACATAATCTTACTAATCATAATCATACAAAGATATTACCTTGTCCGGAGTAAAGTTAGGAGTGTTCAAATTCAATTTTTTCAAAAACTATTGAAGATGTCTTAGCGAAACTTTAACATAATAAAATTTAGTTTTCTTCAAACCTTATGAATGATTTTCAAGGCCCAAGTACCCTAGGGACCTTGTCAAAATGGCCCTTTTGCAAATTGTTCAAAATGACCAAATTAGCAGTATTTTTGGAAATATTTAAATTTTGTAATCGAATGCTTGAAATCCATATTTTCACGAGACAAGACAGTTTTGGTCACAAAAATTATGACCTGGGTCATATTGACCCGACTTTAAATGTCAAAATAGTTTTTCAGGGATAATCACGTGACAACTTAATTTTCATGGAACCAAACATTATCAAGAAGAATATTATATCCTTGCAGTCTTTTTCAACCATTCTTACGGGGCCATGGGTCCCGATTAACGTCCTATGGGCCTTGGTTGTTATTGCTTAATTTTCGTGCCAGAGATGCCGAAAGACGATGACAAGGATATCCATGGTCATGATGAGAATGCTATTCTCTCACCCGATCCCTGTTGTAAAAATTTTGGTCCTAGCTCTTCTTTAACTGGGTGAAATTTCCACTTCCTTCAACAAGAGAATGCTGTAGTGGGGCCCAGAATTTTTCAGTGGGAGAAATGTGTCACTATCACTTTGAGAGACGTGTTGAGCAAAGTGAACTCTTGTGACATCAATCTTTTTTCAAAGTGATTTGGTCTTGGGTCCCAATGTTGGATTTGAATTTTTCGAAATCTGACTTGCTTTGATTTTAGGGGTGTAATGTTCCACACACTGCTCCTAGGAACTTCAAATTTGAGGGACAGATCACCAACATTCCAGGCTCTTACATTCTTGAAACATTTTTTTGATTCCTCGGATTCTCGGGTCTTTTTCAACCCTTAAACAAACGACTAGTCTTCGATCATTTTTAAGCTTTTTCTCCTACTGATGATTGATATCATCGATTTTTCTTCTGTTTTCTGAGAATATCCTAGGCCCATCAAAATTTCCCACAATTGTTTTTGGATTCTGGAAGCTGTGAATCCTGGAATTTTGATGATTTTGTCAAAATCATGCTGTTTTTATTGGACCTTTTTAAAATGGGCCACTCTAGGGTCATCTCTGAGGGAAATTAGAAAATTCTTTTTTTTTTCGATGAAGCATTAGTCCCAGTACTAGTGGTGAAAATTTGGTCCCGAAACATCAAGCGATTGCTGAATTATTTAGATAGATGTCACCCTAACTTTACGCCGGACAAGGTAATAATTATGACAAAGATGCAACAAGAAACAAAAAGAAATAGAAAGCATAGAAATCTTTAGGTTAGTTGGTCATTTTTAATTAATCTAAGAAAATGATTATAAAAAATGAAAAAATAAATAAATATAAATTGAAATAAATGAAATGAATAGATGATGAACAAACACAGAAACAACCATTTAAACATTTCGTTAAGAAAAACATCTCGTCGTTTTTTTTTCATAATTGTAAATTGTCGTAGCATCTCATTGACGATCATGATTATTATTATTAATATTATTTTCATTATTTTTATTTATTTCGTTGACAATCATCTCTAAAAATATTTTTTGTTTTCTTCTTGAATTTCATTGATAATTTTGTTCTGTGACCTACCTGTGTGTGTGTGTTTGTGAATGTAATTTTCACATGTATGGACTGGACATGGACAACTGTTGCTTGCTTACTTGCTGTTTTGTTGTGGTTGTTTTTCTCCTCCAATGTGAACACAGGATGACCTAACAAATTACAATGATTTCTGTTTGTTCGTGTATTGTATATGAGTATTAATTTTAATTTTTAATTAATCCTTTTTTCTTCGTATTAAATTCAGCATTTTTTTTTTGCTTTCTAAATCACCATAAATGATGTAATTCAAGATATTTATTTATTTTTATTCATTTTGTTTGTTTTTGTGACTAAAAATAATTAAAACTTTTATTTATAAAATTGTCAATTGAAGATTTCAAGAAATTTCAGAAATTGAAAATTTCAATGAAAGTTTTTCGTTTTTTTAAATTTTATTTGTGGCTTTTTATAAAATCATTATGTAATTTGCCCATCATATCATTGATCAGTTATTTTTGAAAATGAAAACGAAATTGAATTTCAATAATCTCTGAATCTAAGTTTAATTTTTCACTTTTGAATCTATTTATTTTTAAAATGGTTTCATTTTCGAAAAAATTTAAAAAATCAAATTTTTCAAAAATTCATAAATGTCAATGTAACGATGTTTGATGCTACGCTTTTAAATGTCAATGATTTCAATCTGATTTCATTTTTTTTTCAATCAAATAAATAACACTTATCGTATTTAATTTATCAAATTTCAATCTAATAAGTGTGTGGATGAGTGAGTGAGTTCGAACTGTTGAAGTTCATTGGCATCAATATTTTTAGTGTCACTGTTATTTTTCATCTTTTTTTAGTTCAGTGATAATTCAAACACTTGATCAATTTTAATCGAAAATTGGAGAAAAATTTGGGTTCAAAATTTAAGCTTTATTTTATCAAATTTAGCATAAAAAGCATTAAAAATGAATTTTGTTACAATTTTGATTATAATACTGACATAAATGATCAAAAATGGCCGAACCACACACAAATCCCATCGAAATATGATGCGAAACATTTTTTTAATTTATATATTTTTTTATTTTTGACCATTCAAAATTACCCGAAACATTATTTGATGCGAAATTTCATATATTTTTCATTTTTATCAGTATGAACTATCCCATTTTTAATTTGTCGGCAGAGAAATGAAAAAAAATCTTTGATACATGATTAATAAAGATTATTATATTTTTTTTACAGGACAGTGACTGTAAACCCATATTTTTTTTTTCGTTCATTTCATTACCTGTCAATCAAATAATTTCAAAGAATTCCTTTTTCTATCCATTATTCAATATTCAGAAGTCGTACATCTTTGATAGTTATGATATTAATAATAAATAATGATAATTTGAGTCACAAATTTTCAAATTTTGATTTGTACTCAATTCAAAGTGTTTGATGTAATTTGTTATTTCAATTTTTTTCTCCATTTTTTTTTCTGATCAAAAATTGCATCAATTTCAACAGCAATCATAATGTCTTATATAATAATAAAAAATGACAACAGGTCACGAAATTAGTGTTAAAATTTCATTATTTATCATTATTCTGATTATTATATAATCATAATGATGATAATGGAGAAATTTTAGTGTTTGTGTGCGTATATAATACAAAAATAATTTCGTCAAATCAATTTTATTTTATTTCCATTTCACATTTCAAGCATTTTTCAAATGAATTTATTGCCATTGATCAATAAATTTTTATTTGCAGAAATTTTTAATGTAGAAATAGTATTTGCAAAATGAAATTTTGCCTCTGTTTTTATTTTCAAAATAATCCTTCATAATGACATCCTCGGTAAACCCTTCAATTCAATCTGATTAAATCAATAAAAAATATTTAATCCAATTATATTACCAACAATAAATGAATAAATTAATGGTTATGAATGCTCATCTCATTATATTCATGATGAGGATTTGAATTTAAATTAAAATTTTTATTCAAAGTAGAAATCATTTCTTCATTCAAGTTTTTTCATTGAAAATTTTTTTAATTTAATTCAGCACACACATATCGAATTTTCAAATCTTGATGAAAATATTCATCGATTATGGTAACGAATCAATGCTTATCACTTGAAAATCTTATCAATCATCATCAAAATAATGATCTTTTTGATAATCTTTCAATGCAATAGATTGTCATAATCATGATAATAATAATAATAATGATGGTAATAATTTACATATGACATGTTGAATATGATTTAGTGCTAGGAGAAAATGAAAAATTTGTTCAAAAGTATAAATGAGAAGAGAAGAAGAAAATGAAAAACCAAAATGATAATTATGATAATAATCACCATCATATCACCATAATCATCATTATCATCTTCATCATCATTATTATAATCATGTCTTTAGCCTGTAACAAGTATGGAAATTTTTTTTTTCCACATAACATTACATAATTTGATCGATAATAATTAGCCAAATAATATTTTAATTACATATGGTTTCTACAACATTCTACAATGCATACATTTTGATGGTGTTGGTGGTGGTGTCAGTATTTTGCATTTCAAATATTAGGATGTCCAGAAAGTTCATTCCGCTTAATCAATAGAGTTGTTCATGAAAATCGGCCAGAACTTTCCGGACAACCTACAATTAAAAAAGCAAAAAATCACTGTCAAAATATGAAAAATGTTTCTAAAATTAAATTATGCTCTACACCAACCAACCAAATAGTAAAAGAATAAACAGCATTAAATAGAAAAACCTCATGGATTTTGAATTGATAATGATTGTTTGGTCATTGCTGTTGTTGTTCATGTTGCTGCTGCTCACCATTTAGGCCATCATTGTCAATGATTAATTACCATTTGTTGTTGTTGTTGCTGTTGTTGTTTGTTGCTTTTTAATTGTCTTTTTTTGGTGTCTTTTGTTTTGATTCATATTTTTTATTTTTTTATACTATGAATCTTCAAAGTTGAATGCTGACAATATGGAAAAATATGCATGAAAATATATGAATTCATAAATATATGCCTTTATGATGGTGAATTTGGCATAAAAACCTTTGCTTTGACATTTAGTTTTCCAATGATTTTTAAATAAAAGAAAATGAGAAAATAACAAAAAATATTAAATGATTATCATTGTTTATGATCATTAATTTTTTCCGTTCATTTGTCCATTATAATAATAATAATAATCATCATCATCATCATGATCATTATCAAAAATGTTTCATTTCCAATATTATTTATTTATTAAATTAATGTTTTGTCTATTTGAAAATTAATCGATTGATTATCAATCGATCGATCGATCGATCGATTAATTCACCTTTTTGATCAGGTAAAAATTAAATGAAACGGAAAAATAATAATCAATACGTTTCATTGATGATAATGATGATGTTCTACGATCGCTTGCTTTCACCTTCCTGTTCACGATTTTTTTCGTTAGTTTATTCGATTTTAGAAAAAATAAAATAAAATAAAATCCAAAAAATCAAAATTTTTACTGTCCTTTATTTATCGATGCTTGTGTGTCTGTGTGTATGTACAATACAAGTTCAATTATCGATTAATGATTAATTGAACATTTATTTCTCCCTTTTTTCTTGTACAATTTCAAATTTCATTACAAATGACCAAGTGAAATTGAGTAGACTTGATATGAAGGAAGTGAACAAACGAACGAACAAAAAACTGAAAAAATGATGGAAAAAAATATGGTACAAAAACATTCATTCACGAAGATGATGGTCATTTTTTTTGAAATTTTTTGAATGAATATATCATTCACTTGTTGCTGCTGCTGCTGCTGCTGTTGACGTATTTTGCTTTCCAAAATGTCTACAGTTTACTCTTAGATTACTTTAATGAAAAATGAAATTATATCAAAGTTCAGACGATTCAAAATCATTTTTTATCCGTATCATTTCATTGAATCTTCTTGATTCAAAAGTTCCTAATCATATTCAATGATCACGAATTTATAACGATTTAATTTTTCGTTTTTTTTTCATGTTCTATTTCATATTTCAATTTATGAATTTTAAGAAAGTTTCAGTTGGAAATTGAATAGAAAATTCGAGTAAACTCACTCTGAATTCATCAAATTTCATTTTCTCGGTTTCAAAAATGGTTTAAAATATTCGAATTTTTGAATTTTTGTTTCTTGAATTATTCACTTGTTTCAATCGAAAGAAAATTAAATATGTAAGATTACATAATGATGAAATAAAACAAAACACTGAAAAAATGGAAAATTGAATCATGTTTCGGGCGTTTTTCTTGTTTTGTTTTGTTTTGTTTTTTTTTCATACATTTCATTGTGTATTTTCATACATTTTAATTGAAATTTTCATTTTTTAAATGCTTACAAAGAATACAATATGAAACAATTGAAACAAGATAACATGATTACAACGAAACGTTTTGGAAAACAATTAATTTTCACTCATTTTTTTATTGAAATTTAGAATTTTTTTTTATTCGGGCTTTGTTTCCGTTCAAAATTATCAAAATGGATAAATGATTAATTTTGAAATGAAAAAAAAACAAAAATTAATTGAAATTTTCAATTTTCTTTGATTCAAAAAAAAAAAAAAAATTCATCTACGACAACGTGACAAGATTTGTTTTGGGCAACAAATAAAAGATTTGCCTCTCAAATCTTGTAGCAAAATTTTTGGACAAAGAATCGACATGTGAAACACGCCAACGACGATACAAGTTGTTAATATTATTCTAAAAAAAAGTTCATAGTTCTTCACGAGTAACGAAAAATGATGAAAATCTTGAAAAAATTACTCGTCAAAAACAATTGATATTTTTACCAAATATGATTCAAAATCATTATCATAATGATTTGTTAAAACAAAACACAAAAAAAATCATGTAAATTTTCAATGTATTTCGTAAAATGTATATTCAATTCATCGTAGAACAGTTTGTTTTTCAATTGAATTTATTCAAATTTTTCATTTTTTTTGTTTTTGTTGTATTTTGTCTTTTACAAATTTGCAACACAAAACATCATCATCATCCTCATTATTATCGTTGTTAAAACAATGAAACCATTAAAGAAATATACGAAACAAAAACTAAAACTAACAAGTTGTTTATTTCATCATCATCAAATATTCAATTCATTCATTCATTCATTTATTTATTCATCCAAAAATTGTTCCAAAATTTTTTGATTGTAAATACATTTTTGGCAGTGAATCACCAAAAATGAAAGAAAAGTAAATTTCACAGTTTTTTTCTCTACGAAAAAAATATCAAAATTTGGTACAAAAAACACACATTCAAAATGAATCAAATAAATTATCAATTCAAGGTTAAAACTTGATCAAAAAAAAAAAAAAAAATTTCCAGTTTGAATTCATTTTTGTATGATTCTCTACAATGATTTTTCTTTTAATGAGTTTCAATTGTTTTTGCTTTGAATCTCTTGAAATGTACATGAATTGATGTCAAATATTTCCATTTTTGGACCGAAATGGACTTTTTGTTTTCTCGAACCTACTTTCAATTTTCATTTGATTTTCAAGCATTTTTTTTCAAATTAAGATAAATATAAAATATGGAAAATGAAAATCGATTGTATGCTAATTGAATTGAAAATTAATATTTTGTCGAAATTCAATACATTTTAACTAATTGATACATATGATTTTTGTTTGAATTGAATGTAGAGCTGTTGCTGTTGAAAGTTAAATTGAAGTTAAATTATCATTCATTCAATTTTTTTTTTTTTTTGAATAAATAATATTTCACACAAAAAATTGTTTTATTCAAAATTTTTATTGAAAGCGTGGTTTATGGTCAATTGTGTTCTTTGGAGAAATTGCTTTCAAATTCATCGAAATTAATATTCAATTCGTTGCTGTTGCTGTCGATGCTTGATGCTGGAAAAATAAATTTATGTTTGTTTGTGCATGTGGGATACCGAGCAACAGAGACTGAATGTTGAACAATTGGAGCCCAACAAAAGTAACCATCGACCATTATCATATTGCTTTTATTATTATTTTGATCATTAATTTTAGATGTGAAATGAAATTTGATAATAATAATAAGATAATAATATAATAAGATAGTATTTTTAATGAAATGGTGGATCATCATTATCATCAAATCTTTTCTTTTTTTTCGTTGGAAAGATTAGATTTCAACGAAAGAAAGCAAGATGAATAATTCAATTTATTTCTGGTTTTTCTTTGGATAATTTGAATTTCATTTTCCTTTCATCTTCATAACAAAAGGAAAAAGCGATGCTATTTTTAGATGCATAGACATTTGAATAATGACTGAATTGATGTTTAGAATGGAAAAAAATTCAAAAAATAAATTTAAAATTGAATTATTTGAATTTGAATGTGAATTTTAAAAAATACCACGAAATGTTAGAAAAAAAAATTTTGAATCATCTGCGTATGAAGAGAAGTGATTATTATTGAATTTTTTGAAAAAAAAACGTGCACATTCAATCGATCAATCACAATTGAATTTGAATTAATAGCATGTGATATTTGATTTCAAGAAAAAATGAAAATGAAAATGATAATCAAAGAAATCAATTCTTGCTTTTTCTCAAATTTTTTCCCATTGATTTTTGGTTCATTTCATATGAATTCATTAAATTCAGACCCATCCAAACATTAATTTCAAATCATAAATTAATTCAATAATTTTGAATGAAGATGATTTTGTTGTTTTTTTATGGATAGAAATTGATTGAAAATTTAATAAATTCTGAAATGAAATTGGGAGAAAAATGAAAAAAAAATTAATTTATGGAATTGATTTGAAAATTTCAAAAACAACCACTTCAAAAAACATTCAACAAATAAACAACATTCAATTTTCAGGTATTTTTTTCATGTTTTTCCTCATTAAAAATTTGATTTCAATGTGTTTTCATTCATTTTTTTTTCACTGAAAATTTTGAACGACATTGAACGTTGTTAATAATTATGATATGAACTTTGAGTAAATTTTTTTCCTTTATTAAATTATCCATCAATGAGCATCGCTCATTTCAATCAATCACTAATAATGATGGTTGTTGCCAACTCTTTGAACAATGAATCGATTATTTTTTCAACTACCGCTTCAAAACAACATCAAAAAATTCTTGAAATATTAATAAAATTCAATGTCATTGAATTTTTCCAATAATAAATGTTCATTATTATTATTTTTTCTCGTCTAATTATGATTAAAAAATTCATATTTTTTCCTAAACAATATGAATGCTTTGTTTTGATTTTTAATAAAAATATTCATTTCATTATCAGTAAGGACAATAAAACATTATAATTATGATGTAGTCACAGTCAATCAATAACATTGACATCGATGACTGTGACTAAAAACCGAAAAACCTAAAATTCAAATTCAAATTGTATTATATTTTTCTTGTATATAAAAGCAAGTTTTTTAACAATAATAAAATTCATTAGCCATCAAGCAATTTGATCGCTAAATTGTTTTGGTGACCCGTCCATTGAGCACCATTTACAATTTTAAAAAATTTTTCATTGTTTACATTTTTCATCGTAATTATCATTATTATAACCATCATTGTCCATCATCAATCATCATGAACATCATACCGAACAAACAACAACATCAGCAACAACAAACGAAAATGAATTATTATGATCGACAAACATTTAAAACTATTAAAAAAGAGATATCAGATCAAACCAATTTATTATCAACGAAAATGTTTTCACCAGTTTGGGTGAAGTCATGGCCAGCACGGCGAAGTTTCATATCTTCAACGAGACGTCTAAGAAGTTTTGGAGACGGTCACAACACATCTAAATCGACATTTAAAACATTTAAATCGAATTAATAATTTTAATCAATCAAACCTTAATCATAATAACAATTCACCATCATCTTCATCAACATCATTATCTCCAGCCGCAACAACAATGACATCATCAACAAGCATAACAACAGCATCACCATCAATAATTAATAATGATAATCATGTTAATAAAGATAATAATCGAAAACAAGAATTAATTCGTTTATGGATTGAACCAGAACAAATAATTAAAAAGCCTTGTAATAAAATATTTTATTCGATGCATGAAATTGTATCACATATCAGTATTGACCATGTTGGCGGACCAGAATGTTCAAGTCATACATGTTATTGGATCGATTGTCCACGTAATGGTAGAGCATTTAAAGCAAAATATATATTAGTAAATCATATACGTGTACATACTGGCGAAAAACCATTTCCATGTCCATTTCCACAATGTGGAAAAGTATTTGCAAGTAGTGAAAATCTTGAAATACATAATCGTACACATACAGGTGAAAAACCATTCAAATGTGCATATGATGGCTGTCAAAGACGTTTTGCAAATAGTTCTGATCGTAAAAAACATTCACATGTACATACTAGCGATAAACCATATAGTTGTAAAATAAAAGGTTGTGAAAAAAGTTATACACATCCTAGTTCATTACGTAAACATATGAAAGTACATGATAATAGTAATAATGATTAAACATCATCAAATGGTTCTGGATATGATAGTGATAATGGTGGCACTAATAATAATAATAATAATGATTTGAATTTAAATAATAATAGCCGTACACCAACAATATCATCGTCATCATCATCATCATCAGATCACATATTACCATCAAGTCCATAAATCAATAGTAATAGTAGCACAGGATCACTTAATTATCAACAACAACAACAGCACTCATTATCAAATTCATATTTATCATCATCATCGCCTAATTATTCAATAACACATCCACATCATCATGTGCACCATCATCTTAAACTATTATTTCAGCTATTGGAAGAACATGGCGATCGACTTACACTGGTCCTTTCCGGGTGATTGAACGTACTAACACCCATATGACCATTCGTACGCAAAATGGCGAAGACGTGGTGCATATCGAACGCGTTAAACCAGCTATCGTAGAAAAATCGGTGCGAATCGACACCTTCCTTCCTCGGCGACGAAGAAGACCCAAATAACTTGAGGGGGAAGGTGTAGTCACAGTCAATCAATAACATTGACATCGATGACTGTGACTAAAAACCGAAAAACCTAAAATTCAAATTCAAATTGTATTATATTTTTCTTGTATATAAAAGCAAGTTTTTTAACAATAATAAAATTCATTAGCCATCAAGCAATTTGATCGCTACAATGAGATAGTTTTCATTGATTTTTAAATGATTATCATTATTTTTCAAAATACTTTTTGAATGACCAAACGATGATGATAAATCATTTTTCAAATGGTAATAAACAATATATGATTGTGTTTTTGTTTCAATTCATTTTTTAAAACAAATGGGTTGAACTGTAAGAAACAATTGAATTGTCAAATATTTTTGCTTGATGCTTGGTCTCATTTGCTTTCATTCCATTAAGTTAATCCATTGATTGTTTTTTCTTGGATATTCAAATATTTTTTCATGAAATACATCAGTTCATTAATCCCTTCATTAATTTGTTAAGTATAAAAAATTAGTGAAAACAATCGATTGTATTTCAATTTATTGCTTATTATGATTAATCTAATAAATCTTATGTATAGATAAGTCAAATACTACATGAAAAAAAAACTAGAAACAAAAAACATTTCCATATTTTTTGGCATCTTTCATTTTGATCTAAAATGTTAACTGTTTTGTCAATACATTTGGCTAAGACAGGACAATGACTAATTTCGACAAATGAATGATAGCCAAAATGTTTTCTACTGAACTAAACAAAGTCATTTCATAAGCAAGAAAATAGTTTGAACTAAAAATTAATTTATTCATAATTATTCATCATTTGTTAATTGAAAATTATTGTTACTATTCCTATTATATATAATCGACTATTATGCAATCAATTGTTCAATTTTTCAACGATTGTTTCGGCAAGAGAAAAAAAAATTTGAAAAATAAAAGAATTGATCGAAAATTGATTTATAAGTGTTTGTTTTTTTTTCAATTTCGCTGCTTGAAATTGTTTCAAAATGTTTATGAAATTTTTTTCTCCAATAAAAAAATGAGTAAATATTATGACATCAATAAAAATATGAAGTCAAAATTATATCATAATCAAAAATATGTTTGTTGTTGTTGAAAACGAAAAATTATGATTTCAATTTTTTCTCGCACTGAGAAACATGATATTTATTCATCATTTAATATTATTCAAACAAATTCAAGTAGCAAAAAAGTTGTAAAAAAAAACAAATATTGTTAAAATGACTTGTTGTGTTAAATGGATTAATGGATGTTTGATTTCGGATTTTTTTTTTTGTTTTTCGCCGCTTTCTTTCTTTATTGAAGTAAATTTAATTTTTCAATGAATTTTTTTTTTAAATGGATTTTCAATCAATTATTTTGTGTTTAAAGAGTTTTTGTCGAAAATTTTTCTTTGGATTAAATTTGCATTTAAATAATTTCTTTGCTATTATTTTGCTTGCTTAATGGGAAAATATTGAAAATTGTCGCTCGTTTATCTGTTTGTTTTTCAATACATTTGAATACATTTCAATAATAAAAGCTAACACTCGCAAGTATTGAAATACGGCAGACAACATTCAGCAGCAACAAAAAATAATTGAAAATGAATCCCAATAAATTAAATAAATCCTTAAATACCTTATACACTTTTATTTTTGTTTTGTTTTTGCTTACGGACAAATGTTGAAATATTTTTTCATTGGATTAGTGACGCTATTATTTTTCATTTGTTGCGAAAAATAATGAAATGAAATGAAATTTTTTCTCCTGTATTTTCTCATCATTGAAAAGGAAAATACAAAGTGTTGAATCCAAAAAATTTACATTCAAATTTTGTTCTATTTGATTCATCAAAGGATATAAATTTGAATGTGATTTAAGCATTATTTGAATATGATTTGAATATTTACATGAAAAGTTAAATGTATGGTCAAAGTATTTTGAATCTGAAAATAAAAAGAAAAATTTCGTTTTACAAGCAATAAGCGATTCAAATATCAGTTTTAATTAAAATCATAAATTCCGATATGATTAATTGATTAATTATTGTTTTTCTAATTTTTTTAAATATTCAATCATTTTTCAATCAATTTTTATTCATTTTCATCATTTAAGTTGAATTCACTTGTTTACAGCTACCGATATGAGAATAAATTTTAGAAATTTTTAACACAGCTACAGAAATTATAAATTATCCATGTTTTCAAATGTATTTTCTATAAATAAATATGCTTATAACAGAAGCAAACAGGCGTTTGGCTGCTTCAATGACAATGATTTTATTATTATTCATTCGTTTTAATTTTTTTTGTGTTTCTATCCTCTTTTTTTCTGAATTTGATTAGTTTTAATAATAATCATAATAATTTGAAATTCATTAATTTAATTTAAGCTTTCGGAAAAATGGAAGAAAAAATGAAAACATTTTTTAATTTCAAATTTTTTTTCTGTGTTATTAAACATTAAAACATTCATTAAACATTGAAAATCATTCATTTTTTCTTCACTTTTTTCTTAAAATCAAAAATTTCCACCTTTTCCTTAGATGTTTATGATTTAATGTATACGAAATTGAATCATATATAGATTGTATCTATATAATCTTAATAATAAAGCTGATGCTATTAATATTCAATGAGGAATAATTAAAACAAAAATTTTTAAAATCAGCGAAATTTACAAACAAAACTCAATGATTTTCTGAGTGCTTCCTACAAATTATTTGTATGCACAAATCATTTAATATTATTCAAATTAATTTAATTATTATTAGATCAATTAATCGAAAATTTCACATTTCTATGATTTGTTTGTTGGATTAGTGTTTGTTTCATGTCACAAATTACACAACAGTAATAACGATGATAATGGCATTAATTCAGTGATGATTATCATTCCAGTTATATTATATCAATGCTATCAATTTAGAGAAAAATTAAATTAAACATCCACAAATTTATCATTTTTCATTCAAAAAAATTTTTTTTAGATCGAAATAAAATATTTTTATTCGGAATATTTAGTTTTTCAGCTGATCTATTAAGTTGTACTAGTTGTTTCACTGCTGCTATTGTTTGTTGTTTTATTTAGACCATCAACATATTTTCAAATATTGTGCATGTTAGTAGAAAAAAAATGAACGTAATAAATAAATAAAAGCAATGATCATTTTTTGATGCACATTGCTTTCCAAATGATATAATAATGATGATAATAATAATGGCTGGGATCGGCAGATGTTTTTCACATTTTTTAGTTTGCCAGTGTTTATTTATTTATTTCGTGAAACAAAACACAGATACAAACAACATTTTGATGAAATTGATTGCTCCTATTTTTTCTGCAAATTCATTTGGTCTTATAAATTATCATCAGTGAAAAAATTGGCGATTCGGGAAATGTTTCTCGAAATTTTCGTTTGAAAAATGGTAAAGTGATCTGGCAGGTTTGAGCTGTATAAAGGTTATACATCAAGTCAAATTCTTATAAAAAAAAATAATCCAATTTCAATTTAGAAAATTTTCCAATTTCTTTTTTTTTGATACAAATTTTTTTGCTTTGAATTTATTTTTCCTCACATTATTATGATCATTGATTAAAATTGATGATTGAATTTATAATTTTTAATTAACGATATTACAAAAGTGAGATTTTCTAATCTACTAATCTAAGATAGATAAGTACATTCAAAATAAAAGATGTTATTTGACAGACATTTATTTTCTCGCATGTTAAATTGTAATCAATTCTAAACCATTTATTTGATAATCATTTGTTGTCCATGTCGATGTTTTTCATGTCAAAATACAAGATTATTTCAATTTTTGTTTAAACAAAATTGTATCAAAATATTTGTGAAACAAAGTGAGAAAGAAAGAAAAAAAAATTGTCAAAATTCAATTTGAAATAAATCTATCATTACAGCAACAATGTTTTTGTAACATTATTGTTTATCATGACACCAACAATATTCGTGAAAATTTGAATATTAAAAATATATGATGATTGATTAATGTTTTTGAAAAATTTTTCCTGTGAAATTTTACAAAATTTTTCTGTTCTAACTTCTTCATTGTTTTCACTTGATTTATTCACACCAAATAAGCTTAGAAAATCATTTGTGATTCATTTTTTTTAGTGAGAAACAATCATTAAAAATGCATCGATATCAGGTCAATTTGGCGTAATTGTAAACAATTCATATTTGTACGCAGAGATTTTCCGTGCAAATTTCATTTCAAAGAAAAATTACCAGAAACAAGAGGATATTTTTTCAACTTTCAAATAAATCTTCTTGGAAATATCATTGTTTTCACTGGTTATTCATTTATTTATTTATTTGTCATTATTTTATTATCATCATCATCATCATCATCAGCGATAATGATATTTTTCTATAGAAATTATTTTAATATGATTTAATAAAAATAATGGCATCAAATAAATAAATGAAAATAAAATGGAAAAGTGAAAAACTTCCTGAAATGTTTGTCATTTTCAAGATTTATTTTCATTCCGAAAATCATGAGACTTTTTGAATAATTCTTGATTGTTTTTTTTGTCTTTGAAAAAATAAACTTTTATCATCATCATCATCATCATCATTATCATGTGTTGTAATTGAATTTTATTGTTTTCTTATTGTTTGTTTGTTTGTTTGTAATAATAATAGATTGTGATATTTTTAAATTTAAATATTTTTTTTCACTTTTATTTTATTCTTATGAAATTTTCAAAAACAATTTCCATTCAAATTTCAATTTCAAAGTTTATTTTCTGTTTTTGTATATTGTTCTATGAAGTTTAGACGTTTGATGTTTCAAAGGAAAAATATTAGGCTGTCCGGAAAGTTCATTCCGCTTAGTAAATAGAGTTGCTCATAAAAATCCCACAGAATTTTCCGGACAACCTAAAATATTTCACAAAATTTGATCATAAAATGAATTGGATCAAAAACAATACACGAAAAGCGAAATTCCATAAATGGTTCACTTGCATTTTTATTACCAACTTCATTTTCCTAACTTATTCACGAATAATTCTGAGGCAGCGTAAAATTTCAAGAAAATATCAAATGTAAGGTTTTACAAATTGAATGTTTGATTCTAAAGTGAAATTGAAAGAGATGAAGAAATCGAAAATCAAGCACCATACTATTATCACACACAGTCATTGCTCATATTATTATCACTGTATCATTGCTATTGAACTTTGAACATTTAATTTAAATTGACATGAGTCATTTTATTAAATACATATTTTGATGTTCGTTTTTTCAAACGTACTCAAAGTTGAACTAAAACAAAGTGAATGTAAAAAAAAAAACAAATCTGACATTGTTGATGACTGTTTCATTCATCCATTCATTCATTCATTCAATTTATTCAATCCATTCATTTATTCATTCATTGTCTTAAAAGTATTTTATGTTGGCTGAATGCTAGTCATTTCGCTTTCATTCTTAAACAATCAAATAAAATGTCAATCAAACTAAAGAATGGAGAATGAAATTAAGAATGAATTGAACTAAGACAGATAAGCAAAAACATTAAAACATCATCATCAATGGATCATGTTTGTCAGTTTAAAAATCAGAGAAAAAAATGATGTAAATAATAATCATAATAATGTCAAAATAGGGAAAAAAAATTTTGTGTTTGTGATTGAATTTATTCATTGTATGTGATTATTATTATTTGTAATTCAAAGAAAAAAATATTGGAAAAATGAATGAATAAATAATAATAATAATGAATGTGAATAGCAACTTGTTGATTCATTATTTCATATTTCAATCAAATACTTTTGTGAACGTTTTCACAAATTTCAAATGTACTTTTATGTATAATTTATCATCGAAATAAAACAAATAAAAAAAAATGTAAAATCCATTAGTAGTGATAAAGTATTCATAATAATAATTATTATTACTACTTTATTTCAAAATTTTCATTCATTCATTTCATTCAAATAAATTAAGATGTAAAATTTGATTGAAATTTGTGGAAAAAATGAAAAGTGTCTTGTCTTGTCCCTTATTTGATTGAAATTGAAAATTATTGCTTAAATTTCAATTATCTCATTGTAATAGTGAACTGGAATCTTGAAATTGAAGATTGAATTGAATTGAATTGTTTCATATCTCAAAAAATGAACAAGCAATAAGCAACAAAATTAGGCAAAGTTCATACATTTCGCTTTCAAAAAATGAATTTCAAGTTTATAATTGTAACATTGTATTGTATTCAATCTTTTAAATCTTACTAATTGACTCATTTTTTTCTGAAATTTTTAGATTTTAAATTAAAATCAAATTTGTTTCCCATATATTTTCGTCCATCGAATTATTTCGCACATTTCATTGAATGAAATAAAATTACATTTCAAATATCAAATATCTTGCATTCATTATCATTGCATGATTGTTGCAGTACACTTTTTTTGACCACAATAAAATTTGTAGCTCATTTTTTTTTTAGTTTCTTTGCAAATAATGATAATGACGATGGGAATATTAGTGATAATAACAACTTATTTATTTTATTTTTTCTTCATTAAGCATTGAATTAACCCTTAGAACTCGAGGCAAATACAGCGCAAGCAAGCCAGCAGCTCGACAATTTTTTCACACTAATGTAAAATGGTGCCTGAGAGGCGCCTATCGAGTTGCTGCATTATATCTTATGGTGAGCTATGCTCACCGCTCGAGTTTTAATGGTTAATGCATTGTTATATTTTCATCATTTACAAAAAAAAAAAAAAATTCGAAACAAAATTCATCAACAACAAATGGAACCATCAAAAAATTTTTTTTTTCATTTTCTGTAAGGTTAAATTTATGAAAATACATGCATATCAATGCACACACACACATGCTCAGTTTCATACATATTTACATGTGTGAACATTATTGGAAATGTATTTCTTTGTGAAAACAAAGGATCAAAATTAAAATTATAATTGATCAACATACAAAGAAACCACGAATTTTTATAATAATAATAATAATAGTAATGATAATTATAATTATAATATTGATCGAATAAAATCCTAATAATAATAATAATAAAAATAGAAATATAATGATAATAAGATGACATGATTTAAACATCAAAGAAGATGTTGAAAAAAACAAAAGAATTTCGTATGTTTGTGTGTGTACACATTGAATCAATGAATGAATGAATGGATATTGTTTATATTTTCGTAAATTTTTAATTTGTTTCCACATGAAAATGAAGAAATCATGATTTTAATTCAAAATTCTTGCTTTGAAATTGCATTGAGTTTCGTTGGCTTTCGTGAATTTTCATTTTCCAATATTGTTCGAGGTTAATATCGAATTGAAGAAAAAAATAATTCATTTCTGTTGTTGATTTTTTTTTCTCAAAAAAGTCAAAAAATAACAAATCAAATATAATGAATTAATGAATTTCAAATTTACTCGATTGAAAAAACGTGTTGATTTTCAATTTTGAAATTTTGGATTTTTAATTTATTTATTTTGTTTATTTTGTCAATAATCATTCGATGATATTTTTGTTTATTTGATTTCTTAATTCATTTCTTTATTCATGCATTCCTTTATTCATTGAAACATTCAATTCTAATTTATTTTTCTGCTTGAATTTTAAAAAAATTTTAAAATTTTAATTAAAACTTTTAAAACTTGGAAACTTATAAACATTTTTTTGTGTTCATTTTCCAAAAACTAAATTTCAAAAATTCCAATTCAAAACATTAATTGTCAAAATCATTTGAGCATCAAAAACTGAATGTTTTTGATTTCTCAAGACATAAAAATTAAAGAAATTCATTCATATTCCAACAGAAATAAATGAAGATCATCTCTTTTCTTTTGAATTTTGATTCCAAGATTTCAAGTTTACCATAATTATTATCATCATCATCATCATCATCATCATCATTATGATTACTACTGTTGTACGATGATTATGATTACCATTATGATGATGATAATGATGATCTAAATTTTCTTTTTTTTTTTTGCTTAATTTCGCACTACTATTTCACTTAAAATGGATTGTAAATTGTAATGTAATTGTAATTGTTATATACAGTTGAAAATAATGAAAAATTTGAATTATATTACATTTTTTTTCATATATTTGCTTTGTATTTACGTTTATTTATGCATTTTAAATTATTATTATTATTCATTGTTATATTTTACTGTTTTTTTTTCTCAAATGTGTATCATAATTTGTCGCTATCATTGTGTAATATTGTCGATTTGCTTTTGTTATTCAAAATAAGAAAAAAAAATTCAAGGACAAAATTTCCATTGAAATTATGAAAAATAATAAAAATATGATACAAACAAAAAGAAATTGGATCAAAACTTTTGAATTTGGCTTGAATTTATGATGGAAAAAAAACTTGTCGAACATAAATTGATAAAAATGAATAAAAATAAATGAATAAATGAATCAAACTGGACAACAACAATGACAACAATAACAAGAAGAATTAATCATCTATCATTTGGTGGAATTGAATGATTTTGAATAAATGTTTGTAAATGGAATAAAATTGATGAATGATTAATTAATTTTTGTTATTTGTTGTTATAAATGTCAATTCGACAAAAACATTGTGAAAATTTGGAATTTTTTGTGATTTTCCGATATTTTTCTTCAAGATAGAAATCCATTTTCTTTTTTCCTTTGATGATTTTATATTGATAATCATAATGAGAATAGAATGGAATCGATTGATTATTCTTAAGAATTTTTGACTCAATCAAAATGGTCAATTTCTGTGTATTTTCCCAGCGTTTACTAATAATTAATTCTCTTTGGACAGAAAAAAATAAATATGATTAAAAATCAATTAATAATCAATCATAATTTTTCTTACAACATTGTTTATGAACCAAATTACAGGAAAACTTGTTACTAAGATCAATGATTTTCATATGAAAATCGATCAAAAATGAAAGATTAGTGCTAATTGATTTTTATTCGACAAAATATATTGAAATCAAACTCAATGTCATACACAAACACATTGAAAATTTTTTCATGATTGATTAATCGATTCGATTTTCTCAGTTGTGTTACTGACTACTTTTTATTTAATTCACAAAAAAAAATGAAAAATATGTCCGAAAACATGGACCAAAGATAATTTCAATTTGTTCAAATGAATTTGACTTAAATAATTGCAAAGAATTCTACAATTTCAAATTTTCGTCCTCAAAAATTTGAATAAAAAGACTTGCCTTTGTTCAATTCAATGAAGAACAAGGACAAGGAATTTTGTGAATCATTGATAATTTTGAACGGATTGAAAGAATTGAAATTCGTGTGCATATATAAATGTTATTTACTATTAGCCTTGTGAATTTGTATTTATCCAATTTTTTTTATTTATAATTAAATTATACTCAAAGATTATTTTATTTTATTTTATTTTTTCTCATTTTAAAATAGCTATTTCAATGCTTGTCGGTGTATTAATATTTCCAATCGGTTGGGATACACCAATAGTTCGTGAAGTTTGTGGTAATGATTCGGACAGCTATTCATTAGGACAATGTGGCATACGTTGGGCATTCATATTGGCCTTAATCGGTGTTGTTGATTCAATTGTTTTATCAATATTAGCATTTGTACTTGGTTCACGTTATGTTAAATTATTGCCTGATCATTATTTACCGAATGGTACAAAATATAAAGGTTTGAAAACTGATATATTTTGATTGAAATTTCAAAATTTTTTTTATATTTAGGCGAAGTGAATTCAGCATTTATGAATCCTGAATATTTACCAAATAAAAAATTGATTGGCAGTTTACAAAATCAAATGTTAACAAAATCATTACATGGATCACTTTCATCGAATGGTGTTGGCAATGGTTATGGTCCATTAGGACAAATTTCACATTCATCAACAAATTTACATAATCACAGTAACCATCATCATCATCACCATCATCAACATCCAAACAGTAATCATCATCCACATAATCATCATCATCATCATACAAATCAACATCCAAATCCAAATCATCATTTAAATGAAATTGAACGTTATTCTGAATATTCACATCGTACAAATCGTTCATCATATAAATCATCGACAGCAATAAATCATCATATAACACAACAACAATCACAACATCAATCACAGCAATCATTACATCAAACATTACAATCATCACAACAGCAACAACAGCAGCAGCAAACACCGACTGTGGCATCATCGATTTCAGGTACAACAAGCAATCATTCATCATCATCGATGGCAATAAATTCGTATAATAATTTTTGAATTCATTAAACAGAAAAAAATCCAATAAAAACAGATTGAATGTTTTTTTTCTATTTTTAAATCAATTTTTTTTCTATTCTTGAATTTCAAATTTGAATTTCAAATCAAAATTAAAGAAACAAATCATTCAGAGAATATAAATCACATTTTATGGCTTATTTAATCAACAAAACAAGAACATTTTTCTATTTCAAATCATTTTATTTTTAATTTTGAACATTTTTTTTTTCATTTCATTTCATTTCATCAATCAATGAATTATTATTATAATTATTATCATTCATCGATTTATTCATTTATCCATCATTATAATTCATCATCAAAATCTACAATTTATTATCCATTCATTCATTTATTCATTTATTATCAATATTATCATCGATATTTTTTTTCAATTTCCATACCCGAAATAAATCAAAAACAAAAAACATGCAAAAACATTAATTTACATAAAATTGACTATATTTAAATATGCACAAAGAAACACATGAATAAATTTTCTAAGAATGGAAATCCTACCAATCAGAATACAAATTACATGCAACAATGTTGATGTAAGAAAACAAAACAAAATAAATTACAGATTTAACGATGTATCTATTATATTGCCAAAATACGTAAATGATAAAATCAATTCAAATAATTCAAATCTGACTAAAAACAAAACAGGGTTTCCATTATATTATTTTCCATGACTAATTCCAATCATTAATATTCCAGACATTATTCCAATGTTTCTAAAATTGATTTAAATTTAGAATAAGATAAAAGCTCATGGAAATATTGAAGAAAGATTGAAAAAGAATTCTTAAAGAATTATCAAAGATTTATATATTCTTCTTTCAATTTCTTTTTTATTCATTTCCAGCCAAAAATATCATTATTTATGCATTTATGTTTGTCTAAAATTTTAATATTATTCAAATTAGATTATGAACCATATTTAAACAATTTTTTTTCTTGGAAGAAAAATAGAAAATATTCAAATAAACATTGATTACATTGAAAAACATTGTTTGATTGTAGCCAAAATCGACAGCAAATTGAATTGAAATTCGACTGCACGAATTCACGATTAAATGACAATATTAATAATCATAATTATAATGATAACAACGGTTACAGTTCAAAGTAAAATAACTTTTTAACAAATATAATTATATGATAGAATATCCAATAATAATATATACGTAAAAATTGATAATTTTAAGTAAAAATGTACTTTGTTTGAACGAAAATGTTTTTCATTATATCAAATATGAAAATTCGATAGATATTATTACATTTTTTTTTCAACAACAAAACATCTCAAACATATTATTATTGTGGTAACAATGAATAATAATCATTATAAAAATGATATTTGACCAGCAAACATATAATAATTCGTTGGCCTCTTCAAACAATGATACAGTTTTTTTCTTGAATTTTGAATTCAAAATCTACAAATTATTTACAAGTAAAATCAATGTGCAATACAACAAAAATTATTTTACATTTAATCAAAAATACTGCCACAGTTTAGATTTTTGAAAAATGTTTTAAAATTCATAATGTTTTTGAATGGATGCAAAATGCAAAGAAGTCAAATTATTGGTTCAAAATTATTATTTTATGCATAAACACTAATAATTTTAGTCCATTTTTTTCTTTTCAATTGTTCATCTTTGAAAATATACTAATATTAAGTTCAATGTCATACAATAATAATAACGATGGTCAATGTTTGACTGAAAGTAAATTTTAAAAATATTTAAAATGATAGACTGTCCGAAAAGTTCTGGCCGATTTTCATGAACAACTCTATTGATAAAGCGGAAAGAACTTTTCGGACAGCCTCATATAATCAATAATCAATAACAAAACGATTGAATTGATGAAAATTTCGAGAAGAGAAGAAAGCGAAATTCTTTGACCACTACAGAAATCAATTTGTAATCATCAATTTTCAAACACAATCATATACCAATTATAAATTTATGCATGCAAAACAATAATTCATAATGATGACAATACTAAAATACGTATACAAACACGCATACATTTACGAACATGATTTCATGAATATTTTTTTAGCCCACTTTAATCAAAATGTATCCATCAAACATATATTTCATACACAAACATTTATTTTAACTTCTTTAATTTCATTTCATTTTTGTAAATATTTTTGAACAAGAATCATAACGATCACTGCCAACGTAAAAATACACACTCAATCGTACCGATTCCGAATGACCAAGACAAATGGAGAGCCGAGAATTTTGGAACATTAATGGATGATCGAATAATTTAAATCTAAGAAGAATTTCAAGAAGATTCAGCGGATGTATTTATCAAATTTAATATATTTTTTTGGATTTTTATCAATCATATTTTTTCCATATTTACCATGTTGGACTCTAAATATTTTATTTTATTTTCTTTCATTTTTTTCTTTGAATAAAATTATCAACATTTTTTTTTTTTCAATCAAATGATGATTCATGTTCTAAATTAGTAAAACTTAATAATTCAATATGAAAAAATATATTCACAATCTGAAGCGAATTATACGCCATCTTTTGAATGGTAAAAATTCAAGGCATGTGAGTTCAAATTCAAAAAATTTAAAACTTTTATTCAAAGGTGGCGATGAACAAAGTAACAAAAAAAAGGGGATAAAAAAATTTTCACGAAAAAACCTAAAGTTTAAATAAACTTCTTTTTGATGATATTTAACTCTTTCAACTCATATTAATAGTCATTATTAATTTGTCTATTACTTCTATCGCTATCTGCATTAATCATTGAATAATAATCATCATCAATAATTAATCCTTTAATCATTATTAATGTTAATTTCATAGTTGTTTTGATACGGAAAAAATTTTTTATTTTTTCTCAACAAAAATAAGAAAATCATTATCAAGATAAGATAATTATAGCTTAGACAAATATTCGGCCGAAAACGATAAATTTGAAAAAAAACAAAATTGATGCTAATTACAATGAAATCAATGATAATAATAATAATGATAATCAAGCATGAGGTATGAGAAACTTAATACGAAAAAAATCATTGAGAAAATACGAAAAAATTTATTGCTTTTAGCCAATATTCAATGAATCGATAGATAAATAATTACATATTAATGTTTAATTGAATCAATATTTTTTTCTTAAAGAAAAATGAATAAAAAATTTATGAAAAAATAAAATAAAAATGATTTTGAAATGAAAAATAGTTGTATAATTGGATCGATTTCAAATTAATCATAGACATATTTATAACTTTGTGAATTTTTCAAAATGATTTGAAATGAAATAGCAGACATAATAAAAATAATGGAACATGATCCAGCAAATATTATATGGATTCACAGCCTAAATCCAAGATTATGAAATAATCATGAATGGACAAATAATTAAATTTCAGGGGATGAAAATAAAAATTTCAAATTATTCAATATTTACATCATTGATGATTTGAAATTATTTCGATTGAAATGATTGATCAAAATGAAATTTGGCTGAAACAATCAAGTTTCAGGGAATTTTTTTTCAATGTTTTTTTTCGTCAAATTTTATCCTTGAATCAAAATATGATTGTGGGGAAAATACATTCACATGTCATTAGAGAATTTTATGAAAAATTCAATCGGATGATTGTCAACGATTTTTGCTAATTTGAAAGACAATTATAAATATCATGATGATAATATTGATTAAGGATAAACAAAAAATTAAAATCTAAAATTGAAATGATCATCGAAAAAAGGAAATTTTCGATTCGGTGCTGAATAATTTTCTCAAACTTCAATCTGCTTTGAATGAAAACTCAATGAAAACAAATAAATGAATATTAGATTCGAAAATAATTTTAAATTAATTTGATCATATAATAAATCATCATTAATCATGGCTCCGGAATCATAAATTTTTCGGCTATTCATGTCTAGATTGTTGATCATATAAAGTATAAGAAAAAAAAATCGTCTAGTAGAGATTAATGAATCAGGAATCATCGAATCGTCTATGGTGATTTTTGTGGGTGAAAAGATCTCATTTCTGAGAGTAAACAATGGAAAAATTGATGTTAAAAAAAGGACAAGAAACGATTTATGATTTGTGTATGTCTGACCCCTTGTTTTATTCGATCATTAATTGCTTCGCCATCGATGATTGGTCATATTTTATCATCATTATTATTATGGCTATTAAACCGGTCAAAATGTATTTGTAAAATGTATGAGAAAATACAGAAAACTTTTTTTTTCAAAAGAAAATAGTTTCAAAGATTAATTGAATTCACCACTGAAATTCCAATTAATTCAATTATTTACAGAAAATTGAATTAATAAATGAATGAAAATTATTATTATTTTTCTTCTTGTTGTTTCTATTATTTTTTTTTCATTCATATTTTTTTCTCATATTTTGTTTGGTGGTAGATTAATTAATCATAATTTAATTGTTGGTTGTCGTACGATCAGAAAAAAAATAACACAAATGAATATTGAATTGAAGAGGAATTTGAGTGGAGGAAGAGGAATTTTTTTTAATGAAAATAAATGAATGAATGAAATGTTTGCCTTTTTGGAATTTGATTTCAAAGTTTTAATTCATGTTCATTCATCGAATTCATTGATTTTCAATGATTATAATCAGATTTTTTTTCATTATTATTTGGTTACAATCAAATATTTTTGGTGATTTCATTCATGAAATTTCATTTGAAAATTTGTTTATTTTGTGTGATTCCCCTTGAAATATAATCATAACTTTTGTTGTTTTTGTAAATATTTTTCATCGAAATTTTTGTGTATTTGTTTATCTGCATGTTTTCAATGACTAAATTTTCAATTTGTTTTGGTCAATTATCATTCATCATCATCATTATCATCATTTTTGTAATGAAGAATTGATTTCAATAATTTTTTTTCTCGATAATTATCGAGTGATTGTTTATAATTGTATATCTATGGAATGTACGATTTGAAATTATTCGAAAAAATTTCATCAACTTTTTTTTTGTTGAATTTGTCATAATATGTTTATCATTATTAGTACATTCGTTTTATTATTGTTTTTTATTCGAACCCAGACTATGTGAAATACCAAATACCATCGGAAAAAAAATTCAATAATCCATGAAATTCCATTTTAATTCAGTGAAAAACTTGTGTTAACCAGTTTGAAATAGTTTATTCGATATCATTATAACAATTGACAAATGGCAATCATTAAAATGATGACAAATAATTTTTGATAAAAATTAAAATTTAAACAATGACTATGTCGAGCAAGAATGAAGGATTAAAGTTTGAAATTCAAAAATAAAAAAAAATTGAGTCAAACTTTTTCAAAAATGTGCCTCAACAAACGAATGAATATTAGTTTATTAATCTGAGTTCATTTCGATGAAAATTTGTTTCAAAACAAATTTCAAAATGCAGAATTTCCATCCATTATCATCGGCAATAAAACAAATTCCTTTGGGTATATCAGATTATATCAAGTGAACATTGAATAAGTTTGATCATATACTTTCGAAAATTCAAGTTTAAAATTTTTCAAACAACACTGAACTTGTAGTCATCATTTGTGATATTAAATTTTTTTTTTTCTATTTTTCACATAAAAATTTTAATCTACGACAATGTAATAATAATCATGATCATAATAATAATTCGTGATAATAATCATGTTTTTATTTCATTTTCTGTTTGTTTTCGATTATTCTGTCTGGCTTTTCACAATTATTATTATTATTATTATTGTTTTCATTAAAATTAAATTTCTAAAATCATTTTTTTTTTGATTGTTTGAAAAAATTTTTTTTTGTTTAATAACCGTATTAAATGGTGTAAAGAGACACACGAAGAGCGGTAGCGAATGAGAGACAGTGAGAGGGAAGAGCACAAAGAAATAAAAAATAAAAATAGAAAAAATAAATAAATAAATAATATGTTCATCATCATCATCATCATTCACAAGTGATGAACAATGTTAATGTTGATTAAATTTTATTTCATTTTTTCAATTTCATTTGTCGTCGATTTTTGATATCAAATTATAATGAAAAAAAAATTGAATTAAAAACAAAATGAAACAAAATGTCATCACTGAAAAATTTTATGAAAACGTCTATGTATTGAATCATCATCGATTGAATTGAATTGAATTGAAGTCTATAATGTTTATCTATCATCATAAAAAGTGCAAAGAATTTGTCAAAATCAATTTGAAATAATCTTTTCTCGTGTTTGTTTTTGAATTTGAATTTTTTCTTCGAAGACATTTCTTTAATTTTCATATTTTATTCAGTGATTCTCTTCTCAGTCATTTCACACTAATATCGATTGACATTAATCGATTATTGTTTTGATTATTATTATTTCGATCATAATTCTCTTTTTTAATGAATTTTTTCTATTTCAATTTCAACTGTATAAAATAAATTAAATTACAATGTTTCAATAAAATATTTATTCAACGAAACAAACATACGAAATGCACGCACACACACGTGGATTATCAAAGTAATTATTATCAAAAATGATGATGATGATGATGATCATTGATGATAATCATTTTTGATAGATTTGATAATCCGTAGATATTTATTTATTTTTTCAATTTTGAATTTTGATGAATGATCATGATGATTGAATTGAATGAATGATCATCAGCATTATTTTTTCATTATCAAAAAAAAAATTCCCAATTTTCATTTGAATTTTGACATTCAACGTTGTCGGTACGAATTTTGTTTCATTGTTTATTTTCGATTCTCATTGAATTCTTATATTTTCATCATACAAGAAATCGTTAAAATGATTGAACATCTCTAAAATCAAATAATATTCAACTTGTATCGATTTAAGCTGAAACTTTTGATTTAAAAAATTTTTAATCAAAATTAAAACAGATATTTATGATTTTAATGAAGTACTATGACAACATTTTTTTTAAAAAAATATAAGCAGCAATTAATGATGATAATTAAACAAAATCAACAACAACAACAACAACATCGAAAACCACCAACAGCAAATTTTAATTGATTAATTAACCTGAATCAGAGAAAATTTCTCATTTAAAATTCAGAGAAATAAAAAAAAAATTTGTTCATTGAAAATACGCAAATTATATTCAGTTATATATTGAAACGTATAGATAATTGATCAAGTTTTGTTTCGATTATTTCTTCGAAAATAATAAATTTCAAAAGTTTTCATTTTGATTTCTCGAGAATTTTCTTATGAAAAAAAATTTCATTTTCCAAATATATTTTTTTTCATCATGTTGTTTGTTTCCTGTGTGCACAAATGATTAAATTCGATAAAAAAAAACAATTTAATTGTTCTTCGATTAAAACATATATATAAATGAATGTTTGTGTGCATGTGTATTTGATTCTCATTAAACATTTATTGATTATAATGATAATGAAAGGTTTCATTTTATTTATTTATCTATGAATTTTTTTTTCATTTTTCTTTCATCGTCATAATAATAATTATCATTATTATCCAATTATTTCCAATTGAAATACCATATAAAATAAATTTTTTACAATTGAAAAAAAAGTACATTTTTCAAGTTTGAAATTTTTTTTTCATTTGAAAAAAAATTATAGAAAAAAATCATTAATCATTCATCAATAATCAATCAATTAATCAATATGATTGATTATTATTATCAATATTTTCGGAACATTTGGTCAAATTGAATGAATGAATTCAATGGTAAAAATAATCATCGATTCATTTCATTGTTTCTTTAATTAGAAAACTTTGTTTTTTTCAAATTCTTTTCAATTTTTTCAGGTGTTTCATTCAATTAGAAAATTTATTTATAATTTTTTTCCATCATTTTCTAAAATATTTCGACATTGATTACAAATGAAAAACAATGTGTGTGTGTGTGTGTTTGCTTATGTACATCTAAATAATAATGATTTAATGAATATTTTTTTTATTAGCAACAAATTCATTGAAAATTCAAAGCACGTTTGATTTTATTTGTTTTAATTTTTTTAAATTTAATTTTTGTTTTCACAAAACCAAGTATTCAGTGTGATCGGAGCGGAAACTGTTCTGAAAATGAATTGAATCGTTTATTTTTATTTTTTGCTGACCGGCTAATGTAAATGACTTTTTAATTTGATTCATTTTTTTCAAATTTTTTAATTTATATATACGAAACAAAATTCAATGCAACATTCATTCAAAAATCCATCATTCCATCAATCATCGAATAATTGAATGATTATTATTAGTAAAAAAAGAATAAATAATCATTATTCAAGATAACAATTATGTTCACTATTTATATGGTTCACAAAAATACAAAAATTACGAATCGTTTTATTTATTTGATTATGTAAGTATTTTTATTATTGAATAATATTTGAAAATAATTGTTTTGATTTATCATTTTTACAAATTTAGTTCAGTAATATTTTTATTATTATTATTATCATCGATTAATAAATCAATATATTGTTCATGTCAAAATATGATCTGTAAACGTATACCGAATTTAAATCGACAACAAATGAAAATTTGTGAAAAAAATCCAGAAATATTATCAGTAATACGTAAAGGCATACAAATTGCATTATTTGAATGTCAACAATTATTCAATGATCGTTTAATAAATTATAATTCAAATAATGATTTTCAATCACAAATGTGGAATTGTTCATCATGGATACAAAATTCTCTTAATCGTTTATATGTAAATATTACTGATAATAATGTTAAAGGAACAAAAGAAGCATCATTTGCACATGCATTGTTTGCTGCTGCTGTTGTTTATACGATCAGTGATGCTTGTACACAAAGTAATTTTCCATATTGTACATGTCGTAATATGAAAAAAGATTTCAATCCAATCGACATATTTGATTTATTTAATATGAATGATGATTCCGATGATACTAATAAAAATTATGATAAAAATGATGATCATTTAATGACAGCATCATCATCATCATCAAAATTTTCGAAAAAATCAATAAAATCACAACATTTAGATAATGATAATAATGAAAATCATGTTTCGATGCCATCATCATCGATGAATCAAGAATGGAAATGGAATGGTTGCACTAATAATATTCAATTCGGTGTTGAAACGGCAAGATTATTTCTCGATTCATCTGAACATCAAACGCTTACCCCATATTCATTGATAAATTTGCATAATAATAATGTTGGACGCAAAGTTTGTCAATATTTTCAATTTAAATGAATCTCATGATTATTCATTTTGTTTTTTTCATCCATCTTTCAAGGTGATACGTGATGGTCTAATATATCGTTGTCAATGTCATGGTTTCAGCGGTACATGCACATTACGTACTTGTTGGCATACAATACATGGTTTTCGTCATGCAACACAATTATTATATAATCGTTATATTGATGCGAAAATGGTTTCATATAAATGGTTGGATAAAAAATTTCAACAAAAATATGCTAAACATATTAATAATAATAATAATAATGAAAAATATAAAAACAAAAAAAATAATCAATTGAAACAGATAAAAAAATTAATACAAAATATATCAATGCTCGATTTTAATCATCCAAATTATAATCGTTTCAATCATTTAGATATGAAAGCAAGTAAAAAGGATTTAATTTACATTAAACCATCATTAAATTTATGTAAATTGAAAGCACAAAAATCTAAAACAAAATTAATGAAAAGACATTTGACAACGAAAACAAATAACATTAGTTTGTCATTAGAATCGAATATAACACAGCTATCATTGCCATCGAATTCATCATTATTATCGTCATCATCATCTTCACAATCGAAACCATTGATTTGTACGGTTACAAATATTACGAATTCAAGTGTAAATCATTCAATTAATTCACTGAAATACAATAATAATAATTATGATAATGATAGTCAACAACCATATAATCAACAACACCAACAACAATGGCCACCAATTGAACCGTGTGATAAAATTTGCTGTAATCTTGGTTATCGTAAAAAACAACGTCTAAAAACATATCAATGTGATTGTGTTTTTCAGTTTTGTTGTACGATTGTTTGTAAATCAACATGTTCAACAATGACCACCGAATATGAATGCATAAATGATTGAAATGATTGAAATTTGAAATGAATTTGTTTCAAAATGAATTAAATAAATGAATTTCGAGAAGACTAATTTAAAATAAACAACAAAAAAAAAATTTTTTTTTATTTAATCATTTCAATATTTGTAATATAAATTATAATCATATTTTTCCTTTGCAGCATCTTATTTTCATTACAAATGAAAATAAGATGCATCAAATAGGCAAAAATTGATTGCCCATTTTGGTACGACGATTAAGAATTGAACAGAAAAAATGAATAAAAACAATTATATTTGAAAAATTATGGCAAAAAATAAAAATAATAATAATTATAAATATCATTTGAAATCGATGAATTTGAATATTGTTCAATCGCTGCAATATAATATTGATTCATTTATTGATTGTCATTATTCACATTCATCATCGATATTAAGTTGATTGATTTGTTTCAAAATGTGAAAAAGAAGCTATTTGATTTGCTATTTCAGATTTTTTTTTCAGAATTTTTGGTGCATTTTAATCGTTGAAAATTGTTGTAAAACAAAAAAATTAAAGCTGTCTTGAATATGATGATGGTGATGATGACGATGATAATGATGATGCTGATGATGAAGGTGGTGATGATATTGATCCAATACCTGATGATGTGGAACCATATGAGCTTTGCTCATTCTTGTCATCATCAAATTTTGCTTTATAAAGATTATTATTCAATGCATAAAATGATGGTGCTGTTGCACAATTGACCTAATTAAAAAGAATTATGGAGAATATTTCATTTTTTTAGTGATGTCAAGTCGCTTTTTTTGGTTCATTGCATTCTTACCTCATACCACCATTGGCATGCAAATTTTTCCTGATTCCATATGGTACCGTTCGGGCAAATAAATGAATCTTGTACGCCACCCATTTGACACATATGTACAACTTGGCATGCAGTTTCTTTATCATTAACAATTTGAACGAAATTAATGATTATTAGAAATTAATTATTTTCACTTCCAAATTCATCACTTGTACCTGTATCAGCATAATAACCATTCAATGGTTGTCTAGCACATGAAAATGATGTTTTCGGTATTTCGGTCAATGTTGGATAATCACGACCTGCTACACCTGGAATACCATCACGATCCAAATCTGGTGGCAGCTCTTGTAAGCTTATTTTTGCTGGTTTAAAGCTTGATTCATTTTTCGACGATGATGGTAATGGACGTGAATCTAATTGATTTGGATCTGTGAATTAAGAATAAAACGATTGAAACATTTAAAATTGTTTGCTTTGTTACATACTTGGCCGTCTTGAAGTGGAATAATCATCGCCGATTGAGCGAGCACTTGATGATGGTTGTGATGATGATGATGATCCGTATGTAGGCCTAGAAATTATTGGTTCTGGTGTGCGTACATTATTCAAACTACCATATGATGATGGTGATGGTGTTGCAGAAACATTTGGTGTTTGATATTTATTCAAATCTTCTTGATAAGGTGTATATGACATTGTTGCTGGATCACGTATAGCCGCTTCTCTTGCAGCTTGAATTAATCGATTCTGTTCATTACGTGCACGAAGTATTTGTTGTTCTTGTGCTTCACGTGCTAAACGTTCTTCTTCAGCTTGTAACAGCTCTTCTTCACGTAATCTTCGTAAACGATTCTGTTCGGCTGCTTGTTGCTGGGCCAATGCCTGTTGACTCGCTTGAAATCGTAATAGTCGTTCTTGTTCGGCCAGAGCTTCTTTTTCTGCACGAATACGAGCAGCATCAACAAGACCAGAATTATCCATTTGACGTGCTGTTGTTGATTGTCTTTGGTTATTATTATTGCTGGTTAGTGTTGGTTCATCAAGTGCTAAACTTGGTTCAGGTTGATAAGACAGACTATTTGTTGTAATGTTTGATGAATTAAATAAATGAGTATTCTGATATCTTAAAGCGGCTAATTCTTGAGCATTTTGCAATCGTTGTAAGCGTGATGCGCGTTCAGCTTCAGCCATTCGAAGGGCTGCTTCATGTTGTGCTCTCAATTGTCGCTGTCGTTCATGCTCGGTTTCTTGTTCTTTCAATTTTTGATAGCGTTCTTGTTCTTCACGCAATCGCTTCAATCTATCATGTTCTGCAGCAGCTCGTGCTGCCATTTCTTGCTCGTCACGGAGTTTTTGGTATCTTTGTTGTTCAAGAGCTTCTTGTTCAGCTTTTAATCGGCGAATTCTTTCTTGTTCAGCCGCAGCACGTGCAGCAGCTTCTTGTTCAGCACGGAGTCGAGCGAGCCTTTCTTGTTCAGCCGCAGCACGAGCAGCAGCTTCTTGTTCTGCTTTCAAACGGCGAATGCGTTCTTGTTCAGCGGCAGCACGTGCAGCTGCTTCTTGTTCAGCTTTTAATCTGCGAATTCTTTCTTGTTCAGCGGCTGCTCTTGCGGCAGCTTCTTGTTCAGCACGCATTCTTTGAATTCTTTCTTGTTCAGCCCTAATGCGGGCAATTCTTTCTTGTTCGGCAGCAGCTCTAGCTGCAGCTTCCTGTTGTTCTCTGAGTTTTCGTAATCGTTCTTGCTCAGCAGCGGCACGGGCAGCAGCTTCTTGTTCTGCTTTCAAACGGCGAATACGTTCTTGTTCAGCAGCAGCACGAGCAGCAGCTTCTTGTTCTGCTTTCAAACGGCGAATACGTTCTTGTTCAGCAGCAGCACGAGCAGCAGCTTCTTGTTCTGCTTTTAATCGTCTTATTCTTTCTTGTTCAGCAGCTGCTCTTGCGGCAGCTTCTTGCTCTGCTTTTAATCTTCGTATGCGTTCTTGTTCAGCTGCGGCACGAGCAGCGGCTTCTTGTTCAGCTTTCAAACGACGAATACGTTCTTCTTCAGCTGCAGCACGTGCAGCAGCTTCTTGTTGGGCTTTCAACGCAGCTTCTTCAGCTAATTTTTGCTGTCGTAAGCGTTCTTGTTGCGCTTGTAATTCTGCTTGTCTTTGTTGTAAGAATAATCTCACTTTTCGGTTATGTTCTTCTATCAATTTGATATCTTCATCAGTTAAACTTTCTTTATTGGTGACTGGTGGATTGAATAACGATGAAAGTGAATTATTTGATGAAACACCACTGACAGATCTACCGATCGGAGCACTTTGTGTGTTTGCAATGATAGTTGGCTGCGATAATAAACTTGATGGCTGGTGACCAGCTGATGCTGGTGCTGATGAAGTAATCACTGGATGTGATACTGATTGTTGTGGAGGTTGTGCTGGTGCATATACAGGTGGCAAATTAGCTGCATATGGTGGTTGTGGTTGTGTGACTGTGGGAAAAAAATTTATTGACATTCCAGCTTCTCCATAGGGATTAAACTTACTTATTGGAGCGTGTTGTGAATGTTGCATTTGCTGCGGTTGTGATTGTGGTTGCGGCAATGGTTGCGGCTGTGCTTGTGGTTTCGGTAATTGTTGCTGTTGTTGTTGTAATTGGAATTGATTTTGTGTTCGTTGTAGGAATGAATTTAACAAGCTCGATGGTATTCCGATTCTATCTTGTTGATTAGCATTCAAAACTGAATTCAAAGTCGACAATCGTAGCGACGATTGACTTGAATTATTTGGAGGAACAATTATCTGTATAGGTTGATATTGATTCGTTGGTTGTGGTAATTGGCTTAAATTTGGTGGCAATTGTTGTAATGGTAATAAAGTTGGTGATGGATTTTGTGGTTGTTGATGCTGCTGCTGCTGTTGCTGCTGCGGTTGTTGTTGTTGCTGTGGATTTGTCAAATTAGCAATTGAAAATGGTGCCGGTACTCTTACCTGTTTGTTTGAATGAAAAATTATAAAAATAGAATAATTCATTAGTAAAGTAAGATGGGATAAATATTTGAATAATTATATTTTTTGAAATTTTTTTCATGGGAAATTTTAAATTATTATGAATAATGATGAATGTTACCATCAAAAACGTTATCATTATGATTTTAATCTTTATTATGATATCAAAAAAAAATTTTCAAAACTTTCCAAGCTTGTGAAATAAATTTTTTTTCAATTTTTCATTTTCACAAAATAAAATATTTTGTTGAATAATTTTTTTTTCTTAATTATAATTAATTATAATTTCATTTTTATAATACTCACAACATATTGTCGTTGATTTTGTGCTGATACACGTAATGGTTGTGTACGGCTATAACGATTTTCAGATTGTTGTGGATTTGATTGTGATTGTCGTAATTGTTTTCTTATCTCTGAATCATATTGTTCCGGTATATGATTGCTGCTTGTTATCGGAGTTTGTGAAGATGATGCCGATGGTGATGATTGCTGGACGATTGTTGCAGTGAAATTTGGCTGCAATAAACGATTGATTGCTGCTTGCATATATGTTATATTTGGTGCTAAAGTCATTGAATGATTTTGATTAGAATCATGACGATTATTAAGATAATGATGTGGATGATTACCGCTCATATTATGATGATTTGAGTATGCATTTTGACTTCTCGGTATTGATCCAATACGAATACGATTACTTTGATGTTGTGCTTGATATTGAAGATTTTGGCTTCCATTATTTATATTATTATTATTATTAATGTCATCATCAGCATAAATAACCGAACTTTTTTGTGTCGGTATTGAACGACGAAATTCTGGTACCTGTGGTGCATACTGTGATGTTGGTTCAATATTATTACGAATTATTGGTGTCTGCGATGCTTGAGTAGATGGCAATTGTGATTGTGATGATTGTGATAGCGAATTTGAAATTGTATTCAATAATAATGGTGATGTAAGTGATGATTGTGATATTAATGATGCTGGTAATGATGATGATGATGAAGATGATGATGACGGTGATGATCGTGTTTGATTCTGTACTTGTTTTGATAATAATAATAATTTATTCTGTTCTTGTTGTTTTTGTTTTAATTGCGATGGTGATACATATTTATATTGTGATGGATCAAATAAATCGGATTTTGGTGCACGATTTTCATCTTGTATTTCGAATATATGAATAAATTGACCATTTATAATTGTTATCGATATTATTAATATTATTACAATATTGATTAATGAATTTTTTAATGATGATCTCAATATTGATGATAATGATAATGGCAAAAACGTTGATTGTTTTTGCTCATTACAAAATCTGATCGATCTTAATCTCTTCATTTTTGATATTATTCAAATATTTTTTTTATTCTCTTAAATGATTGAAATATCTTACGAATATCGTCGATTCATTGAATTCAATAAATTCCAGGCGTTCTGTTTTCTTTGAAGAAAAATTTGATAAAATTTGAGCCTAAAAAAAATTTCACAAAAAATTTACGATTTAGATCACAGAATATTTTCGAAAAAAAACTTTGATAAAGTATTCAATAAAAAAAAATGCGAGAATCAATATCACTGTTTCATTATTCGAGGAAAAAATGCCAGATAACGAATTGTACACAAAATAAATCAATTTATGAATTTGTTAAAATTCAAATTAAAAATTCAATACAAAACAAAAATTGAATCGATTTCAGCACCAACAGATGCACAAAAAATTATAAATTGAAAAGGTTAATCAATATTATTTATGATTGAAAATTTTTTCCATGAAATAAATCGAATAAAATCATATTTAATGATGATAAAATATTAGAAATGAACTAAATATATTTCACAGATCTATTATTTATGAAAAAATTCAATGTTCAATTAATTCATTCAATTATTTATTTCATTCATTGTATCTACTCAGCTGAATTCGAAGCCTAAATAAAAAAAAAATCAAAATACAAAATGAAACGAATTTTTCGAATCTTGGGATATATAAGATTTTCGATGAAAGCTAAATGCAACAACAACATCAGCCAAGAACTGAAATGAAATTCTTTGTCGAACAAAATAAAAGTGAGAAATCAAAATTATTTGTAACATTATTTTATCATTTTCATAAAGAGAATCAGTCTACTAGTCATCAGTAGTGTGTTTAGGACTGTGTTTTTGAAACATTGAATTATTATTATTATTTCATTATTTTTTTGCATTCAAATTTTTCATTATTATTATTATTATCATTTATATTCTATGAGATTTTTTCAAGTATAATTTCTTCAGTAAAAAATATAAAATGAAATGAAATAATACGAAAGAGAACAGAAAAATTATGTGAAACGCGAGAAAATGTTTAGAGATGTTTTTCATCTTAAAAAAAAAGTGAGATGTAAAATAAAATAGTAAAGTAAAGTGGAAAACAAAACACGAACCTTTTACACACAGACACAAAATGAAAATCTAAATTTTATCATCATAATTTCACTACTTATGATTATTAGTATCAAGTCGCAATGTATTAGGTAGTCCGGAAAATTCTGGCCGATTTTCATGGGCAACTCTTCTGATTAAGCGGAATGAACTTCTCGGACAGCCTAATATAATAATAATGAAATAATAATAATAAATGAATGAATAAATACAATGAATGTTAATTGAAAATAAGTGAAATTAAAAAAAAAAAGAGAATTGTTTCATTACTTTTGAATTGTTTTGCTTGTTGTATACAACTTCACATTCTGAATGAAATAATTTTTCAGAAAATGTAAAAGTCAAAAGATTCCAAAATGTTTTAATCCAACATTAATGGGAAAAGAGACAGAAATGTAAAGTAATAATGATAATCATTGTAATATGATTAATAAAAATTTCAAAAATTAAATGATTAATAGAAAAATTATTAATATTGATATGTCTGATTGAGATACAAATTGGAGCAATTTATTGGGAGTATTCACAAGCACAAATAAATACTTGAATACACTTTGAAAATACGGATTATCATTGAAAAACACATGGGGGAAATATTTAAAATATTTTTTCATTTTTCAAATATTCAACTACTGTTGCTGCTGTTGAATGATATCGATATACATCAACATCAACCATCAACAGCATCAACAGCAACGAGACAATATCATCATTCACATTACATTGCATTATCAACAATCATCACCGTGATCACTACAATAAAACATTATTCATTATCATCATCATCAGTATCAGCGTCAGCGAAAGAAACGACAAAAAACATATGAGGACCTTATGATAATTCATGTGGATTCATTGTATTAGCTACATTAGATGATGATAATTTTTAATAACAGATTTAAATGATTTGTACTTTGAAAAATGAAATAAAAGAAAAAAAATGTTCCAAGAATCATTTTCAAATAAAAATGATTATATTAAAATATTTGAAATAATGTCTAATGTTACGAATGAATGAATGGATGAATATTTTCATTCATTTTTTACAAAGAAATCTTGCTTGTTTTCGAAGAAAGAAAGATTTCACATTATATCAAAGCCGAAACGAAATAAAGATGATAAAATTGATAAAATAACATTTGAATTATAAAATAATAGAATAACATGGAAAACAAAGCAAAACGACGGGATATTTTTCATTATTATTATATACACGAGATTATATAATAATACAAAATGTATACAATTTTTTTTTAAATATTTAATCTTGAATAATAAATGTTAAAATTGAATGAAATTGTTTTTGTCATTCATTTATTATTATTCTTATTATCATTATTATAATTATGATCATCATCTATGAGGTTATGTTTGTTATTATTGTTGTGTTTTGTATCAATTTAATTTAAATTAAAATTATTTAAATTTTTTGCAGATTTTTTCTCCATAATCTCACATATGATATGGAAAAAAATGCACAAACAATTATAATTCACATTTTTCAGTGGTTTGCTTTGCTTTTAAATAACCAACATTTTTCTGTATAAACCTGTAAATTAACGTGTTTATATCGAAAACACGTGTGGATACAAAAAGGTTCTTTGCAAAAATATGAATGTGTGCGTGAGATTTATCTTTTAGTCTTAAGCTTGGATGATTTGATTACTGATTATTTCTCTTTTTGTATGTCAATCATTCATTTATGAATTATGAATTATGCGAAACGAAAAATTGAAAAATAATTTAAAATTTACAAGTAAATCTTTTGATTTTCTTGATTTTTTGATGTTTTTCCACTTGTTAATAAGAAATACGTGCAAAAACGATAATAATAATGATATATTTATTTATTCATGTATATTTGAGAATTAATTTTTTTTCACGTTAAAAACAATGGAAATGATCCAGTTTTTTGTTTTGTTTTATTTTTGTTATTTCATATCAATGCTTCAAGTCATTCATGTCTAAATAAATCCAAGTCTAAGTCCGAAAAAATACTAATAATGATGATGATCATCATCATTATTATTCAATTGGCCATTGATTGGCATTAGTCGTCGTTATCAATGCAGTTCGTTGGAATTTGTATCTGTCTCTGTTTCATTTGTTTTCCGTAATGATTCCTGAGGAAAAAAACAAAAAATCTCAAGTCTCGAACTGATATAAAATATACTGAAAAATGATTTTCTTTGATTCATTTTTCCAAAGCATATTGCTGTTCATGTGTGAATGAATAAATTAATAATATAAGAATAGACGATCATGCATAACAATAATAATGAAAGATGCATAATTTTCCACAGATGAAACGTGTGATGATCAAGTTGAACGATGGAAAAGCAAAAAATTCAACGAACAATACATGCACACAGATTACAGACATAATTAGATATACAGACTTTCATGTTCCTTTGACAAAAAATGATCCAAAATGATCCGAAAAATGAAATGAATTCATTTCATTTCTTATCTAAAGTGGAAATGAAAATTTTTTACTTCTTCAAAACAAGTCATTATCATTTTTTTCATGAAAAACACAAAACAAAAAAGATCTATTCATTGATATAAAAAAAAACTGGCGACAAATGTCTTTCATGAATGTCAGGAATATTTGTTTGTTGTCAATGACAATGACAGATCTATCATTGAATTATTTGTAATAATCAAGGATCAAACAAAAAAAGTGACAAATGTTAGACAAGAAATGATGATATATGAGATATTTTTTGACTTTTCTGTTGAAAACGAAAGAAAATTCGATGTCAACACACAAATTGGAGTATTTGAGGTGAACAAAAAACAAAAAATGATAAATTGAAGCACAAAAACAAGGATATGTACGTTGAAATTCCGTCTGTAAGTGTGAAGTGTGAATGTCAATGAATTTTGACAAAAAGGGAGAAAAATTTGTACTCAAATTATCAGAAAAAGTCAAAAATAATCAATTTTTTGTGTTTTTCAAATTTTCAAAATCAAATTCGAAAAATTTTTATTTATTTTGGCTGAATTGGATTGTGGCTGTGGTCGTTCCAATAATTTCATTTGCGATCATTGAATCATTATTTGATTTGATTTTGATTTTGTCAAATATGAAAAATATTTGATAACTTCTATTTATCATCGGAAAAGATTGGCATTAATGCCGGCGTGTCCAAGTTTTGAATTTTTTGTCCAAACAAATTCATGAAATGTGAACATTTCATCCGATATTTCGTACATCAATATGTAATACTGTAAAATTAATTCAGTAATCTTTCAAAAATTATTGTTCACATTCATCCATTTCATGATTTGATTTGACAAATTGAATTTGAAAAAAATTGAAAAATTTCCATTCATTTTCCATTCATTTCTTTGATGAATGAATGAATGAAAATTTCAAAGTTCCTGCGTCCCTTTTGCTTTGTTTTGTTCATCATATTCATCATTTTTTTTCGTAGTTTTTGCAGATTCAAATTGAAATTTGTACATATTGTTTTTCTAAACATTTGTATCATTCAATCGTTAACCACTCATTTCAATATTTCAACGAATTTTAAAATGTCAAGCAGATCAACAGACAAATGAGTGGAATTTCGGAAAATAAAAATGAAAACAGTCAATGTTATTCATTTTGAGATTATCATTATTATTAATCATATATCATTGTCTTTGAACGTTGATTTGAATGTTTTGTTTTGTTTGTGACAAAAATTATGACTTGAAATCAAATCAGAATGAATTAAATCATTGAAATCTTTTTTCATACCGGAATCACATTGAAAACAAAAACAGAAAAACACCCGATAAAACAATTGTATCATTGATTGATGCTTTAAATATCGATTGATACATCATAAACTGTGCATGTATTTGCTTATTTATAATCCAATATTTTTATATTTTTCGTACAATATTATTGAACAAATACAGAGAAAATGACCATTGATTGATTGATTGATTTATTATATGTTCAATCTTTACTGTTATTATTGATTATGTTTGTTTATTTATTTATTGAGTTGTTCGAAAAGTTTTTTCCGATTTTCAAACAGCGTTTTCATCGATTTAGCATAGGCTAACTTTTCGGACAACCCTTCATAAGTTTGAAATTTATTCCGCTTTATTTTCGGCAATTTTTTCTTCGGATAATACTTCAATATCTATGAATATACCTGTTCAAAAATATTGATATTTTTTTCTGCAAAATCAAAACAAAAATTCATTGAATTTTCACTTGTTTTTTTTTCACAGTGAAAATGCCCAAATCACTTTCAATCATTAGTTCCGTTTGTTCAAAACATTTTGTGTACAAGATAATATTGAATTATGTCGAATACAGAAATGGAATAAATTTTGGAAAATAAAACATCAATAATAATAATAATACTGATCATAAAATAAATATGATCTAGATTACGTGAATCGGTGAAAATAACAATAATAATAATAATAATAATAATAATAATAAATAAATAATAACTGAGTAAAACAATCCACCAAAAGCCGAACGAGGCGAACAATAAATCATAAAAACAACAACATTGAAATGAATAAAGAAGTTTTTTTGTATTCATTTTTTTTTTGCTTATAAACATTTCGAATAAAAATCGAAAGTGAACCATTATCATTATTACTAAACAGCAACAGATATCGGATGCTTAAATAGTGATTAAATTTATCGATTTATTGCTCGTTTTGCTTTGTTTTGTTTTTACTGCATTCAATTTAATTTACACTGATTTTTTCCTTTAAGAAAATTAACTGGAAAATCGTAAATAAAATCAAAATCCATCAATGTGGTGATTCGAAAATTATTAAGTGTAATTCATGATATAAATGAATGAATGGAACGGCAAACAGTTGGAAATAATGAACAGTGAAAATTACAAATAAATAAATGAATAAAAGTATTAAAAAAAACAGAAAAACAGTAAAAAAAATAATGGCATTGATTGGAAATATTGGAAAATACGTTCGAATGAAAAATAAATGTTGAAAAACAAAATTTTTTTTTGTTTTGTTTTTCGTTTTCTACCGATCAACATGTGTTTATTATTATTATATGTCTATGATTTTTCCAATTATAATTATAGACTTATAATTCAAATGATAATTAATGTGTTATTCGATATATGATGAACAATGATGATGATGATCATCATAATGATGATTGAAATTATTCATCATCGAAAAGCATAGAAAACAAAAAAAAAAAAAAAAAAAAAAAACAAAAAGCATCGATTCGTGAATATGTGCGTTTATGTTTGAATAATAATAATAATAATAGTAATGATTTTAAAAAAAGCAAAAAATTAAATTCATTTCCCAGATCCTGAAATAAAAATGATGGAAAAATGGTGAACAAACATACATGTTTACTGCTTTCAAAAAAAAACAAAACAAAGCAAAACTAAACTAAAAGTAAAATCAAATTGAATCAAATAATAACAGTGATGTTATTTGATTTTATTTCGTTTTTTTTTCTCAGAAATTGAAATTGAACCGAAATTGATGGAAAAAAAGTGTAATGAAATGAATTGAAAAATTGCTAAATATTAAATTTTTCCTTTTTTTTCCAAAAAAATAAATAAATAAAAATAGAAAATAATTATAAAAAATTTAAAGGGAATTTCCCCTTTTTTTTTGGCAAAATGAAATCATTTCAAAAATTGATTATATTTTGAAAATTTGAACAAAAACTTAAAATTTTATTGTTTTGAATTTTGTTCGTGAAGAACAAATAAACAAGAAAATGTGGAAAAATAAATGAATAAAACAAGGATTAACATCCAAAAATTTAAAAATTGGAGCATTTTTACCGTTGGACATTTATTTGAGCGAAGTTTTTTTAAATTAAATTGAAAGAAAATTATTCAAAGAAAAAAAATATTTCATAATTGAAAAACATTGAAAATTAATTCAAAATGATATAGATACATATTTTTGTATTTTACATTCCAACAAAATGAATCAAATACAAATTGTATGAATTAAAAATGAATTTCAAATTTTTTTTTCTTTTATTTAATCAACTCATTGATACAAATATTTATTTATTCATTTATTCACTTTTCATTCACATTTCATTCATTTCATTCTTTTCAAAATCACCATTTTGAATACCTTGAAATATCTTCAATTAATAAAACGATGAAATGATGAAAACAGCAGAACAAAAAAATCATTTTACACTAAATAAACTTATCATCACCGTTATTATGACAAGCGTAGGAAAAAAAATGTCGAATAATAATGACGATAACGAAATAATTGGATAAATGAATGAATGAATGAACAACTAAACAAACTGTATGGATGTGAACGAATTCATATTTGTAACAAGTGAGAAGAAAATTAATTGAATTTTTTTGAAAATTTTGAAATTTTTTCTTATTTTCACCATTCAATCCATCCAATCCATCATAATTCATTTGTTTTTATCCGATATTAATCTATTCAAAATCATCATCTGATGATGATGATGATTATGATACATTTTTGGACATGAAAAATAATGATTTTGATGATCCTAGCTGAATCAAAGTGAAAAAATGTGAACTTAAAATTTGTAATTGGAATTCGATTCAAAATTTCATTTGACAATCATTTGAATGTAGATTTTGAAATTAGCAAGATTTTTTTGTTTGTTTGTTTATTTTGATATGTAAATTTCCAATTTTGAATATGATTGTGTTGAAGCTTTCAAAATTTAAAAAAAAAAAAAAAAAAATTGCATCTTGTTTAATAATAAATCATACATGGTAAAAAAATGATTCAATTTTAATTCAATTCAATTTTGATTTCATTAATCCATTCACTCATTTTGTTGTCCAGAGAAAATCCTTTATGGGAGATTTTTATTTCACTCAATTTACAAATCAAGAGCATAGAAGTTATGAAAAAATTAATTAAATTTCTTGTATTTAACGCTTTAAGAACTCAAAATATAATTTTCATAATAATATTATTCTCAATGTTTGATAATGACAATGATTGGCTTATTTTTGCTTGGAATCCAAATGGATTAAAGCACAAAAATTATATTTTAAAATGAAAAATAAATATTTATTGATTTTCATTTTTTTTCAGAAATTTTGCTTGAATTATACTTTTTTTGATATACTTTTTTCAGTGTAAGCGGCAGTCAAAAAAAAGTCCAAGGTCGTTCAAAATTTCAAATAATAATAATAAATGATAATGATAAACAAAAACAATGATTTATCATTTTCACTTATGGATATTTATCTATTAATGTTTATTCAATATAATATCCAAAAATTCAATTTAAAAATTCATAAATGATGCAAACAATTGATTTTGATTTTGGATTTGAAAAAAAATGAAAAATTTGAATAGAAATTGATGTAAATTAGCGTTTAATCGATGTAAAACCTTTGATTTATGCACACACATTATTCCCAATAAATCCTATGGTAATGATTGCTTCAATTTGAATTGAGATTTAAATTGATTTTTTTCTTCTCTGAAACCAATCAAATTCAATACAAAATAATTGACAATTTTGATGATTACCATTTCTTTTCTTTTTTGCTTTTTTGAATTGCGATTTTTCCCAAATTAAATGTCGAATAGTCGTCTGGAACAACCACCTGTTGAACAACTGAAGATATTTTGATTTTATTTGATTTTTTTTCATTTTATTTTATTTTTTGGTGTGGCGATTTTATTTATTTATTTTAATCATTCTATTCAATATGATTTGATATGAAATTGTGTGTGTGTGTGTGCGTATTTATTCAATTCAATTCGATCCATTGATGGTCATATTAAAATTATTATTACGATTATTATTTATATTCATTGAATTTAAATGAATGAATGATGATGAAATAATTTGTGAAATGAGATGATTGAAATATTTGATTGACGTTTTGAAAAACAAAATCCAATGAATGCTTGAACAAATATTTATAAATTTATTTCTATTAATTAAGCTAAAATGATTCGAATTATATCTTTTATATGATATTTTGACATATATTTTTAGTGATTAATTTTGTTTTTCGATCAAAACAAATAATGGATTCCATGTATTTTTTTTTTTGTTTGTTTGCTTTGATAATTGGAGAAAATTTTATCGAGTGGCTGAGAAAATAAAATTTCCACAAATTTCCAAATTGCATTTCGCCATTTTTTTTCTTTGAAATTTTTCTGATTCTTTGCTATTGAAAATTAATTGATTAACATCGAAAATCAATGTGTTTGTGTGTTTGTTTGTGTGTATGTGTCGCTTCATCAATCAATGTGATTACATTTTTCACATTCAATTCAAAATCATATAATTTTTTTCCACTCTTATTAATCATTTGATCATTCATTTGCACCTTTTTAAAACATCTTTATTTATTAATAAATAAATGAATATATTTCTCTATGAATATTATATAGATATTTGTTTCGAAATTTTAATTTGAAATTGATCATAAATTATTATTATTATTATTATTTTCAAATTCATTTGAATTTAATAAACATCATGTTAATCGATTCTTTTCTTATTTCATTTTTCAATGTTGAATTAATTGTTTTCCAATTAATTTTTTCATTCAGTATTTTTATTATCATACTATTTTGTATTCACAAATTGAATGAAATAATGGTCTATGATTAATTATAATTTTCGATTATATTTTTATTTTACACAATTTTCCATTCAATCAATCGATTTCGCTGTATTTTGTGTTGTTTTCTATCCATTTAATTTTCATTTTTTCACGTCTGAATGACGTTTTCAAAATCAAATTATTATTTATTGTTTGAAAAAAAATATGAAAAATTTTTCATTCATTCAAATATTCATCTCATTTTATTATGAATTTATGAAATTATTTATTCATTATTATTAATTTGATTTGAATCATATTACAATTGAAATATGGAGTAATCTAATGAAATGAGATAATAATCAAAGCAATTGTTTAGAAATCGATTCAAATATTCATTGGAAAATGCGATAGGACCATAACAGAATAATAGAAATTTATTCATTTCACCCGTTAAATTCTTTGTAATACAGAAAATAATAGAAATATATGAATAATTCAAACATTTAATCGTTATTATTGCAATTATTACAACTAATTCAATCATTTTATCGCTTATAATTTTGATCAATATTTTCTGCTAATATTGATTTGTAAATTAGCAATAACAATTACAATCAATCAGTCAATCAATCAAAAAACAAACAAAACAAAAGAAAATTAACAATGAAAATATTGTTAATTTGTCATATTGTAAATAGTTAATTATTGATTTGAAGCTTACGATACGATATACACACACACATAACTCTATTTTCACCTATTGATCGTAATTGGATGCCAATTAAAAACCAATGATAATTAAAAATAGAAAAAATTGCATTCATTTTCCATTGAAAAATGAACAATGGAATTTTTTTTTATTTGTTTCGCTTTCGTTTTTATCAATTCGTCGGCCATTTGACTTGAAATATATTCAATTGATTTTGTCCAGGACACACACACACACACACACAAATCAATGCGATGACCATGAACGCCCCATCCATGAATTTCATTGATTCAAGACAAATAAAATCGAAATAAAATCAATAATTTCAAATCAATTCATTAAAATTTGATTATTTTTGATCCAAAGCAGAAAAAAGAAGAATGTAAAGAAATTCAGTATTTACGATGCATGAAAAAATTTTCTCATCATTCATCAATTTCGATTTCAATTTCATTTTTTTCGAAATCGATTAATGAAATGATTTTCATTTTTGTTTTTGAAGGTAAATTCGTATTGATAATAATTTTGTCATTCACTTTCGTATCGTTCAATATTTCCTTTGTCCACCTAAGATAAAAGTAATGAAGGAGAAAAATGTATAAAACAAATTGAAACAAATAAAAATCTTGAAATCAATTGATTATGAATTTTACATTGAAAACAAACGCACAGACATAAATATCTGATATCGAATCGAAATTTTTTGATAGAAAAAAGAAAACTTTTTTCAATTTAATTCAATGATCATTTGTCATTCATTTCATTATTATCAATAATTTTCGATTGTGTCCATTGAATTTAATGTCCATTTTCGTTCGAAATATTGCCTTAAAAATTGTTGATCGTGTTATCGATTTATCCTTTTGATTCGACCACCATTCAACCACTTGTTGAATGTAGGAAATATTAATTTGTGTTTTTGGTGATAAAAATAATTATTGACAAAAAATAATGGATGTTCAGGAGGAATAAGCTACTGAAAATTTTGAAATTGACATGTATCACCCTTTTATAATAATTAATTATGATGATATATGAATTAATCTAAAACTAACCAATATCCACAGGTGTTTTCTAGCAAGTGTATGCACATCGATATTTAACGATATTTTTGATTGATTTGCTGCTAAATTTTTTTGTCCGTTGAAAATGATTTCAGATACTAAAAATTGAATAGGAAAATCAGAAGAATTCCATCGAAATCACCATCAATTTTGATCGATCAAAATTGATGATTGATCAATCAATTGATCTTGAATTATTATTGTTATTTGTAACGATTCAATCGTAACTTGTAATGATAAGAAAAAAATAAAAATAATTCAGTTTTTCCCCCATTTTTTTCCATGATTTATTTTGATAAATTTTTCGATTTTCACATCATTGGCAAAAAAATAAAACAATTTCAAATTGTGGCGTTGGCGTTCACATCACATCATAATCATCATTATCATATCAGTCAACGCCTAATATTAGTCGATCACACAATGTTTTTTTTCCAAGATCTATGATCCAAAAACAAAACAAAAAAAATCACACGATTGACATACAAAAACATTCGAACAAACAAACAGAACAGGGGCAAACAAACATTGAAATCAACAAAAATAAATGAATAACAATTATCGAACATCATCATCATCATCATCATCATCATCATCATCGAAATAATAATCACATTTCATGTGTTTGTTGTTTTATTTGTTTGTATCTAAATAAAAATATATATTTCTTCTTGGAAATTTTTCATTTTCCACGTCAATTTAATGATTGAAATCATACTGAAAAATTTGAAAGAAAAAACGATAGATTTTTTAGATCCTACCGATGATTAACCTTGAAAAATGTATGTTTGTATGCTTTCAATTTCACATTTACTATTTCGATTGAATAGCCAATGAAATCGAAAATTGTAACAAAAAAAAAAAATTTCTTGAAAATTGTCTTGAAAATCTTATGATAATCTTGTGTTCATGCTTACTTGTGTGGATAGATATGAATCCATTATATTTTTTTTGTTAACAAAAATCCATGAAATAACAAAGGTTTTTGTTTGTTTGTTTGTTCGCTTGATTTTCCATTGATTTCTGGAAAAAAAATGATTCAAAAATACAATTATTTGTACTTTTTATTTTCGATTAAAACAAGCTACTGTTTGTTTGAAAATTTTGAAATGATAATTTTAATTTCAATGTTTGCTGCAGTAATAGTGAGTCTTGTTTATTAAGAATAATGGACAAAAATTCAAATTAAATGAAATTAAATTAAAAAATTCCAATATTTTTTTTTTTTTTTTTTGAATAATAATCTCCCAAAGATTGCCCCGAATAATTTTTTTTTTTTTTTGAATAATTTGTATGTCAATTTTTTGTTTTGTTCACTTGCTGTGATTATGATTACTTATATTATTGTTTGATCGAAAAACATTTAATACAAAAATCAAAATTCAATACAAAGAAATGAATTCAAGCTAGAAAATGAATGAATGAATGAATGAATAAATTGATGGATTAAGATTTTGATTTAATTTGAATTTAGGAAAATTCAAAAAATCAAATCGAACAAAAAAAAATTCAAATTGAATCAAAATCAAAGTTGACAAAAATTGAATATTTCTGTTTTATTTCAGCTTACAATTGCTTGAGACAAGAAAATTTCAAGTTAATAAAAAATTGATATAAAAACAAATCAAATCGCTGCTGCTGCACCTTTATTATTGGAAAATTTGCATTCATTTTGTTCAATAAATAATTCACATTCATTTGTCTATGTGCATGTGTGCATTTGTTTGTGTGCGTAAATCATATATATATCCATATCTTTTGAAGTTTTCAAAAACGTTTTGTACGTGTTCGTATTTATTTGTGGCAATTTATGTGTGTGTGTGTGTGTGTGTGCGTAAATATTTAGAAAAAAAAATCGCCATCAAACACAAATATTTATAATACGCCCAAACAATGAATTATTATGATCATTATTATTATTATGACTACGAATTATGACTTTGATCGAGATTGAAATCAATTGAGATTGGAATTTTTTTTTCATTTCTAATTTCAAATCAAATATTTTTAATATTTTTCTCCTTAATTTGAATATTGTTTATTTGTTTTTTTTTTCATTTGAATTTCGATTTTGATTTTTTCCCCAGTATAATTACTCCCAGAAAATTTTCTGTACGCATTTTCAAGTAGATTTAAAAGTAATTAAAAAGCAAAACAAAAGATTTTTGCTGATTTGAACTTGTTCATTTATTTATTTTTTCTTCCAATTATTTTATGAGAAAAACATTGAAAACATCATGTTTGGGGAGGAAAAAAAATGGGAAAAATTGAAATTTTTATTTTATCAATTTTCAAATCATATCGATTATTTCCTTGGGTGATATTTTTTTTCTTCGTTGAGAAAACAAAAATATAAAAAAACAATTGATCGAATCAAAACTTGAAACATATTCAATGTTACGCAATCTTTACGCGTGTTACTATTATCTATTTCGTTTCCATTGTTGCGACGATTACTGCTGTTGATCATTACCATTTTTTTGCTATAAATAGATTATAACATCATTAAACAAGAAATACAATAAAGAAATTCCGATATTAATTCGCTTATTAATTCAACATTATTATGAGTACACACACACACACACACACACACAATATTTGTAATGTGGAGAAACATTTAAAAATTTAATAATAACAATACTAATGGAAAGCCAAAGACAATCAAATAACATTTAACATAAATCATTAAATAATATTATTGATGATGATAATAATAACATTGATCATTGATAAATGCTTGAGATAAGATGAATTTAATTGTCATTTTATTTTATTTTATTTCATTTGTTCTATGTTTTTTTTGAAAAAAAACATAGTACAACATCATTTATACAATTATTACATCATTTATGTTGAAAAAAAATTTGATTGAAATCATTTTTAATTCAAAATGAAATGAAAATTTTTTATTTTTGCATTATTTTCAATGTCCAATTTCAACAATCTCAAAACAAAACAAAAAAAAAAAAAACAATCAATCATTCAATCAATGATAATCGGATTTTTTTTTTTGTTTTGTTTTGTGGAGACATTTTGAAAAGAAACAGAAGAAGAAGAAGAAAAAAATTCAATATTTTGTAATATTTTGTAATTTCAAATTTTGAAAAATTGAAATTACAAAATAGATTTGTTCTCAGTGATTCTGAATACTTTCAGTTATTTTTTTGCTTCGGTACATTTATTATTTCATTTGAAATAATGAATATTTATGTGAGAATATGGAAATTCAAACGAAAATTTATTTCACGTTTCTCAAATTCGAATCATCATCATGATCTTCATATCATACATGGAATCTTCTGTCTGAAATCACAGTTTGGAAATAAAATGAATTAATCAAATAAATTATGCGATATTCAAATCATGTCATCGTGTGTGTGTGTGTGTGTGTTTATAAATGAGCAAGCAATTGTTAAGTGTGAAAATGAATCACCGAAAAGAAAACAAATTATATGATTTGAAAATTGACAAAAAAAACCACACAGATAGCGAGATTTTTTGCTCGTTCAGACCACATATTTTCATTCAAAATGTTAACATGTTCTCATACATGATAAATTGATTAATTTTCACCGTCATAATTTCATTTTTCACTTGCTATTTGCTTACAACAGCTGTTTGTTTTATGATTGATTGTTTGAAATTATCTTGAATGATATAAAATGATTATAATTCAAAAAAATTTCAAATATAATGGATCACAATTAATTATGATTGAAATTATGTGTTGAATGACTTGTAGAATGAATATGTGATTTGATAAAAATTTTAAATGAAATCAAATGGAAAATATATTTGATATATGAAAAATTGTACGGAAATTTCATTTTCATTTCAAATGTCACCTTAATAAAGTATGTCACCGGATTTTTTCTTGAAACAAATACAGAATGTGAATGAATGATTTATTCGTAGAATCATTCAATTATTATCTCTGGATAGAAGAATTGTACATATTTCAATTGTGATTTTTGACACATTTATTTGGAAAATTTTTAAATTTTGATTGATTCAATTGGAACAATTTTTCAAAGCTTTTTCTATGATTCATATCAATTTTCTCCATTTTATATTCGTATTTTCTCGTGTTTATCTACGAGTATTTGTTCGTATAGATGTTTGCAGATGGACAAATACACATAATCCGATGAATGCGTAGCTGATGATGAATATACACACAACAACACGCTGATGATAATGATTATAAAAACATCTAAGACATTGAAATTTGATAATGTTTCCATTATTTTATGTTTGATTTCATTTTTGCTGATAAATTCATTTAATTTTCCATAAGTTTCCATCCATCTTAATTGATGTTTTATTTTATTTTTTCCTTAATCAAAAAGAATGATTATGATCATAAGATAACCCATGGAGAAATAAAAGATGATGAATCTTAGTGTGAATTAAGAAAAATAAAATAAAACATTAAATATCACGATCAAATACATGAATTGTTTGTTTGTTTTTTTCTGTTTATCCTTTCTTATACTTTCAATTTTGAAAATTATTGTCGGTTATATTAGATTTCAGATGATCATGATGATGATCATTATCATCATCATTCATAATGTGTGCCAATCCTTTATTTTTTCTTAAACAAATAAATGAATGAAAATAAATTTCATCTAATTTCAATAATAATAGTAATGATTTCCCAAAAAAAAAAAACATATGATATTCATTTTCAATGAAAAAACATGGAAATATTTTTCAATAAAACATTGAAAAATGCATTGAAAATGAATTTATTTGAAAGAAAAAAAATGTAAATGAAAATCATTATCATCATATTATGGCGAGATCTTGAAATTTATGAATTAATCTTGGGCATTTTGCACAAATTTTCCTCCTTTTTTTATCCATTTGATCATGGAAAAGCTTCAAATTAACACTGAATATCAATCAATGAATCCACACTGGCATTTTGTCTATTTTTTAATTTTAAAAATTCATATTTTATTCAATTTTTTTTCACTCAAAATACACATATATTCATTATTCACACTCGGAAATGATTCATTTGCATTGAATTGCAATTGAATTCGTATGATTATTTCGGAGTGAAATTGGCAAAAATTAGCATTTTTGATTTGAAGTTTGCCAAAAAAAAAAAAATGGAAATTTACTTTTCATCACCATTATTTATATGATTATCTCTGATCATCATATTATTATAACATCATAATCACCGTTGGATTGTGAAGTGAAAATGGAAAAATTAATCAAAAAAAAAAAAAATCAGAACAAATTTTCATGTGTAGAAATTCAAGATCAGAAATAATTTTTGTTCATTTCGCTGTGTGTCTGTGTGTGGTATTTTTGTGGATTTCATTTTCAAATATGAAATTTGAAAAGTTTTAAAATTAAAAATTTTAAACTTGAAATTTCAAATTTGAAATTTCAAATTTCATTCTATTTCGCATCATAGCTCCAGGGGATAAAAAATAAATGAATCCATCTAAATTTGACAATTAATTCTTGTCATTTTTGAACTCATTTGTCAGTTAAATTTTCAAAAATCTTTGATTTTTCAATCTATCAATGATTATTCGTGTTTTTTGGCGAATAATTTTAAATTTCTTGGATTCAATTTTTGTTCCATCTTAACAATAAATAATTATTATTATTGTATTTTATCATATTTAAAATAAATAACAAATCCGAGTCATTTATTTTGATACAATTTTCATCCATTCATTTCTATGTTTATTTCTCGAATTTCATTTTTTTTTTTTTACATTATTCGATATACAAAAAAAAAAACATGATGATAGATGGATAAAGATGATAAATGTGTAAATATAAGCACAATATAAGCATATGATCTAATTTAATTGGTCATTATAATAATAATAATTATTATTATTATTATTATTATGATTTAAGATTAACAACAACAACAACAACAACTACATTTTCTTTCTTAACTTGTTGTTGTGAATCAAAGTGTGATGGTGAACACATACAGCATTCATTTTTTTTAATTTCCAAAGTTAAACATCTTAATGTTATTTGATATATATGCACAAATAATTTGGCCCATTTCATGTTGGAAATTTTTGTTTTATATTTTTTTTACTTTTTCATATATAATAATTTATCTTTGAAACTTTATCAACTGTATCTCTTTGAGTGTAGTAAAAATATCTAGTAAACAGAAAAGTATCAGATATCAAATGGACAAATTATTTCATTTCATTTCAATGTTTGCATGTGTGTGCGTGTGTATGTCTATCTGAAATTTATATCATAGCCATGCAAACACATAAACATATGTGCACATGTGTTTATGGATAGATAAAAGTGATCGCATTGGATGCATAGGTAAAATTATAAAATTTGCCACAATACGATACAAAACAGAAAAAAAACAAAATTATGGAATGATAGATTGAAAAAAAATTGAAAACAAAAATGGAATAATAGAAAATTTGTCCTCAAGCACCGATAAATATTTTTTTTTTAATATTCAATTTTTATACAATAATTTTGATACAAATTTGATTGAATATTGAATTAATTAATAATGTTGATATTAATAATTATGATAATGGATAAATGAATTGAACATTTAATTATTTCAATTAAAATTCAACCAAGAAAAATATTAGGTTGTCCGAAAAGTTCTAGCCGATTTTCATGTCCAATTCTATTGATTAAGCGGAATGAACTTTTAGGACAACCTAATAAAATAAAATTATAAGGTAATAATACTTTGGATAATTGTTTCTCCAATATAAAAATGTATTAATATTTTGGATAAAAAAATTGTTGAAAAGGAGATAAGAAAAAAATGCATAAAATTATCATACAAAAAATAAAATAATTTCAATTGCAAATCAACACAAAAAACAAAACGTTTACAAAATATTTACTTATAATTTGAAAATTTACCATTTTGAATTGTTTGCCAAAAACTATGGGTCAAAAATTGACTTCGATTGATTTTTTTGTTTTTAGTTTTTTTTGACCAATAAAAATTGACTGTTAAGATTTTGATTTGAATTTGAATTCACAGTCAATAGGGAAATTGGCAACGATAATAAAAAAAAATATGGAAAATAATTCATGTAATTTCCATATTGATAATCATTTATTGACAGATATTGTCATCTATTATATATTGAGAGGGAAAAAAATACAAAAATTATCAACCAAAATTATGTAAATTATCATATTGTTTTTTTGTTTGTTTATCATCAAATACATTATTATTGTTTTCAGGAATAATAATTTTTTTCCTCGACATTTAGATTCATAAATGTCAAATTTTATTGCGTATTTATTTATTTATTTTTCTTGAATATTTGACTGTCCGAAAAGTTCATGACGATTTTCGAATGGCGTTTCCATAAGAATCAACAACAATAACTTTTCGGACAAGCAAAAATTTTTTATTGCATGCATTTTATAATTTTTCATCTTTTAACTGATTATCATCGGGTACAGTCGGATACCGAAAAGTATTCGAGCATTTAAGCATCACTCGATTTTCCGTTTTGCTCATGAGAAAATCATATTTTATTTATCATTATTTTTTTTTTTTTTTTTTTTTTTGAACAATTATGAATATGTTTAAATTATTGAATAAATGCATGACAATATAAATGTCTGAGCGAAAGAATGCGCAATAATTTGCCGTCATTCAAATGATAACAAAATAGATATTTGCGAAAATTTTTTCTTTATTTCAATTTCATTTATTTATCTTTGAATAAGCAACAAAATAAAATTACAATAATTATTGTCATTATTTTGAATAGGAACAAATGTCTAGGAACAAAGCGAAAACTGCAATGAAATATTTGATTGTATCGACAAATAGGTTGAAAGGAGAAAGAAAATAAAAATTCCAAAGAATTTTCACATCTTTTATTTTTTTGGGACATAAATGTAATTATTTCATTAGTAAAAAATGTAAGAAAAAAATAAAATGAAATAAAAATTTTACAAAATGAATAATTAAATTTACACAGACATTTATCATTGTTTTTTTGGTTCATTTCTAAAATTGTAACAGAATTTTGGTTAATTTAATTGACCAGAAAAATTAGATCAAAATTCACAGCATAAATCATCGATTTACTTCAAAAAATGCATGTTTTTCACCATTTTACTATGCATTTTTGAATGATTAAAAATGTAAATCATTTTAATTTGTTTTTTTAGAAATATCAACCATATATGATATAATGTATCAGTTTTTTTATGCATTCAAATCACATAAAAATTTAAACAATTTGTTTAAATTTTTTTACATGCATACATAATTATAATTTATGTGGACATTAATTAGATGTCACATAGTTTTCTTACATTGTTTTTTACGAACATATGGTCTGGCATTGACCATTATTGACCATAATCATACAGTTCAGGACTCAGAGCATTAATTTTCTGGGAAATTTTTCCTTAAAAACATTATCAAGATACCTGATCAATTTATAAATGAAAAACCCTTTAATTAATTGACACCTTGATGGTCATCATAATATTTGTTTCGACATCCAAAAGAAAGGAGGAAAAATCCCTATTTAGGAAAATGAATAGTGTTTTTAATTTAGGATTTCAATTCAATTTTCTGCCAAAATTTCAATCCGAAATACCATTATCCTCATTGTTATTATTGTTATTGTCCCTACGTGTGTGTAAACATGCTAATATTCATTGAATTTCTGCTTTATTTTTTTTTTTTTTTTGGACAATTTTTGTCCTGTTTTCATTTATTGATTTTTCTATTTTTCTTTGGAATAAAGAACAAAAACAAAAGCGAATGAAAAATGGTGCAAATGGATTGAGGATTTGGAATCAAATTCATTCAATTTTCTGCTCAATTGTTTCACCTTGATTTCATTTCTTTTTCATTTTGAGCACAAAAATAGTGAAAAATTCGTAAAAATATTCAATCAAACACAATGTAAAATTTGACAAATTTTCGAGCAAAAATTATGTAAGCAATGAGAACGAATGAATGAATTTTCAATTCATTTTCATTTCATTTTTTGTTATATTTATTTTTATATACTGACAATGTATAAAGGAATGAAATTGTCACTTATATTTTAAATGTTGAATATTCATTAGTTTAATGTATTTTCATTGTATTTTTGTATTTTTTTTTTTTTTCGTTTACTTAATTCAACGGAAAACATACAATTTTGTGTTCAAAACATTACTAAATGACTAAACAAATGAATTTGATTCGAAAAATTTTCAATGTGTCAAGTTAAATTTGTAAAATTGAGAAAATTTTCAAAGATTCAAAGGATTGATGAGATGAAAATTTGTACAATATATTTGTACGTCTATTAAGGTCTATTTGATATTGATATGCGAAATAATAATAATAATTCACTGATATATGAACTTGTAATGATTAACCTAAATGATTTCAAATGATTTTAATGTCGAAAAAAAAATAAATTTGTAAATTTCAAATTCAAAATAAACATTTAAAATTTATTTTCATTCCGATCTTTCATTCTTAATTCACATCAATTCATTTACACATGAACACATAAGCACACTGAAATAAACAAACTTATGTCAATAACAATAATTTTATTATTTGAATCATTTGAAACTTTTTTGTTGAATAAAAAAACAGAGAAAAAAGTTTTTTATTTCTTCTTGAAAATTTTATCATAAAATTTAAACTTTCGACATTTTGTCATTTGTCATTATCATCATTCATTCATTCACATTCATAATCATTCAACAATAATCATTACAAACATCATTAATTTAATGGATGCTTATATGTTTGATGATGATGATAATTTAAATCAGGAATTTTATATTTTATTTTATTTTTTTGTCTAAAACACTTTGTGACACGAAATTCGCTCTCCTTATTATACATTTGAATAATATACATGATTTATATGTATCGAAATACTCGGATCATCAAATTTAAATTTAAATTTTTGTTTTCTTGTTTTTTGAATAATTTTAATTTATATTCTAATTCAACAAAAAAATAACCACACTATAGCAAACAATATCACACACACACACACAGGTGAAATATTCAAGTGAAAATGCATGTAATACAATGATGATGATGATGATTAAAGTGAATTATAACAATAATTATTTTGAATATTTTTATTTTACAGATATCAAATGAGACGGAAATGATATCATCCTCATTTACGTATTGTAGATGGATTTATCTATTTTTTCATAATTGTAAATTTGAAAGAAAAAAAAAATACAATTTCTACCATTGAATATATACGAATGTCTTATTAGATGTGAATAATGGATATATTTCAAATTATTGTCCATAATTGAAGCATTTAACTCTACAATCTCATCTATGATATCATCATTTGATGATAATTTTATTGTTGATAATGATAATAATGCTGCTCATCATCATCAACAGCGGTGATCATCAAATAATTTTCAATGTGTTAGCATCATGAAAATGCATCAATTTTATTTAATGCGAAATGATCATGTTTAAAAAAATTTTCTAATGAAGAATATCTGAGCAATTTTTTTATTAAATTTTTCTTTTCATGGACCAAAGACAGAAAAAACAATTGATGGATGAGAAACAATTTTCACAATTGTGCCTTATACAAACAAACACGGATCTATTTGTTGCAAGCAGAAATAAGCAGAAAAAATTTTTCTTTCTTGGAACACGTTTTTTGATGATGATTATGATGATGATTTGTGTGGAATTATATCTTAACAGACGCATGATACAATTGAAATAAATGAAATAAACATCAGAATACAAACACAGCATTAAAATGATGACAATTTATACGGTTAAAAAATTTATAAATTGATAAACATCATGCTCGTTTTTGTATTTTGTGATTTTCATCAAAACAATTTAATAATTTTTTGAATTAAATTTTGAATTATTAATAAGAATTGATCGATCGCCATCATTTTTCATTGTCAAGTTTTTATTTAAAAACATCAATATCTTGAATCTTGACTCATGTTTTCCAATCATCACTGTCCATCATATCTATGCGTACAGTCATGTTGATTGATAGATATGCATCAATTGATTATTCGATGAAAGATTGGAGAAAGAAAAAATTTTAATTTCAAGACAAATTTGAGGTGTCAAAAACATTAACAAAAACAGAAAAAAATTTTTTGATTTTCAACACAAATCAAAAAACACTTGTTGTATTATTGTAAATCATTATAATCAACAATCGATCGTTTTGTTTTCGGGTGAAAATAAATAAAAAATAAATAAATAAATGATATTGATCGATCACTTGAAAACACATATGAGAAATTATACAAGAATGAAATGAATAAAAGAATTAATTTTTCAAATTAAAAAAAAATGAAATGAATTATCAATATTTATGAATAATAATTTTGCTTTGTGTGTGTTAGTGTCTTCTGATAATCATAATAATAATAATAATAATAACAATAATATTGACATTCTTCCGGGCTACACCTTATTGTTGGCACCTTGCTATGCTTTGTTTTTTTTTTGTTTTGTTTTGTTTTGCTTTCATTCCATATTTTTTCATCTTGGCTTAAGTCAATTGTTCTTGTTGTTATTATTTTCCAATGCCTTTGACTTTCTGTCTGAAGGAAAATTCTTTAATTTTCTTTGTTATTATTATGATTTTGAATACATTTTTGAATACAATATAACAAAATCAAAACACATCTTATTTTGTTGTTGTTTCGTTTTATGACCTTTAATTAACATTAATTATTGTTTGAAGAAGAAAAAAAAATTTTTAAATTTTACTTCCATAGAAAAATTGAAATGCATATTCATACATTCATTCGTATTCGTGTATATATAATTCGTATGTGTATTAATGAATTCATATTAATTATTCCATATTATATTTTTTGTATTGTAATTAAATTTTTTTTCCATTTAATATAATTATAAACATCATTAATCTAATTTTTTTTATTGTTGAAATTTTGAATTTTTTTTCCATTTTCCATAAATTTTTGTTGTTCCACAAAAAATCAGAGCACTCAAATGAAAAATTCCAGATTAAATTTGAAAAGAAAAACATCAAAAAACAAAAATTATAATAATCAGTTAATCCGGTTATCATTTAAATGGGATTTTAATATTATTGTTATTGTTGTTATTTTCATTATTTTAGAAATACAAAGTACAAGTAGAACAACAGCAACGAGCAACAACAACAAAAGCTTGATCCAATTCCAAATTACAAATTCGTTTATTATTATTTTATTTTATTTTTGTTGTTTTTTGTTGAAAATTTGAATCCATTCAATGATTTTCAGTGAATTCAAATTCATCAAAATTTAAAATTATCAAAATTTCAAATCAAAATTTTGTATGAAAATCTCAATTAAACAATAATTGAATGATGGATTATAATCGAAAGATTAATGAGTTTCAAATCTATTTTTTGGAAATTTTTTATGAAAATAATTTATTTTACACAGAAAACAAAAATCTTAATCTCAAATTTTCAAAATTGATAATTAATGGACAATGGGAGTTTGACGAAGAGAAAAATTTGAAAAAGATTTCAATTTCAATCATTTGCTCGTTGATCATTCATTGATAAACATGTATGTGTGTGTGTTTATTGAGAATTGTACTATGGTCAATTTGTGAAAATTTCAATTTGAAATGCGATGATAATTTCAAAATTGAGAATTGAAAAAATATATGTGTATCAATTTTTTTTTTCAATGTAAACTATTTCATTTGAAAAATTGAATATTTGCATTGACTATTTCAATGTTTTGTCCTTGACATTTTTCAAATATTTGATTTTTTGTTTGTTTATTTTGTATTTCTGTTGAAAATTTAATGAATTTTTTTTTTCAGTTTCAATCCTTCTTATTGATTTAATTTTCACACATGAACATGCACACATATGTGAATATATTTATACAGCAGGAGATATTAAATAAATAAATATTCAGATACACGTATTTATCTATTTCATTGTCTGAATAATCGAAAAAAAAATTCAGTCAATTTTCATTTTAATACTCTATGAATATTCTTCAATGATATTCTCAAGTATTTCCAGAATCAATTAGGATCTCGGATGAAATTCGTGTTGATCTTAAATTTTCTGTCTTATTTCAATGATTTTTCTCGTTGAATTCTTGATGGCTTTGAGAAAAACTTGAAGCGTGTGAAATTCCCCAATTTTAATAGGGTAAATGTTTAGTGGTCTAGTGATATTTGACAAATTGAAAAATGACAAGCAATTTTATATGGTTGTCAAGTGTGTACTTATTCACTTGTGATAAAGTGTTTATTATCATTTTATTATTATTATAATCGGAAATTATTTTCAAAGTTTGAAAGCTGTTATGTGGTCAAATTATAACAATTAATCAAAAAATGGCTAAATGACACATTCATGGTGTGCTAATCATCATCATCATAGCATCAATGTTTACCACTTGTTCTGTCCCTTACATGATTAATTGTTTAAGTGTATTTTGATTGAAAAATTTCATTGATTTGAACAATGAATCGTAAAAAATAATTAAATCAAAATTCAATTAATTCATGGTGTGTTTATTGATTTTTCCAATTTGAGTTCAAGTCAATATTTGAAAAACTCGAACAGTAGCTACAGTAACAACAACAACAAAAATCATATACATCTTAATGCTTCAATGATTTCATTGATTTTTTTTCCAATACAATTTCAAAAGAAAATTGGTTTTCCCCCCATCAATTTTTGGCAAATAGAATAAATTGAATTTGAAAATCATAAGAAAATCAAAAGAAATCAATGAATATGACAAGAAGTCAAGTGTATTTTTTCTCTCTCTCTTTGATTTCGAGTTAATCGATTTTATTCAATCTTTTCATTTGTAAAGAACCAGAATTTTTTTCTTCGATTCGTTTCTAGAAATATTTTTTTCTTGAATATTCTTTTATTTGACATTGAAATCATCATATATTGTGAAGTTATATAATTGTTTCACTGACACAAAAATGAATCAGTAGAATATATAAACTGAAGGTTCATCACTACAATTTGAAAGAAAAGTTTGATGCATCGAACATCATTTGAGCAATATTTGAGTATTATTATCGATATTTTTCACATGCGTAATTTGAAATCAATTTCAAGCATCAACACAAAAAAAATCATCAACAACAGCAGCAGCAGCAATGATACTTGATAATTACTTGAAGTATTCTTTTGAATTTTGTTTTTCATATATATACAAGGGTTATAAATGTATATTCTCATAGATTTTCATATATAAATTCGTATATATGTTTTTGCATTTCATTTTTTCGGCCCATTACATTTAAACATTTTGAGCATTTAAGCCATTAAACATTCATTCAATCCAAGCGAATAATCATAATGTGAAAATGTCAAAATCATGTGATATTTTATTTGTGTTATTTTGTTCTATGATTGTTCAGTAGCAGTTAGATTCGCTGGAAATCTGGTATTTTGTTTCATTATTAATTTTTTTTTGTTCAATAAATAAGTCGATGATGCACTCATTATATATTTTTTGGCGAAAATGTTTCGGTTCGCAAAAATAAATCACATGATTATGACAATATTTTATTTTATTTTGTTTTTTTTTTTTTGCATTATTTTCTGGCAGACACAAATGAAACAAAAGGTCATTTTTCAATTCTCGATTTTTTATTTCCAGAATTTTTTCGTTTTATTTTTAATTTTGTTCGGAATTCTCATACAAATACTATTCCATCCCCTACTTTGTACTGGAATTAAATGTTTTTTCATTTGTTCAAAAAATTCTGGGACTTTTTTTTCATTTCAATATTTTAATGATTGTTTATCAAATGAAAGTCATTAGGAATTTTCATGAAAGTCAAATGGAACTTGAAATTCTTGATTTCAAATTGAAAATGATCCTAAGATTAATGATAGTACGATACTGATAATAATGATAATTTGTTTTGAATTCGTTATTCTAAGAATAACAAATTTTAATCTTTTTTTTTGGTAAAAAATGAATAAATAATTAATCGACAATTGGATAATGATACGAATTCAAATTCACAAAAATGTTTCAATCCCAAAAACTTTGGATCGAAAAAAATTCCATATTAAAAATATCATTAAAAAAATATTTTATTAATTTCATTAATGGAAATAACAAGTGAAAAAAAAACACATTTGATTCATACAAAAATATTATTATTAATTATTAAAAAACAATTGGAAAAAAATTTTTTGATCAAAAGGTGTGTTTAGTATTGAAAATATTTGGAAAAAAATTACAAATAAAAAAAAATTGCATCATAATTCGCACACACATCAACACACACAAATACGCACACAAATATGATGGAAAAAATATCAAAAAATATCGTTATATTTTTATACATATTAATACATTATGGAACAATATTATTAATTTGATTAATAAATTATTGAAAAATAAAATTTGAGATTAAAAAATAACAAAAAAAACAATTCAAAATCATTAAATTGAATTGAATTCATTCATTTATGTAATATGATTAATAATAATAAATTACGAATCAATCATTGAATGATTAAATGAATGTAATTTAAAAATAAAACTGATACATTTTAAATTGAATGAATGAATGAATATATTGGAATATTTGTTCATAGTTTTTGTTCTAAAAACAACTAACAATTACATAATCATTGATTGTAATGTTTTTCTTTGTTGTTGTTTTCTCGTGCAAAAATATTTATTTGGCATAATTTTTATTTTTTTAATGGAAATTGCTAATTATAATTAGAAATTATCCACTCACACACACTTCAAAAAAAAAACATGAAAATGAATATGAAAAAAAAAATATTTGTATTGCTCCTACGTTTTTTGATATATATTCAAATATTATTGCAAATATTACAAATGATTGAAACGAACAAAAAACGAAAAAAGAAAAAATACAAAAATTCAATAAAATCAAAATCAATAATAATTGACAATCTATCGATTGATTCATTCATTCATTGATTATGTTGATTGATTGATTGATTTATGAACGAAAAAAGGTTAATTATTTCTTCATTATATAATTTGCATGTATTATTATAATAATTATTATTATTTAAATGTATTGATTTGATTGCTCAAATTATTGATATTAAATAGCGGTCATATTCATTAATCGATCTTCATGTATTAGTATTTGCTGCCCAAAAAAGGATATGAATGTTTTGTATTTTTGAATTTTAGATTTTAATTTTGTATTTCATTATTATTTTGTTCAATTTTCAATTTTATATTTGCATACAAGATATGATTGGTTACTTAATAACTTTAAATTTTTTGAAAAATGTATGAGAATTGTTAGGTTTTTTTTTCATCTCGAGATTTGATGAAACTTGTTCAATTTTGTTCGGATTAAAGGTATTGGATTTGAAGGGAATAAAAAAAAATTAATTATAACATTTTCATTTCTTATGTTTTAATTCATCATATATTTTTTCATGTGATAATAAAAAAAATGTTATGAAATAATTAAAAAAAAATTATTATAATAATTATAAAATATCAATTAAAATATGATTTTATGAAAATGAATTTGAGATAATTTATTAATGAATTCTTGTTTTTCTCGATGATGATAATGATGATGATGAATGAATGTTGATTGAGAAAACACATTGATGATGTGATGTGATATGAGAATAATGAAATAGTTAGTGATCAATTCATCAATAATGATTGGTAATCGTAATGCTGTTTGGATGATGATGATGATGATGAAGACAATAATAATATTCGATGAAATTGATGCTTATTATCATAATTGATGTCGATTAATTGAAATCCATATCAATTTTAGTTAGTTTTTGTTATATTAAATAATTCGAAAATTGATCAATAATAATTGATTGGAAAATTTGTAGTAATTTTTTTATGCTGGTGCAACATATTTATCATCATCTTCATCATCATCATCATCATCATCAACATTATGATTTGGATGAATATTATGATTGGCATTATGTGAATGTGGTTTTTGATGATAATGATGATGATCGATTTTATTATTATCAAATCCTTCTTCGTCATCATTGGCAATACTTGTGATGACAACACCAATCTCTGTACTACCAATCAATTGTAATTGTCTATCTTTATATTCTTCTTCCATCAATTGATCATCAACATTTTGATCATCGTTTATATTATCACTATCAAAAGTATTTGTTGATGATGCTGAAGATGTGATTGTTGTTGCTATTGTTCCATCTTCGCTGACGATTATTGATTTCTTCATACGTCTTGTTTTTTGTAAATATACAGTTAAATGAATGATGACGAATATTGTCAAACATAATAGACAACATGCTAAATTGAACCATACTAATATCAATGGATTTTGTTCAATATATTGACCAACTAATGATGGTGAAACAGCTGCCGTTAATCCACCAGCAAATACAAATATTGAACCAATACGATTTGTTACACGAATTTTTTGTTCTAAAAATGCATAGATTGATGCATATACTGATGAGAAACCAACACCGAGAATGATGTTACCAATCCAAAGCATTGTTTCGGAATGGTTTGCATATATTGCTAATATGATTGTGCCAAGTAACATCAAGAAATGGTTCGAATATAATATGGCTTGTGGTTTCAATTTGATTGCCAATGGAATTGAAAGACAACGACCAATTGTGAATGCGAATGCTGCCGCTGAGCTCATCATTGCAGCTGTTGATGGACTAAGATCTAGTTCAGTATTTACAGCGAATGTTGGCAAAAATTGCAAATGCATTTGTTCCATGCCAACGAAGAATGTTAAAAACAATGAACCCATCGCAACCAACCATATTGTGAGGAATGGTGGTAAACGTTCCTTGAAAGTACGTTTGCGTGGAAATGGTGGTTCAAGGCCTGATGAAATAAGAGAAAAAATTACAATTAGTTTCGAGGCTCTTAGCCTAAATAAATTTATGAAACATACCATTCTCAAGCATTGCAGTACCTGATTTATCTGGTTTCGATCGTTTAATTTTGGTTGGTGGCTCATATTTTTTGTAATAATAAAGACCCAATACGATTAATGCACTAAATACAGTGATGGCTCCAGCAATGGCATATGGAATATAAATAAGGAAATCAACTGGATCGACCGGATCCATTTTGGTATCATTAATATTGATTAATGATGAATTCACATTTGATGATTCTGTGGTGATTATTGATAATGGTGTCGATGTGGTTGTACTTGTTGATGATTGATGAGAAGATACTGGGGGTCCATGAGCTCCACCACCGTGTATTGATTCGGTCGATAAAAATGGTTCACAAATCAAAGGCGCTACAAATGAACCAATACCATAGGTGAAATGTAATGCTTGCATAAATGGTCCACTATTTTTTAATTATCAAAATTAAATATAAATTAAAATCATTCATTTCATTTAAGAGAGTGATATGAAACAAACCTTTCTTCGGCCCAAATTTCTAATACCCAAACATTAATAGCCGTATCAAATGAACCAATCGAGAATCCATTGATACCGGCCAATATGAATAGCCATGTTAAACTGGTTACATGTGGCATGATTGCCAGCGTAACACCCATTAACATCATGAAAAATACAAAAATCAATTGACGATTAATGTATTTGAATAAAAAGCCACCTGTTTGACATTTAAAAAAAAAAATAAAACGCAAAAAATCGACATTGATTATTGATTAAAAAAATTAAAAATTTATATTTCAAACTTACTTAATGAGCCGAAAGTATAACCAGCTGATCGTACTGTATAAATCAAACATATTTGTTCAATGGATGTGCGAAACAATCCGGCCAATTCTATCAATGTTGGACCGACAACATAGAAATTGACACCCTATTAAAACGTAAAAAAAAATTAAAATTTTGTAATTGAAAATTATTAATAAGAAATTTGAGAAAAAAAACCCAATACTTACATATGCAAAATAGCAGAAAAATAACGAAAACGTTATTATATATTTATAACTTTTTGACATTTTCATTTTGGCGGTTCTTATTTCGAAATTTTCAATTTTATAAAAAAAACAACAAAAATTTACAAACAAACGAAAAACGAAATATCAATACAAAAAGAATGATTAGCAGCTACTGGAATAATTTGAATGATGAAATTTGATTCTTGTCGATCAATAATAATCAATGTTTGACTTGAATTTAGGTTCGTAATGAATTTAAGACGGAATAAAATGAAGAAAAATGGAATAAAAACAAACGAATGATGATGATTTAAACAAACAAAACTAAGAATAATAATCAACAACTGAAGATATTAACAAACAAAAGCTGACAAAAAAAACTTAAAACAAAAAAATCAAGTTGAATTTCGTTTGATTGTTGGAAACAAAATGATTTAAATTTCATAAATTATAAACAAAAAAAATAACGTGGAAAAAATCAAAGATGAACGCATTCAAGTTTCATCATAATAATCTTCGTCGTATTTATGTTGGATATGGCGATGGTTGTTTACCATTTTCTTGATTCTGTTTGATGAATGAATGTCACAAAATTTTATTTGAATTGATGTTTGAATGATGTTTGATATTTCGGGTATTGAAATGTTGAAAAAATTTCAAAGTTTTTTTTTCCAATGAAAACTTATCGAAAATATCAAATTGAAAAATTCATTTCCAACTTAATCATACAAATGGCTAGGTCCACCAAATTTTTTTTCATTTTTGAAATGTTGCATTGCTTTTTATATATTCGCGCGCGCATACACAAAATGCAAGATTTTTTTTTTTTTTGAAATCAAATGATTATGATGATAATAATAATAGTATAATGATTTGATGAAGATGATGATGATCAAAAAGGTGGTAGCCTTTCATTCATATATATATGAATGGTTGTATACGTTTGTATATATGTACGTATGTCGATGCTAAATATCACACATTTGATTGATATAAGCAGAGCAGAGCATGAAAGCAGATGTGCATCTAACATTTATATATGAATTATATACTCAAGCGATAATGATAATAACATGATTTTTTTGTTTATTTTCAATTTTTTTATAAAAATTTATTATTTGTGGTTTGGTTAAAACGAAACAAAACGAAATATGAAACACACACTCATATATATTAGCAAGCATATATTGAATGCATTTTTTTACTATGAATATATTTTGATCGGTTCAAACTAGTGTTCAAACGATATGGCATCGTCTTTTGCCATTTGCGCAGAACTGAGCTTGACCCGTGCTGCGCTCGGGCATTTTACTCTGATATTACTAATATTTCAATCAAGAAAAGCTGGGCAGTTTTTGAACAATTTTTGAATATGAATTTTGGTCGAAATATATATTCATGTTTAAATGTATATATCACACATACATTTAACATATATAAAATTTACCAAAATAAAAGAATTGATAATGATTTTATGCTACTACTGTGTGTTTGTCAGTCATTTTAAAACGAATATTGAATATTAGGTTGGTGGAAAAGTAATCTATTATTTTTTCATTAGATGGCTTTGATGAGGAATATCTCAAAAAGTATCCATCTGATAATTTCGAAATTAGGCTCGTTGGAAAGGTGATATCTTGCTGTACAAAAATTTGTTTGTTGTTTTTTGCTAGGCTCACTAGGTCGTGAGATACAGCGGGTCAAAGATGAAAGTAAGCAAAGAAAAAATTGGGCACATTTTACATTTTTTCTTGGACAAAGCCGTAAACGCAAGCTAGGCGGCTGAAATTATGGATGATGTTTATGGGTCAGATACTGTATCAACCCATTATGCGCTATTTTGGTTTCGTCGATTCTGTTCAGAAATTTTCGATGTCAAAGGTCAGACCGATCGACCCTTGAAAATGTCGATAGAATCGTGGAACCGATCGAAGTAGACCGGCATGTCATCAGTCGTGACATAGTCCAGGAACTGAAGATTGACCATGAAAAAGTTTCAAACCATTTTCACGAAGCAAAATCCTAAAAAAGGTCCATGTTCGGGTGTCTAACCATTTAGATTGAAAAAACATGATTTTCATTTGCTGGGACTAGAAGCTGATTATCCATTATTAATTTGTTCCATATGGTCCAAACGCTCAATTCTGATCTCTACTGTCAATAACTGGACCGTTTGACGATAGCGATCGACCAGAAACGGCCAAAAAGAACGGTGTCGCATTCCTTCAAAACATCGCTAGGTAACATGCATCTTTGATGACTCGCCGGAAATTTAGGGGGCCTGATTGGGAGGTTCCACTGTATCCACAACACAGTCCGGACTTGTCACTAAGCGTTTATCATGTTTTAGTCGGATTGCAACATTTCTTTGATGGTGAAAAATTCGAATCTAGGAACGATTGTGAAAATCGAGTCCAGGAGTTTTTTACAAATAGGGACCCAGGCTTCTACAATAGGGCTATTATGAAGTTACCTTCAAAATGGCTACAAATCATCGAACAGATCGGTGCTTGTTTGATCAAAATCGGAGAATCCTAAGTATGTTAAATCAAGTCTTGAAGTTCGTATAAAAATAATAGATTACTTTTCCACCAACCTAATATTAAATACATACAAATATATATTCAGCTATGAAGTTTTCGTTAGAACATTTTTGTATAAAATTTGAAAGGTATTAATATGACATATATAACAATAAATTATACAAAAAATATTCAAGCAGCAGCAACAGCAACAACAACAACAACAACGAAAAATCACCTTGTTTTTTTCAATCAAATAATAAATGATTATGATCGTATATTTTCAATCAATATTCATATATATGCTAGTATTCATAATTCTATAGTTTTCTATGATAATTTCTTCGAAATTTTCAAAAAAAACGGTGAATTCCTTTTCCGGTGTTCACCAGTGTTCAGATTCTTGTGTGCATTGTGTGTATATTTACAATTTGAAATTCACTAATTTCTTCTAAACATTTCCCCTGTATTCAAGAGACATTTAAATTTTGAATTTTTCTTCCCCCCCCACACACACAAAAGTAATTTGTCACAAATGCGCTCTGTCATTGCTTGAGATTTTGATTTCGCTTTGAATTTTACTATGCTTTTCAATTTGTCAATTTTAAATTTTGCATAAAATTAAATGTTTAACATTTCATTTTTTTGATGAATTTTTTTACACATTTCGAATATGAATCATTTCACATTGTTTTTCCTATTGTCAAAATCAGTTTTTTTTAATATTCAAAAGAAATAATAATAATTTCAAGATAATAAAAAATGAGCCAGTCCAGACCGCTTTGCGCCAGTTTTTTCTCTCTCTTTATCTATCTGACTATTTCACTGGAAACATTGAATATATTCAAACGAAGAAGATTGGGAAAAAATCAGTGTAGATAAACTGAAATAATAATGATGATGATGATAATAATAATAGTATGATTTCATTTGATTTACATTAACACGCATAAATGTATTATTATTTTTTTTGTGATTATGACTGTGATTATTGTATCGAAAGTGTGTGTGTGTGTGTGCGTGTGTATCTGTGTGCCTATTCGGATACATTATTGTTTGTATTGATATGATATGAAATTGTTTTATTATCATTATTATTATAATAATTATCATAGTATCATCATTTATCTCCCCCATTGGATGACATTAAATTATGCGAAAAAATCAAACGATTTATTCGTGTAATTTTTTTTTTTTTTTTTTTTTGAAATGAAAAGCATTGAAAATTTGATGGAAAAAATTTGAAATTTACAAATTTTCAAATTTTAAATTTCCAACGTGTAAATGCCACTCTTTGATGACTTGTTTAAATGATTTTGACATTTTTTTTTTCATTTTGTTCTGAATTAATCGAGAAATTTCAAAGGGGGAACAATCAGTCAAGATTTAAATTTGATGTATCTTGACAAACTTTCAAAATCAAAATTTTGAAATGTACTTTTCAAAATTATTTAAAATTTAATCTGATAATTTATTGTATCATTGAATGTTTTTGATTAATCGATTCGATTCAATTTGAATTGAATTGAATGTGGAAATATTTGAATCTTTGTGAATTGCATTTGTTTAAGCTAATTTTAAATTCATTAATTTTCAATAATTTTTTATTTTTCACTGAGAAACAAGCTTACATACAACATTGTTCATCACATTATCACTGGACAAACAACAAGCGAACAAATTGAAGAATTCAATGATATTGATGATGATTGGTATAAAAGCAAATTATGGAATTTAATTTTTCTTTTTCCCGAAATCGAATGACATCATTTTAATTTATTATTTCATTGAAATTCATTCCATTTTTTCCAATAATAATTATTTGAAATAATTATTCAGAGCTTGTTTCATTTTATTGAATATTTTTTCAATATCAAACAATTTGTACAAATGAATTTTTTCATTTTTCATTCACATTGAAATTGAAAAAAAAATTCTTGTTGATTTCAATTTATTTTTGACATTCGAATCATTAATCAATTTCTAAGCTAATCAACATTATGTAATCGATGAGTTGGGCAGAGATGTAGAAGGATGAAAATTGCAATTATTGAAAAACGCATTGACAAGGAATCAACAAAAAAACTCAAAAAAAAAAAAAAAAAAACAAAAACAAATCAATAGTTTGACCATATGCACGAATAAAAACAAAATAGAAATTTTGAAATGAAAAATAAATATTTATCCATTTATATTTATATTCATTGCTTATTCATATTTATTTATGATATTTTTAAATATGATTAATTGATACATATTCAATAGTATACGTTTATCTAATTCAAATAAACATATCTCGCTTTCATATGCGTGTATTTTGTTTGAAGTTCATTTATTTATTTAGTTTATAAAATTTAAATTGAAATAGAAAATAAAATAAACAAATAATTTTTTCCCATTTTTCTGAACCAAAATATATGATACATGCAAATACAAATATCCGGAAACGAAACCAGGAACTGTAAGAGATGAGGATCAGAGAAATAAAAATTGAAAATTCAATACTTTTTTTCAAAGAATTATTATCATCAACCAAAATGTTTGATGATCAGCGAACAAGAGCCGCATAGAGGGAGAAGGGATAGAGGAAGAGTTCAAAATCTTCATTGTGAATCATTGAAATTATTAAATTTTGTATGGATTTTCACATGTTTCAACGAGAAAATAAGTAAATCAGGAGATAAATTGAAACATGCGCAACAAAATGCGATCAAAATTTCGATATATTCACACACACGCACCCACACTTGATTCAAAAACATACCAAAATATATAATCGGTCAAATAAACAATTGATTTGTGAGAAATTTCGCGAAAAATTTGTTTAAAAAATTGGTAAAAATGTAAATGATTCAAGGAAAATGTCCTTGCGGGCATGATAAAATTTTAATCAAAGAAAATTATCTAAACCGAAGCAGAAATGAAAGCATTAATAAAAACAAAAATGAATTTAAATGAGTCAAAAATAAAAAATTTATCATTAAAAATTTTCAATTCAATGTTAATGACATATTTGTTGACAATGAAACATGAATGAATGAATGAATGAACAAAAATGAGCAAATAAATAGCGAAAATTTAATGATAATTTTCAGTTTTCTTTGAATATTTTTGCATGTTGAAAGTATTCAAATAAATAAGCAAAAAATAGAAAAATATGGTTTGAAAATATGATTTAAAAATATAATTTTAAAAAATTTTGGAAGAAAATAACTGAATAAATCAAATTTGATGTTTTTAAATTAAATTTTAAAATTTAAATTCACGTAATAAAATGTGCGGTTCAACATTATGTGATTCACACATTAAATGATTAATTGATTCAGTATTTTCAAATTTATTCTTAGTTTTATTTTGAGCTATTTTTATTTAATTTCATTTTTTTCTGGTTATGAAAAAAAAATACGCAAAAAGACAATCCCGGAAGAGAATTTTTTTTTGGAGAAAATAAATCAACAACATTATTAATAATATTATTAACATCCATTTTCCATATAAATAATTCTTCCTGGATTTATGACAATTCCGTGTTTTATATTTTTTTTTGTTTTAATTCAGTTTTCTTCTGGTTCTCATCTGACAGAATATGAGAAAAAAGTGAAATTTATTTGCGCAAAGAAAAAAATTAATGTTTCTTCATCTCACTATTAATAATTGTCAAATGATTTATCTTTAAGGAAGTATAATTACTTGAGCCTTAAACAAAAAAAACAATCAGAATAACAAATTCAGGAAAATCCAGGTAAATTTGGCTGCAGTCCTCGAGAATTGCATGAAATCATATGATAAAAATTTGTTTCCGATCAATTTTTAAGTGAATCAATCGATAAATCATTGATTGACAGCCAAAATCACCAAAGAAAAATGTTGGTAAAAAAATAAACAAATTTCGACATCTAATTAGCTCAATCAAAAAATTATTATTCACTTTTATTGCAAAACATTTGCTCTGAACCTAAAAATATTTCATGTGTAATTAAGCCAAGTGCAAAAACAAAAAAAAAATCAAATCATTATTAAATCTTGATAAATTTTAAGTACACATATTTCATACATCCTTTAGCATATGATGCTTTTTCCGATGTATTTTTCCTATCGACAACCGAAATTATACCTGAGTATTTGTGTTTGTTCTCGGTGTGTGTGTATAAGTTAGTGTTGTATACAAGAGTAGCAAACTCAAACATGAAGAAGCGAAACACTATTTTTTTTTCTTTTCTTCTTTCAAATCTATTCAGATTCGGTTCGAATCGGTTCGATCCGGTCAAATAATAATGATTTATTTTATTATTATTTTCCTTGTCCAATTTGAAATTGACAACCAGAAAAAAAATGCAAAAAAAGTGGTAAAATAAAATTTTTATTATGATTTATTCATCAATTGTTTTTTTTTGTGAAACAAAAAGCCATAATAATGATTATAATAATAATTAATTTATTGCCATATTTGACCAAAAAATTGATGTCAATGATGAATGATTTCTTTTGAAATTTGAAAAAATGATGATGATTATTGCCATTATTATCATAATTATTTATTTATTTATTTATTTTTATTTTACTTGATTGATTTATAATAATGAATCATTGTCATTATTGTTTTATTATTATTTCTATTATTATTATGATAATAATAATGATCATCATTATTATTAATATTTCTATTGTTTGTTTTTTTTTTTGTAATTTCAAATGTTCGAAATCAAATAATATTAATAATAATAATAATAATAAAGCACATGATTTATGGAGTTATTAGTGATTATTATTTGTTGAAATTTCAAATTTTTATTATTGTTATTATTGTTATCTCTATTTCAAATTATTTCATTTCAAATGTGATTTCATTTCAAATATAAATTACATCATCATCATCATCATCATCATCATTGTGATGATTGAAATAGTAAGATAGATCAAAGCGAAAAATGTCAGAAGGAACCAAAAACCCCGAGAAACCAGATCGATTTGGAATTTGAAAAAAAAAACAAAAAATTTCAATCGACACTGGCAATTAATGTATTAATGAATTGTTGCTCTTTTATTTATTCACTCATTCCATTGATTGATTCGTATTTCTTCTACTTTGATTATACTTCTTACGTGCACAACACATATGCATGCACCAAAAACAAAAATTTGGTCATACAAACACGCACATAATGTGATGGCCATAACATGAAAAATATGGATGAAAAAAACAAAACAAAACAATTCAGCGAAACATGCGTAAATAACCACACACAAACACATTTTCAACCATTTCGTCCATGATTTGGTTCTTTTCGATTTGTGAATTTTTTTTTTTTTTTTTTGATTGTTAATCTAACCACATACACAAACACATGCTCAAGCACTCACACACACGCTTAACAAAAACACTTAATTTGGAAGAAATACAAAAAAAAACCAGTTTGAACCAGATTTATCCGATCAACCACGAACCTTACTATCAAACACACATGCGAGAAAAATCAAACAACGAAAAAAAAATGATCCTCAATATTCATATATGGCCAAGCACAACAACAACAACAGAAACATAGCCAACAATAATGAAGACGAATAACAACAACAGCAGCATGACCAAACAATATAATCATATGAGATGTTATATATATATATGAAAAAGTAAAAAATCATACAAACAATTTCATAGAATGCATTTCGTATTCTCATATGCATAAATATATATGATTCATCGAAACAAACAAATTCAAAATAGAAAAAAAAAGAAATCTTGGTTTCAAAATATTTGCGTTGTCCGATAAGTTCTTGCCGATTTTTCAATGGGCATCTACTTTGAAAATCGGCAAGAACTTTTCGGACAATCCTAAATGTAAGAATTATGCGTGATCATTATTTTTTCAAAAATCAAATCAAATCAAAAACATGCGTAGATTATATGCATAGAAAATATGGAATTAAATTTGAATTGTATTTATTTTTATTTTTATTTTACAAATAATATTTTACTATTATCCATTTTGTACGTAATTTTTCATCTTTTTTTCTGGACTAAAAGTTCGTTTAAATAAATTATACAATAGTCTGGCAACAAAAATGTAAAGATCAAAAGCTGATTTGTGTTTTTCTAAATTTTTTGTTTAGATTATGTTTGAAAGCATTGAGCACAACAACACAATAGAAAAAATAGACAAATGACAAATAGTCATTTGGCTGTGAATTGTTTTGTTTGGATGAAATAAAAAAAATAATTTAGTTCATTTTGTTACCATTTCGATTAGTACAAATTCATTTTTTGAAAACGAAAAATATTTCATTTGAAAATTGCCATTCAAATTCATGGGAAAAAAATTCAAAGTTCAAGATTTTTTCTCCATTTTTAGATTCAAAAAAAAAAAAAAAAAAACGATATGCGCAAGGTTTTTGGTTTTTTATGTTGTTCTTGGGTAAATTTTCGTAAATCAATCGTTTTATTGCATGAAATGATTGGCAAATCGAAATGCCATTGATTGTGAAAACAATCATAGAACACAATTGACAACAAACGTTGCTTTGTCAAAGCATTTAATTTTTTATTTGTTAATTAAATAAACTAATGAGTAAATGAATTATTATTATTATTATTATTTCTTGATAAATTTTCAATTATCAAGTTCACTGAACAATCGATGATGATAATGATAATGCATTATTATGATCATTATCTACTTGCTGTTATTATTATTATACTTTTTTTCTAAGCTATCTTCAAATCTATTTGTTTATTTTATTTTTGTTTCATCCAATATTTTCAATGATTTTCATTTAAAAATTGATCAAAATCAATTTTTTTTTTTTTTGATTATGATTTTTGTGAAAAACCAAAAAAATCTCAATGATTTTTCTCTGGTTTTTTTACACTTTTAATCTTAATATTAAATCTTGAATTTATCACAATTCTAAAATCTTGATTCATCAATCCATCAATGATGATGACATTGATGATCATCAATGATCATGACATGTGCATTTGATCTATGATAAATAGTGAAAGTAATATTTGAGATATTGGAAAACAATTCAAAAGCGAAGCAAAGCATAATATGAATCAATGAAATCGAAACAAAAAGAAACAAACATTTTTGTTCAAAGAATTTTTCAATTTATTTTGACCTAAATTCATCGTTTTCAACCATGTGATTTTTTCGATATATGTTTACGTTTTTTTTTTCACCGTAAACAATTTAGATTCGGAAAAAAAAATTCCTTGAAAGTGAAGAATCCAAGAAAATTTAATCGGGTAATTCGCTGAATAAAATTCCGTGATATTTATTAAGAATTTCCAAAGAAAAATTTCGAAGAAAATTGGAAAAATTCAATTTCAAATTGAATTTTCAGGAATTTTCAAAAAAAAAAAAAAAAAAAAAATACGTAATTGATTTACATTTCATTTCATTTCAGGATTTTATTTTATTTTTTTCAAAAATATCTTCTTAAGAAGTGAAAAATTCAATGATATCATTGTGTTCTTCGTTGATCGACGTACACAAGAATCTTGTGATTTCTAGTGATTCTTGGACATCATCAATCAATCATTCATTGATTGTTTTTTTGCGTACAAATGACGGAAATTTTTAACAAAACAAAAATTGAATTCCTATTTGAAAATTTTCCATTCAAAGAATTATGAATTCAAGGGGTTCAATAAAATGGAAATATAATCGAAGAAAAAAATCGGAAAACTCCATTCAAATGATGATGAATTGAAATTTTAAAATTTTGCTAAATAATTGAAGGTCAAAGATATTGAAAATAATTACACTGATTATAACTGGAATCCTTTGAATTTTGTTTCAAATATATGTAATTCACATGTATTCAATATTGGGGAGCAAATACTTAATGGGGGACCGAAAAATCTAATGAATGTAAATGAATGAATAAATGAAAGAAATACATGTTTATTCATATATTTGAAAAAAATATACAAATGTACGCAAACACATGATAAGCAAACACATCATTACTGCGAATGAATGTATATGAATATGAATGTATGAATTGAGAGCAAAATATAAAATGTACAAGTGTTTTAAATTGAATTAAATCAAAAGAAAAAAATCATAAAAATTAACAAAGAAAATAAAACGATGAAATGTATTGATGAATGAATGAATACATATTTTGACAGATGATCGATTATATAAAAATTCAAGTATGTTAATCATGAATTAAATGCGCGAATATATATATTTGTACATATATAATTATTTTAAATTGGAAAACATCTTTGTTCATCATCATCGTCATCATCATCTTTTTAATGAAATGAAAAATTTTAAAAATATGTAACCTTGAGGTTATTCCCTGCAAAAAAAAACAACAAAAAAATAAATCATTTAAAGAAAAATCATCATCAGTTTTTGAATGTAAATCATTCGACAAAATATTGTTTAGATTTTTTTTCAACAAACAAATAAATGAATAAATAGTTTTAATAGACAAGACACATGTGCATCGCAATTTGTTTGTTTAGCTTTCTTAATTTTAAATAAAATAACCAAAAATGACATACTTTATATTTAATTGTGAAAATTTTGAGCCAAATGAAAAAGGGTTACATGTGTGTAATGAAAACGACTGGTTTTTCATTAAAGGTTCCGAATCAATCCAAAACATCAATTTTAAATCAATTAATCAATTCAAAACCATCAATAACTATCAATTTTATTATTGCTAAATTTATAAAAAGGATTACAAATTATTCAAGCATTATTACAAAAAATGGAAAAGCTTACAATCATTTGTTGTTCTACATTAATTAAAACTATTCAAACTATTACAATCAATTTTTAACTTAATTCTTTAATTTTTTTGTGGACGGTTGTTAATCGAACTTTTTGACATGTGCTTTTTACAACCGTTTTTTCTAGAACTTTTTCTATGGAATTTTAATCGTGAAATTCATAAAGAACGTAACCAATTTTTTAACTTAAATTTTCACAACATTCTCGGGCCGAGGAACAATTAGATATCTTCTGATTAATTTATTATATTCACAATCGTTTTTCTTGATCTTAACTGGAGCAAATTCATTATTATTAAACTTGTTCTTGTATGAATTGTCATCGTAAACTATTGGTGCTCTTGATTTGTCAATATTCATTCCATGTTGTATATGTTCATGACTTTTATCCAAATTAAAGCTAGAATCCACATTAGGATGTTGATATTCTTCAAATTTTGTTATTTCAGATGAATTTTTAGGATGTTCAAATTTTTCTTGATTGATTGATGATTGTCGGGTATTAATGGTGCTAACTTCAAATGCACAATTAGGACTTTTGTTTATTTTGACTTGAAACATTCTGCTTATGCGATCATATTCATCTTTTGATTCATTGATATTTGTTGATTTTGTGTTCTTCATTTTTTGACTGAAATCAAAATTTGACTCTTGATGTTCAACTAATTGTGGCTTTGAAATATTTCGAGGTTGACTAAGCTGTTCTGAATAATTTGATTCTTGACTGGTGTTTATGATACTGACTTCAAATTTTGAAGTACGATTATTATTTTTTGATTCGTCGATGGCAATCGGTTTAATGCTAATATCTGTCGAGTCGGTTTTGTCATGATTAATACTAGTAATGTTTTGATTGCTAATGCTTTCTTCAGCTTTAGGATTCAAACAATGTTCTTCGATACATTTCAAATCTGAATTCTTAAAAGTTGAGCTTACAATTTTTACTTTGCCAAACACAGTGTTAAAATATAATACTTTCGGTCTTGGACTAAAGAATTTGTATTTATAATCAGTACCAATGATTATCAATTTTTGATTTGAATCAAATATTCTAGCCATTAATTCACAACTGGTTGAATCTTTTGTGAACTTAATATTGATACCACGATCTATAGTCTGTTTTAAAGAAGTATCCACTGGAGTAATGATTTCTATTGCTGATGTTGGGAATGTTGGTTCATCACTAATTAAACAAGAACTTATTAAGCTAGCTTTTGAGCCGGAATCAAGCAAAATTTCTACTTCTTCTTCTTTGTATTCACCAATCAGAACTGGACGATCTGAATTTTGAATGCCTATTATTTTTATTTCAATTGGATTATTTTCAACGTTGGAAATTGCTGCGACTTGATTTGTAGCTACTTCTTTTATATCAAAGGCTGAAATGAATGCGCTTTGATTGGTTGCTGATTCAGTATTTGTATTGATGGAACTGGCATTTGGATAATTTGCTGATACTTGGTTCGGTGCTGCTGTTACTGATGAATGAACATCTCTTATGCTTGCGGATGTGATTGCTGCTGTATTATTTGTTGCTGCCGATGCTTCGTTGTGAATTTCTCTTGGTGGTGTTGGAGCTGATCGATTGTTTGTCGGACTCATTCTTAGTACAGCTTCGTGAAGACAAGATGAATGACCATAGCTACAAATTGAACACACAATGTTTGATCTACAGTCACGTGCCCAATGACCTGGTTTGATACATTTAGTGCATAATCTGTTTTGTCTGATTTTAGTTACGATCCAATCTGGATTGCTCAAATGTGGACAATTTATTGATTGATGTTCTTGATCACAAAAATTGCATCGAATTCTGCTGTTGTTGTTTATCATGTTGATTGATGCACGGCGAATTTCTGTCGCTGGTGGTCTTGCTTCTGTTTGTTGTGGTCGTTTTCTAGCGAATCTTTCAGCTTCATCGTACATTTCTTGTATTTTTTCGATCGCATCTCTAAATGATTTTGATTTACCACTTATTTCGCGGTTACCGCGGTAATAGAATTTTTCAGCAATTGAATCGATCATTGTACCTTCTGTCATTTTATTTATGTTGTCCAAGCTTTCGATTGCACCGAGGACTGCTTCGCCTGCTAACTTGACCGATCTTAATCCAACGATATCATTTTCATTTCTAACTTGTGGACATTTGGATAGCTCATGTCTACATTCATTCAGAAATTTTTCTTCATCTTCATATTCTTGTTCCAATTTATTCCACAATTCATTCAAAGATGCGTTGGAATTAAGTAATCGCATTACTTTACGTTTAGATACTTCGTCAAGTGATTGGACCAGGAAATTCTTTGCTCGAATTTCGCTTATGTTGCTGTTGTTGATCATGGGCTTGGCAAGATTCTTGAATGTATACCAATCTATATATTTACCGGAGAATTTTGGAATTTCATTTATGTTGATGACTTGGTTGATGGATTCAGATGATCTTATTTCTTGTTGATTCGATGTTACGCTGTGACTTGCTTCTTGTACTGGCTGATGACTTGCCACTGGTGGATTTTGTTCAACATTTGTGTTATTATCATTTGTTTGATTCAAATTATTATTAATTCCATTTGTTTGATTGGTATTATCATTATTTTCATCATCAGGATTGACACTGTCTTCTTTTGTTTTAGCTTTAATAAATTTATCTATTTTTTCTTTATAATAATCCATTTTCATTTCATTTTCTAAAGAAATTTCTTCATCACTGGCGATATATAAATCCAATAATTGATCATTCAATTCCAACATCTTTGTCTTTAGATCTTGCGCTTTTTCTAATTCAAAATTGTTGTTAATGCCTTTTGTAATATTTCTTCTTATTATTCTTAATTGCTTTTTGACTTCTTCCATTTTTGGATTTTTGATCAAATTATGTTCTTGTCAATGATAAATTTTAACTTATTGAAATTTCGACTTTAAATTCTTGATTGATTTTCTTTACTTGTTGCTGACTTCGTGAAAAATTTGTTCTTATCTTCTTATACTTGCAAATGATTCAATAATAAAAATTGTAATGAAAACGACTGGTTTTTCATTAAAGGTTCCGAATCAATCCAAAACATCAATTTTAAATCAATTAATCAATTCAAAACCATCAATAACTATCAATTTTATTATTGCTAAATTTATAAAAAGGATTACAAATTATTCAAGCATTATTACAAAAAATGGAAAAGCTTACAATCATTTGTTGTTCTACATTAATTAAAACTATTCAAACTATTACAATCAATTTTTAACTTAATTCTTTAATTTTTTTGTGGACGGTTGTTAATCGAACTTTTTGACATGTGCTTTTTACAACCGTTTTTTCTAGAACTTTTTCTATGGAATTTTAATCGTGAAATTCATAAAGAACGTAACCAATTTTTTAACTTAAATTTTCACAACACATGTGATTTTTGTTTTCTGGTTTTCATTGACAATTATCGTGGTCATTACTACTTTACTATATTTGTTATGTAGCAAAGTTTATCACATCAAAAGACACGAGTATCATTGCAATACATATATCACATAAATCCAATTACAAATGGTGAATATTAATAATGATAATTAAAGTAATAAAATTTAATGTTGTCATATCAAATTGAAAATTATTGAATTTAGGCCAAGAAAAATTAAATTGAAATTTCAGATTGATTTTGAAATAGATACAAACAAATAAAAAATGAAAATAAAAAACAAACATATGAATCATATTATTATGTACATTATTTTGTGTGTGTGAAGGCTTGTATTGAATTTTGGTGAATTTTTTTCGCTTCAAAATTCTGATCATGATAAACATATTCACAGTAATTTTTACAATTTCTCTGTAATTTTGTTTATTGAAATGATAATTTTAATAAATCAATTTGGCTTTACTTCAAATGTATCTTTTTTTAAGAAAGTTCTTTGTACGATTTTATTTTTTATTTTTTTTAAACGATATCATTATTATTCATCATTGAGAATATATATGACATATTCAAGTTGTTGAAGTTTTTCCAAAGCGAAATCAACTTAATTAATGATTGTTAATGATGATTGAGAGAATCTTTTTTTTAATTTTGTTAAAATTTCAATGAAATCATTGAAAATAATGATCGTGAAAATAAATACCAGATAAGATTAGAAAATTGTTGAATAATTTCGGGTATAACGAGTTTTTCTTTTGTTTTTTTTTTTTTTTTGAAGGAAAATTTGAATTTTTATTCAAATTTTCAAACATGAATACCTCATAAATCAATGGTTGTATTGTTCAAAATGATTTATCGATTGATTGTTTGGTTGATTATTTGATTGTTTTTTCAAAAAATCAATAAATATTCGAATTTCAATTTGAAATTGAAAAATTTTCAAAAACATCAAAAATTTCATGGTAGATTCGTGTCCAAAGGATACATAAATTATAAATTCAATGAAAGAAAAATTCTGGTTTTTCTTTTTTCAACATTTTTCCTTTTGTCAATCTCCATCATCTATATCCCTGAAAATTCTTGTTTATCATTCATTTATAAGCATAAATTACATTTTTGAAAATAAATTCATTTCTGCTTGCTAATTGATTGTCAAAGTATTGAAAAGGTTTATTTTTTCCTTGATTTACGAGAAATTTTGTTAGAAAAAAAACTTAAAATTTATGGCTTAAAATTAAAAATTCAATACGAATAAATACAAACAAATAAAAATATATGATCACCTTGAATATATTTGTAATCATAGCCCATTGATTGCATCATTTTTATATGATTTATTTATTTGGCAACAAATTCAAATGACCAAAAATTCAATTTCATATTTCTTCATATTAAACAAATTTTTTTCAAATTATTTCCTCCGATTTGTTTGTCCGTTGTTTGTCTCTAAATTCGGGTTATTGATAAGCAAATATCAACTGTGTGTTTGTAAGTGTGTTTGTATGCTTTTGAAATTTGATTCTTTCAAAGAAAAAAAATTATCGAAAAAAAATTTTTGTTGCCAAGATGATTATTTTCACTTGTTCATTCATTGAATATTATACCGTATAACATAATCTTATTTCATTTCAATTTTTCCATCTTAATTCATTCATATTCTGATGAGTGAATTTGTTTGTACGCAAAAAACACAAGAGAAAATGATTGCGAAAATTTCTCATTTCAAAAAATTTCATAATTCAATTCTTTCTGTCTGGATGAAATGACAGAAGAATCTTATGAAGAAAAAAAAATGAATATGAACAATATTAATGTTGAATTCCTTCAAATTGAATGAATGTTAAATGTAGAATTGAATTCAAGAATTGAAGAATTTTATACACAAGAGATTTATTTCAAACAAAGTTATTTCTATTTTTTTCTGCTCAGACAGCAAAAGCAAAAAGAAAGCCATAAATAAACATTATTTGAAAATTAAATACATTTTCAAGTTAAATACATTATGGAAATGCAAATGTTAATGAATTGAAAAAGTTTTCTATTTTTCGCTTTTCAAATATTCTTCATTTGAATATTCTTTATTTTAATATCATTATTTCATTATAAATATTTTTTTTTTTTTTGAAAATTTTAACTCAAAAACAAATGAAGCCCCATAATAATGTCGAAAAATTTCCAATATATGAGTCATGTATTGACTGAATTTCTGGTTGTCCAAAAGTTTGTGTCTGTGGAATCGGAAAAAATATTCAAAAAATGGAAATGTCTACTCTTTGAAAATTGGCACAAATTTTCTTTTTTTTTCGTTCATCTCTTGAAAAAACCAGAAATATATTATTTATTATGCATTAATAAATGAAATTGTATAACTTTGACATTTATTATTTTCTTTGATTGTTTGATTTTCCCTCTTTATTTCATTTTTCCATATGATGATAATGATTATGGAAATGCAAAAATTTATCAATCGAGAATTAAATTGATTAATCAATTAGCTAAGAGTTGGATTTTTTTTTTTGCTCGAAGTTGGCTGGGAATTCCATTTTTTTTTTTTTTTAATCACAGTCCAAATTGAAGAAAAATTGAAACATTCACAAAAAATGAAAAATAGAAATTTATCATTTAAATAATTTCAATTGAATCAATAAAATTGAGATTATTCAAAGCTCAAATGGCTGTATAAACATATCCTCGAATTGCTAATAAGATTATCCTAATTTTTCATATCTTTCATTTTGTTTAATCAAAAATTAATCAAAAATTGATTTGTAGGTTTCGTTCTGTTTTTTTTTTGCACTGATCATTATTTGTAGAAAATTCCCGAAAACGACGTGATTAATATCAAAAACACTAATAATTCATAATTCAAAACAAGAAAAAAAAATTTAATTAAAAATAGATATATTTTAATGACACTTCTTAATACAAAAAACACACCAATAACAAGGCTATAGGAAAAATTTTCAGTATTTTCCAAGTTTATTCTTTTTTTCAATATCTTTTATTTCATTCATTCATTCATTCATTCAAATCGTTCATTGATTTAGATATTTTTATTTTTGATTGAGCAACGAAAGACACAGATTTTTCATGTCGTTCACTCATCATTATCATTATCAGACTCAGTGTTTTTGAAAATATATGTACTTCATCAAATTGAATGAACTAATAATAATAGATATACAAATTTTAATTGATCAAATTTGTTTATTTCATTTGATTGATTTGAATATTTTTGATTTTTTTTTCGATTTGTTCGATTCTATGAACTCTTTACACTCTTTTTTATGACTAAATTACATAAATCACAATTTTTTTCCAAGTTTTGATATATTTCAAAAACAAATACATGCAAAAAATATCAAAGTAATTATTTGTTTTACTATTTTTATATTTTTCATTGAGAAAAACAAATAAATAAACTAATGAATGAATGAATATCAAATCAATAAGCTTCTTGTTTAGTTTCAATAAATATTTGTTGATGATAATCGATTATTTAGCTTTACAATGAATGATTGATCATGTTCATTTGATCGGAAATTGGCTAGATATATTTTATAAAAGCATAAATAACCGAAAATGGAATGAATTTAATCAAAGAACCAGATTCAATCAACCAAAATGATCGGAATACGCTCAATTTTAATTATTTTTTGAGTCAAGAAAAGTGCGAAATCGATTAATCAATGAAATCAGAATCAATGAAATAAATCGATGAATGAAAATCGAAATTGAGGCAAATTTACGAGCGAGAGTATGATGTTAAATGTTCATCAGAAATATCATCAAATCGTCAAATATGATTAGACTTTGATACTTGAATGATATTTTTTATTTTTTTTTTTTTTTTGGATTTTTTTAATATTAGAAAATATGGAATGAAAAAAATATTGATATTATATCAATTTTCAAAATCATTCATTCATTCATTCATCCATTTATTCATTTGTTCATTGATAAATTAAATAAACAAAAACAAACAAACAGATATACGATCAAATTTATTTACAATTTTTAATTTTCAATATTTTTTTTTTTTTTTTTTTTTGGATAAACAACTTCAATGAAAAATGGACAAAAATAAATTGAATTGATAATTATCATAAGCAAATAATTTCTTAGAATTTTCTATGCGTTTGTATGTTTGTTTGTTTATTTAAAATTAATTTCAAAACAATCAAACAAACATCAATAATAAAATCAATAATCATAATCGATTCATATGAATAATGTTTAAAATTGAATCGATCAAATTGACCAAATTGAAAAAATTGTTTTGAAAATTGATTAAAAATTATCGACGGTCAACACATGTGATAGATATGCTTGATCAACAAATACAATAATAAATTCAATTAAATGAATACCATGAAATAAAATAAAATTTCAAAATTTTTCGATATCGTCATTGTTTGGGTGTACTTAATCAATATTAATCAAACCATTCAATTGTTGATTAATTAAATTTGTTTTGTTATTATTACGTTTCGATTTGATTTTTTTTTCATCAGATAATTAAATGCGTCATTTATAAATGTGTGTTTAATTGTGTGGCTTAATTCCACATAATTTTACTCGGTCATTCAATGTTTATTTATTAATTTTTTTTAATATTTAAATAAATGTGGGCACATGTTGTTGTTGTTGTTGTTGATTGTTGTCATTATTGTTGTTGTTATTGGATACACGAACTCACGCGATATAAATAAAATTTTTATTTATTCATTATTTATTTTTTATTTAGTTCATAATCGTCATTGATTAATTTAATGGAATCAATTCGGTACAATCATAGAATCTATTATTTATGTTTGTTTTTGAAAATTATTGAAAGAAAGAAAAACATTAAATTGATGACAATTTTCAAATGAAATAATGAAATTGATAAAATTGGAAATTTTTAATTGATATTTTATGTATTTTTTCGATTATCAATGGCAAATTAACTTTAAAAAATTTAAACAATAAAATTTGATCTCAGACTGATTTTTATTTTTGATAATTCTTTAAAATTCAGTCTAAAAAGAAATAATTTTCTTTTGAATTTAATTAAAATACACATGAAAAGGACATAAATGAATTGGAAATTCATGTTAATTAAATTTCATTTTCAAATATTAATTGTTAGAATGTTTAATCAATTGATAATTATTCAATCATTCTTGAATTATTCTAAATTTGATTGCAAATATTTCGCTGAAAAAAATAATTTCGACTGAGATCCTAGATTTTCCAGACGATTGTAACACTAAAAATGGTAATTTGAAAATAAATATTGAAATATTAACTATTGTAATTGAATAAAATGACCGCATTCTAGATGTGATAAAAAAATTATTAGTAATTATTGATTTGATTCAAGATTTCGATATAATTTAAAATTTAAATTTCTATATTTCCAAATCAAATTTAGCCTTCAATTAGTTATGGTGAATGATTATTGGTAAAAATATATATCACTCATCACAAATTGATATAAAGAAATGATCAATTAAAATTCAAACCGCTCTTTACATTCATATCAATAAACTATTTGTTCGGTTCAAATTATTCAAAAAAAAAATATATGTTCAAACGAATGCCCATATCGATTCCTAATAAATGCACAGTAGCTTTGTTTTCAAGAAATTTTCATTCACTTGTGTGCTTATAAATTGAAATCGATTTGAAATTATCAGATCATTCTTGTTTTGGTTTTGTTTCAAAGACAAGAAAGAGTTGAAAAATGGCCACAAAAATCAAAACCACATTTAAATGCAGGGAAAAAAATTTCATTTTGCATTTGGCTTTTGATGCTAATTTGTGATTCCTTTTTGCTTCGATTAACACAGAAAATGTAAAGCATGTTAAGACTTGTTATGTTAAATTGTTTATTCAAGATCGAAATATTAATAAAATAAAATGGCAAACAAAATTTTATTTTTCGTTGTTCTAATTGATGTGATTAATTGTCAAACAACAATTTCGACAACAGAAGCTATCCGTTTTGAAAATTCACTTGAAACAACGACGATTTTGCCCAATAATCAATCGAATCAAAACAATTTTTTTAAATTATTCAATGAAACCGAATTTGATGTTGAATTCTACAATGATACCTATTTTAAATCACTTCAAATTTATCAAAATGAAAATGAAACAAAATGTGAAATAGATTATTTTTTCGATAAATTATTTCCAGAAAATTATGAAACTGATCATGAATTTAATTTTGATCAACGAATTTGGACAAAAAACATTAGTGAAACATTTGAAATTGTAGAAAATTTAGTGAAATTATCAAATGATTCAAATCAAAATTTTTTCACTCCATTGTCAAAACGTATAATAAGTCGATTATCATTTTTATTATTAGAATTGAAAGTGTCGAAAAATTGTATGACATCTTTAATGACAATCGCAGAATCTATGGGTAAAAATGAATTATGGTCATTGAAATGTAAATTTCTATTCATTATTATATTTTTAGCATTCAAAAGAGACCATTTTAAATTATTAAAATATTCAATAAAATTTTAGTTTTAGATTCAATTGGAAAAATACCGCATGGAATGTTGGAAGGAACGCTCTCTAGTGTAGGTGATTATAATCAATGTTTGCAAATAAAAAGTCCAAATTCAAAGAAAAAACAATTTTATGGCAAATATTGTATGATGCGTCCAATTTTACCACATCCGTTTGGTAGAATTACAATCAACGATAATGTTAATGATAAGCAAATGCCGTTATTACCATTTAAAATACCCAAAAAATTTTTAGATGATATTTCTGATGCATTATATTTTTTCAATCGTACTGTATTCAATTTTGGCATTTGTATACCATCAACATGTACAGCTAAAGAAATCGAAACATCGATCAATTCAATTTTATATCCAATCACACGTATACCCATCGAAATTGGACCAGAAACACGCTGTGATTCAATTGATAAACCATTGAAAATTGATCCATATCAATGGATGGCCATGTAAGTTGATAGATTCATTGTTTAAAAATTTTTATTCGAAATTATTCATTACATTACTAGATATGTTTATGTGATTTTATTTCTATTAACAATTTTCGCATCAATCTATGAATATTTTTCAACAAAAAATGGCGACGATTCAAAACAAATTAATCATATTAGTAATAATAATATTCAAATGATAAATATTGTTGATAATGGAAAAGAATCAGAGAAAAACATTGAACAAAAACAGCGACAACAATCAATGTTTTCGAAAATTATAATAGCATTTTCATTGAAAACCAATATACAATCATTATTTCAACAAAAACCAAATAATTTCGGTTCAATTGATTTTATTCGTTTTGTAATGTTAATGAAAACAATTTTAATGCATACATATTATGTTAGTTCAATATTGACGCCTGCAATTGTATTGCAGAAAAAATTATTCACCGGTTTAACTTCAAAGTTATTAACTGAAAATCGTTATGGTTTTATTCGAAATTTTCATACTACAGATTTTTTCTTTTCATTAACGTGAGTGTTGATCATTTTTATCATATTTCTCATAATTTTCTAAATTTTCTATTATTATTAATAGTGGACTTTTGATGGCATATTCAATGCTAAAATCATTGAAAAGGAATAAAGGAAAATTCAATTTTATACAATATTTAATAAATATTTATCTAAGATTTTATCCATCAATTTTCGGTGTCATTTGTTTATATTATTTATTACCATTGATCGATGATGGACCATTCTGGCATCATATGGATCAATATTATGTTTATCCATGTCGTAAACAGTTATTATCCAGTATGTTAAGCTATAATTTTTATGATGTTGATTTAGAATTTTTGCAAAATCATCAATTCGTATGTATTATTTATCTATATTTATTAAATTATTATCATCATAATTTTTTCAATTTTTTGATGCCCAATGAAATCGATAATCATAGTGTAATATGGCAAGTTGGTGGGCAAATTCGTGTTTTCATTTAGCAATAATATTTCCAGTCATTATCATTCCATTATCTCGTTTCACTAAGCAATCATATTCATTTTTATATTTGATATTTTGGATTTTGTTGGGTTTCGCTATCAGTATTGGTTTCATGATTTGGTCACAGAAACCATATGTAACTCAATTTTTAAAAATGGATTCACTCATTTATGATTCATTATATACGGCATATTTTACATGGCCATTCATTTTTCATATATCAACATTTGTATACGGCATATTTGTCGGCTATCTATTATTATATTTACCAGATATTTATTTTGGTGGATTAATCGGTGAAATAATATTGACATTTGTATTCATTACAATGACACTCATTGGATTTAATTGGACTATCAAATTACATTCGATTCCACGAGAAATTATTCAATTTTTAATGATTTCAACACCAAATTTAGATATTTATTTGAATATAACTGTCGGGAAATTGTTATGGTGCACCGGTTTTATGTGGATATTTTACATTTGTTGCACCAAAAGAGGTGGGTTCCATCTAATTTGACTAATTTCTGAATATGACATTATCATTTGTTTTTCTCACATACAGAATTTTGGTCAAAATTATTCAATTTTCCTTCATTGAGACCATTCTATAATTTAGCATTGCAAATCTACTTAATAAATTTTTTGCCATCAATTTGGTTAACATTTCGTTCAAAAGATATGATCGAAATTGATGATATATTCATTTATCAACAAACAATTGCCAACGTTTGCATCACAATTGCTTTATCATTCATTGTTTATTTATTATTTGATAAACCCGTACAAAATCTTTTGCGAATATTTCAATTTAAATAAACAAGAAATTTAAGCCTTGAATGATATTTCAAATCTCAAATACTTATATTTTGGAGAATAAATGTGTTATTTAAAATTTTATTTATTAATCTATTCAATAAATTCTGTTTTCTAATCATTATCCATTCCAACATTGATTTGATCGAATATTCGATTGTGATTGATTGAATTGATTTATTCTTCTTCCTCTTCTTCTTCATATTCATCACTAGCCGCTGCATCAGCATCAGCTGCAGGAGCAGCAGCAGCAGCAACAGCAACCGGAGCAGGAGCGGCAGCCGCGCCATCTTCAATTGGTTGTTTGATTGTTTGTTTATTTTCGGCAGCCCAAGCTGGTTTTGTTTCAGTTTTTTTATGCTAATTTTTCAAAATTAAATTCAAAGTTTCAATTAATGTATGTGATAATTTCAAATCCTAATAATTTGAGAAAAATAAATAACCTTATCATCTAGCTCTATTTCTTTTTTCACCGATTTCAATGCACCACGCATATCCATTTTAGCTAATTTATATGTCCATTGTCGCATTTTTTCCAATTGTGTTTGATATTTTGATACTTTTTTCAATGGCGGTATTATGCTGTGAAGCAATTTGAAAAAAAAGTAATTTAAAATAATGATGTTATTAAATTGATTTTACTTACAATTTTCCTCTCATATCATTAACGCGCGATTGAAGATCTTGAATCTATGCCATTTTTTGATAAAAAATTGAATAGAATTCAAAAAAAAATTATTCATTAAATTAAACAAGGAAAATAATGATACGAAATTGATTATTTACCTCATATTCTTTCAAGCATGTAACCAATTCTAAATCCCATTTGTCTTCATTCAGTCTGTAAATTCTATTATGATATTCTTTACATATTTCTATCAATTGATCGGCTATTATTGAAAGAAATTGAGATGAAATAAATTAAATCAAATTTCAAATTGAATATAACAAACCATCATCTGGCAATGGTTTTGGTTCACCAGTACGTTCAGTAATAACTCTTTGTCGTTCTCTTTCTTTTTGTTCTTGTTGTCGTTTAACTTCATCTGCTGCTTTTCGTCGAAGTAATTGCTGTGAAATGGATGGAAAATTGAATCAGTTATAGATTGGTTTTGGAAAAAATTAAAAACGAATTCATTGAAAATATAATGATAATTTACATACACGTAAACGTTTTTTACGTTCAGGTGTCATAAAACCTTTTTTCTTTTGTGAACTTTTCATTTGTGCCTCTAAACGTTCACGTATTTCACGACGTTTACGTTCTTTTTCGGCAAGTTTTTCAACATCCTATCGATTAGATAATAATTTTCAAATTATTTATTCACAATATGAGATAATGATTTTAAAGATAAATTCAAAAATTCACCATTTTTTTCGCCTTTGCTCACTATGATGAATCAAAAACAAGAACAATCAGAAATCAGAAACGAGAAAACCAAACAAAAAAAAAAGAGATCAATCGATGTATGTCGAACAGAGTCTAAAAAACAACTAAATCATTTAAATAAAATATAAATAATCAAACAAATGATGTAGAAAGAAAATTAAGAATAAAAATAAATCCAAGTTGAAAAATTCAATGGTTCTTGACGATTAAAATAGTATGAATATATAATTCTCGGATGTATTCAAATGTATTCAAACAGTTTATTAAGCAAAAAAAACAAATCTTTTATTTTTTATTCTATTTGTTTCTTTTTTAAGATGAAAATCCCTATTTATATATCATATATTCAACATATGAATATTAAAAAAAAAGCTTAGACAATCAATAACCATCTACGGTTATGATGATGATGAGGATCTTGTTGTTTTTTTTTTTTTTTTTTTTTTTTTTGTTGATCTCATATCAATTCATGAATTTGAATTTTGATTTCAATTTCATTAGAATTTCACTACATCCATTCATTCATTTTTGCAAATTTCAATTAAATTGCTTGTCGAATCGGCATCAATTCAAAAGAATTTCTCTTCAATTTATTCCTACATTATTCATTTATTTATCGCGAACATCTGTTGTTTATTTTTTTGAAAAAAATAAATGGGAAAAAACCAATCCAAATTATTATGTTCAAATGTTCTATTCTATGAGAAAGTGAATGTTTTAAGAATTGAAATAAAACTAGAATAATTTTTTTTCTTTTGATTTTGAATATTTCTATTGTTTTTTTTATTGTATTTGTGCAGAATGTGTATAAAAATAAATGGAATTAAATAATAACAAACTTTACAAGATTTAAATTTAATTATAGAAATTCTTTCTCATTATTTTCCGTTCGTTCATTCATTGAAGAACTTTGAATGGAAAACAAAACAAAAAGACAAAAGATTTAAAAATTTTAAATTCAAATTGTCTATGGAAAAAAGTTGAGAAAACACAATGACAAAACAAATTCTTCACGAAGCTCATTAAATCTTCATTGAATATCCGTTTTGTTTACAAAGAAACAATAACAAGAATATGAATAAATAAAAACAAAGACTAATAAGACCAAGACATGAAAAATAGGCAATCAATCAAATGAATGTATTAACAAGCGAACAAACAAACAAATGAATGTACAACGACAACAACAATAGTAGTTAGCAAAAAGAATGCATATTTGCTGGAATTATATGGAGAAATTTTTAAATTTCAATTCAAATTTCAAAACAAAATAAACAATACAATTTTAGGTCATTTAGGACACATATTTTTTATTTTTTTCATTGAAAATTCATTTCATTATTTTCAATTCTCTTTTTCTTAAGAATTTCGAATTGAATTGATGAGTTGATTTTTAGAAATTTTTGATAAATGATAAAAAATCATAATAATAATAATAATAATGATGATAATTTCAATTATTTAAATAGAAAACTATATGGATAACCGTGTGCTTTACCACGAAATATTGACATAAGGAATGAGAAAAATATTGCAATCAATGATATACCGGCAATTAACAATACTATAGAAAATAAAATAATATTCATTAATTTTTTATTTTCAAATTTGTGTTCACTTCATAAAACTTACTTTTCTTTCTTTTTTGATCAATTTTGTTTCCATTTTTCACAGCATGTATGATGGCAATAAAACCGGCGGCAATAGCACAATCTAAAAAAATGAAATAATTTGATTTAAATTTTTTTTAAAAAATGCATTTGTAAAATACATACTTATTACAAATATAATATATGTTTCAATAATAAATTGACCACCACTTCCATTGTGAATATAAGAAATGCCGTTGGCCGAACGATGCATTAATGGTGGTCCACGTATATGGCTCCACATTTGTCCTGAAGTCATACCAAATACGATTGCCAATGCAGTCACTGACCATGATGTTTTGTTGCCAAGAAAATCCAAATTATCACGACGTACATATAAAATTATTGAAAATAAACTGAAAAATATAAGTAATAAAAATGAAGCTGTATAATTTGGTGGCCGTACAACACGTATGGTGATTGATGTTTTTTCAGCAATCCAACGTGCAATAGTTTCGGCTGAAAATCCGATACGTTGTATATCCATTTGATCAGCATGTTTAATCAACAATGTATTGGTTTTCATTTGTCTTTCACCGAATAATAGGAAAACTGGAGCTGAATTTATTTTTAATTGCTGAAATATATCAGCACCTTCATCATAATCAACAAATCCGAAAAATAAACTTGGATTAAATTGTTGTGAATAACGCCAATTATTTGCAACAATCGAAAATTCATCAGCTGCCGAACGACATACTGAACATTGTCGTCCAGGTGATAATGCTGTCATCATTACAACAAACGTGTAATTGCGAACCGGTTGTCCATGCTGTTTTGAGCCGATAAATGTACGAAATTTATCCGGATTCAATCTAATCATTGGACGTTTTTGTGATAATTGCATTAATTTTTCTACACGTTCTTCTAATGATGGAAATTGATACTAAATAAAATTTGAACAAAATATGAGAAAAAAATCCAAAAATGATAAATGAAAAAACTTACATCTTTTTTGACACATTCAATGATTATTATCGTTACGAATAACCATAATAAACATGGATAAAATGTTGTAAATTTGATGGAAAACATTTTTTTAACTCTTGGAATGAATCGATTTTTATTTGAATCAATCGAATCAATGAATTTTTGAAGTTTTCGTTAAAAACAAGAAATTTGAATCACCAGAAAAAGCACATCGATTTTAAGCTTTTCACAAAAAAAGACAGCTCATCACATTAGTCGATTCCATACACCTTAAAGTATGCGAGAAAATTGTATGAATTTCGTATTGTAAAACCACTACGAAAACAGCCGAAAGCTATGACTATTTCAACCTTTTCGAAAACACACCATTGGCTACAAAACAAATTCACATGTTTCTCAAATTGTTTGTTTTGATTTTTTCAAAAATAAAATTTTTTTTGATTGATTTTATTGTAAAAATGTCAGCAATTTTTAATTTCAATAATAAATTTTTAAAATCATTGTGGATGATGAGAAAATCATTCAATCAAAATGTTCGTATGATATCGATTAAATCAAATTTAAACTGTCCAAATATTGATTCATATATGATGCATAATTTACATCCTAAAAGTATTGATATAAATGAATTGAATAAATTCAAAAAATTATCTACAAAATGGTGGAATGATGATGAATTTTTACCATTACGCAATTTTAATCAATTACGTGTACCATTTGTTGTTGATGCATTGAAATCACAATTGAATGAACAATTTTCAAGTGATTATAATGAAAATGATACATTTATATTGAAAAATTTCAAATTATTAGACATTGGTTGTGGTGGTGGAATATTATCCGAAGCATTGGCTCGTTTAGGTGCAAATGTTTACGGTATTGATCCTGTTAATGAAAATATCCTTGCTGCAAAAAATCATGCAAAAATTTCATTTAAAAATTCGGATTATGAAAACATACGATTACATTATGAACAAACAACAATTGAACAATTCAGTTCGATGGATGAAAATAAGAATGCATTCGATGCTGTCATTGCTAGTGAAGTGATTGAACATGTTAATGATGTCAAAAGCTTTTTACACGGTTCAATTGATTGTATTCGTCCTGGTGGTTTTCTGATCATTACAACAATTAATCAAACAATTTTATCATATATTGGCATCATATTAAGTGAATATGTATTTGGTTTTGTACCTCGTGGTACACATGAATATGCAAAATGCATACCACCAACATCGTTGAGTTTAATTTTGAATCAAGATTGTAAGTCATTTTGACGATTTAACTATTTTAATTTTAACTCTTTTTCATTATTAATTTACAACAGTCAATTGTGATGTTATCAAAATTCATGGAATGTTTTTCAATCCACTGACATTTCAATGGAGTTGGACACAAGATCAATCAATATCGTATGCATTATTGGCACAAAAAAGAAAATAAAAAACATGTTACATCATTGATACGAATTCAAAATAATTTCAATGCGATCATCTAATCATTTCAACGTGATGTTTTCATTGTTTGTAAGGATTATATCAGAAAGACAGAAAAATATGAATCATTTTTTGTATTTATATTTATATTAATAGTAACACACTATGTCCATAATGATAATAATTATAATCAAACAACAATCGATCAATCATTTTTTGGAATCGATTGATTTCGTACATGTTTTTGACTGATGTTCATAGTTTTCTTTTCATTTATAATTCCATGTTACGGGATTTTGTTCCGTTATTTACATTTTCATTTTTTCTAAATAATTTGAAATTAATTCGTGTTTGATTTAATATTTTTAGAAGAATTGAAATTAAAAATTTCATATTTTTTTTCTTTGGTTCAAAACATTAACTATTTTTAAACATACATATTATTCTTGATTCTTATCTGATTTACGTGACTCGGAAGCTATCGTTACGAATGATGTCCAAAATGTTTGAAATTTGTGACGTTTGATAATTTTGTAACAATTTGTGCTAATTTCATAATTTTTTCTCAAAATTTCCTAAATTTTCAAATCAGTATAAAAGCAATGAATCGGTCCGATTGTTGGAATCATTTTATAAGAATTTTCACTGAAGAATAGAGCCGAACAAAAATCATAATAAAATATTGCAATTCTCTGAACGACAATTATAATAAAAATTTTCTAAAACTTCCAAGTTTTTTTCTAATAAAATAATTTTCATTTTGAATTTAAGTATCGATTGTCTAAATGAAGAATATTAATAAGGTATATAATAGATTGTTGATTGTAGGCAAACTTAATACACATTTTTAATTTATTTATTCACAGGTTTTTTCAATTGTTTTTATTTTGTGCTTGAATTTTTTATTTTCAACAAGTGACATTTTGTTACTTGAGCCCTTTAATGATCAGCAACGACAGCGAATTGATTATCGCAATAATGAAAAACGTATCGATGAATGGTCAATTGATGAACGACAAATAAATGATGAAGATTTTTTCAATCGTATCGATAATCAACGCATAGATGAACGTTTCGATCGTATCGATAATCAACGCCAACGAGAACGTTTTGATGAATATGAACGCTATGAGCGTTCAGATGATCGCAGATTTGATGAGCGTTTAGATCGATATGATGACGCTGAACGTCGTGAACGTATTGCTGATCGTTTCGATGAACGCTTAGAACGTTCTAACAGATATGACGAAGATGAACGCTTTGATCGCTATGAACGCTTCGAACGTAACGATCAACGACGATATCGAATCGATGATAATGATGAACAACGACGTGAACGATTCGACAATGAACGAACATTTGAGCGAGTTGATGAACGTCGTGAACGAATACGTTATGAATCAGATGATAATCGTCGAGAAATGAATGAACGATTCAATGATCGACGAATTCAAGAGGACGAACGATGCGATTCATTTAATAATCGCTTAAGAATTGATACTAACAATGAAGATCGTCGAAACAATATTGATTATCGTCGAAATTCCATGTTTACAACTATGAAATCTGAAACAAACGTCAATCAATTAATCACCAATTCAATACCAGTTGTTTTAGGATTCATTGCAACATATAAATTCTTCAAATATTAATTCAAAGAAAAAATAACAATGCAAAATCTAATAATTATCATTAATAATTTGACTTGAACAAAACAAATGTCATTAATTTGAATTCAAATTTTTAATTATTCATTCATTCATTTATTTAGTTGTTATGGTAGTTTAAGCACTAAATGCAAGCATGAAATCTTATTAAATCTTTAATCTTTGTTATTGAATTAAGCAAAGAGAATCAAATAAAAATTGCAATTTTATTTATTTTAATTACAATTAAGCAGTGATTAATTAATTAAAATGTAAATTAGCCAAAAAAAAAAGAAGAAATAAAGAACATCGAAATTTAATTTCAAATACATAATTCAAAAATTATCATTTTTGAATGAATATGAAATATGAAATTGAGTCATTTAAAAATTGAATGAAATTAAAATTTAAAAAAGAAAACTAATTGAAGCAAGAGCTTCTAAAATGACTAAATTTTTCGAAAATTTAGTAAAAAATACTAAATTGAAATTACACTTGATGAATGACTGTATGAGTGTGTTGTGTGTTTGTGTATGAGTGTTTAGTTAGTTGAAATTACCATTATAATTGATGGTCAATTATAATTATGATGATTATTGTTTGCATTCATTTCTTGATAATTATTCATCGACATAAATGGTAAACCATTGCCAGCTTGTATAATTAAATTTCTTGCTGGATTTAGATCGCTTACTTTTCGTATTGGTCTTGTATTACCGTAACAACAAATGACATATTTGATTTCACGTAATAATTCAATACAAATATGCTCCTTAATTTTTTAGAATTGAAATTAAAAAAAGTTGATGAGTGAACTTAATTGTATTGAAAATATATTAAATGAATCAAAATACATACTCTCTCTGAACGTGGAATATTTTCCATTTTCCATATAAATTCACCAATACAAATAATTATTGCAATAATTGAACCGGCAGCTAATACAACAAATACACCGCCAACATTGGCTAAACCTAATTCCGATGCTGATACTGATACTTTTTGTGTTTCTTTTTTCGAGCCACAACGTCCTTTACCTGACCACCAACGATTTTTCAGCATATGCAATTTACCCTCTTCTTGTAGTTTAAGTATTGCATCGGATATAATTGAACGATATTGTGAATCAGGTGGCGTCGCAATGCCATAACCTTTTGAATCAAGTAATGAACCAACTTGATAAAGATCACATTTTCTTTCGACAATATATTCGATCGATGTTGATTCCATTAAATATGCATAATCACCTTTTTCAACACGATCAACACCTTTTTTATTTGATTCAACAAATACACTCGGTCGATATGATTCCATGAATGACCACATACGTGCATATGTTGAAAAATTTGAATTACGAAAAAATGCTTCAGTCGAGCCTGATTTAAGGCAGCCATATGGAATTTTTGTTTGTTTTGATAAATCTTCAGCTGATTCAATAGGATTAACCATACGTTCTACAGTGAGAAAAGCAGCCAAATTAGCAGTATATGATGATACGAGAATCAATATGAAAAACCACCAACTAGCTGCTAATACTCTTGTTGATAATGAACGTGGCATTATATCGCAACCTTGTTGCATCAAACAACCAATCGTAAACCATAATGTATTTTTCATTGAAAAATTATTCTTCAATTCATGTGGTTCTTTTACGCATGGATGTGGATTAACCCATTCATATGGTGAAAAACGTGCAACAAAAAATAAAAATAGTGTTACACCTAAAAACGATGTGATCAAATAAACCCAAACATCCATAGCTAATGGTGACATGAATGAAAATAATTTCGGTGGATCTTTTTTATGACGTTTATATAAAATACCGATTCCTAAGCTCATGAAAGGCATTGTAAAATCTACGGCTGCTTCACGTTCATATGTTATAGTTAAATCAGCGACAGCAATGTCCGCTTTCTGAAAAAAAAATAGTTGAATTCATAAATTAAAATGAAATCATTGTTTTCAAGAACACAAAACAAATAAATAAATTAATAAACGCATGAAAAACTTCAACTTACACCTTCAATTAATTCTTTAATCATACCATTCCATTCACCACGTTCATTACGTTTACCATAAACACCATCTTCAACAACTTTAATTATATATTTAAATTCAAGTATTTGAGCAATTTCTTTTATAAGATCAACACAATAACCTTCAAAACGATCATTACCGGTACGATTATCATCTTCAGCTTCCATACAATAAGGTTCACCTAATATGGTCACTACTGTTAATGTTTTATTTTTCAATGTATCACGATATATTTCAGTCATTGCTTTTGTATAATTACTCATAAATGTAACTTTATTATTTGGTGTCCAATCACCAAACTAAACGAGGGACAAGAGAAGAGAAAAAATAAAAGAAAAAAAATTACAAAATTGTCAAAAAATACAAGAAAAATAATTGTAATAGTCAAATACGATGGTCAAAATTATTTAAAATGTTCATCAATCAATAAATTTTCATAAATCAATTATGAAAAAATAAAACATAAAAATAAACTGAAATTATAAACTTTTTTTTCTCATAGAACAAATGAAACAAAAATAATGATAATGATAATATAATAAATAATAATATCATAAAATATTAATGATCATAATAAAATATTTATTACATGTTTCAATCCTTCACGGGTCAATTCAAGTAATAATAATTTAAAATTGATCCTCGAACCAGTTTCATCGAATCTAATCGGACCAGTGAGACCATTTATTTCAATCTGAAATGAAAACAAAAAAGCGAATATAAATGTAAAATTATGACTAATATAAATCGAAAAAAAATATGAAAAATAAATAAAAATGGACAAATGGAATAAAAAAAAATAATGAAATATGAAAATTCAAAATAAAATTTTCCTATTCTTCATTTGATTACAATAAAAAAAAATTGTGAAATAAAATAAATTGGAAAATTCAATTGAATAAATAAATGAATAATAACGAATATATTCATTGCAAATTCAAAATAATAATAAAAAAAAATGTATACAAACATTTCTCATATAATTCGATATTGTTGAACCAAATCTCCATGGTTTTTCTTTTTCACAGCTAACATCATCTTGTTGTTGAAATTTTTGTCGCATTTTTTGATTATTTTGATTATTATTATTATTATTGGCATCATTTCTATCAATTTCATATAATGTTTGTGCAAATAATCGTACAGCATCATATACTAATGCTGTTTCAGTCTGTACGATGTAACAATAAATGGAAAATTGAAATGAAAAAAAAAATTGAAAGTAAAATTTTAGAAATGAAAAATTATAAATTATAATAAAAAAAAATGAAATGAAAATGAAAAATGATGAAAAATATCAAATTCGTCATGTTTGTTTGGAATACGCACACATATTAGATATATGAGTGAAATAGCACAAAATCATGAGCAAACATTGGACAAACACAAATTATGAATATATTCATTTTTCATCATTAAAAAAAATTGAATAAAAATAAATTAAATCAAAATGAAATTTAAAAAATTATGTAAATTTTTCAAATTCATTGTTTTAATATTCATTTGTTTGCTATTTTTCATCATCATTATTATTATTATTCATATGAAATAATGAATGAATAAACAAATGAACAAATGATAATAAATTTTATTCAAAAATAATAAATTTATTGTTCACACATTTGTTTGTTTCAATATAATCAAATGTGTGATTTGAAATGAAACGAAATAAAATAAAACAAAAAAAAAGATGAACAATAAAATGAATCTTTTTCATCATTTTTCAGTTTTTATTGGTGCAAAATCATATCTTTCATCATTTTTGATGATAATATTCATAGAAAATGAATGGAAAAAATCGTGAAATGAAAAACTTACGGTAAAATTGTGTAATGATACCTAAAATGTTGCCAAAAGTAAATGCAAAAAAAATACGATTAAATGAGATTTGAAAAGATTTTCAATCAAATTTATTGATTTAAAACATTAGATAAAATACAGGATTAACATTCAAATCATGAAAAAAACATACCATTTTAATGATAGTATCAAATGAATTATCTTCAATATTATTATTGGTATTATCATTCCAATTATATCTTAGATTATTATTATTATCATTTTTATTATTATTATTGAAATTATTTCGTTGTAGTTTATTTAATATTTGTATGAATTCTTTTGAATTTAAATTAACTAAACTAAATGCAGAAATATTAGCGCCAACATATTGAAATTCTTCTAAATCGACTGTATGTAAATCTAATGATGTAAAAAAATAATTATGATAATCGGATAACATATCAACTTGTTGAGCATGTTTCAATACATTATAAATATGTTCCTGAGGTACATCGACGATTATATTTTTTATTGCTAATTTATGTAATTCTTTGAATGTTGTACGATATTCACCGGTACCTAATGGAAATTGTCTAACAACGATACGTTTTTCTCTTAATGATGGATCTTTAAGAATTTCTTGCATTCGTACTAATGCTATTTAATGATTGTTACGAATGATTTAACAGAATTTTTTTTTCGTTATCAAGATTTTAAGAGAAAGAAAAAAAAGTAAAATAAACCAAAATAAAATGATTATTTCAAATGCTAAATGTATGTTTTGTATAACTATATTTTTCTATCATTATTTGTTTTACCTTCATTTTCTTCATATAAAATGGCGAAACTTTTCCAATTTTTTAATTTGATCAAATCTTTAAACGCATTACCAAGCGCTAATGGATGTGGAAATAAATTTACGGAATGATTTGATGGTGGATCAAATTTAAAATCCCAACGCATTTCCATATGTGGAACGTGTAATGCATCACATGTAGATTGAACGTGTGCACTAGTTTCAATTGATTGTGGTCCAAATACTGTTGCAACACCATCATGTAATAGACTGCATACTATTTATTTATTCATTTGTTCATTTATTTTTTATTTCCAGAAAAAATTTTGAGAGAATGTGAGAAAATAAAAATTTTGTAAAATTTAAATAAAATTTAAAATTCATTGTGTTGCATGTACGAGATCATAGTGAACAATGACTAGATGGCTGGAGTGTACACCGTTTATATATGAGGTGGCTATTGGCACCTAACAATCTATTTCGACCCAATAAGGTTCACCTCACAACACACCCCTCTAAACGAGTACACTCCAGCAGATTATCTCGGCGCTAATTTACTCCGCCGCTTTACCAAACTATTGAGCAATCGCTCCAATCTTGACGTTCTGCTGGACATCCAATCATAATCTTCGATCAAATCCGAAACCAAGACCATACGACCACTATTATGCACGATGGGAATAATCCTTCCATCGGAATCTTGACATCGCGGTCTCTTGAACACATCACCACGCATGATGGGTATATTCCTTCCATCAGTTCTCCTGCGTGGGACCGATTCGACCGGAACGGATTTCTTCGGTGCTTGATCCACCACCACATGCACACCCCTCTGGATCAAGCACTTCAACTCTGGGTCTTCGATCGGTGTCCATCCATTGCGATGCGTTGATTGTCCAATCCGGTTGTTCGTTGTAACATCTGTGCCATTCACTGCACAGGCAATATCATTATCATTATTTGTTGTTATCGCTCTCGGTAATTCATTCGAGGCGTTCGTTGTTACTACTGCACTCGGAATATCATTCGAGGCATCTACAATGTTCCCAATTTCATTCGTTCGATCATAATCGCCAATTGATTTTACTAGGCATTGTTGATCGTTCGTTGTCATAATCGTTGCATTCAAATTTCTCTTTTTCTTCAAATTCAAATTTTCATAAGTATGGCATTTAGCTGAATTATCATTGGCCGATACTGAGAATGCGCAAGCCTGTTCAATATTTTCATTTTCCTCATGCTGCGCAATAAAACCGTTGAAATTTTGAATGCCAGACTGGCGCCAATTATTTTGAACAACGGCCGTTGGACAATTTCGAGCAATATGATTGGGCAAACGACAATTGTAGCATATTCGTTGCCTTCGATTAAACCGTTGGCCATCTCGTTTGACCGTTGCGAAGCCATGATTAATCAATTGATTATTTACAACGACTGGATTATCACAAATTCGTTGTACTTTATATCTGATGTCGTCGAACGTTGGTATTCCATTATCGTTCGAGATGAGGAATTCATTTCTTAAATCATCATATTCAGATGTCAAGGAATTCAATAGTCTGAATATGGCATAATCATCCGAAATCAATTCACCGGATTCACGTACTTCAGCCAAAATACTTTCATAGTTGGCGATGTAATCCAGGATATTTTCGTTTGTCTTCATTCGGAGATTGACCAATTTGTACAGAATTCCAGCACCTCGATATTTGTGGTGGCGATCATAACTGTTGCGTAATTTATTCCAGATTTCTGATGGCAGTTCACTATCTTTGAATAAAATTAGCAACCTCGGTGCTATCGTGGACAATAATGCACCGGTCAATTTTCTTAATTCTGTCTTGATGTTCTCTGACAGACCAAAAACCGTTGATATTTCCAAATACTGCTTGTCAATACCTTGCAGCAGTAGCCAAATCTCGAATTGTTGTTTCCACTGCTTATAATTCGAACCGGTGAATTTGACCACATTGATAATTGATGACATGTTATTCAATTGAATAATCGGATGGTCCAAAATTCGACCGTTGGATTTTTGATTTTTATTAAAATGCCACAAAATGGCACAAACAACCACACAGAAAATTAAACAGATAATCACACAGATTATCAAGCACATTATCACACAGAATACCGGTTAAATAACCACACAGAAAAATTAACCGAAAAATTCACTATTTCAAAGATCTTCAATTTGCCGCGGGTAACGCTCTGCTACCATGTTGCATGTACGAGATCATAGTGAACAATGACTAGATGGCTGGAGTGTACACCGTTTATATATGAGGTGGCTATTGGCACCTAACAATCTATTTCGACCCAATAAGGTTCACCTCACAACACATTGTATGTAATATATGGAAATGAAATAATAAGAATAAATGAATAAAAAATGAATTTGAATTGGAAATTTTGTTATGTTTCATGGAATTCTTGAGCAGACACACGCAAAAACATCACAGGTTTTGTTATGAATTATTCAAATAAAAAAAAAATTTGAAACAAAATATAATTTCACGCAAAAAATGAAAAACAAAATAAAAATAAATGATCAAAATATAATGATGAGAATAGTATACCTCGTTTTGATGCTTGAAAACTATCACAACGTTCCAATTTTTCAATGACTGCTTCAAATCTAGTATTTGGCAATATTGATTCATCATTTATTCGATCGATAGCATCACGAAATGCTAATTCAACTGCTTCATCACCATTTTCAAATAGACCACCTATGTATTATGATTGAAATTAGACAAGCGAAAAGAAAAATCAAAATCAAATTTAATATTGATTGACATGAATTTTTGTGAGATTGTATTCATTGTAATCATTATTCGGCAAAGTTTATGTACCAAGAAAATGAAAAAAAAAATTAAAATTAAATTGGAAAACTTTTCAATTTAAAAAACTGCTCAATTTATCAAATTAAAAATTATAAACTTTGAAATTTAATAATTCAAAGTGAATTTGCACTTAAAAATGTAGCATAAACATCAATCAATCAATCAGAAAAATGAGTCTAAAATCAAATCATCCTAAAATGTTTCATTATTTATCATTTTTTTTCTAAATTCATGACATTAATATTAAAAAAAATGAATGAATTTCGCTTGTTTTTGATTCAGTTAATTTATCAAATATTTACCAATTTTAACCACATGTGGTAATGATGAACAGCATTGTATCGAAATTGAAATGAATATTAATAAATTGAAAACGAAAATTTTATTCACGAATATCATAGATTTGATTAAATCATGATGATAATTATAATTTTGTTGATAATAATAAATTGATGACGATCGAAATGATGATGATGATGATGATGATGGTAATGATGGAATGATAATGTTGAAAATATTCATTATAAATGGTCAAAAACAAAACAGAAAAAAAAGATGAGCAAATTGAAATCAGCAAATCAATGAAATAATTTTTGAAATTTCAAAAATTTCAAATTTCAATGCAGATAAAAAATTTTTTTCACAATCAAATAAGGCTTTGAATTCATGTTTTGTCATTTGTTCATTTAATTAGACATTAGTGAGACAAGAGACCAGAAAAAATGGCCCAATATTAATTCAATTCTGTGTCGACCACAACAACAAATGAATTAATTCAAATCAAATCTAATCAAAATGATGAGATGATAACGATAATAATAATAATAATAATCAAAATCAAAATAATAATAAAGATGAAGCTCCTAAATCACATCAAAATTATCTTTAATTTTCTGTTTTGTTTTGGTCAAAAAATATCTATTTATTCATTCATTCATTTATTTATTTATTTATTTCAAATATTTTTATTTATTTATTTCAAACATTATGATCATTTTGATCGTCGTCGTTATCGTTATTATTACTATCATCAATAATATTATGACTGCAATACAACATTTTTGTAATAATATTGATGATAATAAATAAGAATAATGATGAAATAAAGGAAAAAAAAATTCGTAAAGAATTATAAAGAATTCTTGATGCTTCTATTTCTTTGAACAATAAATAAATGAATGAATGAATGAACGAATGAATGAATAAATAAATAAATGAATTGTATTTGTGTACACACTGATGTATTGAATTGAATTGAATTTGAAGAATTTAATCGCATTCACTTATGTAGTATTGTTAGAATCGGATATTTGTCTTTGAATAAACATCTAGGAATAGTTTTTTTTTCGAGTTTGTTCAAATTTTTCTTTCTATTCTTTGCTTCAGTATTTGTGTGCATTTTAGATCCAATTTGAGCCTGTTTTCTTGTATTTTCTGGATGTTCTGTGCTCATATTAGTGATGTGTATGTATTTGTGTGCCTGTGCAATACTGTTTCATAAAATTTCATACTGTTTCTAATACTTTTTTTCTGTTGGTTATTTGGATAGCATCTTCAGTCAATTTCAATACAGTTTTTGGTACGATTTTTCAGTACAATCGTTGTTCTTCATTATTATTATTATTTGGACCAACAAACCATTGAGTTTGCGTTTTTTTTTTTTTTTTTTTTTTTTTGGGAATTAATGTTTTGTGTATTCTCAGCACAGTTTAATTTCAATGAAGAAAATAACGGAGAATTTTCGAAGAATTATTTTTGAAGGAAAATAAAATAAAAATTTTCGCTTTAAGAATAAATGAGAGGAAAAAAAGAAAATCAAATCAAATGAAATTTCATTTCACAAATTATATATTAGACTGTCCGGAAAGTTCTGGCCGATTTTCATGAGCAACTCTATTGATTGAGCTAAATGAATTTTTCGGACACCCGAATGAATACACATATACAGAAATATATATATTTATTCTCAAGTACAACAAACAGACATCTGTATTGAACATCTTTTGAATTGAACATTTAATTTCAAATTTCAAATTTTATTTCATTTATTTTTTAATGATTTTTAAGAATTTAATTCTTTTTTTCATTTTTTCGTTTTTTGATTCATCATTAAAATTAAAAATGATTTCATTTTTCCTTGATTTAATGTCACTAATTTAGTTCTTATGAGCTTTTAAGACGAAGAAAATGAAGAAATTTCATGAAAATTTCTGCAGAAAAAAAATTTTCATTAAAAAGAAACCAAAATCATATGCCATTTTGGGTTAATATAATATAAAATAACGGTAATGATGATGATATTAATAATATTTTTATTATTTTTCTTATATCAATTTTCATTATTAAAAAATGAAAAATTGAATAAAAAAATGAGAAAATTATAATGATAAAATCATTGATTATTATCATTATTATTATTTTTTTGTTTGAGAATATTTTCAATAATTCTCACGAAAATGATAACGATATTAATATTTTTGGTATTATTTGATAAATTCTTAAGCAAAAAATGATTAAAAGATAAGAAATAAGCTAAAATAAAAATGTTTGGTCCAGATGTGTTTATGTGATTTTCATTTTTTCCATGTTTGTTTGCTGGCTGCTTCCATGTTCATTATTTTTGGCGTTTAATATATCAAATTTACCAGGGACCACATGATTTAAAATAATAGGAAAAAACGCGGCACAAGCAAAAGACCAAAACATCATTTCTTTCTTTGGTCTTTGTGTCTAAACAATATCCATAAATTTTCCAAGGAAAAGGACTAAAAAAAATATATTTGGAAATCATTTTTGGTCAATTGTGCTTGTGTGTGTGTGTGTGTGTGTGTGTTTTGGGTAGTAATTCGATATATATTATCATCATTATAATTCCTAAGAATTTATTCTTATTTATTTTTGGATTCCAAGAATGAAAAAAAAACAAACAAACGAACACAAAAGAAACAAATTCATACAAGCCAAAACACGAACATATACACACACACAAAAAGCAATTAGCAATTAATTAATCAATATTTTCATTACATTTATTTATTTATATTTTTATTATTATCAAGATTGATGATTTCTTAAATTCGTCGTGTATTTCTGTATGTATTTATGTATATATGTCTGTCTATGCAACTAATTAGTTTTTATTAATTATTAAATATTATGATTATAAACATCATCATTATCATTTTTGTAGAATCATTTATATTAGTATTATTATTCATTTATATATATTTTTCACATTTTCCACATTATTTTTGCTTTATTTGATCATTATTTGCCGATTATCAGCAACACAAAATTCTCATTTTTATATTGAAATTTGGCGAAAAGCAGAAAATAAATGTGCATTCAAAAATGAATGAATGAAAATCTTTGATCAAATTACATAATGTATATATGTGAATATTAGAAATCAGAAAAAAAAGAAAAAAAAAATTTCATTTCATCTTAAATTCTATTTTTAGATAACAAGAAATAACAAGATGAATAAATACATTTCTCTTTAATGTTCACCAGAAATTTGTATCGAAGAAAATAATCAAAACAAACAAGCAGCGACGATCAAATGATCAAATAATAATCATCAAAAAAAATAAATCAAATTATCAAAAGATTTGGCCAAGTTAATAGGAAAAAAAATGAAAATAAAAATGGACCGAAACATTATCTTTCTTGGCGTATATTTTATCATAGATTTTCAAACTGATCATCAAAAGGAATATAAATATGTTTTAATAAAAAGTTTGAGTACCGAATACATACAGAAAGAATGATGTACCGAAAACAGAAAGAAACAGCATTAAAAATCACTAATTAAATGGCAAATAATTGCTTATTTGTTCATTCCACATAATTTAATATTTGAAAAAAGGGAATAAAATATTGAAACTTATTATTTTATTGAATCACATTATTTGTTCGAGAAAAAAAATTGTTGTTCATGGTTGTTTACAAGTTGTACAGTCAAGTAAATTACCAGTGTCCATCTAAATTTGATTTTAGCTGTAAATTTAGGTTCAGAAAATCTTACAATTCAACAATTTGTCCTTAAAATAATAACTTGAATCATTTGAAAATCAATTTTCATGTCTAATCTTTGAGAAATTCTGATCTAATCAGGAAATTTTTTTTTAAAATTCATTCTTTGATTCAATCATTGGCCAATAACAATATTTTCATTGTTCAATGTTCAAGTTTAATCAATCATCAAACAACAATCAAGTTCATTTAAATATATGTGAATATCACATAATATAATGAAGCCGAAATAATTATGATGAAAAAAAAGTAAAACAAAAAAAAAAAAAAAAAATAAGCCGGTTCCAGTAAATTAAACAACAATATACATTTCAGTATACTGTAATACTGTTTATAATAATATATTTATAATAAGTTTTATATACAAATACCAAAATATTAAAACCAAAAAAAAAACAAACAAACAAATAACGAATAAAACTTGAATAAAACAATGTAATAATATTTATATTTAGATTAAATATTGCATTCAAAATACAATTAAATAAATTGAATTGAATCGAATCGAATTGAAATAAAAATAAAAATCAAAATCAAAATCAAATCGTATAAATATAATAATCATTATTATTATTATTATTATTATTTGATTTTATTTCCAATTTCGATTATTTACAAGTATCAATTGCAAGTAATTTAGATTATTATTATTATTATTTTTTAAATGATAATCATTAAATATAATGAATATATTGAATGATATGAAAACAAATAAAAAGTTTATTATTCCAATTAGATAAAAATTAAATAGAAACTTTTACATTCATTGCAGTGGAGAAATACATTTTCAGCATACAAAAAAAAGAAGAAAAAAAACAATTCTCAAAATGTTGATTATATGAAACATCAATCAAAATGAACTAAATTGACCAACAACACTGTGTAAATCCAACAACAAATAAGAGAGAGAGAGAGAAACTTTTGTTTGTTTGTCGGTCGGTTGGTTGGTCGATTGGTGTTGAATCTTTTGTCAGTGAGTGTTTGTGTGTATTTGAAGTTGATAACAAACAAAAATAATGAATGATGTTGATAATTATGATGATGATGATGATAACCACAATTCATGTATATTTTTGTTCAAAGTTTTTTTTATGTTTGTTCAAAGTTTCTGAGTTTGTTTTGAAGAATTTCAATTAATTTTACATGGTGATTATCGACATCATCTTTTTGTTCATCTTCTTTGGTCTAAATTTATCTTTGAAACAATGATTCAGCTTCATTTCCAAGTTGTATTTCTTTCATTTTTTTCAACTTTTTTTTCCAATTAATATATTCGCATTCGTCTATCAGAGCTTATCTCTAATTCATTTTATGATTTCTAATTCGATTTTTTCACAAATATTGCAAATAAATTACATTATTTCCATTCACATAGATTCACTATGGAAAAAACTAAAAAAAATTTGAAATTCAATCATCATCATTCAATTAAATGTAATCATTTATTTTTTATTTTTCTCCTATTTAATCCTTTGAAATACAAAAAAATTTATCATACATTAAGCCGAACATTCGGACAGATCCACACTGAAATACAAACATATACAAACAAAACACAAACATAGACTTAAAACATAAAACATCACATTTGACCTATCCTACTGACCCATAATCTTATTTTTCATTATTTTTTGTTAATTCATTCATTTCTTATTTTTCATTTTATTTTATTCCAAATTCTATTCTTAGTCATGTTTATGTTATTATTATTATTATTATTATTATTATTATTATTATTATTTGTATCTGTTACTGCAGTTGGTCGCTGTTGTTATTAGTTGATTCATTTCAATTTTTGGTTCATTTTCATTCATTTTTTCCATCTTTGCTTTGATTATTAGCATTATCATGAGTATTATTTATTTTTGACAATTGGCAAAAATATATAAAATAAAATGGAATAAAATAAAGATGAAATGGAAAAATAAATAAATTTGTTATTAATGAAAGCCAAACAATAATAATAATAATAATAATAATGATGATGATGATGATGATATTCTCTTTTTTGGGCTTAATTTTGCCCATTTGTTTGTTGATTTTCCATACATTATTTTCATTTGGATTTTCTTCTTCATTTTCTCATTTATTCATTTTGGATGATTCAAATTTATTTCAATTTCAATTTTTTTGGGCTAAAAAAATAAAAATGTTCATCATTTTCGTTGCCCTATGCAATGATATATGTTTTTTTGTACAAAGAGAATCAAGTTTCTTCAAAATATTCATTTATTTATTTATTTATTCAATTTTTCTGATAATAATAATAATAATAAGAAATCATCTTGAAATTAGATTTTTTTCCCATCTTGGAAATTCATCTTGGAAACTTGAAAAGAAAAGTTTGTTTCTTTTTTTTCGTGTTTGTTTGTTTGTGTGTCTTAGATTATTTGTTGGTGTTTAGTTTGGTTTCAGTTTGTTTGTTTGTATCAGTCAGTGTGTTTGTGTGTGTGTGTTTCTGATATTTAAATATATTACAGTTATGTAATTTCTTAGTTTTCGTTTGTTTTTCGCTTGTTTGTTGAAAAATTTTTGATTTCAAGTGGATTTCAAAATTTATTATTTATTTGTTTTGGAAAAAAGTTTTAGAATTTTCAAGTTTTGTTTTGAATTTAAAATATTTTCAAATAATTAATTTTGATACATTGTTTTGTTGTTTTTGTTGTTTGTTGGCTGCAATTTAATTTAAATATTTAAAATTCCTTTTGAAAATGAATCAAAAATGTAAATTTTTAATTAAATTTCAAGAGATTTATGATTTCTTATCATAATTAATCATGTTTTTTGTTCCAATTATTTATATATTAATTTATATTTTAGATAATTATCAAAAAATATTATCAATAATAATATTATTAATAAATATTGTCAATATTTGTCAAACAAAAGATGCCATTTCAAGACAAGTTGAAGTATTTGTAAATGTTTATAATCATCCTAAAACAGGATTTTCATGTCATGATAAAAATCCTGGCGAATATTATGCTGATCCGGCTGCAAAATGTGCTGTATATTATGTTTGTATACCGAATCCTACCGGTACGATGAGTCCACAAAGTTTTGCATGTCCAAATGGTACAATATTTTCTCAAGCTACACGTGTTTGTCGTCCACATGAAGAAGGTAATGCATATTAATTATGTTGATATATTTTCCGGGTGATTCAATATTGAAAAAGAAGATATTTAAAAGATTTCTTGTTGTATAATTAAATTTTCTTTTTTTTCAATTTTTCCGCAGTATTTTGTCCATTAGCAGCAAGATATTATGACAGTGTTGATGGTAGTATTGATAATCATAGTGAACATATTGAATTACCAACTGCTCCTACAGTAGCAGATGCACCGAGGCAACCGGCTCAGCCGCAACCGTCACAATCAGCATCACGACAACATCATCGATCACCACAGCAGCCGAATACATCAACAAATCACAATAACCAAAATCATAATGTTAATAATAATAATAACAATCATCAAAATAATCATAATTCAATGCATAAAACACCGAAATCTCAGCCTAAAATTCAATCATCACAAATCAATCCGGCATCAAAACCGGCAAATTCATTCAATAATAATAATATCAATAGAAATTTCCGTAATAGTCGATTTGGAATAGCAAATGCCCAAGTATCTACAACAACCACAACTACAACAACGACGACGACGGCTGCACCACCTCCACAACCATCAGATTTGGGTGTTGGCGATTATGAATATGATTATTCAGATTATAATGAAACCGGATTAGTCAGTGCAGCAGCAACATTATTAGAATCAACAATATTGAATCCAAACAATCATCAACAACAACATCGATTTGTTGATTTACACGATCAAAATGAGTCAATGGAAGAAAGTGATAGCAATGATGAAAATGAAAATTTTCATAAACAAAATAATGAAAGACGTAAACGTAATGCAATGATCGATAATGAAGATCAAAAACGAGAAAATTATGATTTAAATGATACAAAATTAATGAATACATTATTATTGAAAAATAGTATTGCAAACATAAATCAATTGAAACAAATATCGATTGAACGTTTCGATTGTAGTAATAAATTAATAGGCTATGCATATGCTGATATTGAAAATGATTGTCAAAAATTTTTCCTCTGTCTAACATTTAAAAAAGGTAAAACTTTTGCATATGAATTCGAATGTGAAATGGGCAAATATTTTGATCAACAAAAAGGACAATGTATTCGAATAAATGATAATGATGATGATGTAAATAATCACAATTTTGATCACAATGACAAGGAAACGAGCCAACAAATTTATCTACGAAAAAAATGTCTTAATTCAAGTAAATTCAAATCAAATAATGTCAAAAAATATTAAGATAATCTTCTTCATGTTTCCATGTTCAATATAAATGTTATTTAATTACTAATTAATTCGACAGAATTTTATTAAAATCAAATTGATTGATAATCATTAATCAGTGACATTAATCATCTTAATGTGATTACTTATGAAAATGATGTTTCAAAGCATCTACCATTTTTATCATACATTTCAATCATGTAATTAATTTGTTATTTGTCAATAATATTTGACAAGAATAAGCACAACAAAGAAAAAAATTGTAATCCGTAATTTGTAATGGAATTTTACACTGAAAATTCAATTAATTCACATATTCATGTAATAATACAGGATTAAAAAACAATGTAATCATCATTACTATCGATGTTATCACAAATAATCAATTTTCATATCATTAAAAAATCATTTACACTGATCAAAACAGAGCAAAACAAAAACAAAACAGAAAAAAACCTGTCAAATCATTGAGCTTGAAAAATATTGAAAAAAATATGAAAAACAAAAAACAAATAAGACACTAAAGGAGACAAAAACTGAAAAACAAAGCGAAAAATTATATGAAATTGATTTCATATTTTAATGGAAAAATAAATTTCAAAACAAATATCACAAAAGAACCAAACAAAAAACAAAAGACTAACAATGTTGAATCAAAAATCAATTAATTTCATTGTCAAAAAATTATTATTATTATTATTTTCACATTTTTTTGTTTTGTTTTAGACAATTTTCATTTATTTTTTCACTCATTTTTACTAAATGTCATTTCCATTTATTATTATCATTTTTGTGAATGTGAAATTATGTGCTTTTTTGTTTGGAATTTTTCATTTTTTCAAATTTCATCATTTGCTTTAATTTCCAAATATTTTATTTTTTTTTTGAAATTCATTTTCATATTTTTCACATTTTCATAATTTCATATTCATTCAATTCATTCATTTGTTCTTTTGTTTCCATTTATTCATTCATTTATTATTAATTATTAATTCATATTTGATTGCCATTGCCAAATTTAATTTTTATTTTTTTATTATTCAATTAATAATCACATTAATGAGATTTCAATTCTTTTCCATTTTTCGAATTAAACTGATTGGAGAAATAAACAATTAAATTTAATTTAATAAATTTGCATGAATAATATTGAATTGTTTTCATCATTTTTATCAATCAATCAATTAAATTGTTTTGATGAATCTTCTTATCAATTTCATTTTATAGCTTCATTTCATTTAAATTTCAATAAATAATTTGAAATTGGAAACAGAATTACAGTTTCGCTGAATATAAAAGCGAAATGAAATTGATATTTTTCACTTTTATAATTTAACAAACAAAAAAAACAACACCAAATCCAGATCAAAATTTGAATATTTGGCAAAAATATTTCCATTTAAAAAAAATTTGATTAAATAAATTTCAATCTTATTTGAAATTGAATAAAATTTTGAATTTAAATCATATCATTGAAAAGCATTGTATTCAAATTCAAATTTGAAAATAAATAATTCCAAAATAATAAGAAACAAATAATGAACAATGAATGAAAGATGAATGAGTTAGATAAGATTCATCATTTTTTTTATCATAATATTCTTCTCCATATCAAATTCATCAAATTTTTCTTTGACGTTTGCAAATTATCTAATGAATTGATGAATTTTGGGATCCCAATAATTTGATTCAAATATTGTATCATCACTGATTATTGATAGTGTGCTTCAGTCATGATAATAATTTGTGCAAAAAAAAAGTTTCAATTTTTGATTTTTTTTTCTCGATATTAAAATTCATAGGAAACAAAAAAAAAATTGACAAGAAATAATGAATGATAATGGATGAATAAATTAATAAATGAGGTGAAAATTTTCAAAAAATTGAATTTTCCGAGAAGAAGAAGAAGATGCATTATTTAGATTATGTCAGCAAGAAATTTCAGAGAAAATAAAAATAATTTTCATTTTGATTTCGTTTGCACAAATTACTATGGTGGTGTACATTATAATGTTATATTATTATTATTTTGTTTTTCTGTTTTTAATTTCAAGTGCAAACACGATAACTTTGTCATAAATTTTTCTTCCATTTCTTTAAACACAAATCAATGATTTCAGTGCATCAGATCTCGGTAGACGATAATAATCACGATCATGATCATCATCATCATCATCGAATAAAGCAAAAATGAAAATATTGGATGATTGTTTTCCAAAACATTTAGGGGTACAAGTGATCAAATAATCATATTATCATTGCTATTATTGTCAATATTAATATCGATGAGTGAAAATGAAATGACAATTTCAAAAATAAATTGTTTTCTTCTTCTTCAAAGAAAAAAAAATCCGAGTGCAAATGGTGAACATAGAATTTCGCTTGTCGCATACAAAATTATATTTTTGACTTTTCGTTTTCCTGATTTTGGTCATCTTTGAATTATGATTAAAAGCAATGATTAATCTGAATTCAAATCTTTAGATTTGAAATTCAAATTAAATTAATTGAAATGTCAAAATTTCAAAATGAAATTAATTGAAAATTTCGAAAATTTCAAAACAAAAAAAAAATTATTCCAAATAATAAAAAATGAAATAAAATAAAATGAAATAAAATTTTGATGCGTAGATACAAATCAAATGAAAATAATAATTATGAAAAATTATTTTTTCAAAACAAAATATATATTTGACATATGACTGTTTGTTGCATTATTTTGTTTGTTTAATTTGTTGAAAATTTTCAAGTTAGACACATAATGTTGTCACATGTGCAAAGATTTGATATTTGCTGCAATATATGGACAAATAGACAGTAAAAAAAACCAACCAACAAACAAACAAACAAACAAACAAATCACAATCATATTTATGATTGATTCTAAGATGCGTACATAAATGAATGAAATTTTAAAATAAATAAATAAAATTTAATTTCAAAATTAAAATTGATAATTAATTTAAATCAAACAAAAAAAAATACATTTCATTTTGTTTGTTTGTTTGCTTGCTTTGTTTGTTCTATTCGGTTGTTAGCCTGATTTAGCCAGAAAATGAAATTCATTGATGATCAATGATGATCATAATCATTAAAACATCATTCAATTTCAAAATTTCTTCTATTTTCTTTGCATAAAATAAACTAATAAAATGAAAATAATATCACATGACTAATCAAATTTTTTTCTATCTATTCAGTTATCCTTTATTTTATTCGTTTTTTTTCAAGTATAAATACATTTATTGATTATCAATAAATAATCGATTTTTTTATTCGAAGAGATTGAATTGAATTTCAAGAAAATTAAATCAACATCATTTTAATATAAAAATAAACATTGTTTTTATTATTTTTCTTCTTCTTCTTCAAACACAGACACACATTCATTTGATTCAATCATTTGATTTTTTTTAATATCAATCAAATTCAATTTTGGTTTTTTTTGTGTTTGTTTTTTTCTTGTGTTCATAATTTATTTGAATCTAAATTGAAACGCATCATCATCGTTTTCAATCATCATTATCGTCGTTTGAATGATTGAATTTTCTTTTTTTGCTTTTGCTTTTGTGAATGAAAAATAAATACGTTTTAGATTTTTTTTTTCGTTCTATTTTTTTTTCTCTAATTGCAAAATTTAAAAGAAATATGCATCAACAATCATTAATTTTATTATTATTAATCACAATTATTTCATCGATAAATGCATTAAGTTATCGTGAATTATTTCAACAAGAATGGAATACATTTAAAGATCATCATGGCAAAGAATACGGAGCAAATGAAGATGAATTTCGTTTCCGTGTATTTATGGAAAATAAACATTTTATTGCACGACACAATCAAAAAGCTGCTCGTGGCCAAAAAAATTTTACATTATCAGTAAATCAATTTGCTGATCTTATGCATCATGAATTTGTCAATATTATGAATGGATATAAATATGATCCGAATAGACGTTTGAAAAATGGTGCCAGTTTATTTTTAAGTCCTCATAATATTAATGTACCTGAAGAAGTTGACTGGCGTAAACATGATCTTGTTACACCAGTCAAAAATCAAGGACGTTGTGGTTCATGTTGGTCATTTAGTGCTGTATGAGCATTTTTATATGATATCTAAATTTCATTTTATTGATTTGTTTAATTCATTTCAGACTGGTGCATTAGAAGGACAACATGCTCGTAAAACAGGCAAATTAGTTTCATTGAGTGAACAAAATCTTGTTGATTGTTCAGCAAAATATGGTAATAATGGTTGTAATGGTGGCCTCATGGATTATGCATTCCAATATATTAAATCCAATCATGGTATTGATACTGAACAAAGTTATCCATATGAAGGAAAAGTTGGTAAATGTCGTTACACACAACGTGCAGTCGGTGCTACTGATACTGGTTTTGTTGATATACCTGAAGGTAATGAAGAAAAATTGAAAGAAGCTATCGCTACTGTTGGTCCAGTATCGATTGCAATCGATGCATCACAACCAACATTTCAATTCTATAATGATGGTGTTTATGATGAACCTGATTGTTCATCAACTGAATTAGATCATGGTGTATTGGCTGTTGGTTATGGTACTGATGAAGAAACTGGTCAAGATTATTGGTTAGTTAAAAATAGTTGGGGCAAAAAATGGGGCATAGATGGATATGTAAAAATGTCACGTAATAAACAAAATCAATGTGGTGTTGCAACATCAGCCAGTTATCCATTAGTTTAATATAATATAATAATAATTAAAGCAATAACACTAAAAAATAATAAAAGATTCCATAGTTTTGCAATTTCTGCTATTTTCTTTTTTATTCTATTTCTATCTGATTGACGGTGGTATGATGTGAAATGATGAAAAAACATCCACATTTTAAATGAAATTCTCCAATTCTAAAATTGTCAAATGTTTATCTTTATCATAATTATTAATATTAAAGATTAAAAGTTTATTTTTGAGATTTCAAAATTACAAAAATCAAATTTTTTTTTATATTTGAAATAGATTTACATTTATATTACAATTATATTTTCTTCAAGATTAATATTAAAAAAAAAATTTCAATTTTCCAAAAATTTTAACCCAGAATTTCAAAATAATATTCGTGTTAAGAATAATTAAAATATTTTTTTGCTTTTCATTTTTAATTTTTCCCAAGAATAAAACGATTATTTTTGAACCAATCCCGTGTTTTTTCAATGTTTTTAGTCGGAAATTTTTTTCGCTCAAAAATAAAATTCAACACACGAATTTAACCTGAATTTATAATCTTAATTTTTAATTTATTTCAAATATGAGAAATGAAGAAAAAAAAATTAATCTCAATCGGATTGAATTTAATTTTAATTCATTTTTTTTTATTTGGAAGAAAAATTCAAAATTCAAATTTTTCAAAAAATTTCGAATGAAATTTCGGAAAAAAAATTTATTTCAAAATTTGAAAAATGAGAAATATCAAAAAAACCTACACAAAAAATATTTTTGAAAAATGGAAAATTTTTCAATTGTTTTTCAATGTTTGTTTGTTGATTGTATGTTTTGCTTTGAAAGAAAAAAAAAATAAATTTCATTCAAGTGAATCATCCATCGAAACATATTTTATTTAAAAGGCAAAAAAAAAAAGAAAAACACAAAACAAAAACAACAAAAAATGAAACAAACAAAGCAATAATTTGAATGTGGAATGTAATAGAATACAACCGAAAAATTTGAATAAATAAATAAATAAATAAATGAATAAACAAACAAACAAACAAACAAACAAAAATGTTGTTTATTGTATTTTTCATTATCATTTACGTTTAATTAATTAATTTTATTCTGAAATTTTCCATTTTTCTTTATTGGTATTTTCGTATATGCAAATTACCATACGATTTTTTCCATTATTGTTTGTTCGTATAGAACCATGAATTTCATAGATTGTATACCAAAAAAAGAAGCAGAAGTGCAAGAGGTAATTTTTTCCTTATTCAAATCATCTTATATATGAATCAAATTTAATCATTTTTCTTATTTCAGATTTTGGAATTTTTTTCGTTTCATTAAAAAAAAAAATGAATTGAATTAATGAATCATACGAAATTCTCGTAGGGTTTTTCGGGTTTTTTTTCTCTCATTGAACAAATAAGAAAGATTGTTCAATGAAATGAAGTAAAAATGTTAGGAATTTTTTTTTTATTTTGTGGGAATTGAATTAATAATACCCATAATAATAATGAAAAATTAAACCATACAGATTTCGATTTCAAAAATTGATTCATTAATTTTCTTCTTATTTTTTATTTTTTATTTTCTTACGAATGTATGAATTTTTGAAAATGAAATGAAATGATTACAAATAAGGAATAATAACGTTTGAAACGTTATTATTTGTAGCAATTTTCAATTAATATTATTAGTATTAGTAATGCTTTAACTTTTTTTTCGAAATTCAATTCTATCCAATGCATTCAATATGATGATCATAATAATAGTAATAATGTATAATGGATTTCTTAAATATTTTTTTCTCATATGAAGAATGATAAAAATAAAAAATAAAGAAACATTCGTATCTGTATGTTCGTATACAGATAAATATAGATTTATATTAGGCTGCCCGAAAAGTTCATTCTATTAAATCAATAGAGTTGCTCATGAAAATCAGCGAGAACTTTCCGGACAACCTAATTATTGAATACAAAAATTCATCAATTCAAATGAATTAAATTATTATTATTTTCAAGATAAATATATTCAATAATGATAATAATGATAATAATGAAAATATGGAAATAAATGAAATTAAATCACTAAAAATTCTTATTTTTGATGATCGTATATTAAAAAACGAATGCTTTTTGTATGCATTATTTGAAACACATGGAAAACTTGATATTAAATTTTTCGCGTAGGCGAATATAATAAATACCAAGCAATAAGCACATACAAACATAAACTTACACACACGCACATAGGGAGAGAGAGAGAATTTTTCGATATGAAAAAATATAAATTTTTTTTTCATAAATAAAACTACGTAAAAATCGGGAGAAAAATCAAAAGAAATTATCAAAAAAATGATGATGATTCAATCATCATCATCATCATATATAATTCAACGAATATTTGAAGAGAAATTTGAAATAAAATTCAAAGAAAATGAAAAAAAAATATTAAAAATATTACAATTTCAATGTACAAAATTGAAGGAAGAAAGAAAAAAAAAGTGTTCAATTCTTGACATTTAAACATTTAAAACATTCAAACATTCAAAAAGATATGAAATCCATCAACAACAACAACAACAGTAGAGTAGCAACAATTAACATCTACACACACACACACAAACACATCCACTTGAATTTATAAACAATGAATGATGATAAATTTCTTGATTATTTCATCATAAGAATTATGATTAAATTTTTTTGGAAATTATTCTCCCTTGTTTATTTGTTTGATTTTGTTTGGTTTGAAGTTTGTAAATTTTTGAAAAAATTCTTTCATAAACAATATTCAATATTTCAATCAAACATTTGTTGAAAATTTTGCCGAATTAATTTTCAAAAGTTTCATCAAAAACAAAAAAAAATGTTATTCAACTTTGTGTTGGGCACTTGCTGACCAATGATTCGGCTTCACTTCAATTCAATTTCAATTAAATTATTCAATCCATTCATTCTTCAACCAAAAGTTGTTTTTGTGTTTGTTGAATTCAATTCAATTTGATTCAATTCAACTTTATTATCATTTTTGGTGGAGTCAATTCAATTTAATTCAGCATAATTCTGCCAAAATTCAACATTTTTGACTGAAGAAAAATTTTGAATTTCATTTTTTCATCATAAATTTTCAAAAAAGATAATCAAAACACAAACAAAATCATCCGTTGATTCAGTCAAAAACATCTTCAATGATCAATTTGAACGCCCAGAAAAAACACGTGTTTCTCCTTTTTTTTTGATCTTGTTATTCTCTACTCTTATACATGTTTCGATGATTGATTTTTTTCTAAGAAATTCTCTGTGACTTTTGGCCAGAATCCATGATTTTTTTTTTGTATTTTCACTCGCCTAAATTCATTTAAAACGACAACAAATTAATTTTCAATTTGTGTTTTTGAAAATTTTTTTCCCGTACAACGTAATGCAACGAAAATAGAATTGAAATGACTAAAATGAACGAATGAAAAATGATGATGAAATTGATTTCTATTTCTAAAAAATTATTTATAAATAATAAAATTAACGATTGACATTCGGCAAAGAATTGAAGATTGCAAAATTGAAATTTCATTTCCCTATTCATTTCATTGAATGAAGAATTTTTTTTTCTTTCAATGGTAGAATTGTGACATTTTTAACTGTTATCGATTTCAAATCATCATCATTGAAAAATGATGGCAATTCGTGATGGCGACGATGAATAATTATTTCATTGTTTCTTCTTAAGGTTATATTATTTGAAATAAATAAAAAAAATCGACGATAAACAAAATTAAATGAATGAATAATTATTCGCCCACAAACAGTGAAACTTGAAAATTGAAATTGATTAGTTGATTCAATATATTTTCGTTTAATTTCGTTTCGTTTCGTTTCATTCTTCATTATTTTCTCATTTATTCATTCATTACAACATTTATAATTAATCAGCGAATGGCAATCTTGACAAATTTATCAATTAATGTTTATTTTTTCCGTTTTTTTCAAAAATAAATAATTTCAGTTGAACATCATCAAGATTGTTGTGCAATCGCTTCTGGAAAAATTAATTATTAATCATATTTTCGATTTGTATGGAAATTAATTCAAAAATGTATTCGATAAAATCTACGATATTATTATTGTCATTATTGATATTGTTGCTGATAAAATCGATTAAATCAGCGATTTGTCCTCAACGTGAAGCAATATTACCATGTAAATGTGTTAATTATTTTAATTTAATCGAATGTAGTGATATTAAAAATGATGAAGAATTGCATAAAATTTTTAAAATAATCAAATATGAAATCGATAAACAGCAATCAAGATTAATTTATGATGAATTGAAATTAGTGCAAACAAATTTAGTGAATCTTGGTGCTGAAATTGATAATATTTTTTCCGATATATCGTTTCGTCGTATAACAATATCCAGGAATTCACAGCTGAAACGTATTGAGCAAAATACTTTCAAATCATCACATAATATTACTACAGAAATCATGATCGAAGATAATGAATTACTTGGACGAAATCATGATGATAATTTGGAATTATTTAAATCATTAAATCAATTCAAAATTTTGAATACATTACACTTGACTGATAATGGTGTAAAATTTATTCCTAAATATGCCTTTAATCAAACACAGCAAGCATTGAGAGAGCTATTTCTGACTGATAATCGTATTGAATATATTGATGATTATGCATTCACCGGATTGAATTCATTACAATTAATAAATTTAGATGGAAATTTCATCAATAAATTATCATTACATTCATTTGATATCAAAAATACGACAAAAAATATTTTACGTATATTTTTACGCAGTAATAAAATACAAACCGATTCATTTCCACCTGGCATATTCATCTATTTAGAACGTCGTTCATATTTAAATTTAAATATTAATAATATATCAACAATATCACAAATGGTATTCCAAAATTTTTTTGAACATCGATCAAAGTTATCATTATCAAAAAATCCGCTCAAATGTGACTGTGATTTTAAATGGTTAATAGATTATAATATAGCCAATTTTAATAATAAAAATTATTACAACAAAAATAATGATGATGATTATTTATTGACCGATTATCAATGTACAAAAAATAATGGTAATGATATTGAACAAGATTATGAAATAATTGATCGATTGAAAAATTGTGAAAAATCACCACAAATAGAACAAATGGAACAATGTTTAAATCAAACCGATGATCAAATGGAACAATATGCTTGTTTAAATGTTGATAATTTTGCATATAAAACTGCTATTAATTCATTTAATTTATTTTTATTATTATCATCACTATTATTATTGCCTCAATTAATATATTCTATGTCAATCACGCTAATTGTTATTCATTAATTAACTCTTTATTTTTGTATCATTTTTATTTCGAATATATAAAAATATATTTATAATTTATATATAAATCATGCATGAATGATAATAAATAAATAAAATAATTCAAGAAAATTTCTTAAAAGGAAAAATTATTGAAACAATAATCGATCAATCAATATCATTGGCTGCTAATCGCACATATAGACGTACATTTTGTAAATGTTTTTTCGATTTCAAATGATTATTATATGAATTTTTACTTTTAAAATTTTTATTATTACATACATTACAAATGTATAATAAATCATCATCATCGTAGTCGTCGTCGTTGACGTTTTTGTCAGCGTCAATATCATTTATGGTCATGGAATTATTTTCATTGTCAGGGCTCGTCTCATTATCACATGAATCATTGAAATCAATTTTAACAAATTTGGTTTCAATCAATTCAATATCATTTGTGTCTAATTCATCACCTATTTCTTCTTTATCATTGATCACTGTTTCATCATTCGAAATGTTTGATTCATTTTTCTTTTTATTTTTTCTTTTCTTTTTATTGCGTTTATTAGAACTGCTGTATGTATGTTCATCATTATCAATATTTGATTCTAATTCTTTATAATGATCATCTGTCAATTGAAAATCATTATTTTGTTCGACATAATTTTCAATTATTTGTAGATTTTCTTTAATTTTTTTCCGCCTTTGTTGTTCAGATTTTCTACGATTTTCCATATTTTTTTCGTTTAAATATTCTGCATATTTTTTCATACGTTTATCACGATTACGTAACCATTTTACTAATTTCTAAAGATGTAGGAATTGAATCAGAAATGTCATTATTCAATTTCTTTGAATACAAACCTGTATAGTTGCGTTTCGCTGTTTACGAGCTTGTTCACGTATTTTTTCATTTTCTTTTTCCATAAATCGACAAAAACGACGATTAGGTGCTTGCCGTAAATCATATTTATCTAATTGATTGAAATTAATTGATGTTTTGAAGCTTTGCCACATGTCATAGAAATATTTGATAGAAGCTAAATCCATTTCTGAATCACCGAAATCTTTTGGATATTCAAAATCATCTGGATCATCATAGAAACGTAATTCTTGTTGTATAATTTGTTCAAATAATTGTCCATATACACTGTAGAAATTATTTACATTATCATCATCAAAACCATCATAACAACTGGATTGAAAATATTTTTCATCAATTATATATTCTGAAATATTGATTTCATCTTTATGAAATACATCCGGATGATTATCATACCAATTACGTTTCTCTTGATCAGACAATATTTCATATGCTTCTTGTATACGATTGAATATTCGTGTAGTTTCTTCAATATTATCTAAATTTTTATCTGGATGATATTTGAGCGCTAATGAACGATAATTTTTCTTGATTTCATCTAATGTTGCATCATTTTTTACATTTAAAATTTCGTAAAATGTTTTTGAATTATCCATATTTTTATAATATAAAGATATAAGAAATTCGGTTAATTAGGATGTATTATTCAAAAAAAAAAAAATTGGCAAATTTTTATACACAGAAAAAAAGGCACCGAATGAATTCAAATTTCAACAAAACAAAAATATTTGATTAGGTCAGCGATGTAAACATTCAACGATAATAACACGTTTTTTTGAAAGACAGAAACGTATAACCTACGATTGTAAACAGACGAGAAAAGATAGGAGAAAAAAATCATCACTTCTTTAACTCTTTCACAAGGCTCATTAATGCCATCTACGATTATTTTATTAAAATCTTGTACATTTAAAAATTGATTGAAATCAAGTTGAATTTAAATATAAATTATTAAATATAAAAATTGAACAAATACAAATAATTATTTATTATTATAATTATGAAAATAGAAATAATTAAATCACAACAATTTCTTGGGTTTTCGATTTTTCGTCCAATTTCAATTCGATTTTAATGTTTTAAAAGTGTTATGTGTGTATTTAGCAGAGAAAAAGATCATGTCATGTTGATTCAAAGAAAACAAAATATTTATAAAAATAATTTAAATTTTTCTTTCTTAGTTGATAATACAAAATATTCCATTGAATAAATATAAAGATATAAATTTATGTGTAAATGTTTGCATGAATCACGACTAGTTGCATGTGTGTTTATCAATTAGCTGATTGTAAATATTTGCATTCATATGTGTGTTTTGTTATGTTTCGATATCAAAATAAAAATTTATTGAACTTGATCCTTCAATATGAATTTTGATCGATTTTTATACCATATATGAATTAGTGTTTTTTAGTTTTGAATCTTGTTTATTCCAAATATATTTTCGTATCTCTGATTCAATAAATACCGTTGATGATATCAGTAATAATAATAATAAATCATTTAGTGTTAATGATTCAGTTAAAAATATTTGTTGAAAAAAAGGAACATATATGACTAATAATTGTCCAATTAATGATAATAAAACTGAAAATAGAAATGCCCGATTTCTCATGATACCAATTTTGAAGATAGATTTATTCTATGTAAATTAAAATGACAAAATAAGAATAAATTAATGAATGATAAGGTAAAATATCATGGCAATAATTACCTTTGAACGACAACTTAATGCATTGAACATGTCAAAAAATACAAAACACGTGAATGTCATGGTAGTATCTCTTCGTGTAACAGCTTGATCATTGGTCATCTAGGAAAAAATTGGTTGAATACAAATCAATAATTTTAACTAGAATATATTGATACCTCTTTTAAATATATCAATAATGTACCAGTTATAATGATAAATGATGAAATTGAAACACTTAGAATTAAATCTTTAGTAATCATTGATTGACGAGAATTTCTTGGCGGTTTTGATATGATATCTGGATCGGCAGGTTCAACACCTAAACTTTGTGCTGGTGGTCCATCCATAATAATGTTTATCCATAAAATTTGCATTGCGTTTAATGGATTTGGAATGTGTAGTAATGTTGATATTGCAATCAATGATAATGCAGCAATACTTCTGCTCATTAAGTTTTTGAAATTCAACGATTAATTCAAAATATGATCGAAAAAAAAAATTCACAAATAAACTTACGTGCTTAGCTGAAAACGAACAAAATTTTGTATATTATAAAATATTGATTTCCCTTCTTCGATCGCTATCATGATCGTGTTGAAATCATCGTCAACTAAAATCATATCTGATGCTTCTTTGCAAACATCTGTGCCAGATTTACCCATAGCTATACCTATGTCAGCTTTTTTTAATGCAACACCATCATTGACACCATCACCAGTCATGCCTACAATCAATCCTTGACTTTGTAGTGCTTTAATAATTTTCAATTTATGATTAGGTCCAGCACGATAAAATATTGATATACGGTTGACAATATTGGCAAATGATCCATCGTCTAATTTATCGATTTCATCGCCAGAAATTGCTAAATCACCTGGTAAATAAAGACCAAGACGTGCCCCAATTGAGCAAGCTGTTTCCTTTGAATCACCTGTCAACATTTTCACAGCGACTTTCGACAGCCGTAATGCTTGAATTGATTCACGCACACCATGTCTTGGTGGATCTAGTATGCCAGCCATGCCGACAAATATTAAATCATTCATTTCTGAACCATAAGCAAATGCAAGTACCCGTAAGCCTTCATTGCCAAGATTTCTTGCTGCTGAATTAAATTGTTCAATACGATTTTCATCGAGAGGCACTATTTTATCATTATTCACATATTTTTTACAATTTTTTAGCAAAATTTCTAAAGCTCCTTTAACATAATATTTGGCACGTTTTTCAATTAATCTAAAATCATCACCAATAATTTCATCATCATCATAATAAAGAATCGGTTCTTCGTAATTATTATTATTATTGTTGTTGGACGTTTTTGGAATAGCTTTCACTGACATGATTCGATTGGTTGATGAAAATGGCATTTCATCTAATCTTTGATAATTTATTCGAACATCATTCATATTCAATTTACGGGCAGCAACAAGTATTGCAGCTTCAGTTGGCTGACCAATGATACGACCATCACATAATTGAGCATTATTACAAATACAACCTACTTTGAGTGTACGACGTATTGAATCTAATTGATTTTGCGTTGATTCATTGCTTTTGGTTTTGAATTCAATATGACCAGTAAAACTATCATAACCAATACCAGACAATTCGATATGATATAATTCGGATGTTATAATCGATGTGATTGTCATTTCATTCTTCGTTAATGTTCCAGTCTTATCGGAACAAATAACATTGACACATCCTAATGTTTCAACTGTTGGAAGACGTTTTACGACAGCATTTTGTCTGGCCATACGTATCACACCAAGTGCAAGAGTAACAGTGACAACAATAGGTAAACCTTCAGGAATGGCAGCAACTGCTAATGATACACCGATATTGAACATTTTCATCAAAGGTCGTCCTTGTATCCATCCAATAATCATAATCAAAAATATGATGCCAAACGAATAGAAAGAAATCTGTTTACCCAGCATATTCATACTTTTTTGTAGAGGTGTTTTCGGTGCTTCTTCTGATTGCATCAATTCGAATATTTTACCAAATCTTGAACGTATTCCCGTATTAATTACTATTCCTTTTCCTTTACCTTGACAAACAAGCGTTCCCATAAATGCAATATTTGAATGATTTGTCATTGAATTTTGTACAGGTTCAAATGATTTTGATGCTGGCTCAGTTTCACCGGTAAAACTACTTTCATCGATAGCTAAATCTATTGATTGCACGAGTCGAATATCAGCTGGTACACGATCACCAGTTTCCAATAGAACAATATCACCCGGTACTAATGATCGTGCTAAAAATGTGGCTATTTTGCCCTCACGTATACATCGACATGTTGGTGGCACTAATTTATTCAATTCTTCTAATGATTTTTCTGATCGATATTCTTGAACAAATGCAACAGTGACAACAATAAAAATGGCCTGTTTTTGTGAAGAAAAAAGATTAAATTAATCAAATAATCATCGAAAAACAAATGAATAATTTCACAAACCGCAGCAATACTGAATGCATCATCAAATTGTTGCATACAAACACTAACAAATGCTGAACATAATAATAAAATGATAAGTGGATTTCTAAACTGTAAATTCATAAAAATAAAGACGAAATTAATTACACAAATCATTCATTTTCAAATAATCAAATATCATACCTGTTCAATATATTTACTTAGCAAACTTTCTTCTTGTTTAACATTCAATTCATTTGGACCAAATTTTTGTAAACGATAATTAGCTTCATTCCAATCGATACCATTATCAATGTTTGTATTTAATTTTCTACAAACATCATCATATGATAATTCACCAGCATCTACCATACATATATTTTCCATCATCATTATTGGTTGATTTAGTTTGTTTTTTAATTTTTGGCAATTTTTATCGTCGAAAAAAGAAACACAATAATCGATATTTGAATCAAATCGAAAAATGTAATATTTTCAAATGGTAAATATGCGAATAAATATTTGATCACAAATTTATATGATGATAATCATTCAAAATGATAATACATTTGATATTTATTTCATTTCATTTCATTTTTCATATTTTGTTTGAAAATCCATCAAAAGATTAAGGGTATTTTATTTTAAATTTTTCAAATTTCACCTATTTGAATTGAAAATGAAATTTTAGAAAAAATTAAACATATGTCAAATGTACACATACACACATACATAGATACATACACGTACACTCAATATGAAAACATTGATTATCATAATAATAATAATAATACTGCCAGAATGTGAATAGTAAAATGCCGAAAAAACATATGATATTTAATAATTGTTGTTGTTGTTGTTGTTGTTGTCAATTGAACATGTAGAAAAAACATATGAGGAAAAATGAAATTTTTATTTTATTCTCTTTGGATTTATTTATTTATAAATTTTTCTTTATAAAATATTATTTACAAAGATCATCAATATGATTAATTTGACTAATAAATTTCATGAAATTTAAATTTATGACAATTTTTCGCCACTAATCGATTCATATATCAAACAATAAAAAACAAATCAAACAAAATAACGGTGAAACATATTGAAAATATTTTCGAGAAATAAAAACAAACAATAATTTAAAAATTTTTATTTTGATGAATAGAAAAAAATCATCAAAAAAAAAAACTTGAATTATTTTTTCTCTGTTTTAAAACAAACAGAATTAATTGATGAATGACTGAATGAATGAATTGATTTGTTGACATGAAATGAATAAGCAATGGTAACTATTGGATAAACAAACAAAAAAAAACAAAAAAAAAACAAAACCAATGGGATTGTATTAGAATTATGTGTATCTGTTTGAAATGTGGATTTCAATTTTGATTCGGCTGATTTCTATTTTTTTGATTAGTTTTGATTCATTTGATAATCACAAATAATGAATTAGTGGCGGCGGTTAATAACAGAAATTAACCTTCAGCCGAAAGCATTGTGAATATTATGATTGCATGCGACTATTGAACCAATGATCGGCATTTGCTGTTGAATTAGCCTTAAAAATAGAGAAATTTAAACTTGAAAAAAATTTTCCCATCATTTGAGTCAGGACTATGATTGAGAATCAAATTTAAATGCATACATTATTCAATTAAAAATTTAAATCTGATTTGAAATGAATTTCGTGGATAAATTCTTGATCAAAGCATTGATCAGCGATAGTTTGCTGAATGCATTTGGGAATTTTTTGATGCAGCCAAATCATCAATTTTAAATGATTAAAATTAGCTAAAATCCTGTAGAGAGTGTGGTGCAATCTGTTGACACTGGTTGTTGATTCTGATTTCGAAGAAAAAATATAAATGGAAAATATTTCTCATTTCAAAATTTGAGAAATTCTTGAGAATCCTCCATTAATCATCAATCATCATCATTGTGAAATTACAATTATTATTATTGAATTAAAATAATCAATTATTATTATGAATGCCTACACAGATTAAACGAATTGAATTGAATATAATCGTTTCCCATTAAGAAAAAAAATTGAATAGATTCAATTCATATGCATTCATATTTTTGTATTTCTATACATTTCCATCTTTAATTCAAAATAATAAATCCATACGCATCATATCCAATCCAAAATAGTGTTGTTGATTAATCAAACTTAAACACAGACAGAAACTTGACAAAAAAATACCTCTTAGTTTTACAAATTTTTCATAGAAAAAAAAAATATTTTCACAATGAATCAATCAAACAAGCGCGTTTTCTCATCTCACAGTATGAGTCAGCCATTTTTTGTGTATATTTACATATATTTAAATGTAAATATAAATGAACACTGATACACCAAACCAACAAAACACACCTATGTTTTGTTCAAACAAAAAAAAAATGCGAAAAAAACGAAACGAAAAATTCATAAATGCTTAAGGCAAATTCCACAATGCATTTAAAGAAATGAAAGTGGAAAAATTTTAATGGAAAATCAAATCAAATCAAAAAAAAATTTTGTTCACTTTTTTGTCAGGCTGAAAATATTATCATGAACATAATAAGAACAGCAGCAGCAGGTTCAGGTTCGTGAACGAAGCCAAAAAAAAACCATAATAATACAAATGTTTAGATCACAATCAAATGGAGGCAAAAAATCATGCATTGAGAAAAATGATTGGAAAGACATAAACCTTGATCTTTGACCTTACCTATTACAGGTAACACAGATTATTTAGAACTATGAAAAGAAAACCTAAAATCAAATTTTAATGTAATTCATTGTGTTTCATATATCTGAGCTATCAGTGTATATCAGTGTTTATATTTACTTCGTTTTCACATTTCAATGCATTTCAACATGTATTTCTCAACATGCATTTGTTTGAGTTCAATTTGAGTCCAATTTGAACAAAAATCTATAAAATCTAATATCTAAAATTGCATCAATTTTTGTGTCTATTGTTTGAATGTATTTTTTTTTTCATTTTATTTTTTAGGTTTGTTTCAAAATCGACACAAAAAAACATTGAAAATTATCAACAAAAAAAATATCAAAAAAACAATAATTACAATTATTATCATTATTATTAGTTTAGTCAGATTCAATTCAATTTCAATTGAATTTCACAAAAATGTTTTCTGAAACTATTCAACCATAATTTTTGTTTTTCAGTGTATTTAAAAAAAAATAATAATAAGCATTCAAAGCAAAGCAAAGCCAAAAACAGAGAAATAGAAAAAAGTTGTTTAATAACTGATCGACCTTCGATTGTTTTCAATTTTTTTTCATTTATTTTAATATTTTCATCCATTCATTCATTCATTCAAATTTCAATTTTCAAAGTTTCAAATTTTTATAATCAAAAAAAATTTCATTTTTCTCCAATATACACACTTGTTGCATTGTTCAATTTCGTATTCATTTACATTATATTCATTAATATTTTCTAATATTCGTATATTCGTATTAATAGTATATTCATCTTTTTAAATTCGTATATTTGTACTTATTATCATCATTTATTCCTGAATATTTTACATATATCCATCTATTATCAATAATAAATGTTTTTAAATATGTTTTTTTTTGAATATTCATTAAATGATAATAATAATAATAATGATAAGTAATCATCATCATCATCATCATAATCAAATGTGAATTTTTTAAATTGACAGTTTTTTGTGGGTTGTGGTTCTTCATTTTTTTTTTTGATGTTTCTGATTTGAAATTTGAATTTTTGTTTCAACATTTTTCTTTGTTGAAAACACACAAGTACAATACAAATACAAGTAAAATCGTTTGACTGCTTGCTTTTGCTGCTTGGCTGGTTAATTGATTTATTTTGAATCTTTTCATTAATAACTTTTCTCCAAAATTAATTTCTTTTCAGGTTCAGGTTTGTCTATTTTTTTTTAAATATCCATTTTAGATTTTTCCATTACTTTTCTATTGTAATTCATTTCATTCATTTTTTTTGAGTATGATTTGAACAAGAGAAAATTTTTGAATCAAAAATAAAAGCACACATTCTAATTGTCATTTGTTTGTTTGCGTGTTTGTATATCCTTTACTGCCATGGCGATAGATTGATTGATGCTTAGCTTTTTTTTTAAATGTTGAAGAGGTTCAAATGATGCTTTTTTTTGTTCAATGAATCATACACATTTTTTTTAGATTTTTACCATTTCAAAAATTTTCATTTTTACATGTGTATTTACAGGAACAAATGAATCATTCATATTGATTGAAAATTTGTTTGATAATAACAAAAAATTGTTCCGCTAATCAACATTTAATGAATTCATTTAAATCAATTAACACATGATTTCATCATTTAGCGGTTGCCATTCTCATATTTTCACATTTTCTCTTTGAAATTTGATATTTTCAAGTGATTTATTTTGTTTTCCACTACTGAATTTAAAAACCATGTAATTTCAACAATAACAATTCAACAAGTCATATTTAAATTTTGATGATTCAAGTGTTTGTTTCATTGATTTTCAATATTTTCTCCACGTTTTTTTTTTCATTGATTTATTTTAAAATAAATAAATGAATCAATAATCAAATCATCTGTTTTCTTTTCTCATTTGATAGATATGTGATTGAAGAGCAAACATTAAACTATTAAATTGATTTTACATAATTTTTTGACATTATTGACTTCACCGATTTATGAGACCACAGAAAAAATGATCACTGAAATTGAAAAATTAATATTGATGATTATTGTATCATCGCTAATCATCAACCATGTCCAATCATTCAGACATCAACAAATGAATTATGATGAAAATTCATCCAAATGTATGGAATTTGAGGTTCAAAAAATTGATGCAATAACATATTTGAAAAATGGTTCACGTTTAATTATTATTGATTCAAATTATTGGCTATTAAATAATGATGAAATTCCTACGATTAAGGCAAAAAAATCAATTTTAGATCTAATATCACCAGAATGGCAGACAAAATTATTGAAAAAATTAAATGAAATCAAATTGAATGATCAAATGAATACGAATAGATCGGAAATTGATTTAGATGAAAATAATCAATTTCGTATCGATTCAGCCGTCAACATTGAATTGAAAGCATCCAAAGGAAAATGTATACCAACAAATCAATTATTATTATATTCGACTGTAAGTTATTTTTGAAATAAAATTTTTAACACAATTATAAATTATAATTTTGCTCAATTTTCAGTTGCCTGATAATAATGGACCATTGATAACAGTACATGAAAATGAAAACATTTACACTTCATCAAAAATATCTGATTTCGATTTATTGACGGCTGCTAAATCTGTTGATTTTTCTAAAAAAATTGATGCCATGACTTATTTCAATAATATGACAATCATCTTTCAAGGTAAGATTCGTTTTTTTTCTATGGTGGATTTCTCAAAATTCCATTTTACTTTTCATTTAATCTTTTAGAAAAATATTTCACGACAGTACGTTGCATCAATGGACGATGGTCAGAAGTATTTCATAAAGAAATTGATCAAGTATTTCCGAAAGCAATGATCGAGCCTGATTCAGTAGATATGTCACGTTTGAATAGTGAATTATTATATGATAATACTTATGTTTTATTGTTCTATCAACAACAATATTTATCTTGTTCAGTACTCGGTAATTCGGTATGTATTCACTGATCAATATAAATCAATGGTCGATTACTAATTTTCATTATATTCGAAAAAAATTAGCCATGTGAAGGACCATACGATATAACGAAAGAATTATTCAATGTAAATCACTTATGTTTTGATATTAGTGAATTGACTGAAAATACGGCAATAATCATGTACATAACGGTTATATTGATCGCGGCTTTCATCATTGCTTTGATATTGTTCATTTATTATAAAAAAACATATCCATATTCAACATCATCAATAACAACAACATCGACATCACCAACAACAAGATCATCGACACAAAAACCACGTATTTTGTATTCAGCATTAAAAATACCATCAAATGATAATCATATGCATATAAAAGAAGTGAGTGTTTAGATTTTCAGATGAAATTCAAATTACTTATTGTTTTTTTCTCATTTAAAATGTTTATTATCATCAAGAAATCATCGGAATCATCGACAAATGGAAAAGTTTAAAATTATAACCTCATAATATCAAAAAAAAAAAAAATATCATTCATAACATGTTAAAAGCATTTTAAATATCCATTTTTTTATATAAAACATTGAATAAATGAAAAGTATTTTGTTTAAGAATAATTCATGATTATTCAATTATAATTGTCAATTCGGTTGTTCTAAATATAAATCGGTTAACTTTTGTATCCATTCAATAATGATTGTTTGTAAATCATCGTCACAATAATATTTATTTATCATGATCATTGTATTGATTAAATGTTGATATTGCCGCAACAGATAACGATATGTTTGCACATTATCCAAATCTAAATGTTTGCGTAAACATTTTATTATGATTTCAATCCATACTTGCATAAATAAATTAATGTCTGATCCAAAATATTCATTCATTTCATTGAATTGTTGTTGTGGTTTTAATGATTGCATTGATTCATCATTGAAAAGTTTCGAATTTGATTGATTTGAATTGTTATTCTGATTGTGATTCGCTAATGGATTCAATGATTGTTTCATACGACGATAATTGTTTATTAATTTTGTTCGATCATTTGTTGCTATTAATTTTGTAATTTTTTGATTGTCCGACGTTTGTTGGTCTGTGATCGAAAAAATCGATTGATTACCATTTTGGTTGACTGAATTTATTGCAAAAATTTTCTCAATCGATACAATTTTTTCATTGAAAATTGATTCGATTTCAATGAATAATTCTTCGAATGCTATCAAATTTTCATCATTTTGATAGTTTGAACAAAGAAACAACTGTACAGAAAATTGTGTTGACCATACTAATGTTGATAATTTCAATAAAGTTATTGGTTTATTTGCATATGATGACAATGATGTTGTGGCTGTTGGTATTAAATATTTCAATAAATATTTTAAACCAATTCGTTCATCAAATTTCATGGAATATTGAAATGTTTGTTTGAATAATGAGCAAATTTCATTATATTGTGTCCATTGTAAATTCAATAATGGTTTAGATTTGATTTCATCATTTTTTTTGAGATAATTATCAGAATGATTAACGATATCGGAAAAATTTGAACAAATATTGAACATTAATAATGATGATAATATTTGCAATAATTTAAGGTGATAATTCAATTGCATTATAAATAAATTGAATGATATACTTTGCTGTAAACCAGTCGATGTTTCGATTATCATTGTATGCGATATCGATTGTTGTAGACTATCATCAGGATTATCATCATTGTCATCGTTCTCATTATCAATAAAGAATAATTGTTTAGCTCGTTTCTTCAAATAATCACTATTATATAATGAAAATGTTGATGATAAATTTATTTGTGTTGTCTGGTTTCGACATGTTATTATTTTTATTTGTTCCATATCATTATTCAAATCGATAGGTGAATGCTTAAATGAATCAATCAATAAGATTAATGGATTCAAAGTTAATTGATGACCAATTTTAAATATGTCAATCATAATTTTCCATGTATTTTGCTGGAAAATTTCATTCAATGATAATAATAGATGCCTATTGAAAGTGTAAAAGAATTTTTAAAATTTTTCTTCACGAATAAAATTATCAAAAAACTTACTTGAACAATGATAATGATAATGTAGATATCATATCATGATATTTGCCATTTAAACATTCAACATAAACCAATAATGTTTGTTTTAAAATCAAATTTTTCATTTCAATCAATTCATTATCATTGGTGCTGCCATCATTTTTCATCAACATGAATTTGATAATATGATTATTAAATGTTTGCAGCCAATTTTTTAGAAATAAATGATAATCATCAATCATTTTCTCATTAATTTCAATTGTTTCACGTAAAAAATATTGTATCATAGGCAAATCGATGTGTTGAAAACAATATAATGAAAATTTAACGTAATTATCATTATTATTGTTATTACTATTTGAATCGATTATTGACTGTATGATTGTGAAATATACTTCCAATAACATGGATCGATATTCTAATCGACTCAAACAAATTGTTGTAGAATGTTCACTTAAAAATAGATACCATATTTGTAATACAAGATTTGTGTATTCAATAAATTCTCTGTCATTTTCTTCATTTTTTGCTGATGATAATATTGTTTGAAAATCAATTGATGATTCAATCGAATGTAATGATTCTGATAATTTTTCCAAATCTATTGATTGTATCTTCTTAATACGTACATGAACACTGATGCAAATATCTTCGTTGATTGAAAGAAAAATTTTTGAAAATTTTTGTAAACATTTAAGAAATATTATGAATATTTCAATATTTTGTTGATTTCTTAGATTGTTTGATTGTTGTTGCAATTTGTTTGTCGAATAATTTCGAATCAAATGAAAAATACATGGTATAAAATCAATTGATGCATATGACAATACATGTAAATTATCTTGATGTAAAAATGCCTCAAATGTATCAGTTAAAATTTGTATATGATTATTATCATTACCATTTCCTACTTCAGTACAATTGAACGATTTGATCATTAATTCATTATCATTAAAATTCGGAAAACGCAATGAACGTAATGCTTTGAATATTGATTTCCAACCTGAACGTATTTCTTTTGATGCTCCTTCAACAAATTCACAAATTGAATATAATATTAATTCTTGTTGTTGCTGTTGCAATTGCTGATAATGATATTGTTGCTGTTGAAGTCGTTGTTTTTGTTGTTCACTATTATTACCATTATTATTATGATTGTTATTGATATCAATATCAATCATATTTGTATCGTAAATTTCATTTTGTAACAATTTTTCATAAGATTTAAATAATAATTCATTGAAATGAAAATAATCCAATTCATTGTAAGATGATAGAAATATATTGATAATATCATGAAGTGATATTATTGCTTTTTTGGATATATTTATATCATTTATTGTAGATGCAAACACCAAATGTGATGATAATATTGGCCATATTTTCATAAAATGTAATAATGGGCGACTATTCCGTATAAAACGTAATATAATTTCAATTAAACGATGAAACATTAATGATGATGACGATAATATTCTATGATCATCATTAAAATAATCATAATGATTCAACAACGATTGTTGTTGATTGTGTTTATAATCTGATAATAATAATAATTGTTGTTTACTATAATCACATAATTCATTAATAAAATTATATAATAATGATAAATTACATTTCAATGTAATTGTTTCGAATAATTTTTGTATTAAAATTGATAAATATTCTAAAATGTGTTCCATTTCTTTTGAATTATATGATAATAATTTATTATTACCTTGTTGTAATTCATTCAAGATTAATGTGAATCTTTCATCTTCGATCATATTCATTTCGTTTAAATTTGAAAATTGTGTAAATTTAGTCATCGTATTATTGGAATTATTATATTGATTTTGTTGTAGCTGATTACAATATAAATTTTGATAATAATCATTACTATCGAATTGATTATTCAATTCATTGATATAATTACTATTGATTGTATTCATTGATTTAGCCGATTTCTGTATGATTGTAGTTATGGAACATTTTGCTCGACTCAATAATGTTGTACGATTTGAATGAAATATAAATGTTTCTAAATCATTCAAAAATTTGCACAAATCAAAAATGTACTTCCATATTTTAATACATTGTTGTCCAATAGGAATTGGATTTGTTAATAATGTTTTCATAGCAATTATTTGCAAATATGACAAATTATTATCATTATTATTGTTGTTATTGTTGCTGTTTTGATTATTATCAGAAAATTGATGCTGCTGTGATTGCTGTTGTTGTTGTTGTTGTTGTTTAGTAAAACTTTTTAATTTAAATTTCAAATCATTTTTGGTTCGCTGAAATGATGATGATTTATTTGTTATGTATTTCAATAGCAGGCAATAAATTTTATCTATTTGATTGTAATGGCCAACTTTTTCACAAATTTCAAACACTTTCAACAAAATCATTATGCTAATATTTGTCTGTGTAATAATAATAAATGATGATAATTTTTTTTTGTTATTTATAGATGTTTTTAAGAAAAAAAACGAGGTAAAAAGAAAAAACATATTAAAAATCAAATAAACACACGAGTCAAAGTAAAAATATTTTGGTAGAAAATTACATACATTTTTACAATGTGTCAAAATGAATCGATTATCACAATTGAATAATAAGCAAATTGATTGAATTAAATTCAAATTTGTTGAATTGTTAATATTATTATTATGATTTGTTTCCGATAAATGTTCAATCAATCGTTCAAAGGTAAATTTTCTTGTCAATTCTTGTTGCAAACAAATTATTAATTTGTCCCAAAAAAAATTTAAAAATCTTTTTATTAATAAATTTATTTGTTTGACATAATTGTTCATTTTTTCCTGCTGCTGATGCTGTTCATTAAATTTTGTAATATTAAAAAATTGTTCAAATCTAACATAATCATACAATTTTATTGAATTGGAATTGATGTTATCAATAATATCGATGTCTAACAGAAATTTGATTATGGGCAATTGATCAAATTTATCATTATATTCAATGAAAATTGTTTCGAATAGATTATTTTTCAATATTATTTGATAAATTTCGGACAGAAATGTTTCGGATAAGTACAATGTAATGTTGTAATCGAAAATTTCATTAATGAATGCTTTTTCATCGATGATTTTCGAAGAATTTTTTCCGTTATTATTTGATTGAATATCATAATGATTTGAATATTGTAATTTCAAATTCAATAATAATGTAAGATATGATGTCAAATATATTCCATCTGCATTGATGAAAAAAATGTTGAAAAAATTTTTATACAATTTCAGTTTTTCAATTTCATTCGTCTCGAAATCTAAGTTTTTCATTCGATTTTCATCAATCTCATCATCAATCAATAATAATCTGAATATTTTGTATAAATTTTTACAATATGATGATGAAAATTTTTGTATTATTTCATCGATTATAAATTGATTACGACAATTTATCAAATCATTCAATATAGTTGATAATTTGCGTATGAATATTTGTGCTAATAATTTTTCAAAATGATTAAAATTAATATTCACTGATTTATCATTATTTTTTCCATAATTATATTGATTGAACATTTTGGACATGACAAACGTTTCAATATTTTTATCAGAATCATTTGATTCATTTAAAGAATTTTCATTATCACTTGTTGATGATGTAGAATCTAATGATGATGATGATGATAGATTATTATTTTCAATGCCATCATCATCAACGAAAACTTGATTGATATCATCATCATTATTATCGTTCAATTCGGTTTTTTCATATAATTTTGTATCACTATTCGTTAATCTCACATTATTGAGATTCATATTGAAGTCATTTAGCGTTGATAAATTTTCATATGATAAATGAATCGTTGTTATTTTGATATTTTCATTCAAATTTTTCAATGATATTGCACTTAATTTTGATATTGATGACAATGATGATGATTCAATCAATTCATTGAGTTTATCATGATAATCAATATCATTTAAATTGTTTAATTTTGATCTTGATGCCTTTCTCGTATTTGTACTTATTTTCGCAATTATTTTTTCGTTATTTTTTTTACTGTTGTCATTGTCTTTGATTTTCATATTTGTTGATTCGAACAGTTTCAAATTATTTTCAACATAATTACATATCATTTTGAATATAACTGATGATTTTAGGTCATTATTTTGATTTTTTTCATCGTCCGAATTGACCAATATTTTCAATGAATTGACTAATGTTGTCAACAGAATCAAACCTAATTGATTTAATATCAAATTTTTTGACAGTATTGATTCTTTGATTGAATCGAAAAATATTTGAAATAAATTAAAATAAGTTTTATCTGCATCACTTTCATGAATTGTTTCCATTATTCTCGCATCATTTTTGTTCATTGGATTCGATATTAATATCAATATTAAAATTGGATTTTTGAATATATCATACATAAATATTAAAGAGTTATAACGTTGTTGTAATGAAACAGGCAATAAAAATATATGATAAAATAATGATTCCATTATGGTACGCATTGATTTATCGGTACCGAATAAACGTAATAGCTCATATGAAATTTTATATATCAAATATTGTTCTTGATAATTCAAATTAGAAACTTGTTTTTGTTTTTGATTTTCAATTATTTTCAATTGATTATGCTGTCGTTGCTGTGGCTGCTGTCGATCTTGATTCGGTGATAAAGTCTCAATACCACGACCAATTAATTTTTGATTTTCATACTTCTTATTGATTTTTGAATAATTATTTTTTACACTCGTTTTTGTTGGATTCAATATCAATATCAAAATTGGTATTAATTGTTTCCATATTAATTCATGAAAACAATTGGTCATTTGTTTCCATAAATCTGGTATTGTTATCAATATAAAATGTATACATTTCAGATAGAAACAATTGAATGTTTTGATTAATATGAATATTTCAATTTTTGTTTCAGATATCGATGTTGATATTAATTTATCATTATCTTCATTTTTATATTTATTATCATCATAATCATTCAAAAAACTGACTTTTGTCTCAAGTTTTTTGATTAAATATAACATCAAATATAGAAAATCTTGAATATTATTACTGTTTTTACAATTATTATCATTTATCGTTGTTGATGATGATGACGATGATGATCGATGATGTTGATGATCGATAATTTTATTTTTAACAAAATAGTAGCAAACTTGTCCGGCTGTCATTGAAATTGCTGACAATATTTTATCTTCATCATTGTTAACATTATTCATCATTTGTGATTTTATATTATTCAATATGTTTCGAAATAATTTCTGATTAATATTATTGATTGCATTTGTTTTATCATTATTTGTATAATTTAAAATATATTCTTTTATTTGTTTATGACACAATTCAATAATATCGATTACGTTTGTAATTGTTAATTGTTTAATATATAATGCTGATAGATCAATGATCAATGATAATAGCTCAATTGTAATCAATGAGTGTGATGTTGAATTTTTTTCAACGGTAAATATTTGCATGTATGATTTCAGTATTTGATTAATTGTGTATTCTTTGAATAAAAATATTATATTTTCGAAAGAGGAAAATACGGATGGTTAATGAAAGAAATGGCAGAAAAATTTAAACAAACCTTTTAATGAATCATCGTCTTCACCACCATCAATGTTGTTTATGGTTAAACGAATGAATAATTTTAACAAATCAATTACCAGAATTAATAATTTTGATACATTATTCTCAATAAATATTTTAAATAATTGTAATATAAGTTGTAATTGTTGTTTTTGGTTTTGTATTTCATTGTTATTTAGATTGATTTTTATTGAATCTGCCATAATATTTAATTTAAAAAATTTGAAAAATTTGATCAATTAAAAATCATTTACAAACCAATTATAATCAAACATAATTTAGCCAAATCTGTCGATAAATTTTCTTCACATTCGGAACGTATTTCGTTAAGAATTTTTTCCATTTTTAAATTTTTTGGACAAATGTCAGAAAAAATTGGTGACAAAAGCCAACTAAGCTCAACATTCAATAAATCATTTATGATTTGAAACCATATGGAATTTTTAAAAATGTCAGAAAATACGTAAATACATTAAAAATATCTTGGTTTAGGTTGTTTTTTTTGTTCAAATGTGAATCGTCATCATTTTTTGACTGTTTATTCCTATTCAATTTTTGTTTATTATTATTATTTAAAATTTATTTTTGGATCATTGTTGATTACCATTTGGAACCGACAAATAGCAGTGGCATATTGAATAATAGGAAATCTGTTTCCAGAATCCGATTCATCGCATTAAATTTAATGCTACCACCTTAGGAAAACGAGTGTAAAATCAAATATTCCATTTTTTTTCTGGAACCAAAAAATTTTGAAAATGTATAAATTAGCATTTGATTATGGTAATTTTTGAATGCGAATTTTCCAGCAAATTCGTTTTTTTGGGCCACGAAATATTTTCGAAACAATTTCAAATCAAAAAACTTTTTTTATTTTATTTTTGAATGTTTCACACACAAATAAATCAATTACAATTATGGAATATATTCACGATTGGAAGTACGAAAAAAAGGAAAATGAATGCCTTTTCCAATAGAAACGATCGTACTTGACATTTTTTTGTAAAGAAAATGTTTTGGAATTTTCATTTCAACCAATGATCATCAATTGAAAAATCATAATTTCTTCATTCAACGTGATAGTCATCATTAGCACGTACTTGAGTCAAAATGGAAAAATAGTGAACAAAAATTTCACCATTTCAATCGATTTGAATTGTTTATTATCATTTATGATGAGCAACCAATTATTTCACAAATCCAACATTTTTTTCTCTTATTTATTTATTTAAATTGACATCTTATACACATGTTTAAATATGTATTGAACTTTAACATGATTATGATTTGATTCAAAGTTCAATTGTGTGAAATTTTGTTTTGTAAAAAAAAATGAATGATTGTTTATTTACCATTATGTCATATTTGCCATTATGATGATTTGTCGTGGTTGGCAAATTATTCATTCAGCCATTTATTTTTCGATGCTAAAAGCTTCAATGAAGAATTGTTGGCTGATAGAAAAATTTGATCAGAAAAGAACTTGAATATGAGATATGGATTGACGGATGGATTGAATTACAATCAAGATTCTTTTTTCAAAAGCGAAATTCATGAGCGAATTCAAGTAAATTAATCAATCGATCAAACATTAATATTTGAAAAATGAATAAAATTGATCGATTCTATACAATCTTTTATCACAGAGGAAATGGATATTATTATGTATATTTGAAATTGATCATTGAACTTCAATGATAGCACCATGCCAATCAATGAATCGATCAATCAATCAAAAATAAAACATTGAAAATTTGTTAAATATTAGGTGAAATTTTCAGATGTTATTTATCATTTTTCAATGTTTGGCATTGGCAATGGCCAATATATCATTCATTGTTTCTTTGATTTAAAGAAATGAAAAAATGAAAAGTAAATCAAATTATATTAAACATTCACAGCAATGACCTATCAATGATGATGATTCATCATCATGTGAAAACATCATGTGGTATACACAGGGGCTTTGATAAATATTTTCTTTGATTATTTCACGTGTTTGATTTCTCAAAGAAAAATTTGTAAAATTTTCTTACTTAGTTGAATCATTGTTTGTTTCTAAAATGTTTCAAATATTTTATATTTCGAATACAAATGACATAACAAATTTAATGTGTAAAATCATTCATCATTTCATTTCATTTTGTATTTTTTTTTCAATAAATAAATGAATAAAGTATCAAATGTGGAAATAAAAGAAATTTTCAAAAAATAAAAATCGAAATAAGCCACCAACGCTTTGTTATTTGTGATTGTCTTTTTGCAATGAAAAAAATGAAAATCGATTCAATTGAACAATGGCTTTGAACGACGATGATTGGATTTAAGCATAAAAAATTGAATTTAAAAAGAATAAAAATCTTGAATTGTTGAATTTTCAATTTCCATTGTACAATTTTCATTGTTGACAATGGCCTCCAAATTGTTAACGAAAAAAAAAAAAATTCCATTACAAATTTATCATTTGTTATGATTATTATTATTGAAATAATTCAAATATTGAATCGAAATCTTTCCATTTTTTTCATATTTATTTTACTTTGAATTACTTAATCATTCAACAGCTTTTTAATAATAATAAGAAGAAATAATGATTTACTTTTACTTCCTATTATCTCATCAATTGTAGCTGTTGTTGTTGTTGATGTTAGTGAGTGCAAAGATTGTTGTCTTTGTCATTGTCGATGATTGTATTTATATGATTATCATTATTATCATAGGAAAAATATAAAGCATTTGACCTGAATTCATTTTGACTTTGACATTGTATTTTATTTGTGTTTGATTTAATTCAATATTTTCCACAGATAAAACTTGTGTAAACAAATTGTTACAATATGCTTGAAATTGCTTTTATTATTATCATTATTTGGTCATTTTTCTGAAATCAAATGAATCGTTTATAATCGATTAATGCGAAAATGCCACGAATTTTCCAATTTTTTCGAAAATTTCATTTTGAATTGAAATTCAAAATGATCATGGATTCATTGATCATTGATTTTAGATTCATTCAATGCTTTAAAAATCAAAGAATTTTTTCTAAATTCATTTAATTTTTTAAATGTATTTTCTTTGTTGTAATCAAGGGCTTAACTTTTAACGATTTTTGCCGATCATTTCTTCAAATAAAATTTGTATATTGACAAATAATCAACACAATGAATATGGCAACAATTGTGATTATTATCATTGTTATTATTGTTATTTATGTATGAATCGATGAATTGAATCGAGTTTCTAATGGTGATTTGTATTCAAAAAATGTTTGCCTTTTTTCTTTTGTATTTTTCCAATTTTATTTTATTTTTTCCTCGCAAAATCATATGAATAATAATCATATATCCGACAAATAGTGATGATGATAATAATAATAATAATAATACATTTAAATTTGAATTAAAATTTTCGTTCATTTTTTTTCCGAATAAAATGAATAAATGTTTGAATAAACATCCTTCATTTTGCTTTCCTTCCTTCAAATTTCATTCAAATTTTTTTCCATTTTACTCTTCCCTGCTTTTTTGTGATTCTTTTTATATTTTGTTTCTTTGAAAATCCAAACACAATTATTCATTTGGTCATTGGATTGAATTAGAAATGATTGAATTGTCTCTTTTCCTTTTTTTTTCGATGCTGTTGTTGTCGTTGGTCCGTGTGGCAAAATGTTTAAATTTTTCTCGCTTTCATTGATTTGATGATGTTTTTCGTTTCATACATTATTATTACATTATTGTCAATTGATCAATTTTGAAAAAGATTTTTCCATTTTGTTTCTTTTAATATAAAACATATTTGCAATTTGAATATTTTTACAAGTATTTGAATGATGTGTTAAACGAATGAAAAAAATTCAAAATTTGAATTTGAATTTTGAAATTTCTTCAATTTCATTCCATGATAATTATTAGTTGTGTAATGTTGATATGTTTGTTTAAATTTTTTCTTGTATTAAATAATTCTCGTGATTCTTGCAATGGCTACTATTCTTAATAATTATTTTACATCATTTATTGATCCACTAAATTCATTATCGATCTGGATTGTCACGTTGAATCCAGCCGCATTAATAAAATTTGTCATATTAATCTCCATATTTATTTATGTTTTGATACATTTTATACGAAAACAATATCATTTTATTTCGATTGTGAATAAAATACCTGGACCACCTGTAAATCCATGGTTACCATGGTTAGGACATGCTTATATTGTGCTTGATTTAGATCGATATCGTTATCAATATGGTACATATGCACGTAAGTTCAGAAAATTTTTTCAACTATCATCCTGATATTGAATGGGTTTAAATGTTATAATTGTTGAATATTTGAATTTAAATTTTTAAAAGTAATATATCAAATGGTATCATCCGTGAATAAAATCTATCAACATGAAGGTATTTGTCGTATGTGGATCGGTATGAAACCATTAGTGCTGCTTTATCGTCCTGATGATGTTGAAGTAATATTGACAAGTAATACATTAACACAAAAATCAGCTGAATATCGTTTTCTAAATTCTTGGCTTGGTGAAGGATTAGTGACGAGTGGCAAACAAAAATGGCGAAATCGTCGTAAAATTTTGACACCAGCATTTCATTTTCGTATTATAAATGATTTTCTACCAATCATCAATGAACAATCGAATATATTGATTAAAAAATTGAAACGATTAACATCGAATAGTAAAAATAATGAATCAATCGAAATGGATGTGGTTCCAATAATAACATTATGTATGTTGGACATTATTTGTGAAACAGCAATGGGTGTTAAATTGAATTTACAAGCAAATTCAAATCACGAATATGTTGAAGCATTGTATAATATAAGTAGAATATTTTTAATACGATTAATGAGACCATGGTTATGGCCAAACTTGACATTCAATCTTAGTTCTTGTGGGAGATTATTCAATAGGTGTGTAAATTATTTTTAATTCACAAGGAAAATTGTTCTGAAATTGTACTGAAACTTTCTCAAAAAATAGATCAGTAGAAAAGACAAAAAACTTTACGATGAAAGTTATCAAGGAAAGACGTGATGAATGGACAAAATATTTATCGAATCATCAAAATAATCAAACCAATCAACGTTCGGCAAATATGATGAGCAATTTCAATGAAATACAATCATCGAAATTTTTCAACAAAAATAGCAATCGTTTAGCATTTTTAGACTTATTATTACAACATCATTTGGTGACAAAAAATTTAACATTAGAAGATTTACGTGAAGAAGTTGATACATTTATGTTTGCCGGACATGATACGACATCACATGCAATCAGTTGGACATTATATATGTTGGGCATACATCAAGATGTGCAGCAAAAAGTTCGCGATGAAATTGATTCAATTTTTGCCGAAAATTGTTGTGATGATGAACAATCACAATCAGATTTATCCATTGATCAAATTAAACGATTGAAATATTTGGAATGTGTCATCAAAGAAGTGCAACGTATTTATCCTACAGCGCCATTCATTGGACGAGATTTAAGTGAAGACACTAAAATAAGTATGCATTTGTTTCTTTTCAATTCATATTCAATGTTTTTAATGTAATTTTTTTCATTTTTTTTTCTCATGATTGAAAGATGATTATATAATACCGAAAGGTACCACTGTCGGCATATTCACATATGTATTACATCGTGATCCAGAAATATATCCAGAACCAGAAAAATTTGTGCCTGAAAGATTTTTACCTGAAAATTGTAGTGGCAGACATCCATTTTCATTCATACCGTTTTCAGCTGGACCAAGAAATTGTATTGGACAAAATTTTGCAAAAAATGAAATAAAAATTGTAATTGCAAAAATTATCAGAAATTTTTACATCAAATCAATTGATCCTCGTGATAAATTAGTGATCGTTGGTGAAATGATATTACGTTCAATTAATGGATTAAAAATTTCATTTATTCAACGTTGATTAAAATTTAAAAATTGGAAATATTCCATATAAAAATAACAGAAATGATAATTATTTATTATTGTCATCATCATTGATAAACTCATCGATCGATTTCGATATATTTTGTGGTGAATTCAAATGAACATAATGATCGCCATCAATTTCATGGTAAATAAATTTTGAACATTTTTGTTTGTAATAATCAATAAACTCATTGTCATATTTACACCTCAATGTATGATGTGTTTGTTTCGAACGTATAATCATTAAATTGCACTTTAAATTCATTAAATAATTTTTTAATTGATTTTTTTCAAATTTTCTTCGTACAATCGTATTCAAACGATGATCACGACCAAATATAACATTACCATTGTTTTGAAATTTTACTGCTCGTTTCAGCAAACATTTTGCATTCTGTTTATTTAATTTACCATTAAAATGTGTTTGTATTATTATATCGATCGCTTTTTCAATATCAAATTGATAAATTTTGTTTTGATTCATATTTAAATGTTCAGAACGTAAATAAGTCGATATGTTTTCCATTGATTCTTTGGCCAACATTTCTTTATCATAAATACGCGGTTTTATCGTATCAATCATTATCAATTTATCAATATATTCAGGAAATAATGATGCAAAATCTAATGATGCTAATGCACCCATTGAATGTGCTATTATTATTACATTTGATTTCCATTTTAAATAATCCAACACATGTTTGATTGCTATTGTCCATGTTAAATCTGTATATGGTATACCTTTCGGTAAATGACTACTTTTTCCGTGACCAGGTAAATCTATTGCAACAACATACATAGAATTTAATGTTTCAAGCAATGGCAGCAATTCATCAAATGTTCCGGCATTATCCTTTGATTGACAAGAGACAAATTAAAAAATTATTATGAATCATTTAAATAAACAAAAACAAATACCTGCCAACCATGTACCGCTAATACTTTTAATTTATTCGATCCGTTGTTCCATGTTTTTGCTGATATATGACCATATGATGTCGGTATTTTTATTTCATTAATTTCATATTTTTTATCCAAATTATTATCATCGAAATTCAATAATTCATTGGCCATTGTTTGTATTGCGATTGACTAAATAATAATTGAAATTGTATTCAATTTCAAAATAAAATGTTCGTCATTTAAAAACAAACAAACAAGGAAAAAATTTTCCGTTGACATTGTGTTGATTTGTCATGATTTTGTTATCGATTTTAATCATTTTTTTTCTTCATTATGTTTTTAACAAACACATTTAAAACTTGTTTTTTTCATTAGCCAAAGTTTATTTGTCACTCATTTGCGTCAATTGTTGATTTGGTTTGAATTAATTTGAATGGCCAACACTGGATGGCGTCATATTTTTTCGAAGCATTTTCTTCAACAATCATTTTCGCACACAAAAACGCCAACACTACATTACACTTTGATGATTCGATAATTTGTAAGAGTAACCTGTAATAAGCGCCTGATAAGCAGAATCAAAAAAATTTTTATTGCATCATATTCTTGGTCAATAGAGATGAAAAAAATATTCTTACGGTCATATCCAATTCTTGTTCCATCCGTTCCAAAAGTGGGTCAAAAGGGTCAAAAGTTAATTATTGCAATATCTTGGCCGTTTTGAGGAGAATCGTGTCAATTTTTTCTATGATTCAAGGTTATCTAACCATTGATCATTTGTGAAAATATCATCATTAAAAAATAGTTCCCCGATCAAGAATATTTATTTGAAGTTACCATTTCCATTAACACTTTGGGTTTAGATCAGTCATTCTCAACCTTTTTTTCGCCGCGGTACACTGAAAAAAAGGAAAGGCCTTTATTCCCAAAATCTTGCGGCACACCAAGTAAAGGAATAGTAAAGGAATGAGTTTGATTTACGAAATTTGGCGGCACACTTTTGGAATCTGGCGGAACACTAAAGTGCCGCGGAACACTGGTTGAGAATGACTGCTTTAGATCGACGTGTACATGTCTAAACTGAAGATTGATAAAGGAACACAAGCATTGCTATTTTCTATGATTTCTATGATATTTTTCTTGTAAATATTTTAAAAAATAAAATGTGTTGTTGATTTTTGTTTAGTTTTCATTCTATATCTTGTTGTTATAAGAATGTTTTGAATGAAAATGCTTGGTCATCAATTAATGATCATAGAAAATAGCGACGCTTGTGTTCCTTTATCAATCTTCAGTTTAGATGTGTACACGTCAATCTGTGTTTTATATACGCCAATATGTTAATGGAAATGGTAACTTCAAATGAATATTCTTGATCGGGGAACTATTTTTTAGTGATGATATTTTCACAAATGATCAATGGTTAGATAACCTTGAATCATAGGAAAAAATTGACACGATTCTCCTCAAAACGGCCAAGATATTGCAATAATTAATCTCATCTTTCATCTCTATTGACCAAGAACATGATGCAATAAAAATTTTTGGTACTGGTGCCGTTTCTGGACGCAAATTGTTGTTAAAAAATCCGAAGGGTGGCGCAAATAAAATATTTGTACTGTGAAAGTTACAGGCGGAGTTAAAGTTAATCAAAATAATTTTTACGATACTTTTTATTTCAAATTGACAAAGTTATTAATCATTCTCAAATATGAAAATGCTTGTATATGTAGCATTTTTCAAACATACTTAAATAATTTCATTAGAAATATAATCAAAGAAAACAATGGAAATAATCAAGAAAATAATCGTCTTTATTCATGGTTTAAATAAGGCCAAATCCTGAATCATGGATTCAAGTAAAGTTTCAAATACAAATTTTGATTGATTCATCTTTTTTTTCGCCAAAATTACTGTCTCCGTATTGAATATTCAATGAACGAATTGCTCAAAAATCCATCACCATAGTTGAAGGTACAGGATTATCGCTTGCATCATCGCGTACAACAATGAAGACATCTGATAACTGAATTCTTGGAAAAGAGGTTGGGGTCGAAATGTAATCAACTGAAATTTGGAAAATTTTTTGAGAAATTTATCGATTGAAAATTTTGCATCAAATACCTATGTGACAAGTGATAAGTTCATGAAGATTATCATTAGTGGACTGTAAGAATGTAAAACCTCTGTAGTGAAACAATATATTCGGCAAAACTGTCAATAAATCAAATCATCATGAATTCAAAAATGAATTTTGATTAGAAATTGATTCGAAAAATTATTAAAATGAAAATTAAATCTTATAAATACCATGATTAAAGATTTGTGAATCGATAGCGAAAAAAAATTCTCGATTATAAGCTTCTGATTGATCACATTCAATCAAAATTGACTTTACTTTACCATTTCCAAAATTAAATGTAACAATAATACGTTTACTACTGGTCAAACAAGTCAAGAAATTACGTTGAATTCTTATGAAACTTCGAAGTGTGAATTTAATGACAATATCGAAATCATAAATTTGTCGATGTTGGGTGGAACCATCAGGCTCTTGTTCAACTAATTATGTTTAATTAATTAATTAGAATTAAATGAATAAAATTTTTAAAAATACAAACTCAAGTGACAATAAGTGTTTCCAATCAACTTTTCAGCTGGGACCACATATGTGTTATGATTGTGTAAAAATCGATGAAGTCCTTGCAATTGACCGCATGCTTTGCAGGGTTTTTTGATTCAAAGTAAAATTAAACATGATAATCAGTCATTTGTTGAGAATCTGATAAGAAAAATTAAAAACTTACATGGAAAAACCTCTTCATTAATCCGAAACTGAAAAGTTCGATTGTAACTTTCAAATTCATTGGTTCTCATTGAAACATCGGCATTGATACCAAACAATAGCTTCATTTTGAATGATGAATTACTTTTTTTCGTATCAAATATTATAAATGATCTTCGAATGGACATTTGTCCATCTTGAGATGAAAACATACGATTATTTTGCATTTTTATTTTTTTACTTCCAACGTCAATGAAATCGTAAATCAAAATGAACAAAAAAATTAAAATCGAAATGATCGAAGTGAATTCAATTAGCTAAATGTCGATTTGTAAAAAAAATTTTCGCAATTTAAATGTTAATGGGTTAACAAATAGCTTTATATTCGCATACATTTAAAATATCATTGAAATTTGTGAATTTTTTACCTAATTTTTTTTATAATTCGTTTAAATATGAATAAATTATTTCGATATCCAGGATGAAAAGATTAAATGTTAGCTTAAACATCAATCTCTATGACTCGAAAAAAGAAATTTCTAGAATAAACTTTGCATATTGAACCAATTTCGATTATTTTTTAAATATTTTTCAAAAAATTTAAAAAATAATCATTGAATATTATATATAATCAACCAACAATTGCTAAGATATTGCATGGAATTTCTGGAAAATTCAAATCAATATCCAGGCAACGATGTTTTCGATCGATTGTCATTCGGGAGAAAATATGCCAAATTTCAGTAAATCAATCTTGGAATCATGATTCATCATAATGGAATTTTTTTTCTGGACGTGGAAACAAATGACAATAAGGAAATTGCATCTTATGGATGTAAAGCTAAAAATATTTGCCCGAATTCATTTTATATAACAAAATTTAAATTTTATTTCTTTTTTTTTTTTTTTTTTTTTTTTGGTTGAAAATGATTAAAATATTTACAGTGAATATGAATCATAATTTCATGAAAATGTAGATTTGAATAATTTCATATCATTCACTAATGCTGCGGATGATTTTGATGGCAATGATGAATCATTATTGTTTCGTAAATCTGTTGTTTCAGATTTAAGAATCGATGTTATTGCTGCGGCTGCTGATGATGTTGATGATGTTGTTGATGTTGTCGCTGTTGATAACAAGGCCGATGATGATGATGATGATGATGTTAGATTACAATTAAATGGAAATGTAGTTATCAATGGAAATAATGGACTAGATGCAGCAGCTGCTGCTGCTGCTGCGGCTGCCGCCGCTGCCGCAACTGTCGCTAAATTCGATGCAAATAATTTTTGGTGTTGTTGCTGTTGTTGTTGATTATAATCATCAGGATTTTTAGGGTTATGGCAATTATTTAATACATTTTTGAAATTGTCATATTGTTGTTGCCTCTGTTCATTGTTGATATCATTGTTCGACGCTGATAGTGTTGCATCTATTGAATGAATCGCTGGCAGATAATAATGATGATGTGGCAGATGAGGATGATGGGCAGGTAAATGTGTTACATTTGTCATCGGATTCATTAAGGTTGATGATGGTATCAGTGCTGTTGATGATGATGATGATGATGACGTTTGATGGTGGTGATTATGATGATGCTGCTGCATAAATTGTTGAGCAGCATTCGTATATAATGATTGCAATGCATTCATTTCATCAATTTGTTCTGGATTTAACGAACAATTGGATTTTAACGCTGTCGATGCTGATGAAGCTGTTGTTGGTGCTGTTGCAGATGTATGAATCATTCTGAAATCACTAGTAATTGATTTATTATCATCATTCTTGTTTGGAAATGAAAAATTTTGAGAATGTTGCTGTTGCGACAGATTCTTGTGACGATAAGCATCAGTTTTATCAGGATCATTCATTTCATTTCGCTTCAGTCGATGATTTACTGTCAATCTATTCGGTGCTAGTTTAGCTGTTGCTCCTGACTCTGAGGTTTTAATCGTTTCTTTGGTTAATTTGAAATCTTTATCATTTGTGGCTGTAATTTTCACAATTTTCGATGCTTTTCCAATCGCCATCATTGATTTCGTATTGTGTTTGTGACGATTTAATTGTTCATTCAATCCTTTGGAAAATTTATGCATTTTAATTGCATCAGTGGTTTCAGTGTTATCATTAGAATCATCAACGGCAACAATATTGTCATCATCTTCATCATCATTATCATCTTCGTCATCATCATCATCGATCATTTTTTCACATTTTGTTTCATGTAATTTACGAATATGTTTTTTCAGATCAAAATTACGGCAAAATCCTTTTCCACATGTTTGACATTGGAATGGTTTTTTCTCATTATGTGTATGCTAATGAATTTAAAAATTGGAATTAATTAATTCTATTTTCCCCCAAAAACATCAAAACCAAACTTACCAAATGAAATGTTAAATTATAAATTTGATGAAATGCTTTGCCACAAATTTCACATTTATATGCTTTTTCATTGTTATGTGTTAATTTATGATTTTTGTAATTACCTTTTTGATGAAAACCTTTGCCACAATATTCACATTTATATGGTTTGTATCCGGCATGTATACGAATATGTGTATTCAATGTTGAACTACGATTAAATGCTTTACCACAATATTGACATTTATGAGGCTTTTCTGCTGTATGAATTATTTTATGTCTACACAATGTACTTGCTTGTCGAAAACCTTTTCCACATACTTTACAAATGAATGGCCGGGCACCTGTATGCACTGGCATGTGCCGTGTTAAATTATAATGTGCATTAAATATTTTCCCACATTCTGGACATGTAAATGTTTTAGCTGTTGCTGCTGCTGCTGCTGCAGTGGATGCTGCTGTTGATACGGTGGTCGCTGTTGTCGTCAGTGTTGATGATGTGGTGGATGCGATCGATGTTAATGATAAAGCGGAAGATTGTAAGGTATTGTTGGCTGTAGACGCTGTTGTTGATATCGATTTTTTAATCCTGTGATAGCTATCTTTATGGTCATTTTTTGTTCTATGAACAATTTGGTCGATAGAGAATTTCGCTGCATTTGATTTATTATCAGCATTAACATTAGCATCGATTAAATTGTTTGTATTATCGATTGATTGTTCGAAATTATTAAATTTATTATCAAATTTATTTTTCGATATCGATATCGCAAATGAATCTTTATTTTGATTCGTTAAATTATCATTGTTATTATTTGCATACATTTTATACATCATCAATAAATCATGATGATTAAATAAATTGAATGTTTGATTGATGGATTTTTTCATTGTATTTGAACTGGAATTTGAATTTGCATTTGTATTTATTAAATTTTCGATTGAAAATGTTAATTGTTTCGTGGATGCTATTGTTGCTGTTGTCGATAATGATGTTGATGTCGATGTAGACATTGTTCCAACAACATCAACATCAATATCTTCATCTTCATCATCATTATCATCTGATCCATCATTATCCATTATCATTGTTTTTGATTGATTATTATTCAATAATTTTGTTTTATTTTCAAAATTATCATCATCATCATTATTATTATTGTTGACATAATTATCGATAATATTTTCAATATTCTTGTTCACAAAATTTTGTCCATCATTATCATCATCATTATTATTATTATTGGCATCATTATCATCATCTTCAACGACTACAACAACAATATCATCATTTTGATCAATATGATTGAAATCAATAAATTCATTACTATCATTTCGTATCGAAATTTGTTCAGACATTGTCACGATTTACTTTTAATTTATTTTCTCTGTGAATAATTAAAAAAAAATATTGAAATATTTATTAAATAATTATCAAGGTATCGTATGAAATTTAAAATTTATAATTAATAATTAATAAATTTTAATTTGTAATTCAATTCAAAATTCAATGTTTGTTTATTTATTTATTTATTCATGATTCAATTTCAAAAAATTTTATTTTGTCAATCAACAACAACAAACATTGAAAAACAAAAAACAAATCAAATAAATCAATCACAAATTCGAATATGATGATGAGGTGTATTGACATGAATATAATTATACATAAATAATAACGATAAATAATATAACCATATATAAACATACATAGCCTAACCTTTATAACCTTTAACAAATCAATGGGAAAAAAAGAAAAAAATTTCATTAAACACACAAACACAAAACGCAAGGTCCCAAAAGGTCTACAATCACCGCAAACATTATCAATATTAATAATGATAATAATACATGTAATGAATTTTTACTTTTTTAATAAAAACATTTCCATTTCATTCATTCATTGATTCATTCAATTATTCATTTATTTATTTATTCATTCATTCCATTCATTTTTTATTCGATTTTACCATAAGAAAATAATCATCATTTCATTTTATTTTTTTTGACCGTATTTACAATGAATGAATGAATCAAATGTATAAAAAGCATTGAATCAGAGGAAGGAAAAAAATATTTTCAATATTTTCTTCAATATTTTGCCTTTTTCGATTACAAATAATGCACACAAAGATTTACACGAATGTATTGAAAAATATTCAATATTCAAAAACAATATTAATTCAACAAAAAATCGAAATATAGAATTGTTTGTTTGTTTTTTTCATTCATTTATATCCATTATTTATTTATAAATCCATTGTTTACTGTTATATTTTTTTCTTTTTGGATTTTATTTGGACCATTGCTTCAATTATATTATTAGTATTCATATTTTATTATTTCGTTTCTGTCTTTTCAATTCAAAATCTTCTATTTTGCTCCCTTATTTTCATTTCATTATTATTATCATCTTTATTCATTTTATTTATTCATTATTTACTATTTGGTACCAAAAAAAAAAAAAAAAAAATCCAGTTGTGACCGTTTTTTTGGGCCCTTTTTTATGTATTTGTTTGTTTGTTGCTGTTACCGAACAAATATCAAACAAATAAACAGAAAAAATGAAAAAAAATCCATTGTTTTCAAATGTATATTATTATTATTATTATCATGTTTGATTTGGTTGTTGTTGCTGTTGGTGTTGTAGCATGTTTCTTGTTCATTTTCTTTTCATTCTCTCGTTCTCGGTACCCACAAATAGAATTGAATTTTTTCTGCCATTTCTTTTGATCAAAATGAATAAAACAAAATTTCCCTTATTTCAATCAATAAAATTATGGATCAAAACAACCACAAACGACCAGCAACACCCATGCATAAATAAGCGGGCAATACGACCAAAATTAAAATGAAAAATCACGGGACAAATTGTAAAATTCAAAGCATTTGTAGAATAATTGAATTGAATCTACATGAAATTGAGTTTATTATTTTCACAATTGTAAGCAATGTCATTATTACTATTGATCAATGTTTGACAAGATGTTGACAGCAAAAAAAAAAAAATTACACATGATGATGATGAATGGTTGGGAACAACATTTTGTTTTGTTTATTTGTATGTTTGCTTGTTTGTATGTTTGGTGGTTTGTTTTTTGTATCAATTATTTATATTTAGAAAAATATAACGGTATTGTTATTATTGTCACTGTTGTTGTTGTTGTTGTGGGTAAATAAATCACCAATAATAATCATAATAAATCCACAAGTTGTACTATGATTGATTGTTGTCGCTGTTGTAGTTGTTTACTGTTGTTGTTGAAAACATACTTGGATTTAGTACAATTATTATTAACATATACAAATATACACAGACAAACTCACACACACACACACACAAACACACCTAAAAGCCGATTATTATTATCAAGTCCATTAGCTTAAATGAATCTTGTAATTTGTTGTTTGGATTTTCAAGTGAAAAATAATTTTCAAACAATTCAAATTTGGAGATTGAACAAAATACACATATACTAAATACGATTGAAAATATTTTTTCATTGAAATAAAACAGAAACAAAACAAAACAATACAAAAAAAAAGCTTTCGGATATAATATCTTCGATTCATTTTTTTTCATTTAAATTTTGGTCGAATAAATAAATTTGAAATAAATCCAAATCAATTTCGGAATAAAAATACGATTTGTCGGTTTTTAAAAAGAAGATCAAACTATCAAACGATCAAAAGAGAAAATAATAGAAAAAATCCGATTTTAAATCCGATTTACAACCTTCAATCTTGCTTCTGTTGTTGTCGTGGTTGCAAATAGTTGAATTCAAATTTTAAAAAAATTTTTTTTTGTTACATTTTAAATCGGTTTAAATGTATAAATGATGAACAGCAACAGTAGCAAATTACCGCAAGTTTTTTTTTCAAAAATTTGTTTCATTTCACAAAATCCAAAGCAGAATTGCTTTGAATATCGAAGAAACTTTGAAAATTTCCAAACATTTTCAAATAATTTCGAAAATTTTGAAGAAAATTTTAAGTAAATCCAAAGAAATAAAAACATACAAAAGAACCCATCACAAGGAACCAAATTACATCTCAATTAAGGACTTTTTTCTTACGGTTTCGTCTTATGTTATTTAGCTCTGGTTTCTTTCTATATATGATCCTCGATTAAGACAACAACGACAACCACAATACCAGCAACAGCAAACAGATATCATCTTTCACATTGAATAACAATGGAAACAAGAAAAAATAGACTGAAAAATCATTGCAGGTAGCCATAATAATATTATAATTATACCTTGATCGATATCTCTTATCGATAATTTGTGGTGAAAAAAAACTTTTGACAGAAAAAAAATGAAAGTAAAATGTCATAAAAATTGTCCGATAAGTAATTTGTCATTTCACACATTTTTGCTGTCAATTGAACATACTGGGTAATAAGATATCAAAGATAGTTTTGTATTTTAAAAATAATAGACGACAATAGGCTACAATAATATCAATATTTTTGCTTTATTTTTACATTATTCAAATTGAAAAATGTCTAAATAAAGAATAAAAGCTCGGCTAGACGACAATGTAATAATAATAGCAATAAAAGATGAAATCTAATCTTGAAATCTTGATCTCGAAAATCGATCAACTGATACAGAGAGCTACCGGTACAAGTACAAGTAAAATAATGGCATTGGCATTAAATGGTACGCAGACACACACCGACAAGACAATATGGCTTTTTCTATATGTTTTTTGATTGATTAGGTTTTCTTTGATTTCGATTTTCATAAAATTTCAAAACCAATCAATGTGATATATGAGATAATCGATCGATCGATCGGAAATCGTTATCTTTGCTGATCAGATTTCAATTTCACTTTCATCGATTTGTTGTTGTTGTAGCTTGGTGTTGATTTATTTCATTTTGGGTTATTAAGATATAAATCAAGAACAAACAACAAACAGAAAAAAGTCATTCATCCATTGTTATTCATTTTTGTGTGTGTGGTCAAATATTATGATAATATTGTTGAATCCATGTCAAAATATTAAATTACATCTCATATTAATTGCCTGTTACATTTGATAGCATTTTGATTTGAAAATAATTCAAATTTTTTTTCATCAAAGAAAAATTTATTTTATGGGAAAATAATTTAAAATTAAAACTTACCTTGGCACAAAAAATTATGATTTCCGTTAGACTTGCTATGAATCTTCTTTGATTCAATATGTGATGAATGAAATTTTTTTCAAATTTTGAAAAAAAAAATCCAGAATATTATTCAGTTGCAATCAATAACAATCAATTGAAAATTCACGATTGAATTTCATTCAATTCATTATCATTATTGTATTTATTGTTAATCAATTAATTTATATCATAAATCACGTACAAAAAAGGTTGAAAAGTTTTTTTTTAATTAAAATTATGGAAAAAAATACATGAACAAACAAGGAATAAAATGAATGAATGATTTCATTTGATTTTTGAATTTAAAAAAAAAACAAAACAAAATGATCATTGCAGCAGCATTGAAAATATTCAAAATGAGACGATGATCAACCAGAAAAATAAATCATGAATATTAATTGATTAATTAATTTAAATATCATCACCACACTGAATCGGTGAAACAAATGATGATGAACAATTCAAATTTTTTATTTTCCAATTTTTCAGTTTTCAATTTGATCGTTGATCTTTCTGTATGGTCAATTTTCAATTATTATCATCAGTTTCTGTAAAGATGAAACAATTTTTGAAATAAACAAATTCATCATTCATTTATCTATTCATTTTTATCATTTGTTATGGTTAATTAATTTATATTTTATAATTTATTTTCATTTTTATTTGGTCACAAAATAAAATTGTAATAGATAATTGAATGTATCATAGAAACAACTAGAAATGAAATGTTTCAATGTTTCGCCGATTCTTTGGTGAATTATTATTGTTTTTGATTATTTATTCGTTTATAATTATGAATTTCGGCTGCTATTATTACTGGGTATAATTTTTAGTAATCAGGTAAAATAAAAATATTAACAATAAAATGATATTTATCTGTATTTTCTTCGGTGAAATTGTTTGTTGTTTTCAGTATGTTGTTCACATATTTATAAATATTTCTCAATATTTTTGGCGAGTGTCAAAGGTTTACCTGAATATTTAGTTGATGATCATAAATTTGAATATTATTGAAAAAAAAATAATTCATTTTCGTTGGTGTTGGTTGTTGATACGCTTTTATTTGTTATTTATTCATAAATACACGAATTTTTGGCTTGTATTTTTTTTTTATTTATTTATTTTTCTGGAAAAATAAATGGATAATTTATCTCAAAATAATAAATAATGCGATAATGAAGAATATCAGTGATATTTTTTTTCAAATTTTTTTGGGATTTTATCAATTCATTTTTGTCTTTTGAAGATGAAAAAAATTCACGAATTATTTCAATGCAAACATTGGAAAAACATTGCTGCTGCTGCTGCTGCTGCTGCTGCTTAAATGTGAATCATGAATAATTAAAATTGAAATCTCTATATTTTCAAAAGTTTTATATTTTCTGGCATTGATCTGTATTTATTCTTATCGAATGGATTTTATTTTGATCAATTTTTTTATTTGAAATCGGTTCACTTTTTTTTTCTTCGATTTTGGATTTTGGATTTTGGCTGTAAATTTTGCACCATTTCTCTCTGGCTGTTTCTTTCTTTGTCTCTCCACACTTACCATGTCTTTTCTGGGTCCTTTTTCCTTTTCAATATTATTTGGCTGTCTTTTTATGGTTTTGATATTCATTTTTTTTTTATTTTTTCATGAATTATTTTGAATTATCAATGAATGAACAAATGAAACTATACAATATCGATGTTATATGTGTGCGTTTGTGTGTGTGTATGTTTGTACATTTGAAAGGTAGGATTTTTATTTTATTTCATTTCATTTTTCCTAATATTTTTCTATGCATTTTTCTCGCTGGTGTTCTATAGTTTTGGAACACACATATTTCACCATTATTTTATTTCATTTCAATTTTTCAGATCCTTACACACACTCACACATGCATATATAATCAAGGATTCGCGCTTGGATTGGCTAATCGAGCAATATATAACAATGAAGACTGCAACAACAATAGAGCAAATGTTTGTACCACTAAACATAAGCATCCATCAGTGGACCAAAAAAAATGGAAAATACAAATGGAACAAAGACCAAAAAATATGGTGAAATATATGTGGTACAGCAACCATTAGCAGCTTTGCCATCCAAAAACGACAACAGCAACCAATGGTGAATTGAAAAAATTGCTAACCATGAACAACAGCCAAACATAGAAAAAAGCAAAAAAACAGCACCCATTCATACATTCACCAAAAGTTTCACCCCGTGAAACAAAAAATGGTGCAAATAATCACAGCGAAATAGGCAGAAATAAAAGGACACTACTCAACAAAGCATATCCAAATGAATCCTAAATGAATGGAAATAGAGAGAACAAAATGCCAAAATGTAAAATACCAAATTCAAAATGCCAAATTCAGAATACAAAATGCAAAATTCAAAATGCCAGATTCGAAATGCCAACAACCAAAATGCTAAATGTAAAATACATCTCAAATATTATTCAAATGTTAAAATATTGAATTGAAAAAACATTTGAAAAAACAAAAAATAAAAAAAACACCAAAAACAGCAAGAGCAAACCCTGATGTAATAAGGACCAAGTTTGGCTATTCAAATGATGTATTTTGCATTTTTTACATTTAAATTATTTGCTTTGAATCATATTGAATCATTGAATTCATCAATTTCAATTGCATCAATTTGATTCAAACAAAAAAAGTATTGTTTCACGAACTGAAAATTCTCAATTTTTCTCCACAATATTTCCAACGGGCGGCAATGTTCATTGGCAAATTTTGGCCAAATGCAGTTGTCATTACATTTGCCCGTTGTTGTTAGCTGTTTTTTTTGCTCATTCAAAAAAGATATAAATGTTCCATTTTTTCATTCAGTTTCACTCAGTTTTCTCTGGTTAATTTAGGTGCAAGGTACCATTTTTTTCGGTGAATAGAATTCGAGTAAAAAAAAGTGTACCACAAATCATAGGCAGGGCCATTTTGCCACACACACACACACACACATGTAAGCACTCGAATACATTTGAATGAGTTGAAACTGAATGAATGAATGAAAAGAAATGGTAAAAATATACAGTTTTGAAAGCGGAAAATTTCAGAAAATGCTAACATATGTAACACTGAAGGTTTCTATCAAAAAAAAAATTTGCCAAAAATAACGGTCTAAATGCATCGAAATATTGCATTCACAAACATACTGAATACACAATGAAAATTGTGTACATTTTGTCAATGATTTTTGCCAGAGTTCACCATCTGAAATCATGTGAATTCATATTTGATTTGATGGAGCAAAATTTCAATTTAATTGAAATAATTATCCATTTGCCATTTTCATTTTTACCATTGTTAAATGTCAATCAAACAGCCACAACAACAGCAACAATTATTAAAAATTGTTAAATTTTCATGGAAAATTTTCCATTGTTAAACAAGTATAGCCTAGGTCCTAGGTCCAAATATATAGGTTCAGATTATTTTTGATGAGTTTTTAGGCCAATATCCTGAACAACATCGGCCCTAGCTACATTTCTATTTGGTTGATTTTGAATTTAAAATCCAAAATTTGCGGCTTTATTTTGTGGAAATATTTGCATTTAAATGAATGAATAATGCTACAATAATAATGAAAATTGAAGAGATAAAAAGATAATGTGAAAATTGAAATTAATTGATTGCATTTAATTAATTACCGGGATTCACTTTTTCTTTGAGAAAATCGAGAAAAATTAACTGAAATTAATTTTCAATTCATGATTTTTTCAATTATTTCTAATTGAAAGATTTTAAATTGAAAATCATTGTTCTGAACATCATTAACGAAATTTGTTACAATTTCGAAATGACGATTTCGCATTCAATTTTCAATGAAAGGCTTAATCAAATGACTCCAAAAAAATGCTCAATGTCAGACAAAAGAATTTGAAATTTAAATTTCAAAAAATCCAAGAATCGTAAATTTCAGATTTTCATTCCAATTCTCTCATGGCTCGAAGGCAAATGTATGGAGATTTTTTTTTTCGAACAAAAAAACAATTGAATCAAAACTCAGAAAAATGAAAATGAAAACCACAAATGTTTGTACACAATACACACACTTATTATACATTGGAACAGATGTGACAATTATTTTGTCGATTGACTGAAAAACCAATTGATGAAAATTTGATTGTTTCAGGTCATAGAATTGATTATCATTATTATTATTATCACTTGGAAATATCATATATTCAAATACATAATAGAATCAATGCGCTAAAGAATCCAATTAATGATTGATTTTTATAATGATTACAATAATAATAATTGTAATTGTAAATTTCCCAATTCGTACATGAATTTATAACATTATTCACCCTATGATTGATTGCCAGAGGCAGAATATATTTTGATTTATATACAATAAAATCATATTTTCATTATTATTATGATTTATTTGTGATTTGGAAAAATTTTCGCAATTTTATCAATTCATCATTTGAAATATTGACTGTAATATTTTCAACCATTGCTTTTGATCAAATAGTTTAGTGATATATGGAAAAATAGCAAAGAGACTAGGAGGTGAAGAAAATTGACTGTTCTTGACATTTACATTTTGATTTTATTAGAATTTTTCCGAATTCTTCCCCTTTGTCCTCACCTCTAAAATCAAAGATACCAAGAAAAATCATTTGTTATAATTATAACCGAAAAATTATTTCAAATTTCATCTCAAACCTTATAGATATAACAGTTGATAATCATTTCGATTAATTGCACAAAATTTGAGAGATGAAATTTAATGAAATTTTCATCTTTTCACGAGGACAAATGTGACCAATTTTCAACCGAAAAAGGAGAAAAAATCAGACAAAAAAATCAAAAATAAATCATTTGACATTTAACACATGTAATTTTGTCATTAATACAAATATCAAATGATTGTCAAATACAAAAAGAAATGAATTGAATGACTTGAATGAAATATCAAAGAAAAATATATCATATGTCAAATGCAGATATTTTTTCGTATGTTTTGTTTGATGCACACGCTAACACATCATCGTTATTACATACGATTGGATATTAACTAGTCATAACACACCGTACTGAACACACACAGACAGACATTCAATTGAATTGAATTGAATTCTTTCCAATAATAATCATCATTTATTTTTCACTTTTTTTTCGATTTTATGATGTGACATTTAAAGTGAAATCACTACGTAGGCAATTCAATGGTTTTGTTTACTTGGAAAATATCAAGGTTCAATTTGATTCAACCAACCAAATATCAACCCGAAATAATTTTTTTTTTCATCTGATCCAATTATCATCAATAAAATGTATTTTTGATTTGAAAAAATGAAAATAAAATCCGATAATTATGTCGTCGTTGTCGATGATAATAATAGGAATGATAATAGGGAATAATGCAAATAATGAACAATAATCGGCTTTCATTTTCGATTGTTAATTTGGTGTAAGCAGTAGCAGATATAAACGCATATATCATTGATCAAAATCAGATTTAAATCAAACAAACAAATAAATAAATCTAAAAGCAAATGAAAAAATCTGATAAAGCGAATTCTCATATCATGATAAGATTGTGATAAGAGGGGTTTGAATATTGGTATTATTGTGAATATCAATTTTACAATTTTTATTTTTATTTTTTGGTGATACAAAATTTTCAAAAATGTAAAATAATTTATATTTATGCATATGAATTACAATAAATAATTCTTTGAATTACATTCAATTACATTGACTTGAATTGGTTCAAATTGACCCAATCAATCAATAAGCTTTAATTAGCTCAATCAAATTTTAAGAAAAATAATAGTACACAAAAAAATAAAGTGGTTTTAGTCTTTATTCAATTATCCTTATTATTCTGACAATATTTACTATGGAAAATTTTTTTCAAAAGAGTTTTTTGTTTGTTTATTTGTAAATTTGATTGGTTGTTGTTCCAAGCTGTTGTTCCGTGTTCGGTGTTGTTGTTGTTCCATGTCTATGATGATCATCGTGAACAACAACAAAAGAATCAAATGTTTTTTTCTTCTTCCATTTATTTATTTATTCTTTCAAGTCTATTCAATCATCAATGAAGTTCTTGTTGTTTCGATTATTATTATCATTATAAGTTGCCATTATATGTCACTTGACAATTTGTAAAATTTGTATTTTTTGTAATTTTTCATTATTTTTTATTCAATTCTCTATTTGCACAGCAATTTTTCAATTTGAAACTTTTTTTTTTTTTTTGGTGCTTTTGTCATTATTTGTTCACAAAATTTGAACATTTTTCACACTTTTCAAGTGTTGGTAAACATTTTTTTCGGTTCATTGTGATTTCTTATGAACAATGTTTTCAGTGTTTCAACGTTTCATAAGTTTTAGGTGCACCAGAAAAGCACTTTTAAAAAGTGTTTTCTGGTACTTTGTATGATACACTGTGTGTGTATTATACACACACACTTACATTGACACCAAGTGTTGTTGGCAAATTCTTTGATGTACTGCGTTTTTTCAGGTCTATTTTGGTATATTTTGATTGATTTTGATCAAAAGTGGGTGAAAAATGTATCATTTACAAATGATGAATCGTTTTTTGTTTGTTTGTTTGTTTGCGACACTTCATTGAATTTCATTGTACCTTGATAAGTATTGAAATTCATTTTGAATTAGACACTAGTATTTTGTGTTGTTATTTTCAAAATGAGAAAAAAAAAATTAAATTATTTCATATATTTTTCTCCAAAAATTCATTCATACAAAATGTTTTGTTTATTATTGTTGTTGTTATTATCTCATTGTCTGATCGGTAATTTTTTTTTGTTGCAAATATTACAATACATTATTTTGGACTCCTCCTTTGTTGAAAACTTCTGAATCGAACCGCCTTATTTTTCTGGAGATATTTTGAATTCATTGGAACCATTTTTGTTTTATCAATTTTTTCAATTGTTTTACTCTAATGATTTTCGATGGTGATAATCGAATGCTAATTAATTGAGTCAGGCAAATTTAAGCCAAAAGGAAAAAATTCAAAAATTTGGAGAAAATTAATAATTGCGGCCTTTGTCCAGAATTTACAATAAAAATCCACAATTATTTTTAGTGACCAATCTGAATAAATTTTATTTTATACAAGGTATTCATAAATAAAAAATACACGAAAATTTAAATACGAAATAAAAATGAAAACAAACTTTGTTTTCATTTTTTTTCCTTTTTGAAAATCCGAAAATCTGTTCAATATAAATGAATAAGATAATAATTATAATAATAAAATGAATGAATGAATAACTTTTGAATGAATAACTTTTGAATGAAAACAACATGAACAACTTGTTCAAAAAAAAATGTTCAAATCAAACCAAACAACAACAACAACAGCAACAGCAAATATAAATACAATAATTTAAAAGATTATCAATAATTTTTTTTTTTATTATTTTGACCAAAATAAAAGTATTTTAAATTTAAATTCAAAAAATTAAAAGAAAAAAAATTTCCATTTCATTGATTTCAATGTAAGAAATTGGTGAAAAAAATTATTTCATTTTCATTTCATTTCACAGTAAAGTTTTCATTGATAAGCGGCTCATTTGTTGCTGTTTTGTTGTTGTTTGGTTTATGTTCATTTGTTGTATTTTATATGGTCAAAATATTTTTCATTGATCAAGAATTTTTCCATTGAAATTCAATGGTGAAAAATGGTCAAAATATTTTGACCAGAAAAAATTTGTCATATTTGACAAAGCTCTCTCCATTGATCAAACAATGGAATGGATTTTTCTTTGCCATTTCTCGAGGTTCACTGATCAAAGTGAGCCAAGTTTTTTTTTCATTTTTTTCATTTCTTTTATTTCAACACCGAACACACCGATGACCAACCAATGACCAATCAATCAATCGATCAATCAATCAAATTCCATTTGAATGTATTTGTTTGATTAGCTTTGAAAAAAACGAATGAATAAAGTCTCAAAGTAGTTTAAAAGAAAATTTTCTTTTAAATTTTACCGTTCATTTCTTTTGTTTTTTTACGTTCTTCACATTCATTCATTCATTCATTGTGGTCAAAGGTTACTGAGGTCGTATTTTCAATATTTTCATTTCATTCGTTGGTCACTATTCGATTATTATGTATTTATCATTCATTTTTTAGATTAAAATCGAAAATAACAACAACACCAACAATAATTACATTTAAATTCAATCAATTCGATAAACATTTTTTGAGCAATTTGTTCAAATATTTACTAAGTTTATGTGACATTTTTCAGTTTCTTTGGTCATAATAATTCTTCACTTTTGACAAATTATTTTAAATTTTTCAAATTTCGTAATGTTATCATACCGAATATCTTTTTGTGCGTAGACTAACAAAACGAAAATTGTATTAAATACTGACTTTTACTTATCTGAGAATTTTCAATAGGTTTATCATTGTTTGATCATGAAAAACTTGATAATTTAAAACTTGAAAATACAGAGAAAAAATTAATTTCTCAAAGGATCAAACAATCAAACAAATGAATCATAAATGATTTATAATAACTTTATTTATTCATTGTTTGAATTCAAATGAATGATTGAATGATGATAATTTTTAAAAATTTTTTTGCTAAAAAATTTCATATTTAACAATTGAATATGGAAAATATGACAATAGAAAAAAAGCCAAAGGCATTGTTTCATTGCCTTACTTGTTTGATAAATTCATAACCATTAATAATAATGTTTTAATTCAGTTTTTGCTTCGAAATGTCGCTTAGGATAAAGTTTATGGATTTGAATTGAAGTAAATTCAAACCATACACAATTGATTTGATTGTATATTTAACATTTTGGATCATGTTATATACATTATCTCTGGAGAGATAATCTTATTTAAGCAATATTTGTTGGTTTATATTTGTTTAATCAAAGAAATAAAGGAAGACCAACATGTCCATCATTTCATGCTGAAAACATTTCATTCAGGCTGAATTTCATAGCTATATTTTTTATCATTTTGATCGTAGACCAAAGATGAAAATCAAAATTTTTTCATCGAAAGCAAAAATGTGTTGAAACATTGCTAATGATGATTTGATGCATGCACTCATACACAAACACTCTTGTGACACACGCTCGCACCAAATACAAACACGAGTACGATGAAATGATAATGTTTCATTTTGACAATTTTTCTATTTTTTCTTCGTTGAGACAAAATATTTATTATAAAATTGAATCAAAAATATTTCAGTATGAATTCAATATGTTTTAAAAAAATTTTTCCAATTTTAGCATCATTTCAACATTGTTGTCGGCTGGTTGGTTGGTCGGCTCTGTCTGTGTGTGCATGTGTGTGCTTTTGATTCATATTTTTTCCAATTTTTTTGGCGAATTCGCCTACTCACAAGCTTGAAATGAAAAAGACAAAGTAAATAGATGAAAATGTTGAATAAAAATATTTTTAATAAAGAATTTTTATGAGAAATATTGATCAAGTATGAATTTTTGAATTATTCAATTCATTGATATGTAAAATGATTGATGATTTCAAGGGCTTCAAGTTTTAATGAGAAATATATTGATTATAATTGATTAATTTTTAATTAAATTTTCGATTGATTTTTAAATATTTTTTTCTATAAAAATATTATAAAAATGATAATTTTTTCGATAATTTCTTCAATGAATGAAACCCGTAAATCATAAACGGTGAATCGATAAAATCTGTGATTATCCAAAGTGATGATAGTTGGATAGTGTTGCATTCATAGCTGGTGGAATTAGTGGAAATAAAATTCCTAGAATATTGAAATATATTTTTATAAAATTTTTCTCTGAATATAAAGAAATTGAAATCATACCTAAATTACGACCAATTTGTAATAGATATACAATACTTTTTAAAAATAATGGAACAAATGCGGCACCCGAAACAAATGGTAATGATAACATTAATAAAAATGGTGCAATCCAATTAGCTAAATGATGCGGATTTTTGTGGCTAACCAATAAAATTGGTACAGGCGGATTCGATAATAAATGATGATGATGATGACTGCCAGCGATCGGATTAAATAATGATGGTACAAAATCCAAACGATTTGTTTCTTTGTGTTAGATTACAAACGTATGATAAATTGATTAAAAATCGGAATCAAATCACATTTCAAAATTTCGAAATTATTAATGAACTTACGAATTGTTGATGGTGGAAACAAGTGTTGAATTGTCGGTGCTGGATTAAATAGTCTATTGAATGTATGATTATTAAAATTTGATGTTGGTGGTATTGATGATTTAATCGGTGATGATGATGGATTTTTATTGGTCGAATGAAATAATAATGGTAATGGTTTGATACGATGATTATGATTATTATTATTATTATTTATATTATTATGATTATTTGAAAAAGGATTGAAATTTGATTTGAAAAATTTTCCATCAGTCATCGCTGGTGGAACAATATTTTCTTGGTGATTTGGTTCATTGAAAAATGTTTGATCATGATTTAGCGGGGATTCATTGAATTCATATGATTGTGATGGAAATGATGTGGAATCAATCTCATTGAAGCTACAAGAAAAAAAAAGAAAATTTAAAATTAAAATTCAAAAAAAAATTGTTTGAATTGAACAGAAAAAAATATTTACAAATCATAAGTAGGAATATTAATAGAATCAATAAATGATGGATGCTGAGGTGATGGTGCTGGCGGCTGCATTGGTGGTTGTGGTGGTGGTGGTGGTGGCGGTGCCATCATTAGTGAATTTCGTTTTTGAATACTTGGACTAAATTTCGGCATAAAATGTTCATTATTTTTCATTTTAAATTGTTTTGATCGTGCATTCGATACTAATTTCCTGATAATTGGTTTAAATGAATCATGTTTTTCGAAATTTTTTTCAAAATCATTTATCATTGAATAAACAATTATGATAAATGATGATGATAAAATTAACGAAATGAGAATAATTAATCGACAGTAATTAAATCGATGTATAATCATAATGAACATTTTTGAAAAATTTGAATATTTTAATTTTCGTTGAATGAACAATAAATTCAAATGAATTCAAATGATTAAATAATGATAAAAATTTTAAATTTGAATTACTATTAATTTTAAATATTCAAAAAAATGAATGAATTTATTCAAATCATTTTATTTTAAGAGAAAAATTTTCTCGAAAAAAACAATTGATCACCAGAAGAAAATTACAAAAAGAAAATCTCGAGAACCAAATTCAAATTGAATATCATTCAATTTAGCATTGATTTTGATTAAATTTTTTCTTTTTATTACAAAACAACACCAATTTTTCATATTCAATGACAAATGATGTATATCACAAACAAATAATTGAATTTATATGATGAACATCAAAAGAAGAAGAAGAAAACAAAAATTGGCACCGATTTCTATACGGGGTAAGATTCACCAATGTGTATACCGATGAATAATAGAGTGTTGTTTCGGAATCATATAATTTCGATCGGCGAAAAAAAATTGATTAAAAAAAATTAATCAACCAAAACGAATTAAAATAATGAAATGTATCATTTGGACAAAAAAAAATAAAAATTGTATCGATATCAAATTGACAAATGTTAATGAATTTGAAATTAGAAAAAGAAAAAGAAATAAAAGGTCATTGTACAATCAATATATTATATTGGTTAGATTTCAATCAATGTCAAAAAAAATTTAAATCTAAAAAAATTATTAAAAAACAATTGTTTTTAAAATTGTTAGATTAATACAAATTTGTATATCATTATATTTATTATCAGAAATAATGAAAAAAAATTAAAATTAAATCAAGATTATAATAATCAAAAAAAAAAGCGATTGACAATGACAATTGAATTCTTGGAAATTAAATAAGGAAATTATTGCCATTGACAACATTAGTGGTGATCAACAATATTTTGATCAACAAAGATTTTGATTATCTTCATGATCAATGATCAATAATCCAATCATGATGATGATGATGATGATGATGATCACACTCGATGAAATTGATTCAAAATATATTGATTTATTGATTTAAAAATTTATAAATCAAATTAAATTTTGATAATTTTTTCCCATCAAATTTGATTGTTTGCTAATATATTGTTATTTTGTTACAAGTTTTAAACATTTTCAATGTTTTGTTTTTGATTTTTTTAAAATTTGGCCAACAAAAATCAATTATAATGATGAATGGTAATATTGCGATGAATAATGATGAAATAATACGCTGCAATAATGATGAATTGAAAAATTATGAAATTAAAAAATTAATTGGACAAGGTGAATTTTGTGATGTGTACAAAGCTATTGATCGCCATAATGGTAAAATTGTTGCTCTAAAACGTTTGAAAATACAACAAATCGATAATGGACAAACACGTATTGAATGTTATCGTGAAATATCTGTATTAAAACAATTAGATCATCAAAATATTATAAAACTTTTGAATTCATTTTTAGCATTTAATGAAATTTATATTATATTAGAATATGCTGATGCTGGTGATTTATCAAAAATGATAAAATATTTACGTAAAAATAATAATTTATTATCTGAAATAGCAGTATTGAATTTTTTCAAACAAATCAGTGAAGCATTAAATTATATGCATTCAAAATATATAATGCATCGTGATATTAAACCAGCGAATGTATTAATTAAACAAAATCATACAGTAAAATTAGCTGATTTTGGTTTTAGTCGGCTACTATCTTCAAGTACAATTAATACGAATACGTTAGTTGGTACACCGTATTATATGGCACCTGAAAGATTAGATGAATTATCATATACATTTTCAGCTGATATATGGTCAATGGGTTGTTTGTTATATGAATTAATAAAATTATATCCACCATTTTATCAACCGAATCAATCAATTGATCAATTAAGGAAAAAAATTCAACAATTAAATTATGAACCAATCTGTACTGAAACATATCACATTGAATTAATGATAATCATACAAAATTGTTTATGTTTATCGCCTGCAAAACGTTGGAACATTAAACAAATATTAACAATGATTAATATTATTGAAACGAAAAATAATAAAAACAAACAACAATCTTTATTCAATAGTCATGATAATTTTCACAACAGTAATTTGAATATTAATAATAATAATAATAATATTGAAACATTCAATCAACGTGAACGATCAAAATCGGATAATTATTTTAATATTAACAAAAGCAATCATGATGAAAATCAGCAACAACCAAAATTATCATCAGCATCTTCCTTAACAGTCACCACAAATACACCAACAACATCATCATCATCATCATCGGCAACATCTATGCGTAAAATTTATAAAAATTTAAAAAAATTATTTTAAAAAAACAAAAATTCTAATACACTAAACACTTTTATTTACATTTGATTATACCACAATAGATGGCGGCAGCAATTGGCTGAAAAATGGTTTTGAAAATCAGAAAAATATTTGACAGTTGTGAAACTTGTATGTATTCACATATATAAAACATATGAAAAGGCATACACACATACAAGATTTGTGGCTGCTTGAGAACCTATTTGAGGAACAATTGTTTCGTTGAAAATTGTTATTAATTTCAATTTAATAAATATGATGTGATCAATTTTTATTTGAATGATTTATCAAAATATTCAAAGGGTTAAAATAATTCAAAGATCATTTTATTATTAAATCTTTCTGCCATTTAAAAAACAAAACAAAATTTTTTCTTAAATATTCAAAGATTGGCAGCGGCGGCGCTGTGTCCAAATACGGTGGCAAACACTGTGTGGTTGCTGTTTGCTGTTGCTGCTGTTGATGTTGTTATTGCCATTACTGATGATTATGATATCTTTTGTATGCGTGTTTTTTTTTCTTCGTTTATTTTCACTGATCAGAGCGCCGTATTGTTTCTGTTTGTTTATTTAATTTTATTTATTCGTTTATTTATTATGGTATTTTGCTTGTTTGTTTGTTTCATTCATTTATCATTAAATAAAAATAAATAAAAAAAAACTATGAAATGAAATTGAATGAATGACAAAAACATTAATTTAGTTATGTAATTGAGATATTTTCATTGTATTTTCATTTGATAAAAAATCAATCAATTTTAATTGATCAACAAAAAACAAAATTTTAAATGGCAACTAATTTTCAATGAAAATTTTTAATGTTTTATATTTGTGTTCATATTGATTTGTTATTTTTAAATGAAAAATTTTTAATATTTTCAATCTATCAAATCAATTTAAATCAATCATAGCCGATTAACATTTGATTATTGATATCTTGATATTTGATTATTTCATTATTTATTTTGTACGAATGAATTTATTTCGTTGGCTTTATTTTATTTATTTATTGATTTTTTTTTTGTTTTGAATTACATTGAATTTATTAATTTATTTTGTGAATATAATTGAAAATTGATTATTTAATTTGTTTTTCTTGAGCATCAACCTTTTTTTTAAAATAAACAAAACGAAAATGTCCACCTCAAATTCGAAAGCATTATATGCTTGTACAAGATGTAATTCTCGTTATCCATTCGATGATCTATCTGCTGGTGATATGCTTTGTAAAGTTTGTATCATTTTATTTAAACAAGAATTGATTTGATTAATGAATTCGGTTTTTTCAATTTTTTTTTCCGTAGGATTGTAATAATGCATTTGTTATGGTAAAATGTACATATTGTCGTACAGAATTTCAACAAGAATCTAAATCACAATTAAGCTCAACTTGTGGTGTTTGTGAACAAAATATTAAACATTATGGAAAAGTATTTATTTTCTAAAGATCAAAGTGATCATGGTTTCATGATAATTGATTTTGATATTTTTCTTTGATTCAAATTATAGCCAAAATTATGTGAATATTGTAATATAACAGCTGCATTTGTTGGCACCAAATGTCAACGTTGTGTACAATCAGAAAAACGTTATGGTCCCCCAGTGAAATGTGATCTATGTAAACAACGTTGTGCATTTCGTCGTGATAAAGATAAATTATCATCATCATCGAATAGTGAACGAAAACATTACTGTTGGCTTTGTACAGTGTCAAATAAAAATGTATTAGCCAAAGCAAAAAATAAGCATCAACAATCATCCTCATCATCATCATTATCATCGAATAATTTGAATTCAAAACGTGATCATTCAAGTCGTTTGAAATATTTGTATGTTTATTTATTTTTTTGATCTTATTAAATCGATTTAATTTTTCATTTAATTATTATCAATGATAATTAGACAAGACAATGGTAATTCGAATAGCACAAACAATTGGAATGATCTTCATCATCATCGTGATTCAATGGGTGTATCATCATCATTATCATCATCAACAACAACGACGGCATCATCAGCGAATAAAAAACAATGTGTTGATTATGTTAAATCATTTATCAAAACAAGTAATGGAACATTTTTGCCTGCACCGACAATTACAGCAACAACAACAGTTTCATCTTCATCATCATCATCTGAATCGAATGCAAAAGATGATACTCATTCATTTTTGAGTTCAAGATCAATGTGGTCAAAAACCAATGATACAACAACAATTGTAACGACTACAACATCAACAAAATCTAAAGATAATAATAATGATTTTATGTCCACCAATGATAATGTTGTCGCTATTACACAATTACGTGAAAAAATATTATCATTAGATAAACAAATTAAAAAGAAAAATAATGAATTACTTGCAAAAGATATTAAGGTTAGTATTCACAGCAATATTTACACTGAATTCAATCTAATAATTATAATCATTCTTTTTTCTATTGAAATTTCATATTTACGATACTAATCACTATCAATATTCAAGATCAATGAACTTCGATCAGAAATAAGCAAAGAACAGCGTGAATATCGTGAAAAAATTCAAGACATGACACGTAAACATATGGAACGTACACAAGAATTGCAACAAAAAGTGACAAGCTTAACCAAGCAATTAACATCATTACAGAAAGCATCGAAAATGAAAAATTCTAATAATGTTAATAATAATCTATTAAATGCCAATATTGGCAATGATAGTCCATTAAGTTTTTCTTGAAATTCTCAAACAGCAAAAACTTGAATTCAATATTTAGCATTGAATTTATTTTGCATTCAACATGAATCAAATGAATGATATGATTTGATATGAGACAAAAACAAAATACATTAAGCAGATATGATTTTTTTTTTAATTTTAAAACTGATTTTCAATTATATTTAGTGTTCTTTAGACTTTGTATTTCGCATGTATTTTGAATTTTTCAAGAGAAAAATCGATAATTATTTTATTTAAATTGAAATTTTATGAAATTTTAATACACCATCATCATCATGATAATCTGTCATAATTTTGATAAAACAAAATAATATGTACACAATTGATTTGATGGATAAAACATTGATAAACACTTGAAAAATACAGTAATAATCAATGAATTCAAATCATATTTATATAAATAAAGATATTTTTGACCATTTAAATAAAACTCGTTTGAATACACTTGAAAAATTGAAGAAAAAAATTATAATAAAACGATTAATTATTAACTAAAGCACATACACACACATTCACACAACCAAAGGATTATTTGATTGAATCAAATGCCCACAGCATTTTCAATTGATTATTGATTTTCATGAAAAAAATCTTGGTTTCTCTTGATAAGAATTTGATGTTTGATTCGTTCAAATCAACAATTTCAATTTTTCCATAATTATCTGTTGTAAATAACTTCAAAACTCTCGAATCTTTTTTTGTGTACAAAAAAACAATTATTTCATACATTTATTCATATTTTACAATTAAAATTGATTAAAAATATAAAGAATTTTTATCAAAATGATTTATTGAAATCTTAGAGTTTTTATTTCTATAATTATTTATCATTATTCAATATTACTTTTCCCATCGGTGGACGTTTACATTCAAATGCTTCATAAGCATCGATTGCTTTATCAAAATCATAAACATTATTGGTGAATGTACGTATCGCACCACGTTCGACTAATTGTGCAATATATGCCAATGCTTTTGGATTTGGTAAATAATAAGCCCAACGAAAACTTATACCATGTTGAATGCCATTCAATGTATCAATCAATGCATCGGAAATAGTACTGATTGTACCAGATATAATTCCATAATTATCATAATTATGTAATAATGGTGAACTTAATGTAACATAGATTGTCTGTTTACGATCAAACAATCGTGTTAATGAGCCAGCTTTATTAAATGATGAATTTTTTTCATTTTCATTGACTATGGTTTTGATTAAATCATAATTTTTTCTTGATGCATGTGTTGGTGATGCATCCAATATCAAATCGAATGTACCTCGATATTGACGTAAAAATTCTTCCGTTTTTGTATAATCAATGCATTCATCGACTGATGTTAAATCTTTCAATGGTTGCATCGTTTTTTCTGAGCATGTTGTAATAACATTGGCACCCCAAAATTTCAGCAATTGAATAGCAAAACTTCCAACTCCACCATTACCGCCCAAAACCAGTACACTGAAATGATAACAAAAAGAAAAATTGTTTTAATTGTAAAGTTCAATGATTATTTTATCAAAATCTTATACTTTTTATTCAGACTGTTATGTGCATTCATTTCACCAAACGTTGATAAGGCAGACCAAGCTGTCAAACCAATGTATGGTATAGCGGCGGCTTCAACATTGGATAAATTTTTCGGTTTATAGCTGATTGAATTATCCGATGTGATGACGTAATCAGCATGTGCACCATTTTCATATGGCGGTACAGTGCCCCATACAATATCGCCAGGTTTATAATTCCAAATACCTTGACCTTTAGCAATGATTTCACCAACAAAATCCCGGCCAGGTGTTACAGGCAAACGACCATAAGTGAGACGATCAATACCATGTGACATAACATTATTACCTAATGACAACAATACGTTGCCATAACCACGACTCATTTCAATATCTAATGGATTGATACTTGATGCTAAAACTTTGACCATAACTTCATTTGGTCGATTCAATATTGGTACTTTACTACTGGGATTGAATTCGATTGCACGTTTCAAATCTTGATCAAATCGTACAATATTCCATGAACGTTGACTAAGATTGCGATGGATCATCAATGAATGATGCTTAATAAGTGATGTAAGAATTTTTTTCGATGCTGATTCCATGATTCAAATGATTATTCAATCTGTCACAATAAAGATAGAATATTATAAAAAATTTTTAGCAATTATGATATATTTAAAGTCCAGATTATCGTTTATATGATTGGTAAATAATTGAATCACGATGATGATATTGTTGAACAATGGAATTCACCAATAATCGTAACAATATGAATTTGGGCCAAAAAAGGAAAAAATTGGATTGAATGATTGTGGAAAAAAATCAATCAATTGTAAAATTTTAATCGAGTAATAAAAATTTGATCAATTATCATTAAGAGATACGATTAAAATATTTTGACATAGACATAATGATTGTTGAAATAGAATCCAAACGAAACAATATAAACATAGTAAAATCAAAAGAATTTCGTGTACTTTATCAATGTATTTTTTTGTCTCGTCGCAATAATATCATTCATCAATAATGAGACAGATCTATTCAAAAATTAAATCTGAACAACGTTTATATATCCACCGAAAAAAATAGAGTTGTTCAAACGTTCAAATGATCGATGAATAATAATAATTGATTGATTGATTAAATGATAATTCAATCATCTGAAACTTTGGAATCATTGCAATATCATGCAAAAATCAATAAACGCAATTTAATTTAAATCGATCAAGGATCATTTGAATTTTTTTTCTTTTTCAAACATTCATAGAAATCATTTGAAGAATATGATTTACGAACATTTAAATTATCGTCAAAACAATTTTTGAAGATAAAATTTCTATGTAAATGTATGAAATGAATAAACAACAAAGTACAACAAAAATCCACTGACAAAACCTTTGAATTTTTCATTCAACATAACAATCAACAAAGAGTTAAGAAAAAAAAACCAATGAAATTTCAGTTCATTGATACAATGTGTTGATCGTAAACAAATCATCAATGAATAATAATGATGACAATTTGAGATGATTGATAAAATAAAACATATAAGCTTACAAACACACATATATTCATGAATTATTGTTACATTTTCAATTGATTTGACAAATCTTTAATCAATCAAAGACGTCAATGAAATCATTGACGATAAATTATTGATTGACTTGGTGTTGATGTGTATGAATAATAAGTAGAGCAGATTAAGGAGGAGAATGGAGAAAAATTTGAGATAAAATTCAATCGATTCACATGAATTTGAATTGCAACAAGCGCAATTTTTTTCAATTTCAAACATGTAAACGTAAATACAGATGAGCTGTTTATTTTATCCTAAAAAATACGTATTCAGTAAAATTTGAATTTGAAACAAAAAATCATGTAAAATATCAAATCGTTTACTATCCTTCAATACCGGAATGAAAATTGTGATAAAATTTGAAAACAAAGCAAATCTTGTGATTGATTTTTTTTTTTTTTTTTGATTTGATAATTTAAATTTCTATTTTTAGAAAAAGAGGACATTTTTTCAATGACCAAACATGAAAATGTATTCACTGAGAAACCGAAAAAAACAAATGGACCCTGAAAAACCGATCATTGATTTATGATATTTTTAAAGCAACAATTGATCATCATTCAATGTTTGAAAGCTATGAAAATCTTGTGATTAATTTTTGAATATCGAATAACCATTGCTGGTTATTAATAGTCAAGTTTGAATTTGGAAATTTTTGACCTTTAAATATGATCAAATATCTTCAATTGATTCATGTGAAAAACCAATCAAATTAATGAAAATGTACTCAAATCACTGACAAAAAAAAATGATAAATATAAAAACAAACTTACCACAAATGTTCAATGGGAATTTCAGGATAGAATCCTGGAATTTTTTTCAAGAAAATTAAAGAATTATTTCAAATAAAAATTGGGTGAATTGAAATCAAAATTCGAAGAAAAAAATAGCAGCAAATTAGTGTCAAAAATATGAAATCAAATGTAAACAAATCGAATCAAAACATATGCATAAACACACGTGTGTTTTGCCGATTAAACTAGAACATTATCGATAGTATCGACATTCTGTAACTTTTAACAACTGAAATAGAAGAGAAATCGAAATTCAATTCATTTTATGGGATAAAAATTTTATATTTCGATAGTTTCGTTCATTGTGTGTATTAATTTTATTTTTGTAAAATAAAATAATAAAATCAGTATTTGGATTATGATACAGTGGTTAAAGTTTCTATTCGGGGTTTTAAAATTGAATTTCGTAATAATATAGTTTGAAATTACATTGAAGACTACGAAAATCAACTTTAAAACCACGAATCAAAACTTTAGAGTCTAAAGTTTAGACTCTGCAATAAAAATAATAAACATTATAATATGTGTAAAGTGCATGTATAAATGTCATGTTTTATAATTTTATTTTAAAACAATTATTTCGATTTTTTTCAATTTTAAAAATATGGAACAAAATAGAATATAAAGAATGAATAGTTTGATTGTTTGATATTTACTTTGAAATATCAGTCTCTATGATGAACAATATACTCAAATATTTGATGGAATTTAAAATTTTAAAATACAGCTAAGGGTTATACAATAATAGTTAAGTTAAATAATGAAACAGTCTTTTATAAATTTTTTGCCAATTAATCGATTGAAAAAATATCAATGACATCGAAGCAAATGATTTTGTAAATGGGCATCAAACAGCTTTGGCTGTATACAAAATTTTAGCAAACTATTTTCAATACAAAAACTATCGAAATTTTTACCAACTATTTTCATTGCTTTTTTTTCTAATATTGTGTGTGATGTAAACAAGAGTAAAAACGAATGATGTTTGAAAACAAATCAAAATAAAGCATTACTTATTTGTTTATATGAATCAATGGTGAATAATTAATCTAAATGAAATAAATATCTAATTCTTAAATTGACAAAATGACCACAACATTATCGGATGAAGAATTTCGTACATTGAATGTTTGTAGTTTGTTTGTTTTGTAGTTTTTTTTGGAATAATTTTTGATTAAATTTCTTTTTCTTTTCTCCATATTCAGGAACAATTATGTGAATTGAAAAATCAAAATTTCAATTGTGATAATAATCTCCGGAAAGCATTACAAGAAAATCAAATATTACGCAATGAAATTGAACAACTGCGTAAGCAAAATCAATCCTCATCATCGAATCATGCTAATCATGAATTATCGAATGAAAAATTGAAAAAATTGAATCCATTTACATTTGCCAAAAATGTTGCAGCCAAAGTCGATCAACGTTTACATCAATTTTCATTATCGACAACATCCAATGACCTCAACAATACCAGAGAAAATAATGAAAACAATGATCAAGCATCGATGAATTATCAAATGAAAATAAATGAATTAGAATTGAAAATAGAGAAATTAGAGTTGAAAAATTCCCAAGATAAGCTTAATGAATCGAAATTAATGTTGACAATGTTCAAAGATTATATTGAAAATTATGTACAAATTGTGCTGCAAAAACAATCGTCAAGAATCCTCAGTAAAGATAACGATAATGATCCCTTAAAACAGTTATGGTCTGAGGCTGAAATTGAACCAATAATAAATGGTCAATTTGAACAAAATCTTATTGAATCATTAGCAAATTTGAATGATTTTAAATCAATTTTTAATGAATTTATTGATTATTTCGAACAAAAATTGAATCTATTCGAAAATTTTTATAAGAAAAAATTCAATGAAATCAAAATTAGCGCTGAAAATGTGCATCAACCAGAAGAAGAACAACGAATTAATGATTTAAATCCACCAACTGCAATAAATGAAAATGATAATGAAGAAATCGTTCAAGAAAACATTGTCGAAAAGGAATTGAAAGAAAATTTAAAAAATTTGCAAGAAAATTTCGATAATTTACAGCAAAAATTTGAAAATTTACAAACAAATTTCAATCAAATCAGTGAAGAAAATAGTGATTTACAAAAACAAATTCAATCACTAAATAATTGTCTAAGTGAGTGTGAAGAAGATAAAAAAATATATGAAAAACGTACGGTAAAATATATGAAAGAATTGAAAAAACAATTAGCCAATGAAAAGAAACGTGCAGATAAATTGCAAAACATATTGAATCAAGATAATATTATTGATAATTCAAACATCAATAAAACTGGTGATTGGAATGTGGATAATATAAATTTAAATATCACTAAAAATGCCAACAGTGATCGTTGTAGTAGTACAGGTTCATGGACATATATGATGGATGATAATCGTAAAATGATGCCAACATCGAGTACAATAGAAACAATAGCAACATCACCATTGACATCATCAACAGCATCATCATCATCACTATCGATTATACCAGCTGTATCGACAGCAACATTAACAACAAATGAGACAACAACCATCAAAAATGATCCTGAATTTTCTGATTTAGAAATTTTTGATTCAAATAATTGTATAAATTTAAGTGATGATAATTCCAATACAAATCAAATGAAATCAAAATCCAAACAGCCAATGATCAAACATTCAAAATCATCACATAAAAATATGAATTTATTAGAATTGGAAAATAATAAATTATTAGAGGCAAATATATTGCTGCATCAAGAAAAATGGTCACTGGAAGAGCGTATTAATATATTGGAACGTGAATTGCAACAATATTTATTACATGTTCTTAATACATCCAATGATGAACAATTGAAGCATTTGAAACAAATATCACCAACGACAAGTCATCATACTGATTCCATGATCAATAATAGCAGCAATACTAATAATACAATAAATTCAATAAATAAAATGATTAATTATTTAAAAGATTCACAAATTATTAAAACAGCTCAACAACAGCTACCACACCAGCAACCGCAACAACAACAACAAATCATCAATTCAAATGAACATAAAAAATTACAACGAATGGTCGAAGAAATTTTGACTAAAAACATGCATTTACAACAAAATTTAGAATTACTGAGCAAAGAATTACAAATAACAAAAGAACGATTAAATCGTTATGAGCAGCCATCTTCATCTTCATCATCGAAAGCAGCTTAATCAATCGATCATGATCCAAAACAACGATATGACTGAATGCCTTTCAAACATTATCATCATATATTATAATGATTTATTTATTTTAAACAGATTTCATTATTATTGATATAATTATTTTTTGATAAATTATTTTATTGCAATAACTTTTTTTTTGAATATATTTTTCCATTTTATAAATGTTTTATTAAAAAATAAAATAATTGGAATTCATTGTACTAATTTGTTGAATTTTCCGTTTAATAGTGATTATGTGTGAATGAATGTGTGTATTGAAATTTGATCCAATTTCATTTGCAATTTCATAATGCTCTATTAAAAATAATTGTGTTTAATTAAAAAATGAGTGTTAATTGTAATGATGTGTTTTGTTTAAAAAATTTGAAAATAATGATATATTTTTTTTCAAATAAATTTTGTCTTTTTCTGTTGAATTAATTAGAATTTATCCAGATGTTGGATAGCGTGTACGAATATTATTAACACCATAACTAAAACCGCCAGGACCACGTGGATTAAATTGTGGCATCATCGGTGGTGGTGGTACACCGCCAGCCATACCTGGTTGCTGTGATGTTGATGATGGCGGCATCGGTGGACCCATTTGCATTTGCTGTTTAGATGGATCAACCATACCCATTTGTGTTGGTGGTGGTGGTGGCATTTGATTACCTGGTGGTGATTGCATTGGTGGCATTTGCGGTGGTGGTTGATGCATGCCCATTGGTGCTGATGTTGGTGGCATTTTATTCGGATCAGATCCCATTGTTGGTGGTGGTGGAGGATTGAATCCAACACTTGGCGGTCCATGATGACCAGGTGTCATTGTTGGTCCTGGTCGCATCATATGTTGTGAAGTTGGTGGCGGTGGTGGACCTCCAAAACCCATGAATGGTGGCGGAGGTGCACCAGGTCCGGATGGAGCGAATGATGTTGGCGGAGCACTCATTGGAGGTGCAGAACCGGCAAATGATGTTGGCGGAGGCATCGGTCCAGGCATCGATGTCATCGGATTATAAGCATTCGGAGTGAATGATGGTCCAGTAGATGAAGTTGGTGGTGGTGGAACTGGACCTCCTTGTGACCTAGGCGGTTCAAAATAAGGTTGTTGTGATTGATTGCTGTTAGAGAAGTCACCAGGTTGATTTGCAAACGGAGGTTGTTGAGGTTGATGAAATTGATTTGTCATAGGCGGACGAACTGGCGGAGCCGGATAAGCTTGTTGCAATACAGGTTGTTGGGCAACTAAAAAAGATTGAATAAATTTTAATGAATCGCAAATTAACAAAAAGGAAAAAAATCACATACTTGGTGAAAATCCAGATTTGACAGCATTGTTATCCGATTGTTCAACATTTTTTGTTTCATTCGAAGCTTGTGGTTGTTGCTGGTTTGATTGCTGTTGTGGCTGATAACCGCCAGATTCTGATTTATTATCCACATTGTTCAATGGATCCAATTCTTTTGGTGGCTGACCATATATCTTAGGCTGCTCCATTTGTTTTTCATTGCGATCAGTTTGTGTGTGCACTTCATTGGTGTCCAATGTTGCCGATGATGATTGATCGATGGCTAAATTACTGTTTGTTTTTTTATTATCATCTAAATGAATTTTCTCCAACAATTTATTACAACGATTCCGTATTTCAATCAATTCATGACATATAGCTTTGAAATTATTATTATTGATATTAATAACATTGACACTGCTGTCATTTTCATTATTCGAAGATGGTTTATTCTTGTTGTTCACGTAAACTTTTAATTTCAATACACGACTATATTGAATAGCGAATGACAAATCATTATCATCAATAATAGATATGAAATCATTATCATCATCACGATATTTAATATGTATATCATCAGTTGATTGCAATTTAAATAATCGTTGCATCATCAGCAATAATTCATCATATGTTATTTCATCACCAATAATCGGTATACGACGTATATCATCATTATACTGAGCTTTAATAATTATTTTACCATTCAAATCTAATTGCGAAAAATCTGTATCATTCACAGCCGTGAATGATGATGTTGAATTGCTTGATGCCATTTTTGATTTTCAATTAATGATTAATTCAGATTCTTGAAGAAAACAATTTAAATTTTCAAATGCCTTTTTCAGGAAAAAAATAGAAATTTGAGTACAATTTTGATTTTCATTAACCTTACCGGTGTTTTTCTCTTGATAAAATGTGAATTTTGTAAAAATGAAAAATAAACCGGAATAAAGTTAAAATTAATCTGAATTATTTGTTTTGAAGATACAAGCCAACAATTGAAGTTAAATGCGACCACATACAATTCAAAAATCAAAATGAAATGTCTTTTATTTATTTTTTCAATTTTTTATCATCAAACCACAGCTAACAAAAAGCCGATGAGTTGACGTGTCTTTTTTTTGTGTATTTGTTGAGTGTTGAGAATGTGAAAAAAAACGCAAGAAATCATCTATTCATCACTATTGTTCTATACGCCATCTTTCAATCGAAGCTGGAAAAATAAATTGAATGCCATGAACATACGAGAAAAAAACGTGTTCACATTTCATCAGAAAATGTGATTCCTATTTTTTATTAAAATAAGTTACTGAGACTAATAGAATTCAAATTGAATTTCCAGTTTATCATTGAAAATGGTGAATGCAATGCAAGATTCTACAATGATGATGGATGATGATGATGATGATATGAATTCAATCGATAATGCGATGGTCAGTAATAATCAAAAATTGAAAATGAAATCATCGAAAAAAACAAAAAATAAATCAATTGTTGAAAAATTTGCTATTCGCCAACAAACAATCAGCGAATATCGTCATGTAATTGCACGTATTAGTGAACAAGTAATGTGTAATCCACAGAAAAATATTTATCAATTAAAAAAATTAATCAATCTATTGACAGTATCAAGAGATGATGATGCAAAATTTGGTATTGCATTTTTTACAATACAAAAATTAACTTTTTTATCATTGAATTTGATATTTATGGATATAATTCCAAATTATCGGTAAGTTTTGCTGTGAAATTGTTTTCTGTTCTCATTACTTGATTGATTTGATCCACCAAAAATAAATAGAATCAATAAGCGGGGTGAACAAACATCGGCATCAGCGCTCAAGAATGAAACTAGACATCTGTTAGATTTTGAACATAATTTATTGAAATATTATTATTTGTATTTGAAACGTTTGAAATGTGTAATGAATGTTATTATGGAAAAATCGAATCGAAACAAGAATAAATCAAATGGATTAACAAATTTTTATATTAAAATGTTGGCTACTTATGAAGCAAAGAAAAAATTAGCATTAATTGGTTGTCATTGTATCAGCGAATTGATACGTCAACATTATAATTTTAATTATTTTGAAATTCTGTTCAATTTATCAGCAAAAATCTTGTGTAATCCATATACGACCGACGAAATGAAAGATATAATCATTGATGGTTTGAAAATATTATTTCAAAATGATTTATTAGGAGAAAAAACATTGATATTCATTAGATTATTTACGAATATGATTATGGAACAAAATTATCATGTCAGCCCAAAAGCATTAACAATATTTTTGCATCTAAAATTTTCACAATTGAATGAAAATAATTTTACTGCCAATACTAAATCAAATAAAACAAATCGAAATAATAAACAGCTTAAGCGTTTGGAAAAACAATTATTAGAAACGGAAGCATGTGAAAATAAAGAATCACGTAAAAAATATGAATTGAATATACATGAGACTGTTTATATATTTTACATTAAATTTTTGGATAATTACAAACAAGAATTATCATTTCTTTCATCAAAATCATCATCAAATAATCAACAAATACATACAAATTCATTGAGAAAATGGTATCGGCCATTACTATCGACTATATTGGACTCCATCATCAAATTAGCAATGTATTCAAATGAAGAATTTGTATTTGATTTGATTGAAAGATTGAAATCATTTTTCAATTTCAACGAATTACAATCATATGATAAATTGATATTGATGAAAAACATTTACATTCTCATGTCACACATTAATTCAATATCATCATTGACAAAAACATTGAATCAATTTGATTATAAATTTTTATATCAAACATTATATGAATTTTCAATCGATGATTTATTACAATCCGATGGTGAAAACAATACCGATAATCAGCCACAAGAGTCAATATTTTCATTATATATTGAATGTATTAACGTTATGGTGATCAAAATGATTCGGTATCAAAATTTAATTTCATTGAATCGTATTATGAATTTTGTTTGTAAATTTTTATTGCTTTCAACTGAGAACAAATTGAATGCTTCACAAAAATTGGTATTTTTATATGCGATTCGTAAATGTATTGATCATAAACGATGGCCAAATTTCAATGATGAAGATGATGATGATGAAAATTGTATGAATGATATGAAAAATATACGGAAAAAATTCACCATAGATAAAAATGAATGGAAATTATCGAAAAATATTGATGGTGATGTATTGTTGAATCAAAATTCATATGATTTTTGTAAAAATTCTTTCAAATTAATGCAATCAATTTTACGTTGGTTTCAATTGAACGAATCATCATCATCATCATCATCAACAAAGAAATCAAAATCGTCGGATACAAATGGTTATGTTCAATTATTGATAACATATCTGAATGATAATTTATTCCAACAAGATCAACATATGCAAAAACATCAGCAAAAACATTCGTTGATCAAAAAATTTGTTAAAAAATATCAACTTGATTTTGATTTATGTGAAACACTTTTATTGAATGATGATTATGATCTGATAGATTTATATAATAAACTAGAAAAAATCACAGATTTAAACTGAATTTTCTCGCAACAATTCCTCAAAATACTATGATCATCATTTGTAAACTATTATTTTCGGTTCATTTTTTCTACAAATACCAAATCACATCAATTGCAGCCAGCAGATGGCAGTCTAATGCTTGTTCATTGAACAAAAATTTTTGGTTAATTTTTTCTTTTGAGTCAAATTTAAATCATTATGATCATAATTTTTTGATAAATATAAATTTAATAATAAAATGATCAAAATTTTTCGTAATAAACTTTGTGAATTCTCTGAATTAAAAAGCCAAAAGTGTTCAAATGGTTTGATAAGAAAATTTTTGAGAAGTTTCATAATAATTTGTACCTCGTATTTCCATCTTTATCTTGTTCGTACACACAAAACTTGAGTGATTCAAAGATGTATTTTCATCCATTTTTTTCAATCAAATTGATATGGATGATGCATATATTTTGTTGAAAATGAAAAAAAATCAAATTAAATTTTAAATCATAATTTGTTACCAAAATACTAGTTTGTGAACTAAAGAAAATTATGAAAAAAAATATATCTACTTACATGTATTTTCATTGATTGGAACAAAAATATTTATAAAATAATAATCATGATAATAATAATATTATGGAAATAACTTGTATATAAAGCATCTTTAATTCATATGTAAACTATTAAATGAATAGTGAAAAATTCAAGTCTTCATTTCTTCTCAATTTTTTTTCCATATTTCACAATTATATGCATGTGCGATATTCTGTTTTGTGATTTTTCAAGAAATTTTTCCAAGCAAAATCCAAAATATTCAAATTCCATGAATACACACATATACATCTGTGCATGTATACGTATCTCGAAAATAATATGTACCATCATCATCATCATCATCATCATCATCATCATCATCGAAATCATTTTATATAATTAGCTTTAATCGTAATTAAAGTTGATATTATTAAATAAATGAATGAATAAATAAATAAATAATAATTAGAATAATGATGATAATAATAACGATGATAATGATGACGATAATGATAAGATTGAATAATTTTAATTAGAAGCAAAAAAAAAAACGAAAAAAAAATTTTTTTCACCCTTTATATCTAAAGTTTATTTGTACTGTATGCGTATGTGTGCGTGTGTGTTAATGGGTGAATATATTCATGGCAAAATCATGGCAAATTTGATCATTATGCTGGAATGCATTAACTCTTTTTGCTCTCTCTCTCTCCCTCTCTCAGATTAAAATTCAATTTTTGGTCCGTGTTCAATGAGTCAATGATTCAAATTAAAATCAGATTTTATTTTGTAGCAAAATCTTTGAAATAAAAAAACAAATTCGCCAAACTTTAATTTGAAAATTATTTGATACAATTTCAGTGAAAAATTGCGAATAACGAATTGCCAATCGGACCTGCGAATATTTGGACCCTTGAATTTTATATTCGCTAAAAAAACTGTCAAATTTCACCAAAAAAATATTAAAATTTTCACTGGACACTAAATCCAGTGTCATAAAAATTTCATGTTCATCTTTGGCTTTTTTGTTTTTGTTTTGAATAAACCCTGAATACTTTTCTGAAGAAACATTTGATTAAAAACATTTTTGTCTGTCTTCGAAGTTCTGTTTTGTAATAATTTTGAGACATAAAACTGTAAAATGCAAAATTTGACCAAATATTGTACAAAGACAATAATAAAGACAATTTTAATCATAAAACCAAAAATGAAGTGAAGAATGAAAAGACAATGAAAAAGGCAATGAATAATTGATTTTTGACAATTTTTTCCCGTTTGACAATCTACAACCCCACACAATCGACAATTGAAGAATTGGCAGAGAAAAAATTGAAAGAAAATGAAAGAACGAAACCCAAAACTGCAATGAACCACCATCGAACAAACACAAAGAAAATAAACAAAAATAAAACCAAACCAAGCCAACATACACAGACACACATACAATCATAAAATCCATGATGATGATGATACGTGTAATCGCTATATTAATGATAATATCATCGAAAATATGAAGAAAAAGAATTTAACGATTATGGTTTATGATTTTGTTTTTTATTATTATTATTGTCATTATCATTATATTCAATGTTTTTTATGAATGAATTTATGAATCAATTTTCCAAATAACGAAAAAAACGATATTTTCCCATATTTTTGCTCAAATATTTCCCATATTTTTTCCCATATATTTCTCCCATATTCTTCAAAATATTCCTGATATTTTTCTCTCCCATTTCTTCATATTTTCATGAACATTTTTCTGCGAATAAATATCCATTCATTTATTTATTTACAAACAAATTATTTTTATATTTATTTTCAAAATAAGTTTGTAATAAATTTGTATATAAAAATAATACATGGAATATTTTTTTATTGAAAAATAAAATGAAAATGAAAATTTTTCATTTTATTTTTTATTACAAAATTACAAAATATATTACATAAAAGTAAAAAAACAATGCACAAGCAAAGACAATGCACAAAATACATTTTGATTATCATGATTATGATTATGATTATCGTCATCATCATGATCATAATCGTTGGCGTTATGTTCATCAATATTTGTTGATTTTTATTTATTCTATGTATATTCTTGTGTTTTAAAGAATTATGTTTAAAAACAAATATTTTTCAACAAAAAGAAAAAAAAACAAAAAAGCAAAATGAATATTCTGAATACTGGGTGTGGATCATAAATGCGGATATTTCGGTGTGTGGCCGAAAATTTTTGGCTTTGTGTATTTATGGAATTCATATTTGAAATTTATTTCATGATTGGATCAAAAATGTTTGTGATCAAAATTGGATAATTGAAAAAATCAATTGACAGAGAAATTCAACTGAATCTTTTTGTTTCTGTTTTGTTTGTTTGCTTGTTCAATTAAGGAATTTATATTAGTGCAAATGATTGTTGTCTGTTGAACATTTAAATAATGATTATTAAATATTTTTTCTCTAAATTCAAAATGGTGAATAAAACATCAATCGAAACATGATGCTTACACCGCTAATTTTGAAATTTCAATCATTTAATTCAAAAATTGAATAATATTAAAAAAGTTGAAATTTAATGATGATATTCATCATAATGATATTGATTTGTACACCGACAGATGGTGAAATTTTTTTTTCTTTACTTTCCAATACAATTTTATGCGTAAATATTTTTCGGTCAAAAATTGGTTTTGATTATTCATAAAGTTCAATCATAATCATTACCATTAATATTATTATTATGATTATTATCAATAATAATTGAAAAAAAAACTTTGAGAATCAATTTCAGAAAATTTTCATTCAAATTATTATTCAAAAAACATTATTCTAAATATCATTTCCAAAAAATGTTTAATCGTTAAAAAGCGATTAAATTAAAATTTTTCGGGAAAAAATAAAATAAAATAATCATAATTTCAATCAATTAATAGGGATTCAATATTTGGAATGAAAATTTTGAAATTGAAATTTGAAAATTTAAAATGGAATTGTAATTTAAATTCAATAATTTTATATTCAAATTTTATTTTTCATTTTTTGAAAATATGGAAAATGCAAATATCATTATTATCATAATTGAACACATTGGTAACAGCTTGAATGTTGATTTTAATATCAAATATTAACAATAATGATAATAATAAGGATTGCAATCATAATTATAATTCCAATAATGATAATAATAATAATGGCAGTTGCCTGAATAATAATTAGCCGAACAATTGATGAACCTTATTTGACTTTATCGTCTCATCGTATATTATTTTCACCAAATTGTGTCTGTGTGTGTGTGTGTGTGCTCATCATGCATTAAATTGTTGTTATTGTTGTAGTTTCGATGTTTTTTCCAAAGCTGTGAATTTGATTAACCGAATATTATTAATGATTATCATGATGAAGATGTTCGAGCAATGAATGAATGAATGAATAGAGGCCACCCATCCAAGCTGTATTATTGATCATTCTGAACATGATCGATTTTTTGTGGTCATTGGTGAATGATGATGCTGAAATAATGATGAAAATAATAGAAATAATAATAATAAATTAAGCAGATACAATTCATCGCTTCATTCAGTGATATATTGGCCATTTATTTCTTGTTTCTGTATCGATTCATTGGCCAAAAATGGATAAATAAATAAATAAATGGAATTCTTATAATTATGATTATATTTATGATTTATTTGTATTTGTTTTTGTTTCATTGGTTGTCGATGCTGATGCTGTAGATGTTACATTTGATATTCTTCAATTATTTTTTTCAAATGTTTGAACATGGAGAAAAAAAATGAAAATTCCCTAGGGCCTAGGGTATTTCAACATTATTATTATTGATTATATTTTCCTCTTTGATGATGATAATAATGTTTTTCTCGATGATGTTGAACATTTTGCTTATCATTTTTTATCGATTTCAAGTACATTTATTCATTCCAATTTTTATTCATTTTTCATTTCAAATTTTCCATCTATTTTTATTTTCCACAAACACTCAAAGTCTATTGATTATCGGAAAATTATCTTGACGTTATTTTTTTTCATAATAATTTTCAATTTTATTATGTCTATCATTCGATATTTTATGATACTTCAAAACCCAAAGTAAATTGAAAAATTAAATACATTTTTGTATGGAATTCTTAGAGGCAAATGTGTAACGATTGTAGAGTGATTGTGAGTAATAAATGTGTAAGCATCAGCAGTGAAGAATATTATTAATTTCATTTGATACACCAAAATTTACCAGAAAACGTTACATTTTCGTCGTTATCATTATAATAATGTTAATGTCAAGGATGATCGATGACATCGATTGATTGATTGATTATTTTTAAATTTTTCCAAATGAAAATGAATACAAATTCCTTGAAATTTTGACATTATTCCATTTCATTGAAAATCTATTTAATCATCACTAGAATCGATATCAATAATTACTTCAAGTCCAAGTCAAAATAGGAAAAAAATTGAAAAAAAATGAAAAGATTGCAAATAATTTGATTCTTTATTTGACAGGTATTACATTTGTCATTGAAATTCAATATTTTTTTTCAAAAATTCATCCGAATTAATCATAAAAAAAATGTGTGTGTAAATCATTGAAATATTTCTAAATATTTCAATATATCATGGAATAATGAAAAAAAATGAGAACTGAGAATTGACAAAATAAAATCTGGTATTTTCAATTTTAAAAATTTCAATATTTCACCATTTTGATTATTATTATTATTATTATTATTATGGCCTCAAGGACTTTTTATTGAAATATTGAAAAATCTGTTTTTTTTAAATTCATTCATTCTTTGAATTTGAAAAATTGAAATTAAATTGAAGTGAAATGAAATGAACATAAATTTATTGCATCCGATTTTTTTTCGTTATCATTTCAAATGGATGAAAAAAAATCATTCATTCATTCACACCTGTGAGCAATTTATTTTTTTCCGTTATTTTGATTGCAATATTTGAATTTAAATTTGAATTTTCTAGTTATTTTCATTATTCATTGTTCAGTTTGGAATAGTATATAAATACATGGATACATTGTTCATTTATTTTCATATGTGATTGAATTATAACAACGAAAAAACTTTTTCGACTAATCAAAATTAAAATAAATTTAAATTTTATTCGAAGCCAAAAAAAAAATACCGATTCCAATTTAAAATTTTGCCGCATAAGTAATTATAAACATTTTTTGATTCTGATAAAATAATTCTGTAGAGAGAAAAAATGGCATCGAAAAGTTCATTCAACATAATTTTCAATGTAATTTTGGCCGTAATATTTGTCATTCAACAATCACTACAATCAATGTACAATCCTACTGGCGGCAGTAAGTAATAAATAAATGATTCAATGATTTAATGAATTATTTAAAATGATTTTTTTTGCCATTTTAAATTTATTTTATTTTTTTCCGATTATTTTAAAATTAAAATTTTAAAATAAAAATTGACATTTAAAAAATAAAACAGATCAACGATTAATGAATTACCGACGCCTACATAATTATCGTAATGATGTTCAAAAGCTGTTGGTAGAAAATTTATCAACAAATAATGAAACAATGAACAAGTGTAATGCAACAATTATTACATTGAAACGTTTATTGATGCCGAATGAATGTACAACCACCGGAACGAATGGCCAAAATAATAATCAAACTATTCGTATTTATTTAAATGATCAAAATAGTGAAACGAAATCAATTACACGCAATATTTATGTGATATTAAAATTACAAAAATCAAATACAAGCTTAATTGAAATGAATGAAACATTACCAATAATCAATTACAATAGTAATTATAATCGACAAGAACATTTTATAGAAACAACAGCCGACAATAATCGACCGATTAATGCTGAATCAATAAATTATGATCATCTTACAAATCATGATTTAGATGGAAGACAATTTTTACCGCCAATAATTGCACCGCCACCATTTCCAATATTGCCGCCATTGCCAATCATACAACCTATTGGTGTTGCATATGAATTTGAATTTTATGAATATCAATGGTGTCGACCGATGGGCATCGAAATCGGTGTTTGTGAATTATGTGTTTGGATGCCAACAGTCTGTCCTGTTGTATTTTAGAAATCAAAAAAGTAATCGAAAATCTTCAAAAAAAAAAAATTAAAACTAATTTATGATTTTTCTTTTTATTAATTTCAAATATCTTCCTTAAATAATTTTCATGAGAATTTAATCATTAAACATCTTAAGAAAATGATGTTCATCACCAACTTGGACACACTTGAACACAACATATAAGTTAAACACACACATTTACAGAAATACATTAAAATACATGTGAACACAGCATGGAAATTTATTAATTTTTTTTCTATTTTTTTTCGACTAAAAATTTAAATCTTTACACTTGAAAAAAATGACACACACACACACACACACAAATGCACATCAAACACATTAAATTAATATTTTTCAATAATTTTCAAACATTTTTTTTAAGCATTTTTCACATGAATTTTTCTTAAACAAATTGATTATTATTTATTATTATCAATAATAATTTTTTCCTATTTGAAAGCGTAGGTTTTCTTTGAAATTTTTTCAATATTAAACATCTAAATATTTTTTTCATTTACTTACTTAAAGATTTAATCACCTTGTTTTTTCCCCTATGTGAAATTATTATCATCATTATTTTATGAAAAAAAAAATGATTACGATTTCTGTATTTTTCCTACATTCAAATGCTTATTTTCTTCCATAATGAATCCGAATAAATAAGAAGAAAACATTCACAGATTTTTTTCTTTTGAAAATGAATTATTAAATTGAATATTTTTTTTCTAAATTGAAAATATAATAATTTATAATAAAATTTAATAGTTTAGAATGATAATAATTTTCAATCAATCAACAAATATCATCATTACCAAATATATATTTGCACATATGATTTCATTATTAATCAATATGTAAGTATGTGATTTTGCTTTTAATCTGAAATGATAAAATTGAATTTTCAAAATTTTAAATAATTTTCAAACTTTAAATTGAAAAGAAATAAAAATCGACATTTTTCTCGCCTGCTCTGTGAAATTGCTTGTAAATTGCAGAAAAAATGTTTGAATACATTTAATATGATTGATATGTCCACACACATCAAATACACGAACACACACACAGCCTCATCATGTCCATATGCAACCACCAGCATATGGACATCCAAAATTGCTAAGAAGCAAAGTATCAATTTAAACTCAAATCCATTTTAAAATTGAAGAATGAAAAGCAAACAAAATTCACCTTTAACTGTAAATCAATCGCCTTTGAATCCTTATTGCTTATTGCTTGCCATAATCATTATCAATATGATTGTTTAGTTGAAAATTTTGATAAAAATATTGTACGATTTTCAAAACAAGGAAAAAATCAATTAATTAAATGAATTTTTAAAAGATTTTCGTTAATTTTGCTTGAAATTATTATTTTCATTTTGTTTATGAGATTTATTCTATGGTGAATTCACTCGATTCGTACCATCGATTCGTAACATCAATTCTTCGTTTAATGTTACGATTATTATTATTATGATTTCTTATATAATTTCTCAAGTAATTTTTCCACTTTTTTACTTCGTAAAATTCCAAGTTTTCTGAAATTTTTCATTAGTTGGATTTTATAAGATTTTTACATTATCATTATGATTATTATTATTATTATTATCGTTATTATCAACAAATATTTTAAATAATTGACGAAAGTTTTCCATTTTTTTTTTTTTCGTAAATATTCTGTACCAATCTATACTTTTATTTCTCTTCACTCACTGCGTTGTGTATTTTTCCATAAGTTTCAAAATTCATTTTCATCACTTTTTTTTCTATTTTATTTCATTTCGAATATAAATCGATGTTGAAGTAAAAATAAATAAATAAAATGAAAATGTTTGTAAAAAATGAAGATGATTTTGATGATTTCAATGTTGATGATGATGATGATGATGATGATGATGATGATGATGATTATGATGGAAATATAAATAAATTAATAAATAAATAAATAAAATAAAGTAAATCAAATCTTTAAAAGTAAAGAAATATAAAATAAAATGAAAAAAAATGTGTAATGAAATAAAAAATAAAAAAAATAACAAGAATTAGTTGAATGCATTGAAGCAAAAACAAATAACATTATCTCATTTGTTTGTGTATAAGTATGCGTACGAATGTAAGTATGATGTATGTGTTATAAGATTTGATGAAAAAAGCAATGAAATTAAAAGAAAAAAAAGTATAGCAAATGAATGAATGAATGAATTAAGGAATGAGTAAAGAAATAAATGGAATACACCGAAGACATATTATAAACCAAAGTAAAATGCTGAAAAAAATAAAGATGAAACAAACCATGCAAAGTAAAGAAGATGAAAGACAAAGTAAAGCAATGAATGCTTACTCACACACACACACACACACACACACACACACAAGTCTAAAATGTAATAATGGGTAAATATGAATGGATGTATATTGAAAATTGATGGGGCAAAAAATATGGTTCCCATCATCATCATCATCATCATCATTATTTACTCATAGTATTAAAGACATTTACCAAGCACAAATGATGATAATTTTCTTGTTCTTCTTCTTATTCTGATAAAATCATTGAATTAAGATGCACAAAACTTCCGTTTATTTATTTATTTTTCAATATTTTTTCCAATATTTCTTCCATATTTCCCCATATTTTTCTTTGATTCTCAGAATTTTTCATGTTCAACTAAATCATCATCATCATCATTATTATTATTAGTAATAATTTACCAATATTTAAGCAGCATCAGCAGCAACACACTTGTAATACATTTTCAAAGGCTTTCACATAATAACAAACACCCCAACACCAATACACACATTACCGAATTGTAAAAAAATAACAATCACAATTCATTCAATCTATTTCGATGTGTTTTGTGTCATTGACAAAATCTTTAGCTTTGGTGATGAAAATCTTCAAAAAATAACAAAGTAAATAATGAAACAAAATTCTAAAATAATTCATCAATTTGCTTTCATATTGTATAAATTCAATTTTTTTAATGTAACTGAAAATGAATATAAATATAAATACACACACACAAACACACACACCAAAACACACAAATAAGTATCGGAAAAAAGCATTATTATTGAAAATTGAAAATTGCTTTTGATGAAATGATGTTGCTGCTGCTGATGCTATTTGTATTATTCGTATTTCGTTCAAATAATTCATTAGTCGTAGTTGTTGTTATATTTCGTTTCGTATTTTGTTTGAATTTTTTTTTTTCGTTGAAAAATAAAAAAAAATATTTAATCAACTTATCTGTTTGATATAATCTTCTTAACTATTCGTATTTTCTCGTCTTCGTCGTTTCTTCCAAATGCTTTTGCTATTTGTATTAATTTTCCATCAATTTTTGCATCAATTTTTACATCGATTCTTCTTATATTGATTCAATTGAATTGAATTCGATTGAATTCTCATTTTATTTTATAATAATAATCATTATTATTATCGTTAATATTATTATTACCATTTGCCATTAATTTTTTTTTTTCGCTTCCATTTTAATTCTTTTTACAATTCTTGAATTGGTTTTCTTTGTCTATTCTTTAGTTTGGTTTTGCTCCGTTTTGTTCGGCTTTGTTTTGTTTTGTTGTTAATGTAAATTCAAATATATTCTTCCATTTATTTATTTACAGGAAAGAATATTTTCTCGGTGCATATTTGCCCCAATTTCACCCTTTTTTTTTGCCAATACAAATAATCAATTGATGAATTATTGTTTGTTGTTGTTGTTTTATTCACACACACCAACCATCCGACATGTCAAAACACCTGAGTTTTGCTCGATTCATTTGAATAATTCTTAGCTTTTTCCTTCGATAATAATATTCAATAATAGAATGTTCCAAAAGGAAAAATTGGTAAACAAAGGAGTTAAACCTGAAAATTTTCACCCGAAAAACAACCGATACGCCAGCAATCAATACATGCATTTGTTGGGTAAATATCCAAGACTCCAGCAACAAACAAATGAAAGATCGCGAAATTTTCTTTTCTGTAAAAAATTTTTCGGTTCTAATTTTTCATTTCATTAAACAACAACAACAGTGAACAACAACAATCAAGCAACCAACCAACAACGAATTCAACGGAATCAATGAGCAGAGGAGGAAAAAATATTTTAAATTCTTTCGATTACTTCATGTATTTTTAAAGAATTTCTAGAATTTTCAAATATTTTTCAATTGAAACTTGGATAAATCTATGAATGACTGAATGAACGGATGAACAAATTGAAATTTTTCAAAAAAGGAAAACACAAGAATTTTTGATTTTAAATTGAATAATTTCGATATTTCGATCATTCATTCATTTATTTGTTCGTTTCAAATGTTTTTGAATTTGAAATCAATGAGTTGCTGTTGTCGTTGCTGGTAGTAGTAAAGTTCTTGTTGATTTGTTTTTCTTCCAATTTTTGATGCAAAAAAAACTTTTTGAAAACGAGAAAATGAAATTCCTTAACTTGATATCATATCATTGAATCAGATGATTGAATTTGATTCAATCAATTCGATCATTTGATTCAATCATCATCACAATGAACCTCATATACACACACAGAGATAGATCTCAGATAGATATATTTGTGTGTGTTGAGGATGATGATTGGAAAATTTGATTTTGATTAGTTTTTCTTTGCCCTACGTTTGTTTTGAAATTTTTTCATTGATTCATTGATTTTAATCTTTTGATATCGTTTCAAAATCATTTCATAGTTTCATTTCATTTATGCATTTATTGAACATTTTTCTAGCCGCAAACAAAGAAAAACTATCGAAAATGTTTCATCATCTTGATCATCATTGCCATCATCATCTTGATTATTATTATTATCATTGAAACTCATCGAAGAGAATATCTTTGAATCAAAATTTTTCAACAAAATTCAAAGAAAACTTTTTTTCTTTGTAACTTTCATTTGAAAAACATGATCATTTCCTAATGATTATCTTGTTACCGAAAAAGATGTAGATATTATCATCATCATCATTTGATATTTTGGTTATTTGGTTTCGAAAATTTGTTCAACAAACACAGGGTATACACACACACACACGAGAAGAATATCAGATATCAAAGCAAAAAAAAAATTTGTTGCGATAATATTATTATAATGACAAATTTTGAGAATTGAAATATAAGAATGAAAAAAATTCAATTTCATTCAATCGAATTCAAAAGCAATTCGTGCAGCAAAATCATTGAAATTATCATTTGATGATGAACAGCTGAAATCAAACTTTTTTCTCCATCTCACTCTCTCCTTATTACTTTCGATACAGTTCCACACACACACTTTTTCGTGTTCGTAGAAAATTGTTATGTCAATGGCTTGACATTTGAACTTTTTTCTTGAACACTGTTTGTTTGTTTTGTTGCCCAAGTCAAAAATACACAGATACCACCGGAGCAAACATCATCGAAAATCATTATTACAAGCTTTTTTCTTTATTCGTAATTTGAACCAAACCGAAAAAAAAAGAAAATATCAAAATCTAATTGAATCAAATCATCATCATCATCATCATCATCATCGAGATTCGATGATGAAATTTAATTATTGATTTTAATTTTATGATTTGATTTTCTTGGTTTGGTTTCAATTTTTTCTATTAGTTTTCAGCAGAAAACATTCACTCGATTTTCATCCATTTTTTTTCAATAAATGTATGATAAATAATGTTTTTGTGTGATGAAAAATGAAAAAAATTCCTAATGATAAATTGAAATTTTCTGTATTGAATTACATTCAGAAAATTTGATATTTTCCCGTTCGTTATTACATGATAATAATCTTGACAATAGTAATAATAATAATAATGGTAATACGAATGCGAATAATTTATTTATTGAATAATTTTTTGTTATTTTACATTTTGAATTCAATTCAATTCAAAATCACAAATTACAAATTGAACTTTTGCTTTTATGCATAAAAATATACGAATAATGATAATGATAATAATAATAATAATAATAAAATTACAATTTTTCATTTTTTCATTTTACAGTTACAGTTATATTCATGATAATAATGAACGTTTTCCACCATAGTCAATGTAATACACATACAGAAAAGTAATACAAATTTTCCCAAATACTCCAAGGTCAAAGGTAACGCGTGTCGAATATATGACCATATGACATGTTGTATTCTATTTTTGGTATTACATTTTCATTATTATCATTATCATTATTCAATATCATTGAATTCAAATTCAATACCATTCAATTTGAATTTTTTTTTATATTTATTTTCATTTATTTCGATTTATTTTATTCATATGCGTTGCATTATTTATTTATTTTTTCATTTATTTATTTATGTATTCATTTATTCATTTCATACATTCAAACATTCGTACATTTATTTATATTTCAATAGAGTTCAGGGTTGTGCCACCACACCACGACCAGAAGTAATTATATTGTTATTATTATCATTTTTTTTATTTCTATTTTATTACATTGTGAAATGAAATAATAGAAATAATAATAATAATAATATAATAAGAAAGAAATACGACAAGCAAATAAGCATAAATGAACAAGTTTCATCAAAATAAAAAAAAACATTTATTTGAATTCGGCGAAATTTAGTTTTAGTTGGTTGGTTCGTACATTCGAACGGATATCATTATTTTTTATTATTATCGTTGTATTCACCGCTATTATTTTTATTAGTATTCAGATTATTCATATAAAAAAAAATTAAATATGTTTTACTTGAAAAAAAAATCGAGAAAAAAAATCAAAAAACAAATGTTCATCATTCGTATTCATGCATTTGGATTCGGTTTTAGCTTTCCCATTTTTTTTCGCCCAGTAAATTGTGTAAATTTTTGACTTGTAAATTTTAATAAACAATAGACTAAATTGAATAAATAAATGAATAAATAAATCACTACATGACAGCTTAATTTGAGCCTTTTTTTTCTGTGGATGTTTTTTTTAAATCGAAGCTCATCACAAATAAACAATCGAACATCATTTGAATTTGAAGGAAAAAATGCAAATATGTCCATGATCACATTGGACATGTGTTGCTGTTGTTGTTGCTGTGGTTGTTGAGCATCACCAATTCCGAAAACCTTGAAAAATACGCACCGAAAAATAAAATAAAATCATGAATTTTGAGTTTTTTTATTCAAAATATTGATCGTCGATAATATCCAAAAAATCAATGATAATATTAACAATAATAATTATAACTGTGATGATGATAATGATTATTATTAAATCAAAAACTGTTCAAAATAATAATTAAATCATCATTATCATCATTTCTCATAATAATTATTAAAACACTTTTTTTGTTGTTTCAAAAAAAAAAAAAATACAATTAATCATTGATAATAATTACTATTATTACTATTAATTATTTAATTAAAAAAATTACCTGTAATATCATTTAATTTAAAATGAAATGACATTTCATTTTAAAACTATGTCATCTTTTGCAGAGATAATAATAACGATATTAAACGACATGTTTCCTATTTCATTTTCATTTAATATTGTCGTATGTGTGTGTGTGTGTGTGTCGTATATTATCATATTTTCTACGGCCAACTTTTAATTATATTTGAATGAATATTCACAGAAAAAAAAAATTCAGAAAAAAAAAACAAAATTCATTCATTCATAATTGACAGAATGAATAATTGAATGAAGATGAAAAAAAAAAATATACGGAAAAATATGGAAAAAAGTTTTGACAAATTCATTCATGTGCAAGTGTGTGTGTGTATGTATTAATTTATATTAAAATATATCTGCGTGTATGTGTGCTTATGTGTGTGTGTGTGTGTGTGTGTGTGTGCGGTCCACACATCTCAGCCACACCGAAGCACACATTTTGGTATTTTTTTTTCGAATGGCTGAATAATGATATACAAATATTAATCACTGATGAAACAATAATAATTGAATAATGACTGATTATTATAATAATAATAATATTTTCAAGCGGAAAAATGACAGCAAATTATGATATAATTAAAATGATAATTAGTCATATTTGAAAATGATTATAATAATTATTATAATAGGATAATAATACTGAAACATACTATTTATCAACAACAACAACCAAACAATATCAATCATCACTTTTGATAATCGCAAATTTTAATTTAAATTTGATTGTAGTAAATTGATTTGACAATTTACTTTTTGCTTTTGCCAAGTTTTTATTGGATTCCTTTCGTTGGTCATTTCGAATTAAATTCATTCACCTGTGCATTATGTCCATTCTTTGATATTTTTGTCATTATTTTCAATATTATTAAATTATTTATCATAATTCTGTGTTGAAGAGCTTTTTTTCCTACATTTTTCAACACCTTGAATCAAGAAAAATAATAAAGCAATATATATGAAAATATCTAAATTGATTTTCAACTATATTTCCATTTTGATTGTTTTCTACATTGAAATGATATATTTTCATTTTAATTTCCATATTCATAATACTAATATTGATAATAATATCTCTATCAATTTCTACATATATCATTTATTAATAATAAAAATGATAATACCATTATTATTATTATTATTATCATTTTCATCATTATTACTCAAAATGAAAATGTGCGCCACAATCAACCAAAAACTTTTTTTAATAATCACAAAATGTTACAATAAAAAAAAATACATTGGAAAGTTACAGAAAATTCCTAAACAATACCAGAAAACACTGGTATATTGATACTCCCGAAATTGAATTGTTTTTTCTTATTTTATTTCATTTTTTTTAATCATATTCTTATTATTCTCAATCGGTTTCTACTACTATCATTATGTTTTTGGTTTGGTCGCTGTATTCATACTAAATATAAATAATTTAAATAATTCAAAACAATAAAATTAGAAATTTTCAGTTCAAAAACCTGTAGTAGTTGTGGTAACAAGAAGAAAATAAAATTAAAAAAAAATATAATCGAAAAATGTTTGATTTTGAATCCAAAAAGTTCAACGTGGAATTCATATTCACAAGGAATGATTGAATGAATGAATGAAACCAATTTTCAACAATTGATCTATTCAGTTTGATGATGAATTGTTTGTAAACTTGTAAATTTCTTGTTTAAAAAATGATTACATCAAATCATATTTGTATTATTTCATTTAATTTTCGTAATTTTCAAAAAAATTTTACTCTATTTCATCTCATAAATATGCCAGAAAATAATATAACCTGACAAACCAGAAAGAATAAATAAATAAATTATAATGAATCTTTATATTTCAATACACACTGCCCTGGCATTTGCACACCAAGTGAAACAACTGAAAAGGAGCGAATAAATCAACTAACTTTGAATAAAAATGAAATAAAAAATAATAAAAATTTCTAAATAATAAAATATTATTATTGTTGGGACAAGTCCAAGGCAAAGCTATTCTAGAGAAAAAATTGAACAAAAAATAAAAGTTCCATCAACTGGTAAGGTAGTATGAGCAGCAACAGCAGCAGCAGCAGTATCAGCAACAGCAGTTGGGGTTATATGTTGTTGAGTTGTTGAACGTTTGAACCGTCGAATAAGCCAAAGTATTAGGGTGTCCCATAAGTTCTTGCCGTTTTTCAAACTGAAAAAAAATTAAAGAAACGACAAGAACTTATGGGACAACCAAAAATATCGCATATCTATGATGCGTGTTGGCAATTTGTGTGTTTGTATAAACAAACAGACAAATACCGAATACACACATCGACACACGCATACATTTGACAGTAATAATCCAAAAGTGTTCCAATGTTTTTCCGAAGTAAATTTCGGTGCTTTATGGATGAATGAATGGAAAATATATATCTCTAGATATTAATATTATTTTGGATTCATCCATTTCATTGAATTTTTTCACAAATTTTTCTTTCGTTTTCGTTTCTACCCTACCAAAAGATATTACCAAAGTTACCAAAATTATTATTATCACCGATTGAATAACTAGCGATATATCTGTTATATTCAATTTCCAATTCATTTTTTTCTGCATTTTTTTTCCGTAAATTAAACACCGAAGAAACAGAACAGCATTTGTATTAACACTATGAGGAATATGACAAACATTTCCATGTATTATTCAATATTTCATTCACATTCCCATTTATAAAATGAAAACATTTTCAATGCTTCTACCGTTTATTTTCAATTTTGCAGTATTTTTCGTTTGTGAATGATTGAAATATAAAAAAATAATTATTTTACCTTTTCTACCCATCATCTATTCATTTGTTCCCGAATTTTCTCCCGCAAACTCTCTCCTACCAACACAACACACACACTTGGAAATAAAAGTGTTCATCAATATTCGAACAGAGAAAAAATATGTGACATAATTTTATTTATTTATTCATTTTCTTTCAATGAATTTGATATATTTTCTGTACTGCATACAGTACTGTAATGTATTTCATATACTGTTTGGAAAACCAGAAATAACTAATATTACTGTTATTACAACTATGGCTGTTTCACATCTCCAAATATTACCCCCTGTTATACCCCTGTTGTTATTTATCACATCTTTCAATGTATATTTTCTATCCATTCATTCATACATTCATTTAGGTCTATTTTTTATCTATTTTTTCATTTTTTACTTTCATAACTAATTTCAGGACCAATTTCAAGACCATATAACTGCACATTGGCAACAGTAACAACATCATGTTGGAAAGTAGAAAAAATTGGAAAATTTATATCAAATGATTCAGTGATGCGCTATTGCGCCAAATATCTAATATATAAACTTGATTCAAAAAAATAATGTTTCCAAATGTCATGCATTTTTTTCATTTCATATTATTTCACTTTGCTTTTAGTATTTTTGTGCAAATATATTTTTGTCTGTATGCATCATATATATCTGTATTCTATACACAAATATAAACATTCATTTGTTTTAATATCAAATATATGGTATTGGATAAATGTATGTATCTTTATGTGCTGTTTTTCACATGTCAAATAGATGCAAGTCAGTTGCTGTGTGTTTGTCTGTATGTCAAACAAGTATGTACAGACACATATAAAAACCAATACAGTTTTTATTTTCCGAATTCATTCATTCATTTCATTTCTCTACTGTTTCATTTCAAATATCTCCGATATTCAATTCAATTTTTCACATTTCATAATTTTTTCATTCATTCATTCATTTTTTCTGTTAAATTCAGTCAACAACAACAACAAATAAATATGTGAAAATTTTGACTGCAAGTCATTCATTCATACAAAACATTCAGTCATTCAATATTCAAATCGGTATGATCTAAACACTAACAGAAATTTTGCTTCTGTTTTTTGCTTTTGTTTTTTTCTGTTTTTGTTTTTCATCAAAAAATTTTTTTTTGTTGTTGTCGGTACATTTTCAATGGAAAATATTCACACAAATAACTCCAAATAACCGAATAACAGTTGGTTGTTGTTTTGTACCGGCAAAAGAAAATTGAAATTAAAGCTCTTCGATTGTCAATCGATTGTCAATTGATTGATTTTTTCATAAATTTTTAAAAAGTTAAAAATGAAAACTTGAAATGGACCAAAAAACAGCAAATTTTGAATATTTTGAATATTTGAAAATTGTTTTTTGACAGTTTTTTTGAATGATACTAATAATGATTTGAATAATTGAAATCAATCATATAAAATAACTGTTTCATCCTGCTGAAAACTACTGATTCATCAGTGAATTTTGAATGTTTTTTGATTGAAAATAGCTGAAAACATTAATTTTCTATTGTTTTTCGGTACTCAAATTGTCAAAAAAACTAATAATATACAAAATCATTGAAAATCAATCAATTAATAATTATCAATTATCATCAATTGTTCAAGCTCATAATAGTAATTATAATACAAAAGGTAAATATTTACAATTATTCTTTCAAATTTATTTATTTTCTCTAATTATAATTTTTGAAAAATCATTAATATTATTATTATTATTATTATTGAAACAATAATTAAACAAATTATTGTTTTTCATAATTCATTATTCATTTTTCATACATTTAATGTAATATATGAAATGTAATTAATAATAATTTATTTGTTTTCATTCATTTATCTTTTTATCTAAATTATTTCAAATTTTTTTAACAACGATTTTTCTGCTTCATCATGCTTATTAAATGAAATGAAAAAATATGAAATTATAAATCATATAATAAAGATTAGATTTAATCTTTGAATCTCTCATTTTTTTAGTCCGAAAATAATAATGAGTTTGAGATAAAATTTTATTATTATTTTCATTATTAATCTGTTATCTTGTCAATGCCATTTTTACATGAGTTTATGAACGCTTCCTCACCATTTCTGTACAGGAGAATCCTGGAATTTTTCTAAAATTCCAAATTCTTTGATGAATCATGAATTATAGATTATTTTCAATGAATAAACATGTATTTTTTCCTTCTTTTTTTAATTTGTTTCAATGTAAAATTTTAATCATACTTAATCGTGAATTTATTCATTTTCATATTTATTCCTCTTCTTTATTTAACAATGTTTGACCAATTGTTTAATTGTAAATAAATAAATAAATAATTTCAGTTTTTTCTAGTCCACTCTATCGGTTATCTAAATGGGTTATTGCCATTTGAGCCATTTATTTACTCATTCATTCAACTGAATATCTGTGTATGAGAATAAACATGAGAAATTCAACAAATAATTAAAATAATTATGCTGTCAATTGGCATTTATTTTCTACGTAAATTTTTATTATTATTATTCCATTATTTATTTGTATTTTGTACAATTATTAATATTATTTTCATTATTATCATTGCAAACAATCAACCATTCACCATGTCATACATGTATGATATTAGTATAAATATAACTTAGAAATAAAAAATGTGGATATTAATATTTTGAACCAAGCAAAAACTTCAAAAAAATAGATATTAAAAATTATGATCAAGTATTTTCAAGTTTTATCATATTCATTTCTGGATAAAATAATAATAATTGTAATAATAAATTTCATTTTATCCATTTCATATGAAATAAATAAATATTTTTTTCGGATATAAATAAAAAAAAAATTGTATCAAATATTCATGTGTTTAAATGTGTATGTCCAGTTTGCATACATGTTTTTTGAACATTTTCACCGTTATTATTCCTGTTTTTATTACATTCAATGTTTTGCATACATTTCTAATAGATTTATTCATTTTTTTTATTTATTTATTCATATAATTTTCATCAAAAATAATTCTTTGAATAATTTTTTTTTGTATAGCAAAATACAGAATAAAAATAAAATCGAAATGAATATAATGAAATGAATTGAAAAAAATTTTCCTGAATAAACCATTTTTTACAATCATTATTATTAGTATTATTGCTTTTATTATTATGAATAATAAAATGGTTATTCCTTTTTATTATTTCAATTCATTATTTTCTCAAACATTAATTTTGAATATTTCTGGAATTTCGTTCCTCTCTCTTGTTGGATTCATTTGTGAATCGGAAAAAAATAGATCAGTTAATAGATTTTTAAAATTAAAAGAATTATAGAACTAAAATAAAACGAGATAATCCCATATATACTCATAAAAATAGAATTATTTGACTTTATTTTTGGTAAATGAAAATGAAATTCAATGAATTGTTATGTTATGTTCAATGTTATGTAATGAAATGAAATGAATGAATAAAAAAAAATACAAAATCATAAAACTTATTAATATGACTACGTGTATGAGGCAAAGGACCCACACAGATACACTCAATCCAATAGATGGATAGACATGCATGCATGGATCCGAGTGAATCATAAAATTCAATAGTTTTTTACGATTATTTTTTTCTTCAGTTTTTATATTGGAATTTTTCATTATTTTAATTTTGTTTATTGTTTTTTTTTGCTTTGAATATTATTATTTTGAATTTATATTATCTCGAATATTTATGAAAATAAAATACAATTATCGAGATATGAAACAATGATTACTATTACTCCAACGATTCACGATTGACATAATTCATAATTGCTTCATTCAAATGTTTGTTTGTTGATGTTGTTGAAAATCAATTGAATTATTGCAAATTACAATTGAAATTTTCTTGTGCATTTCTTCTCGTGCAATTTCATTTTGAATGACACTTGAATTTTCCACTTGGAATTTTGTAATTTTTCTTTGTATTCAAATTAGTCATAGAAATAAAACAAAAAAAGCGAAACATTAACCCTAAGGTTAAATTTTGACATTCTTTTGTTTTGTCTATTTTCAAGCATTCAAGGATTCTTGATTTTTTGATTTTTTTTTTTTGAATTTCTGAATTTCAAAATTCATTGCTTACAAATTCATTGATGGTAGGCAATGTATATTCGCCCACCATAAATACAATGAAAAACTTTGAATTTTCAACACAAACAATTGAATTATGAATACGAATTCAAGATAATTCACTGGAATAAGAAAGAATATCATGAAATTTTGTTGATTTACTTAGGGAAAAAATGATTTTATTCATGCAATCATTTTGTTTGATTCGCTTGTTTGTTTGTTTGTTTTTGTATATTTATTGCATTCATTTCTTTTGTTATTTGTTTACTAATATTATTATTTTTATCATCATTTTTTTCTATTTTTTTTTTTTTGAATATTAATATTTATTAAAATTCAACAAGCATCTTATTTATTCGTTTATTTATTCAAACATTCATCTATGTATTCATACATCCATTTATATTCATTCAAATTTTTTACTTTACAAAGAATCATTTCAAAGTTTATTTCTTTGGCAATTTTTGGTGAAATTTTCAATGCAAGTTGAAATTCATGGCCCACGATTGAGGGCATGCACAGCATCAAACACACGAGAAAACAAACGACCAAATATCAGAATACAGCACAAGAATAATGAATCTTAATGGACATTTGCCATTTTGATATTTTAAGCAAATTTTCTTTTTTTTTCATGGAAAAATTTAGATAAAAATTAAATCGGAGAAAATGAGTACAAAAAACTTTAAATTTTTGGCCATCATAATTATCATTAACTGGGTTATTATTATTATCACCATATTATTAATATATTCATTTTAATAATAATCTTAATTGTTGAAGAATATATTTTCACTTTTTTCTGGATTTTTTTCTTAACATGTTTGCTTGTTTGAAAGGAGAAAAATTCAAGAATGAATCCTAAATAAGATGATTCATGATTCATGATAATCATTTTTCGTATATCTTCTCTTGGTTCCCAAAAAATTCAAGATTCTTTGCTCAATCTTTGTTTTTAAGTCAGGGTCCATTTCCACTCTTTCTGCCTTTATTTTATTCTGAACACTTTGAAACATATTCTAGAACATATTATGGACAACAAACGATGAAACAATGCAACGACACACATACAAACTACTTGACTCTTTTTGCTCGTTGATAATTATTTTGCCATTACAATATGTGCAACAGCAACAGCAACGAAGATTCATAAATAATAAATAAAGCAAAATATTTTCCAAAAATAATAATTATGATGATAATTTTGTTTATATGCCATTATTATTAGCATTTTTTTTTCTCTGATAAAATTCATAAATTTTCATTTTTTTCCTTGGTCCCAAAATCCCAATCGTATACACATTGAATAAGAAATAAATAAATGAAAATATACATGTCAAAATTCCAAAAAATATGAATAAATACATATGGAATGAAATCAAATGAATAAATAATAAAATAGTGTGAAAACATTGTTCGTATTTTGTTGTTGTTTAAAATTTCGTTGGTGCGTTTTCCAAACAAATTTGAACAAATTCTATTTTCGAGATTTTTTTTTGAAATTCTTCGAATTTTTTCTCAAAAATCTCTCTGTCTCTTTGCATAACCCTTGAATAATTTAGAAAATCAGTGTAAATCTGTACAAGGAATGTTGTGGGGAATTGATGAATGAAATTCAACAAGAATTTGTCAGAACAAAAATATGCAAAGAATGCACCAAAAATATGCCAAGCAAATTATGCCAAAGTACCAAAATAAAATTGCATTCAGTGACAATGGAACTTCACTGAAAATTAGTGAGGGTTAAAAAATAATAATGAAAACAAGTGAAAATTGAATTCGAATAGCAAAAAAAAACATGATAAATGAACATTATTCAATTCATTATCATTATTATTGTCATCATTTTGGGTGTTGCTTATTGCAAGTTCATTGTATTATCATTATCATTATCATCATGATAATAAACGACATACATATTTGAATAATTGTTATGTGTCAACGTTTGAAAAATGAAATGAAATAAAAAAATATAATTCAAAGCATCCAGCCATTCATTCAGTTGTTTATCCATATTTTATTTTCACATATATTTTTATCCATTGAAAGCGAGATGAAAAAAAATGATCTAAAATTATTATTTTACAATAAAAAATGTTTGAAACAATAATAATTATAAATGATAATGATATTATCAAGTTTTTTCTAAATATAATATTTGTTGTTTTTGAATTACATTTCTTTAAAAATTCTATACACGATTCTTTTGGATACATACATTGCTATTTCATTTGATTTTCTTGCTTCAAATATATTGTGTGATTATATCCATTCTTCGCTCATTCTCTTCATTCATTCATTCAGTGATCTTCTGTACAATAATATTATTGCTGTTGTTGAATTTCGATGACGATGTTCATCTAATAATAATAAATACACTGATGAACCAGCAACGTTACAAAATGAATGAAATGATAATAATGATAATAATAAGTAATGATCTAAGAAATAGAAGAAAAAAGAAGAAGAACTTGAAATGAAAATCGAAATTATTATTCTTGATTTTATTATTATTATCATTATCATTATTATTGCTGTTATTATAATCATTATTAATATTAATATAACCATCATCAAAAAATCAAGTTGTCAAAATTAAATTTTTAACTTGCAATTATCATTGTACTATTCTAATACTATTCTGTTTGTTCCTGAATAGTCAGGATATATTTGGCATTATTGTTGGGATATTTGCAATATTTTCAATTGTAAATATGAGAGAAAAAATATGGGAAAATTTTCGATGAAATTCGGTCCAAAATGGTCAAAATTTGGCCATATTTCGACCATCTGACATTTTATCATTGTTTTTTTTGCCTGCAAATTTCAATGGATTTTTCCCATTGTTTTCTCTAATTTTCATCAATGTATGATCAATATTTCTATGATCAATACATTTTGAATTGTTTGTGGTTTTTCTTTGTCTGTATGTTTTGTTTGTTTGTTTCTGTAATATTTTATTTATTCATTTGTTTAGTTTAATTTTTATTTTATTTTTATTTATTTATTTTTTTTGAGAAGAAACAAAATGAGAATCATTTGGGATTTCAAAAGTTCGATTTGTTTGCTCAAAACAACAACATTATTATTGCTTGCTTGCTTTGCCATTATCATTGTTGATCTTGGCATTATTTGAAATAAATAAAAATGAAAAAATGATTTTTTGCCATTTTCTTTTCGGTAAAATTTAGCCGGTCTTTTTGTTTTCGCATCTTTTTTGGTTTTCGTATCTTTGAAGTTTTCTTTTGTGGAGAAAAACAAATTGAAAAATGAATTGAGAAATGCATTTGTCTGTGGTGTGGATGAGATAAAAAATAAAACAAAACAAATAAATAAATTTTGAAATTTTTTAAATGCATTTACCACTTTTGAGGTTTATTTTTATTGAATATTTATCTTGTTTTATTAGACTTATTTTTATGATTTTCAAAGATTTTCATGATTTTTATCATTATTATCATCATCGTCAGTGCACAGTTGAATGATTTTCATTATTTTTTACCAGTAAAAACAAATCATTATCGATCATGATTGATCATAAAACAATGAAATGAAAATTCAAATTTAAATTGAAATTGAATTTCGAATTCAAATTGAAATCGAACAGTTTATTTGAAGAATTACGAATTTATTTTGACAAAAATCAAATTAAAAATTCAAAAAATTTCAAATTTCGATTTGAATTTGATTTTTTCAGGTTCAAAATACTCTAAACCTAACTTGTCATTATGGTGATACCAAATGTTACCATCCTTTACATGAATAAATGAATGATTTTTCCGCCAAATTTTGCCAATTTTTCCACTTTTCATTGATTTGTCCAATAATAATCAATAATTAATAAATCAATCAATCATAAATTTTCCAATATTCTCCTGAAAATATTTGATTAATGTGAAATGATTCATTAATTCATGCAATTTCTGGTTATTTGCTCATCTAAAATTATGTCTACTGAAATTTTTCACTTCATATGTCACCATTTTCGAATCGAAATTAAATCTCAAATGAATTGATTATGTGATTTTTCTCTGTTTTTTCTTTACAAAATACTGCAATTTTGCAATTTAAATTCGACACTTTTTTTTCGCATCGAGCATCATTCATCGTGTAACATTCATTCATTATGTATTTACATACGAATGAAACCAGAAATTTTAGGAGCAAAAAAAAAAAATAAAAATAAAAATAAACGAAAAATGACCTGAAAACAGAGCAATGAAAGATATCTTTCAAATCATTAAATATCGATATGAAAATATATGTGTGTTTGTACATATAGAAATAAAAATATTCAATTCATTAGTGTCATTGAAAAATAGGAAAAAAACTTGGACCATTTTGAATCAATGTGATAATATATTTGATGTTCAGATCTGTGTCTCGGAATGCTCGAAAAAAAGATGAATTTGAATAGATGAGGAATGAGAAACGGAGAGGAATAAGACAGTATTTTTTTTATTTGCTTTTCAAAGAAAAATGATGCCTCTTACATCTTACGAAGAAAAAACGAGAGACTAATGACATATTTAAATATGAAAAATGGCCAATAATAATAATATTCGAAAAGAAATATGAAAAATATATTCACGAAGAAACGAAAAAACAAACATAAAAACACACATACATGGATGTTATTTATTGGTCATTTGTCATAATTTCAATTTTTCTTCATTTTTTTCTTCGCATCTTCTTCATAGTTTCTTATTGATAGTTACTTGTCGTTCTCGTTCTCGTTCTTGTTGTCCTATTATCATCTAATAATTCATCATCAACGATGATGACGACGATGATGACAATAATTTTTCTTCATTTATTTATTTATTCATAGCCAATAAGAAATGAGAAATGTATACATTTTTCAGTGAAGATACAAACAGCAATATTTCAAGTAATATTTCGGTTATGCCAATTTAAATGAAATGAAAAAAAAAAAATAATTCAAATGTTTGTGTATGTACATGTATTTGTACTTGTGAAACATACATTTTGGCTGTTTGTTGTTGTCGCTTATTTATTTTGTTTGCATTTTGAATGTTTTTTTTTCGAAGAAATGCTCCTTTTTTTCCATTTTTTCTTGGATGTTCATTTATTCTCATATATGAGAGGCAAAATATGAATATTAAATATCATAACACATTCATAATGGGAAATAATAAATGTGAATTTGATTTAAAGATTCATATAAAGCCTCCTGTGGTTTTTCTTTCCTTTTTTTTAAATATGTTTTTCTCCATATTCACAGTAACCATTGTTGTTGCTGTTGTTCAAATGTTGAAAGTGTCGTCGACATTTTTTTTTCTTATTTTTTCAAAATAATTTTTTACAATATTTCACCATATGAAAAAACATGTGTTTACCTTGTTTTTTGCCATGTATTCATTGCATGAATGCATGTATTATTCAATGGGATTCGCAAGTGAACCCCATAAAATGGAATCTCATATGAAATCGCATCATTTTTCTTCATCTATTTTTTGTCTTGTATTCTCCCTCTTGTATTTTTTCTTGCTTTGAAGGTATAAGGTTTATTTCTGTTGTCTTTTTTTTCAAAAGTTTTCTTTAGAAAAAACAAAGCATTTAAGATTCTATTCAAGTATTGTACTCGATATTATAATATAATGGTGATAATAATAATAATCATAAATAATAATGATAATAATACCAAGCTACTAATACCCATTTGTTATAATTTTTTTTTTGGATCAATTTCAATGTTTTTTTTCAAATATTTTTCAGTTGTTATTTGTCTTAACATTTTCTCTAAGAAATATTTCTCCATTCATATATCATATTTGTATCATTGTTTTTCTTTAAAAATATTGAAAATAATGATAATGTAATAACAAACAAATGAAATAAAAACAACAAAATATAACAAGCATCATCATTCATCGATCGATCGATCGGTCCAAAAATATTATTTGCATTATTGTATTTGTAAAATTTTACATTTGAATATCAACACATATTCTTTCACATGTTTCACCAGTGATATTATCGACATTGATATTCAATGAATACATTCGTACATACATACAATTGAATATTCTAGGGAAAAATGCAAATAAATAAAAAAAATAAATAAAAAATTGAAAACCACAAACATGGTCCATTTATTTTCACGATTATCACGATTATTATTATTGATATTATTATTAAATTTTTTACATAATTTTACACTTTGTTCTATTTTGGCCCGATGAAAAATGCCTAAATTTTCATTTTCAATTTCAATTTCTGATATTTCGCAGAAAATATGAGAAAATGTGTGAAAATTTTTGGGCAAAAAATACATGAAATTTCATATTTCCAAGAATAATCTTAATAAATGTGATGCCATTTGATTCGTTTTGTTTCGAATATATTTTCATTTGGCTTGGTCGGTTGAATCGAAATGAGAAAATTAAATGAAATGAAATATATTTTTTGGAAACAAACAGAAAAAAAGTACATAAATATTGTTGTTGAATTCATATATACCAGTTTCAATTCATTTCATTTTATTTATTTATTCACATTTTTATGGTTGAAAAAACCAAAATTATTTTATTAATATTATTATCAACATTATCATTATTATTATTATTAATATTTTTACTTGAATATCAAATATATGTATTTTATATGTGGAACATGTCTCGTATACAATAACAGTGTGGATATACCATTTCACCAAGCTGTTCAGAATCGTTTCATTTTTTTTCATTTCATTTTTGCAATTCTTCTTGTTGTTATTTGCTTGTGATATTAGTTTGTTTGTTGTTACAGAAACAAAAAAAAAATATGAAAATATCTTTATATTCCGCATATATTTCACATATTTTTGTATTTTCGCAGACATATTCACTATTTCGTTTTTTATAATTCATATTTTCTGCTAAATTGACAATATTTTCTTCAATATTTTGCAAAATACGAAAGAAAAAAAAACAAAATTAATAAATAAAGAATTTGATTTTCATTTGAAGAAATCATTTATGATTATTTTTGTAAGTGAGTGAATTACTGTTTGTGTTTTATAAATATAAATAAATAATACAGCTTGACCACTGTTGAGGACATTTTTCTGTTTAGATTCTTATTTTTTTTACAAAAGAATTTAGCTTCGTAGTTTATTGATGTTTACAGCTTATACTCAATTCATAGTTTATTATATTTTTTCAAATGTTTATTTTTTATCATATTTTCTCCATTGTAATATCGATAAACACATGATGATGGACATCATCATCATCATCAGTATTTTGATCAATTCGGTCCGCAACATTCAATGAAAGTCATGATAATTCTTGATATTTCATCAATTTTCTGCATTTCATCAATTTATTTATTCAAAAAAAATTTTCATTACTATTTTTTAATCAAAAATGTACAAATTGAATTGTGCAATTTGATTTTCGAAAAACTTTCGCATAAAAATTTGTCCAGTTGATATCTGTTTATTGCTGTCAACTGACTGATAAATAAACCGAAAGTAAAAATTAAAAAGTAAAAAAGTAAAAATTTCAATTTCGCAAATCAACAACTTGAAAAATTGGATGAACTTCTGTCTTTGTCAATGTTTTTCTAAGGAAAAACATTTTTTTCATTCTCCAGAATCCAATATGTGCCACAAACAGAGAAGAATAATAATGATATCTTAACTGAAATTGGATTGTCGTTGTTGTTGCTGTTGTCTCATTCATTTTTTATCATTTCATTTCATTTGTGTGTTTGAAGCCAAAATTAAAATGTTGAAGTATTGTACTGAGCTGAAATTGTATTGAAATGATAATATTTGATAATTTCGAGTCAAAAAAAAAAAATTTCATTTTATTTCGTTCATTTGTTTGACTTGAATTGTTGAATTGAACATCATCTGAAAACATCTGAAATGTCGATGTTGAAATTGTGAAATGTGAAATAAACGAGAAATGAATGAAATGAAAAAGAAAAATAGAAGAAAATCGATAAAAATAATAAAAATATTTTTCCGTATTTGTCTGTTTGTTTGTTTGTTTGTCTATTTATTCGTATATTTGTTTGTTTGTTTGATTGTTTGAAATTATTTGGAAAATAAAAAACAACAAAATATTGTTCAATTTAATAATAATATGATCATAGAAGAATATTTGTCTTTTATTATTATATTTTCAACTTCAGTTCCACATTTTCTTTTCTCATAATTTTCATTCACATTTTGATCAAAATAAATAAAACTTTTATTTCTTCTTTTCCTCTTATATTTCTGCACCAAAAGTTCGTTGTTTTCCATAAAAATATGAAAGAATATATGAGAATTATTTGAAATAGAAAAAAAAACGGTGAAGCCAAACAAAAAATTGATTGTCAATCATCATATTTGTGTTTGAATATATTGAAATCATTGTTGTGCTTGAAATTCTATGAGAGGAAATAATAATAAAATTATTATTATGATTATTATTGGGATGAAATTTGCATTGAAATTTGTTTTTTTGTTTTTGTTTTTCTGTTTCACCCATTTCATTTTATCGATTCATCAAATATTTCGATGATAATCAAAATTGATAATCAAAATTATTCAAATTTGCCAATGAATATTGAATTTGAATTCAATGTGAATTTGAATATTGAATGATAATGGAAAAAAAATTCCACAATCAGAGAAAATCATTGAATGGAAATTGTTATAATCATTGTTTTTACATGTAAATGAATTTGAAATGCTTGAATAAAAACAGCACAAAACAAAAAGAATTTCAATCATTATAATGATTATAATGATTGAAATATTATTGAAAATAATAATAACAATGATAATGAAAACACAATCAAATCACACAAGTTTGCATGTTTATTCGGTAAAATTTATTCATCAATTCAAATTCAATTTTCTCGCCATTTCTTATTTATAATGGTTTTCACAAAGAGAAAAACAACGAGAAAAAATTATTGATGAATTTTCAATTAAAATTTCATGTACCAAATCATACCAATGAATTTTGTGTGTTTACTCGATTGTTTCACAAATTTATTTAGTCCATGGTTCGTTTGTTCAATAATCATTATTATTATTATTTTGTTTATTCATTCATTCATCAATAGTTTCACTCATTTATCCATGGATTCATTCATTTATTTTATTTTTCCACAATTTTTTATCCTTCTGTCAACTGATAATGATTATTATTATATGATTATAATGACAATTTATCAAATAATAATAATAATAATAATAACAATAACAACAACAGTGACAATAATTTCTGTCCATCATTATCATCATAATAATCATTATGATTATCGTCGTTATCATCATCATCATTATGATTATCATTGTTTGGTTTAGTCATTTTTTTATTTCGTTGGATATTTATCTTTGTTATTTTCATTGACTATTCACTGAGCAATATTGATTCATTTACTTTGGCGAAAAGCATATGACAAAAACAATATAAATGTGAATGGAAAATTTTTTTTTGTTTTTTCTTTTTCGAAATTGAATTAATCGAGTTGAATTGATTCACAAATTGTTTATTATTAGGTTGTCCGAAAAGTTCATTCCGTTTAATCAGTAGAGTTGCTGATAAAAATCGGCCAAAACTTTTCGGACAGCCTAATATTAACAACAAAGCTAAATGTTGAATTGAAATAAACTAAAATAAATAAATAAATATGCTGCCATTAATGATGATGATTATTATTATTATTATCATCATTTTAATGATTATCAATGGTTATAATTGAAACTCAGCAACAGCAACAACAACGAAAAAAAACCATAATCATTATCGATAATGTAATAATGAGCAGTGACCAATAGACAAATAAAGTATGTATGGAAAAAATTTGCTAAATAATAATTGTTTAGTTCAAATAATCACTCGACCGAATCTGAATTTGAATTATTATCATTATAATTCGTTGTTGTTGCTGTTGTTTGTCGTTGTATCATTTGTATATTTTAGAAAATTTAATAATAATTTTTCACATTCTTTCTTTATTCAGTTTATCTTCGACTCTTTGATCAAATAATTTTTTGTTTTGGCTCAATCACTATTGCAACAATACATGTATCGCCAGAATTTAAGTTTGTTTGTTTTCTTTGTTTTTTTTTAATTTACATTTAAATCCAACATTTTTGGTTCTCTTAAAAATCAAATATTCATTTGTTATGGCTTTAATAATTGTTCTTTTCAAGTTTCAATATCAAATTCATTCTCATTTCTCAATGATCTCTGGTCATTCATTTATTATTATTCATTGCTTTTCTTTTTTTTCAAAAAGAAAAAATATTGTAAAAAACTGGAAATGTAAATGAATCAATTATTTGAAATGAATAAATTTTGAATCTATGAATTTTGAAATGAATCAATTATGCGATTCCGTATGTATTCATTTGAAAATGAATAAATGAACATAATGAATATCATGAATTAATGAATGAATAAAATTGAAGCTGAATGATTGAATGAATAAATGACAAAAATCAATAATCAATAACCGCACACAGACACACACACACACACACGAACACTAACAATGTATTGACAATAATAATATAAAATATACAACAACAGTAGCAAGCACATTTTTCAGATAAATATATTGATCAATTTTTCACCAACAAAACACAGAAAATATCGCCAAACAAACATAGAAAAAGATGGATAGAAAATTTGAAACAGGAAAAAATCAATAAATTTTCCAGCAACGGCGATTAGACAGAAAGTACCCGAGAAAAAAAAAACTATTGAAATATTGAAATATTACCAAAAAAAAAAAAAAAAAAAAAAAAAAAAATACGATTACTACACTATAATACTAAACTCTATCATCATCGAGTAAAGTGTAGTAATAATACCAAAATAATAAGAAGCAACCAAAAACAATTCAAAATAAAAATAACAAACTGTTATGAATGTTGATAATAGGAATAATAATAATAATAATGATAATAAATAACGGTCAAATGCGATATCTTTGTAATGGTTTTCTTTTTTTTTGGTTCATTTTCGTTTTACTTTAATTTTTCAATTTATTCTTTGATTCTTGTGTGTCGTTTCTGTTTCTGTGTGTGTGTGTGTGTGTGTCTGTTTGTAAATTGATTTATTATCATTTTCGATTTACACAGACAAAGACATACGAAATACAAAGGATGAATGAACTAATAATAATGATAATAATAATGGAAAATGAAATTTTCATTGTCATTTAACATTTGTTTTTTTTTTACTTTATATCCTTTCGGTTAATATGTTTTCTATCATCATCAATATCATTATCATTATCATTTTTCATTTCATTTTCACATTTATATTCGTACATCAATGTTTGTATGTGTACATGAAGCTATTTTCAGTATTCAAAGGATTTTTTTTCTTTGTTCGAAAAAAATAATAATAAATTAAATTGAATTGAATTGAATAGAATCCAAAATCGATTCAAAGGTCAATTCAATTCGATATGTTTTGTGCTTGTATGTCTGTGTTTGTATATGTGTACAAACGTTTCATATATTATGGTCATTTCCTTTTCACATTTAATAATAACAATAATAATAATAGATATCAATTGACAGTTGACTATTATTCTCATTATTATGATCATTTTTCTTTTTTAAGCATCTTTTTTAAGCATCTTAAGTATTTGCACTGCTGTTGATAATGTATTAATCAGCGTGAATGAATTTATTTTAAAAAACTGGAAAAAACACGGCATCAAATGCTCAGAACAAAATACAAAACACTGAATCCAAAAATGATGCAAACATCCTTACATATTCAAAGAGAGAATAATGGAATTTTGTTTGCAAACAAAAAAAAAATTCAATTCAAAATCAAAAATCAATTCAATTCTGTTCAATGATTGCTCTGATCCTAATAACACCATATTATAATATTTACATGTTAACATTTATTTACACGAATTTGATTTATCATTTTGTAATATTTTAAAAAGGAGAAAAATTGAAAGATTGAAACGATGCTCATGATAATAATGGTCAATTCTATAAATGCAAACATAAACGAATATTGCCATTACTATCATCATACCGATATTAACATTTATTTAGCTTTATTCTCCAGTATTATTATTCTGTCATTCATTATTTCTATTTTTTTCCAATTTGATTTCCATTTTTCCATGCATTCCAATACCGAAAGCAAATTGAATAATAAGAACAATATGAATTTTGGAGAATTTTAAATGAGTCATTCGAAATGAATTTTTTCCATCATTTAAATTATTTATTTGATTTTATTCCATTCCATGTTTTTTTTTTTTTTTTTTTTGCTCAAACAAATTTGTTTCATTCATTCTTTTATTCATTTTATTTTATTTTTGACTTTTCACGTAAAAAAAACTAATATCAATAACACTAATATGGGTAAACAATGAAATTTTTCGTCGTCATTATTGCAATATTGTAAATTGAAATAATCGTGAAAAAAAATTCGGATACAAACACATTGAATCATTATTCTGTTTTATTAGTGTTGAAAACATAGGGCTAAGAATTTATTCGAATCATTCATTCGTTGATTTATTATTATTATCGCCATGTTGTTTATGTGTCATTGATTTTGATTTCAATTATAATAATAATAATAATAATAATATTGAAAATGAAATGAGTGAAATTCATTTACAAGAATATTTTTCATTGAAAATTTTTCAGCTTCGAAAAAAAAAATATATCAAACATTAACCATTTCAGAGTCTTGAATTAATATAATCATGTACAGCGCGCACACACACACATATATTGAATGTTTTTGAAGCAAGAATTTAATAAAATCAAAAATAAAAATATTACGTTCAAATACTTGATTTTTGTCGTGATCTCATTTGAGTAATCTCAACTTTTCATTATTTATTTATTTATTCTTGGTCATACGAAAAAAAAATGGTAAATAATTTGAAATTTTTTGGTCAAAAAAACGATTGAATGAATTAGATCTTGATTCATATAAAGTAACTGATATTTTTATTTGTATAAAAATGAATTCATATATCATATATTGGTAAATATGTTCCAAAAACCAAATGTCGAGAGGAAAAGACCTCGAGGACATATTGATAAATGATCGAGAGCAATACGAAACAGCTACAAAAATAAAGGCTTCATGTGCTTCAAAAATATGCGTGTGTTCGCATAAACTTTGAACATTTATGTTCAATGAGTATTATCAATTCTGTGATGTTGCTGTTGTTGTCGTTGTTGTTGTTGTCGTTGCTGGAATGCTCTGTGTATACTCTCAGTATTCTTGGTATTCTCCATTTTTTCATTTATTTTTCCTCTCCGCAATAAGTTTATCTGCAAAAAAATTCTTGTTTATTTCCATTTTTATTTCCAATTTTCATTTGAAATGAATTTATTCTGTTTATTACGAATTTCATTTCATTTTTTTGTCGTATTTCTGGTCGACAATCACACTTGGTATGATCCAAATAATAATGAAAAATTGTGGCCAAAATTTTTTCATTTTCTTTTTCTTCTTAGTATTCTATCATTCACAGCCAGATATATATGAATTCAACGATCAATAGCTTTCTTCTATTTAGAATGGTTCACATATTATTCAATTCATAGGTTTGTTTGTTTATTTGCTTGCTTGGAAGATAGTTTGAACAACAAAATGATATTTTTTTTTTTCAAACCAAACAAATCAAAAATATGAAAATAAATAAATAACCAAGAGCGAAGCAGTCTCGAAGCAATTGAAATTTCATTTTCATTCATATTTTCAAACAAGTCCAACAGCCACCAACAATGACAACAACATCTCGAATAGAAATATTATCATTGAAACCAGAATTATTTATTTATTTTTTGGTCTTGTTTTTTCAAAATTTCATTTTGATTGTTTGTTAATATTTCGAAACGTATTTCAGGGTTCGTAAATATTGCTTGGATTTGTGTGCAGGGTCGTCGTCGTCGTTGAATTCGTAGTTGAATTAAACAACGTTAATCAAACAACAACAACAACCGCAGCAGCAGCAGCAGCAGCTACACGAAAGCATTTTTGAATGACCATTTGTCACGCATGTTTGACATTTTTTGTGAGTGAATTTATTTTTTCGGGGAAAAAATCGATTTCATTTGATGAATAAATGAATCCTCGTTATGTAAAAAATGGAAATGGAAATGGGAGTGAAAATTTTGAAAAATTTCAGAAAATTTCAAAATTTGAAAAATTGTGGAAATTTAAAAAATTGAAAATTGACTGAATTTTAAACAAAATTTAAACTGAAATTTCATTTTCAATTTTAAATCATTTTCTCGATGGAACTTAAACATTTAACAGATCAAATTATCATTCATTAAATCATTCAATTTTCACTTAAGACAAATGAATGAATAGGAAAGAAAATCATTATTTGCCAATGAACAGAGGTCAAGAATGAATTTTTTCTCGTCTATCAAAGGTCAAGTTGTTTAAGAAAATTAATGAAGAACTTGAATACTAAGAGAGAGAATGAAATAATTTCTTGTAAATAATAATTATTTAAATCGTTAAGCTCTTGTCAAAGATTTGAAGATGAGAATTTTTCAATTTCGATTTCAAAGCTTTGGAAAATTAATTCTGGATTATTTCAATAATTCAATGATATTCTCAAGTCTTAACGTGTACTTTATTCAAATCAAATTTTTTGGAAATAAAAAATTTGATCAAACAACCGATCAATCAATCAATTTCTTTGATTGATTCTTTTTTGATTTGAAACAAACAAACCAAACAAACAAAACTCATTTAAAATTTAAAATTAATTTAAAAAACATATGGACTAAATATTTGTTTGTTTAATTTTTTATTCTCTGAATGAAAAAAAATTCAAATTAAAATTGAAATTAAACAACCAGATATATTTTTTCTATATTTCAAATGATAATCATTTGTTTGTTTGTTTGTTAATAATATCATTATTATTATTGTTATTGTTGTTCTCTTATGATGATACTTAACAGATGAATACATGCTTTTTATTTCCAATTTTTTTTTCGTTCGAATAAAATATTCACTGTCATTTGTTTAAATAATTATTGGATTTATATTTTTTTTTAAATTTCACTTTTGAATAATGAACATTTTGGAATATTTTGGGAAAATTTCAAGTTTGAAAATTGAGGATTTTTTTTCATTATTTTAGAAATAAACAATTTACTAATAATAAACAAATGATATGAATGAGAACATAATAGATTCTTTGAGAATTTGAAAATGAAACAGGCCATATGTTTTCCATGGAAATCATCCTTCCAATGAAAATAATTGAACAAAAAGCAAAATTATAATTTAATTGAAAAAATTTCAGAATTTCTACGCATATAAAATATATCTGAATATATTTAGGTCATGAATTGATTATATTTTCTCGTAGAAAATGATTTTTAATTTTCTAAATTTGAAAAAATTCAAATTTAAAAAAATTAAAAACAAATGAATTAAAATTCAAAATTGATTTTAGAAAATAATGGAAAAATTGAAAAAAATCAATCAGATTCAACAACAATTTCAAATTCAATAATTGAAAAAACATGTCTTTTTTTTCTCATTATTTTCATTCTAAACGAATGCCTCGAACTAATGAAATGAATCGAGTGAATGAATCATTGAAGATATTAGAGAATGGTAAAAATGAATGAAAATAAATATGAGAAATATTGAATTGTCAAACAAATAAATAAATAAATGAATAAGTAAACAAACAAACGAACAAACAAACAAATACAAATCGACCGATCGACCAATTGAACAAACAAACAAGTGAAAAAATCCATTTTCTCAATTAAACTAATTGATGTTTTTTTTTCCTCCATTTCTTTCTTCATTCTTTGTAATATAATATTTCTTAAATGTTTAACTTGTAATCAGATATTTTTAGTATTTCCACTGTACATTCTTCTTATAAAGCCACTTAATCATTAATGACAATGATAAGTGAACGTAATCGTAATAATAAATTGGCAATAATCAATTCACCATTCATTCGAATTAACATATTTGTTTTCACATCCATAATTCTTTATGCTTTATTTTATTTGAAAAAAAAAATTTATGACCAAAAGAATATTAGCTAAATCAAACAAAAGTAAATACGAAAATATTTTGTTTACTATTCCTGTCGTATTTTACACTGGAAAAAAACCTTAAATTCAAAATGAGAAATTAACCAGAACCAAAATAAAATATTAGGTTGTTTGATGATTGAGAACATTGAATTTGATATGTTCGAATGTATGAATGTTTACGAAAAATTCCGTATTTTATCCTCTTTTTTTTTGACGAAATCAAAAATAATAATAATAACAAAAGTGGTTCATTTGATATGTAACATCCGTTTTTTTTTTTGCTGTTGCTGATGCTCATATGATTTAATAAATGTTTTATTTTATTGTTAGTTCTTCTCATTGAAATAATATATTCCGTATAACATGATATGCTGCATATATATAAACACATAGAAATATTTGTTTGTATTTTTATATATGTCTGCACATATTTGCTTGATTAGCATTTTTTCTTTTTGTTAAATTTAATATTTGAATTTATTTTATTTTTGAAATTAGATGCTTGCTTTTATTCCATCTATCAAACAAGTATACAACATTATTGTTGATTGTATTGTATTTTCATCTCAAAACAATGATAGTAATAATGATGCAATGATAGAAATTGTAATTGACAAATACAAAACAAAATAATTTTATTTTTCAAATGAAATTGAAATCTTGACATGAAATATTTTTTTCTCTTTAGATAATTAATTATATTAATTTTTGACAATTATGATAGTGATAATGATGATCATTAAATGACATTAATTTAACAATCATTGATTTGATTTTTTTTTCTTTTTGAAATTTCATATCTTAATTACTTGTTTGACATATCAAACAGGCAAGATTTGAATAGAAAAAGAGAAACGTAAAATAATTGATATTTTTGTATTATTTATAATTCAATCATTATTCGAGTAATTAATTGGCTGATTGGTAATGTGATTGATAGCTGAAATCATAATTCTATTAATGATTTGATTTCAAGTGATTCATCAAATATTTAAAGAAATCCATGTAGAAACATTGAAATGCAAATTTTTCATTCTTTTTCGATGCGCAAATCAAAATGAATTCCAGAGAACCGAAATTCTTTTTGAAAACAGAAAAATTTGTACAATAAATGTATAAAATTTGAGTGTATCACCAAGGTATATAAGGTTTCATATTCTATGTAAACATATTTTTCTTTATGTATATTTACATTTTGATGATTCACAATGATGATAACATTTATTTTTTCGAAATAATAATTTGATGTGTTGAATGAAAATGTTGAAAATTTTGTCATGTTGGTGTTGAATTTAGAGAGAGAGCTAAATATGTTGAAATAATAATATTCAAACAAACTGGACATGTTTGATGCTGTTTTTCGAGGCTTTAATTTCAAAGTAAATTTAAAATGAATTGGTGAAGTGAAAAAGCAGCCAAAAAAAATGTAAAAATAAATATAAATGAATAAACATTATGTCATCTCAAGCTGACATTTTATTTATTTATTTATTTTCGTCCACATATTCTGTCCTTATTTTTTTTTGGTAAATTAAATTTGTGTTAACATGTTTTTGAAAATAATAATAATAATAATGAAATGTAATCATGTATTTCTATGATGTTTTGCTCGATGTTTTTGTTTCTCGATTCTATTGCGCTTGTTTTTAAAGATAATCGAAACATGAAAATATCGAAACAAACAAACAACAAATTAATCAATCAATCAATCAAAAACTACAACAACATTGACGATCAGGAATTAGATTAAAATATCTCTGAAAATTGGAAGTAGGAGAAATTTATATTCGATAATTTAAATTACAAATTTCGCTCAAGTAAATTTTGAATTGAATTTCACATGATGCGAAAGATTTGTATGAAAAATTTTCAATTTTTTCCATGCCAAAACACCAGCAATTGATTTACATACAAATTTCACAATTCCAGTTTCATTTTCTGTGTGTGTAAATTATTGCTTTGGTGAACACAAAAAAAACACAACGAAAAAAATTTTGTAAGATTTATCTTTCGACTTTCAATCACTCACTCACTTCTTATCAATCATCAAGCATTATCATAATCTTTGGTTCAGTGATAATCGCGCACACATTCATACATTCATTCATACATTCAATCGCAGTTCACCCAACGCATCAATCGATTGTTTGTAGGTGGACAAAAAATTTAATAAGATAATGCAAATTCAGATTGGATTGAGAAGAAAAATTTGAAATAAAGTTTGATTGAATGTTTGAACTTTTGATTTGAAATGAATTTATTTTATCAAATTTTTATTATATTTTTCAAAAAATAAAATAAAATGAAATCAAAAATTGAATTCAATGTTGTTCATTGTCAATCGCCAATATTCCTACACATTTGTAATTTTCAAATCAAAAATGATTTGTCAAATGCATACAAATAATACAAATTTTTTTCAATGAAAAAAATTTGAATGAATGAAATGAATCAAATAAGAAATAATCAAGATAACATCTTGATTTTTTTTTGTTGCTGTTTGAATGACAACTTTTGAAAATATAAGATTGTCCGAAAAGTTCATTTTGCTTAATCAATGATAGTTGTTTATGAAAATCGGCCAGAACTTTCCGGACAACCTAATATTTCTGGCTGTACAATCATAGCTCCTGCACTACTGAAAGCCAAAGCTTATTTGATGATTGGCAAAAAAAATTTATTTGGACAAAAAAAAACATTAATAAAATTGAAATTCGTCTTTTTTTTACATTCTTATCCGAGGAAAATCTTTGATCAAAATCAAACAAAAAATCAAAATTCAAAATTAAAATACAAATTGTTTGACATGTTTCTATGTATTTTTTTATATTAAACGTTGACACAATGAATTTTTTCCTATTTCTACATGAATGTTGTTGAATAATTGAATCGATGAATGTTGGAAAAATGAAATTCAATTCGCCGAATTTACCGAATCATTCCGATTTGGTCTTGTGTTTCTGAATTGTTTGAATTACTTTCAATTATTTGACAAGAAATTTTTTCCTGATAAGAAATTTTGTAAGAAATTATTGAAAAAACATGGAAACAAAGTTAAAACAAAATATTCATTTGAACAATTTCATTTCATTATTATTATTATTATTATACAAAGGATTTAACCTTTGAAAAAATCGAGAAAAAAATCTCGCCAATAAGAAAATTTTCTTTAAAACCAAAACCATTTCGGTTTCTTATTTTATTTCATATTTTTTCAGAATGAAACATCTGTTTCATATAACAATTTATAAAAGTTAAATTATTATTATTATTATTTGAGAAAATGTTTGAAAAAAAAAATCCATTTTCCAAATAATAAAATATAAAAATAATGTAAAAATGTATTCATTCAAATGCAATCGTACCAAACATACATGTTTTTTTATTTTCGTTTCGTATTTTTCTCATTTAAAAATTCACATTTTTATTTTTATTATTATTTGATTTCATTTGATTCATCGTAGATTTTAGTCAAAAAAAAAAAAAATCAAAAAATGTGCATAGAAAACAAATGAAAATACCAAACGCAAACACTTGTACCAAATGTGCGACTGATTTCATTTTCTTTGAACACAAACGATTTATGATTTCGTTCATTTTGGCACTGGCATTTTGTTCATTTCAAAATTTCGGTGGTGATCATTTTAGGTGGTCCCCCTCGGGTTTTTTTTCGCACTCTCAGATCGAAACACCGAATAAATGTTTGTTTGAATTTTATTGCAGTTTGTTTATTCCAGAAAAAAAACAAAAAGAACATTTGACTTTTAAATTTTTTTATTTATTTTTCAAATAATAAAAAAACATATTTATTCATTTAGTTTATGAAAATATATGAATACCATTTTTTGAATTTGGAATAAATTTACGTTGCCATAAGCTTACAACACATATGAATGTATTGTTTGCATGTGTATGGGTGTAATACATAACGTGATTTTATACATTTATTTTTGATTTTAAAAAATTTTTATTTTCAAATTTTTTTTTCGTTTGTTTCACCAATAATGATATAAGGTTGTCCGAAAAGTTCTGGCCGATTTTCATCGATAACTCCACTGATTAAGTGGAATGAACTTTTCGGACAGCCTAATAATAATAAAAGTTTTTTTTTCTCCATTCTCCATTTGTTTATCGTTATTAAAAAAACTATTTTAATGGATATGATTACGTAAATTTTACTCGATTCAATTTTTTGGATTTTTCATTTCTCATTTCATCAATATGTTTTGAAATTTTAAAAGTTTTTATTCCGAATTTTTTTTCAAATTTGTTTTTTTTTTTATGAGAACAAATATGAATCGTCATTGTTGCTGTTGTTGCTTCCTAATCATCTTTGTTATTGACGATATTTTGGTTTTTTTCACTTTGAAAACTTTTCGTTCCTGAATTTAAACCGAAATTCAATGAAATTGATGAATAAAAGCAAGGAAATTGGTTGAAAAAAATCCAAAATTTTGAAACTCGTAATTCAGCTAAAGTGCAGCTGAATATATTCATTGATTATTTGATTGATTGATTGATTCATTAGAATTTCGTATTCAAAAATAGATGAACATTTGATCTTTTGTTCAAGCACAATTATCAGAATTTTGACTTTTACTTGCGTTAAAAAATCAAAAACAAACGATGAAAGCATTGATTTTGATGAACAAACTTTCAAATCATTAATAAGTCATTTCAAACATTTAAATTTATAAATGATATGAAAATTCCAATTTGATCGCATTTATTTTTCATTTACTTTGAAAATATTTGACAAATTATTTGCCAGAGCAACAACAGAATGAAATGATGACAATCATAATTGTAAAATGTGTCAAAATACTCTTTTTTTGGTTGCTCGTTATGAACCAGGAGAAAATCAAAGTTGACATATTGTTCATTCATTTATGTTTTTTGTCATTTCAAAATTACCGAACTTGCCCATATAATCACATATATAATCATTGTGCCATTATTTTCAACATTTTCAATTCTAATTTAAATTTTGATTAATAATGAATAAAATACCCTGCACAAAACAAAAGGTGGTCTATGTTGATCATTATTAGTGTGAGCATTTTTCTGAATTATTTTTCAGTTGAAAAAATTTTAAAAAATGAGAAAAAATATGAAATTTTGACAGCCATAAACAAACAACGACCTAATTGATGGCCTAAAACAAATGTATTTCAATTGTTTTGTGTTGATTTGCAAAACAAAAATGATAAAATTGATAACCATTTATAAATAATCAATTGAAATATGATATTACATATTCTTCATTCGTAATCTATTAAATATTATGAGATCACCATATCGTATTTGTGGAAATGCATGGATATTGTCATTATTCTGTTTAGATCTGTGTTTCATTTGATTCAATTTTTTTTTATTTTGATTCTGATTTTGATCAGACATTTTAGCAGTGGGTGGATTTGAATTGAATTCAAACAACAATTTTTGATTTTATCATAATCATTTTTATTTGAGTTCATTCAGTCATTCATTCATTGATTCAACCAAACAATATTATTAATATCAATAATTTTATTCTTCTCTTCTTCATTTCTTCACAATAATGATTATCATTAAATACCCCAGATCTTTAAGCAAAGTAAATGTGGAAAAATGTGAAATATTTTTCAATATGAAAATATATCTATTTAATTTCTCATAACAATTTTCATTGGAAAAAATTCGACATGAACCATTGATTATAATCATAGTTATTATTATAATACACATATCGTCTATTTAATAAATGAATGTACGAATCAAATTTATTAAATATTTCTTCTTTTTTCTCTCATTTTTTTTCATTTGTCATATTTACAGGTAAAATAAAAATTTCGAGCCATTTCACAACCAATATTCATATATTCATTGATTGAAAAATGAGACCAGCAAAAAATTTCGAAGAAATTTATAATTGAATAAACGTGAAATATGATCATACAATGATAACGATAATGATGATGATGATGATGATGAATGTAAGTACTAATAAATAATATCGATGATAATTATATTTTTCTTTGGAAATATGAAAAACTGAAAAAACAAAATAAATGATAATTTATATTTATTCATTTAAGCATAAATTTCTTTTGTAGAAATATCATTTCTTGTTGAAGCATACAATAATATTTCAAGATAATGATATAATATGATATGAAAAAAAATAATAATAATAAATAATAAATAATGAAATATGTGGAAAGTTTTTAATGACAAATTCTTCTTTAAATCATTTCCACCATTATCACCACCAACACCAACACCACAAACACACACATATGATTTATTATCTGTTTTTGTGTATATCATTTCAAATCATATTTATTTATTTATTTCATACACGAAACATAAATGTATTGAAATCTCAAATCTAGATATAAAGCTTTTTATCAAATATATTTCTTTTAGTCGTCTTTGTCAAAGCTGAATTGAATTGAATTCAATTGAATTCAATTCAATTTCTTCTTCTTATTCCTCTTAAATTCATATCTTAGATGTGAATTATTTAATTTATTTTCCATATTTCCACATTTATTCATTCTACTTTAATGCATTTATTATTATTTATGTTATTATTATTTATGTTATTATTATCATCAATTTCATATTATCATCATCATCATCGTCAACATTATTATTATTATTAATATCATCATCATCATCATCATCAAGAATAGGTGTTTTTGATAATGTTTTTGATGACATATTTTTTTCATTTCTTATTTGATTGTCATCTTTTATTCCAAAAGGTGTTTTTAATGTGTTTCATATGTTTTTGAATCTGATATTATTTTGCGCAAATATTACATTCAACCGACACACACACACACACACTCAATATTCATGATATATGAGATAATTTTTCAAAGAAAAATTACGAAGGAGAAGAAATGAAACAAAATGTCTTGTATATTCGGGTGTTGACATTCTTAATGTCAAAATGATAATGATAATGATGATGATGATGACAATAATAATAATGACAACGACGACGATGATGATGATGATGATGATAATAACTTTGAAATTAACAAATGTGAAAACATGAACGAACGAATGAATGAATGAATGAACGAAATACTCAGAATAATAATGCTATTGAATGATGTAAGAAAATTATCTAAAATATAGAGTCTTTCAGCGCAAATAAATAAATGAATTTTCTGATGTATATTTGTGAACGACACATCAACATATCACAAAGATATTATTGCATCTCTCAGATATTATATGTTCAATATGATGCTTGCAAAGTAGAAATACTGAAGAAATTAGATTCATTTATTTCAGTGTTTTCATCGCATGGCAATTCATCGTTATATGTCTTTACTCCAAGTTGGCTTACACTTAGGTTATTTTTGATGAAATTAATTTTCTTCTTCGTTTACTTTATCACAATTATTATTATTTTCTTAGCGAAATGAAAAAAAAAATCATTCTCATTTTATTTCTCTGCAAAGCCGGATACATTTTGCTTCCAATACAAACACAATTATTATTATTATTATTATTATCATTTTGACAATGAAAGAATCGAGAAAAAATTAAAAGAAATTAAATAAATAGGCAAGTAAAGAAATAAATGAATGAATTAATACAAAAAACGAACAAAAACCTAAAGCAAACTGTCACATATGCTCATAAGGCACGGTTGGTTTTGTATTATTATCGTCATTATTATTGTGATATTATTTGAAAAATAAACAACTTTGCAGAAGAATTAAGAGGAAGATGACACAATTTTCCTATCATCTATCAGTATTTGGTTTCATTTCATTTCTTTAATTTTCTAAAAAAGAAAAAATGTCAGTAAAACAAACATCATCACTTATCATTCTCATTGAAGAGAAAGAAATGAATTTTGAATTAATTAATCAATTGTGAATAGACTTGTCATATTTGTTCATTTTTCAATTTTCGATTTTCAATTCCTCTTAAAAAAGAAAAATTTTCGATAAAATCAGCACTTATAATAACGATCAACACCTTAACCTTAATGTCAAATGTGTTTTTAATGATTATTTGAAAAAAAACTCCTATTAAATTTCAATCAATCAATCAACCGATTTTTTTTCTTATATCCACTCACAATCACACTAAAATACGCATCCAGTCTATCATTTGATAATGATATTTTCAAATTTTGAATAATGATTGATTTTCAAGATTTTTGGTGATTGTCAAATGGCGAAATAATTTGAAATTTTTTGCTATTTTTATTTTGAAGCAGTGGAAATTGAACACATCTTGAATTCAGATTGAAAACATATGAATTTATATTTTCAAATGTTCAAATCTGTAAAACATTTATGGATTCAACAAAAAAAAAAAAAAAAATAAAATAAAATAAAATAAAATGTAAAATTCAAATTGAAATCTTAGAATCCATCTTTGCGAATGGTTGATCTTTGGAGATTTCGTTTTGAACAAACACATTTCAATTTATTATGAATACGCGTAAATGTATGCATGTTTTTCGTCTCTTATCCATTCATTCATTCATTCATTTATTCATTCACATTGAAAATGATTGAAAAACAAAATGGCAAAATCATTATTGATGATCATTCGCTAGTGCGGATAGTGTGCAAGTTCAAATGCAAGTATTTACTTGCAAAAATCAAATAAGAAACAAAAATCAATTTGTCAATCGTTTTTGTCATTACTTTAAGATGTTTTCGCTTTGAAAAAGAATTTTAAAAAATGCGATTGTTTGTTATTGATGCTTTTTGCATACGCAAATAATAATTTGAACTGATGATGATGATGATGATGATGATTATTTGTCCTTTCGATTATTTGATTGATCTTAAAAGCTTTTATATCTCTTCGTTTTTTTTTCTCATTTCAAAGCTATCCATGTTGGAAAACAGAGCTGTTATTTTTCTCTAAAGAAAATTCAAACACTTTGACAATTTTTTTTTCTTAGCAAATTTTTGCATTTGCACTCATTGATTGAATAGTAAAATGGCAAAATAGCGAAAGTGAAAACGAAAATAACACCAAATCCATCAATTTCAAATGTTGAAAACTGAAATGTTTTATCCATGTTCAAAGATTTGAAAATTGAATAATTCAAATGTGCCAAGATTTTTTTTCAAGAAGAAGAAAAAATCAGAAGAAATAATCGAGCGAAATTGAAATCATTTTTTGGTGTGTCCATATTTCTTTTGTCACTTCAGATATCTTTGGCGCTCATTTTTTTCATATTTTTTTCAAAATTTCAATTTTGATTTCAATATTTTTGAATTATTTTTGATTTAAAATATATTTTTGATTTATTTATTTCATTTTAACATTCATTTCATTTCAATCCATTTCTTCTTGGATTTTTAAATTGAAAATGATGATGATAATAATAATAATTCAAAGATTATTTTCCGGCATTGATTCAATTTTGCAAACAAAAAAAAAATGATTTTTTCATATTTCATGTCATATCAAATTTTCTTTAATAGCATTAATATCATCATCAGTTGATATTAGCCTTATTATTATCATTATTGCCATTATTATTATTATTATTATTATTCCACTTAAGCAGCATTAAATTTGAATCTTTTCTTTTTTTTCGGCTCAAATTTTTTTTTATCATTTTGAAAATCATTTCCATCAAATCTCCATAAATATTCGAATAACATGAAAATGGAACAAAAAGGACAGCAAAATGAATATAATTGAAAATTAAATTAATTAAATCATTATCATTTGAATAAATCTAATTAGAATTGATTACCAAGCGAAGAAGCGGAAGAAATGCAGAAACAAATCATCAACAATAAATCTCAAAATCCAAAATCAGCAAGAATTCGCGAATATTCATGCGAAATTCATACGGATTCGCATAAAGTTATTTTTGGATGTATGAATAGAAATATTAATTCGTTTTCATGATGATGATATAACGATGAATTTTCAATGCAATTTTTCAATAAATTTCCTGAATTGAAAGAAAACAATGAAAAATTAGGTAATTCAATTGGCAACAGGCTTAAAACAGAACAACAGAAGAATAAAACATAAATAAATTGGGGAAATAACAAATATATTGAATATTCCTTAATTTTAATGTTTTGTTTATCTTACATTAATGTTATTTGCATTGAAATTATTTTCTTGAATTTTCATTTGTTTTTGCTGCTTTGACCATCCAACATCATCATCATCATCGACATCATCGTGTGGTGTAATCATTTAAATATATTTGACGTAAATGAATTGCTTTTCATTTTTATTATTGTTATTTTATTATTATTTTATGGAATTTTCCTATTCAAAATTCTATTATTTGTTTTTCTTTCTCTCTCTTTCTTATTTGAAATTTTCTTATTTTGCTTAGCTCAACTCTTTTTTTTCTCTCGTTGTTTTATTATTTGTTTTTTATTGTAATAAAATTACATAAAAAGAAGTACTGAGGAACAAGAATTTGGAATAGAAAAACAATAAGAATAATTCAGAGAAGAAAAAACGATAAAATTATATGGAGAATTTGTGTATATTTTCAATCCAAAAATAAATGAAATATTCATGCATGAATTGAACAAATTGTTTGAACAAAAAAAAAAAAAAAAATGAAAATGAAAATGAAAATATAAAAATGTTCAACTTACATACATGTAGTAAGATGTTGATTATGATAATGATAAATATAAAATTTTTGTTTTCCAATTTTTTCTATTTATAAATTTTGTTATTTTCCAAATTTTCCAAATTTTATTTATCGGAATTTTGCTATCGAATAATAATAAATTCTTTCAGAGTTTATCGTTTATCCAAAAATTCAATCAATTCTCTCAATGTTTCAATGGGAAAAAATTGGCAGAAAAAAATTAATAAAAAATGAAATCAAAATGAATGATTGAATGATTCAAGAAAAAATTTAGATCAGCAAAAATATTTCTTTGAGAAAGTTTTCTTACATTCTACAATTTTCTTCCCTTAATCATTCGAGAAAAAAAAATCATCAATTTTTTTCGACATTTTTTCACAGATTTTGTCCGCATGGGAAATACAAGCCAAAATACCCACTTGTACTCGAACAAATCGAGTCATGTTTTTCCTCTTTGCTTCGGTAGGAAACAAATTCAAACTAAATCCATTCGATTTTCACACTGACAATAGCATTGTCGCTTGGAAAATCTTGGTTTTTGAAAATTTTTTTTTTCAAACAAAAATATTTCATTTCTCAAGGATTAATGATTTATTTTGCTTGAAAAAATTTCATCATCGAAATCCTTGATGATTATATTTTCAAGAATTTCAAATTGAATTCAATTTATTTATTGAATTTTCAGATTCTGGAATTATTACCAGAATAAGAGGGAAATTTTTCCCCGAATTGAAACCAAATAATAATAACGATAATGTGACCTTAAATGATTTATATGGATAAGATCGAGATCATTTGTTGTTTGTCGATGCGAGAATCGAAAACAAAAAAAAATTGATCGAAACACACGAAAATCATAGTTTCATAATTTCTATTATGATCGATATTTCTCTTTGTTTTTTCTCATTGACTTTTCAACCAAAAGCATCGAAATAATCCAATCGATGGATGCTAAATGGGAAAAAATGAAAAAAATATGCTTCAATGAACATGTCATTGTCGAATATTATCTGGTCAAGTGAATATATGATGATAATAATAAATGAATGAATGAATGAATGGTTCAAACAATGATGAAATGAAAAATAAAACAAAAGATTCAATGTTTCAAAGTCTGAATTTTAAAATTTTAAATTTAAATTGAGTTTGAAAATATTTGAAAATATTTTTAAATTTTTTGAATTTTTTTTTCGAAAACAAAATCTTGGGCCTTTTGGCTTCGGTCCACACTTTGAATCTGATTTTGCTCTCGATTCTCTGGAATTTATTTTCCATTGTTTTTTGTTTATTTTTTGTTTTTTTTTTTTGAGGATCGCTATTCTTTTGTTCATAAACTTTGGATTATTCACTGCCATTGACACGACAAAATGAATTCAAAATAATTTGAAATTTTTGAAAATTTCAATTTTTTCTTATTTGAAAAATCAAAAATTCATGTATAAGATTTTATGTTAAAGATTTTGTATAATAATGATGAGTTTTCATGAAAAAAAAATTGATCACATTCAATGACAAACATGATTTCATATGTGTATGAATATTGAAATTTATTTTTCAAGAATTTTAGAAATTTAAAATTATTTTGTTTAAATAAATGAATATTTGCATCATTGAAAACTGGAAAAAAATGAGATGAAATCACACATAAAACGTAAAAGTACTAATTATTTTTTATTTACACTAAAGCTTGTCCTACATTGAATTTCACAGAATTGAAATGAGAAAAATTTGAAATTTGTTTCAATCATTTCCTTTTGGATTTTGTTTTATTTAATTTCATTCAATTTTTAATTCCATACAATTCAACACATTTTCTGGCTATTTCAAATGAAGGATAAAACATAATTATAAAATCATAGAGTCAAAATGGAAAATTTCCAAATCAAAACATTCATTAAATCATAATTTTGAGCTGGAAAAAAAATCCAAAATTTAATTTTTGATTCCGATTCAAGTGAAATTCATGTTTTCATTTCAATTTTATTTGATTTCATTCCGTTCATATTTTTACAAAGATAATGATGATTCCGGCAAAAAATTTTTTTTGATATTTCCAAAGCGTAAATCACTTGAAAAATGGCAAAACATAAAAATTTTTTTTGAAATAATCCATTTGAAAATGCATGTGTTTGACTGTGCGGTACAACAACCATCACATCACATATACATTGAGCCACTCTAATCAAAATTATTATCATGATTATCTTCAATATGTGTTTGTGTGTGCGGGTACATCATCATCATCTTCTTCTTCTTCTTCAATATGTGTATTATCATTAGTTGCTTTGTTATGGCAGTTTTTTTTTTGTTTGATAATCAACTGACACAACTGATAATGATAATAATGAAAATAATCACATAGAATATTGTAAAATATTATTATGAGTTCCTAAGAAAATTAGACTCAAAAAAAAAACTTTCAACTTCTTTAAGATGAACAAATTTTCTCGACCATTTTCTGGTTCTACGCTATCATCGTGGAAATTGTTGTTGTTGTTGTTGTTTCCATTGTTATCGCTTTTTCTATGTGTTTTTTAATGTGTAAAATATATTATTTTCAATGATTTTACCCACTTTTCACTCATTTATTTTATTTATATTCACTGGTTAATGATAATCGACATTCACCATGAATGATGATGATGATGATGATGATGATCACATACACACACATACATACACATACGATGACAAAACATTAAAAATGCCATTTTTTCGGGCACCATTATTTCTTATTTTTACTTGATTTTGTTCCCTTATTTTATTATTTCATTCATTTTTCCAACATTTCAAGTCTCTAAATGTAGGTAAGTGTTTGATGAGAGTGTGAAAGTTGGTGGTGGAAGAATAATAATTTTTAGAGAAATAATAAAAGAATAAAAATAAATAAATTATACGAATAATAATGAGAATATATTTGAAGAATTATTTACCAAAAGAATCTCTTCTTATAATAATAATAATAATGGTGATAATAATGACAATTATAATAATAATGTTGATGATAATAATGTCCACTTGATCATTGTGTACCGAAATATTTATATAAAATTTATATTTGCTCCACAATACACATATATTATTAGCGATTTCATTTGCATTAAAAAAAAAAAAAAAATCCATTTCAGTCTATGATTCAAATCGATAATTGATTTTACCTTTATTTTTATTCTTTTTTTCATTTCATTATTTCTATTTAAACACTCATCTATTTTTGAATTATTATTATTTCGATTATTATTAAAATCATTATTTTTCCATTAATTTATTTTGGTCAATTTCAATACACCAACAACAACTATGGTCAATATTATTATTATTATTATTATTCAATTTTCAATTGAATGATAATGAATTCAAAAATGATAAAAGATTCATGAACAAAGATAGAGAAAGAGAAGTGGTTTCGATCAAAGGACTTTCTTTTTGATTGAAATAAGTGTGAAATTCTCTGAAATTTTTTCTTTTCAAAATGAATGATGACAAAGATTTCTTCAAAAGATATTTAATTGAAAAATAGAATAAAATCAAATCAAATTGTTCAATTTCATCACTTGTTTACTGATTTTTTTCTTGGAAAAAATCAAAACAACACCAATGGTTCCGAGTAATCTATGAAATTGTGATTATTATTATCATTATTTTGATTAGTAACGATGAAAAAATTATCACACATTATTGATGAAACACATTCGAAATGAACGGAAATTTCAAATATTTCATTGAAATAATAGAACAGAAAAAACATTGAATGTTGAAAGGAAATTGATTCAATTTCCTATCCAAATTTTCTCGGATTTTCCTATGCATTTCTTTGAAAAAATGAAATAAAATAAAAATAAAAAGTGCAAATGAAATCAAATTACAAATCAAATTGAAAATCTAGATCAAATCAACACAATAACTCATTAATATTTGGCAATATTTCAACACTTGTGAATTTGAGAATTTCTAATAATTATATTCATAAGAATAATATTCGATTGATCGATATAATAACTCAATCCCCAGAAATTCATTGAATAATTATAAAAATAAAATTCAATTCTAACGAATGATTATTTTTTTGTGAAATATAAGAAGTTATTCATTTATTCAATTTTCTGCTTGTTTTTACCTTTAGTATGAATACCTATGTGTATTTTCTAAATAAGAATATTTGAAAAAATATAAAATTTCAATCAGTTTGGTGGCCAATTTGTTCTTTTCTAAAATAACAAAGATGTTATATGAGCAGCTTATAATGGACTCATTATAAAATGAAATTCTTGACTTGGTCTAATAATAATAATAGCAATAGAAATGTTAATAAAATATTCTTTGATCATTCATTAATTTTTATTTTCTCTCGAGTTTCTTTCTTATTTTTCAATTTCAATAATGCACATTTTCGGAAGGTGGAAAAAGGGTGAAATAGGCTGAATTAGACCAAAAAATTGAGCAAAAAAACAATGTGAAATAGGGAATCGAAATGAACAAAATAAAAAAAAATGATTACAATTATTAGTATAAGTGAAAATCAGGGTCCATTTTGAGTTGAATTTTTTTTATAATTATAATTATTATTTCCATGAGTATTTCCATGATTATTTCCATTATGGTTATTGTTATTCTTATTCGTCATTATTTATAAGAATTCACTTTGGAGAATAACTTCAAGGCTCAAGAATAACCAGAATCAGGAAGAAAAAAAACATGAAATCTTTATTTTTCTTTTCAGGTAATTTTTCTTTCCCACTTTGGGAACCAGGTCTCTTGGTTTCAGCATTTTTTCTTTTTTTTTTTTGTTTCTGGGCATATTTTTCATTGTTTTTCCATGTTTTCCAATTTTTCTTTTTGTTTCTTTTTCTTTTCTTCTTTTTTTTTGTTTCCAAGCTTCAGGTTGAAACATTTGCAAATGAAAATGAAGAGAAAAATCTTATTTATTCGTTTGTATTGTTACTGTTTTGTTTTTTGCTCTAATTCTGCTGGATATTGTTTCATTTACTTCGAAAAAAAAAGAATGACCCAAGAGAATTTCTTGTTTTTGTTCCAATTTTTTCGCCTGGAAAAAATCCAAGAAAAATCAAAATAATAACATGAAACATTGTGAAATGTGAATGATTTTAAATGAAATGAGAGAAAAATTTCCTTCATTCATTCATTCATTTATTTATTCATTTAATTTCATTGAAAATGTTAATTTCCATTTGTAGAATTCACTTTTTTCCCTTCTTTTTTTGTTCAAAGTCTTACTTTGATTTCTTTTATTTGAAACCTAAGAAACTCTAGAAACCTTAGAAACCTAAGAAATCCAAGGAAACTTTGAAAAAACCCATGAAACCTATGAAACGTGGACATGTAATAATAATAATGATAATAATCAATAATAATAATGAAACACGGTTACACAATCACATTATTATGATTGTAAATTCTTTGGGTATTCCCATTATTATTACTCTTATTATATTTTACTTTTACTTTTATTTCATTAATTCATTTTCGTATTTTGTATTCGTTCTTATTCATTCATACATACTCATAATAATATTCATAATTATCATGATCATCTTAGTTTTCCATGACCAGTTACCATGTTTACTTTGTTGATTATTATTATTTATGATCATCATCATCATGATCATCATGAACTTTGTAAGTATTTTTTTTTACTTTTTCACTTGTCTATTTTCTTGGATTTTTTGTTTGATTTCTTCATTTGGTTCATTCATTTGATTCATTAGTGTTGTCGTTGACAACAAATTGATTTTATTTTTCTATTCAAAAAAAACCCATAATAATTGATGAAAAAATAATGATTATAATTCTCAAATAAGAATCAAGGGAAAAATAGAATCAAATATCATTTTATTTCAATATCTTTCTTCTTACATACACGATATGAACAATATTTGTGTTTAAACATTTCAATTTGGATTTTTTTGAAGCAATTTTTTGGTTGTTTTCCACTTATGTTAACTTTTTCTCCTAAATTAATTGAGTAAATATTTCTCCTCTGTCGCTCTGTCTGAATCCCCGCGCTTGATATTGCCCTTTTTTCGATTTTTATAATTTCAAAAATGATTTCAATAGTCACAGAATTTGGAAAATTCCGAAAAAAACTTTTAAATTCTAACAATTCACGTAACGATAGACGCCAAATAATCAAACAAAAAAACTGAAAAAATGCCTACAAATACCTGAAGCACGCAAGCAATGCGCTTCCAAAAATGAATGAATGATAATTGAGTGAACAATGAAATGAAAGATTGATTTTTATCATCATTATAATCATCAGCAACAACAACAACCGCGATCATTATCACAAGAATCAAAATAATTTTGTCATAATATCGATTATTCAATTCTCATTTATTTTCCTCCCATTCAATGAATATTATTCATATGACGATTCTTTGTCAATCAAACAAAACAAAATTGAACCTTAGTCATTAAAATTAAATTTAACGGAGAAAATAAAATAATGAATTGTTACAATCTTCAATTCAGTTATTATTGAATCAAATTATTAAGTTATCAAAAGTTGAATATCCTAGAAAAAAATTCGATCCAAAATTCAATAAATTTCAATTTTTACTCCTTTATTTTTTGGTTGAATAAAATGACAATATCGATCATTATTATTATCATTATGTTGGAAAATATACCATCATTATTATCTACGGCTGTATGTTAGTTATTTATTAAATTATATAACTGAAATTCAAGATATATCATACACAAATAGATACATAAATGTCGATGGCAAATGATAACAATGATGATATTGATAAACATATCAACTCTCATTAAAAATCAATGAAATTTGAATTTTTCTCATTTTTCTCTTATTATCTATTCTATTGATCTCAAGTCTCGAAACCTAATAAAATTTTAAAAATTCAATAGAAAATAATTTGATAACACGAGTAGCGATTCAGTTTTGAGGAATCGAAAATTCCGTGTATTATTTTACACTGAATTTTCCAATAAAATATGAATAATAAACATTTTAATATGCGAATCCCTGACACTCTGTCTTTGTTCAGCCACAATTTCAGAGTAAATGAGAATAAAATTCAGTAAAATTTCAAAAAAAAAAAAAATTATTTGCATTAATATTTTAACTGGTTATCGGTGTTGGCTGGTTAGTCGGTTGTTTGGTGCATTGTTCTTTCGCATTGCTGTCTTTTGTTTTATTACCATTTGATTATATCTCTGGGTGCGTGCGTTTGTAATCAAACATTGAAAAAAAAAACAAAAATTTTATCAAGATTTTATTTCAAAATAAAATATTCAACACAACCAACTGACGGTAAAAAAAATGCAATAAATGAAAGAGTGAAAACCAAATGAATAAAATGATAGTGTTAAATCATTATTATTATCATAATCATTATAAAATGATAATGATCATAATATACATATTTTTTTCCAAAAATATAAATGCATATTTATTGTATAATATGATCATCATCATTATAAAATGATGATATTATAATAATTTATACATTTATATTCATGTATGCATTTTGTATTTCGTATTGAATTTGAATGTATAGCCTTTAATGCTTTTTGTTGTTGTTGTTGTTGTTGTCGTCGTTGCTGGTGTTTTTCATTTTTATTTCCTTTTTTTACTTGTTAAAATACTAAAATGTACAGATATATTTTACACATTCACTTCACCCTCTTCAACCTCTCACTCTCTCTCTCCATCTATTTCTATCCTGTTTATCTCTGCGTATTCTGCCATATCTTTCAATATTAAATATTAGCTTTCTGTAAAAAAAAACGGTAGCATTTGAATTTTGATCGAAAAAAAACAAAAAAATAAAATAAAATAAAATAAAATACACGAGAATTTCATTTAATTTCAATATTTTCGTGTTCGGATTGTTCCATTTTGTTTTTTTCTCTGAGTTTCAAGGGAAATTTTCAAAAATATTTTGAAAAATATTTACACGAATCGTGGTCGTTGTTGGTTCAGAATCAGAAACAGAGAAATTTATGAGAATTCATTTTCATTTTTTTTTTTCAGTGAAATGAAATGAAATTCTCTGTCTTTTTTATGTTGTTCTTTGAACAGGAGTATTATCATTATTATTATTATTATTATTATTATTATTATTATTATTATCATCAAATGATTTGAATTGGTCCTAGAGGATTTATAATCAATTTTTTTTTTCGTTCTGTTTTTAGTAGGTCTGTGTCTTGATATACTGAACTAGTCAAACACAAGTGAACATTGAATTTAGATTTAATGATTTTTGAGTTTCTAAAAAAAAAATAATTTTTGATAATGTTTGATTATGATTATGATTTCATTTTCTCTTCTATTTTTTTCCATTATCATTATTATTATTATCAATATTTTTTTTTTATTGAAATTTGGAATTTTTAGGAAAAAATGGATGAAATAAATTCAAATCAATAAATGAATGTATTTTCAATTTTTAAAAAATATTTGTGTTCATGTTCATATACTCGAAATAGATAACAGTCATGATTTTGAGTCATAATATTCAACTTAATTCAAAATCATACGAAATTCTCTTGAATTTCGTGTAATCAGTAATTTATTTCTGCATGTATTTTGTTGATCTGTTTTTTTTAATGTTCACAATAAATTCTTAACCCAATTGCTAGTCATATATCAGGTTAGCATTCGTTTGTTTCCATCTTCAAAAATCTAAGTAAAATTGATTCAATATTTGATTTTAATGAAAAATATCATGACTCATGGTGAAGACAAAAAAAAATCTGATATTAATGAAATAATCAAATTGATTATTGAAGAATAACAAATAAAATATGAAACAATATGCGAATTTTCAACCGACTATTTCGATGCACAAGCCATAAATACACCAATAGAATCTGTTTTTCCATTCATTTACTCATTTCTCTTGAAAATAAATGTTTTTTAAGTGAAAATGTTCTGTTTTTTTCTCACATTTTCTTAATATGATAACATAATTCATGTTTGATTCTACATATTTTGATTTGGTTTATATTTTTTCAAAGAAAATATTCTTCATTTTGCTTGATTATGATTATTATCATCATTGTTATTATTATATGCTTTTCCTAAATTCACGAATATTTTCCATTGTTTTTTATAAATCACTTCCAATTCAATTCTATTTCAATTCAGAGAAAAAATCAAGAAAATGATGATGATAATAATAATGATAATTACAGCAATCAGGATATGATGCGAAACAGGAAATGTACACATTATTATATTCCATATTTCACCATCAAAATCATCTTCATCACTTGTCCATGTACCAATAAACACACACATAGATAGAGATATATAATTCAATCTAATTGATACTCGAAGCAAAATTGCCATTTCAAAATATTTTTGCGTTTTTATGTATCTGTATGTCTTTGTATAAGGACTATCCGATACCAGAGACTGATAGATCCGAGGACTGAAAATGGAGAAACAAAAGGGGGCAAAAAAATGCCAAAAACAAATTTTCACCGGATTTATTTGATTGCGTTTGTTTTTTTTTTTTTTCTTGGTTTATTCGTTTATTTGTTTGTTTGTTTGTTAATTTTACTTGGCAATTTTGGCAATCGGATTACGGATTTTCATTTCAATTTTCAATTTTTATTTCCATCTCTGTTTCTTTGGGTTGTTTGTTCAATTGTATATACGATTTATCAATAATGATAATAATGATGAGGAGAATTGAATGTTTGAAAATAAATAATACCGAAATGAAATGAATGAATTGGAAAAGAATTACAAAATGAAGAATTTCTGTTATTTCATTCATTTTCATTTCCATTCATTATATTTATAATCATTATATCAATATCATATCATGCATTGAGATATCATTAATTTCATCTATTTTTCCCTATCAATTCATTTTCATTTATTTTTTTTTATGCATCCGAGATGCATTGTTTCATTTGTCGTATTGGATTTTATTTTATTTATTTTTTGCTGCTGCTGCTTCTGCTGATACTGCCTGTATTCAGGAATTAATTTCAAATTTAAATTAATGTCCAAATATACGTAAATAATAATGATAATAATAATAATATTCGAACAAAATGAATATAATAATAATGATAATCATTGAAATAATTAACCGAAATAAACCAACATATTGAAATGAAATCGAATAAATACAAATGAATAAATCGGATTTGCATTTTGTCGTTTTTTTTCTTGAATTCATTTGAAATTTTCAATTATTTCATATGAAATGATAAATTTATTTCAAATGAAATTCACTAATAATAATTATTTTGTGAGCGGAAAATTTCCAACAAAAATAAAAAGATCCTATTATCGTTGTGAAATGTATCCATATTTCACGAACGAAACGATAATTATATCTTTTTATGCTTTCAGTATCAAAACACACACACATAAATACTGACCAATTGACAGCCTAAAAACCTAAAATGGACCAAGGACTGTTTTAAATGGAAACGATTCTCTTGAAAAACAAAACAATATTTCACCATATTCAAACATAAATAAATAAACAAAAACAAAACAAAATAAATGAAACAATTTTCGATATTAAAAAATAGAAATAAATATTTGATAATTTCAAAATTTTCACTGAAAAAAATAATGGAAAATTATATAAACTAAATTATGGCAGTCAATTTTTGTTTGATAATTTGCAGTTTTATTATCATCATTTTCGTCATTATCATTGATGGTCCTGAAAAAAAATCATAATCATGATCCTAATCGTAATCATCATTAGTTTTAATGTTAAAATTGAAACAAAGACATAAATCCATATGATTAATCTTGTGTTTTCTGCTTTCGATTTCATTAAAATTTCATCATTTTCATCAATGATATCGCTGCTGCTGCTGCTGCTGCTGATGTTTCCAAATGTTTCCAATGCTTCCAGTGTTCTTTTCAAAATTCAATATCGAATAGAATTTCCAAAAAAAAAAAAAAAAAAAAAGATAAATGTATGTCCATGTGTGTGCGATCATTGTAATCATCAAATTTATGGTGATGATTATGAGGATGATTATAATAATGATGATGATCACGGATCATCGAAATGATGATAATAAAGAAGAATTTTTCCAAAAACGACAAAAGTAACAATGACAATAGAGTGAAACAGTGGAAACATTGGAAAACAATGAAATCATCCAACAATGCATGTGTTTGTGCTTGTGCTGGTGTGTTGATGTTATTTATGTTATCTATTTACGATTTTTTGATGAAATAAATGAAATCAAAATTTTCAAAACTTTGTCCAAGCAAACGAGGATCAAATCTACCATCAATGACATATAAATGTGTAAAATCAATGTCATTGATAATCATAATAACTAATGATGGTGATATTCGGTGATAATGACTATTTGAATTTTCAAAATAAAAATGAATTTTAAATGAAATAAAAGACATAAAACCAGCTAAATAGATACTCAGAGTTCTCAAATAACCAAAGTGAATTAACGATAAAACAATAAGAAGTGAATGTATTCGTGTTTATACGTTTCTATTATGTAATTTATTAGCATTCTTAGTTTTTTGAATATAATGAATATTGAATAATGGAATCAAACAGAATAAAAATGATGCTAATAATACATTACTACATTATATACTATTCTTTTGATAAAATCTTTATTTTTCTTATTCTAAAAATTGATTGTATAGCTTTATATATGTGTACTTGTTGTTCAATTCATGTAATTTTATTCATATTATGAATATCAATGTACGAATACAAATAAATACAATTTGATTGTTTTTTATTATAATTTCCCTTATTTCACAATAATATCAATTTCTATTTGGTTTTTATGCGATTTTCGCTTTTATCGCATCACATATGTTTATGCGTATTTTTCTAGGGTTTTTTATTTTCGATTTATGTGATACGGTATGAAGTGCATACACAACTCTGTGTATTGGTGTACACAACTGTGTATGTGTGCAAATACGAATCAGAATATACCGAATCAAGATATTTACGAGAATTATGAAAACAGCATCAGAATATGGTGATAAACACATTTATAAATGAAATATGTGACAGATAATAAATTACAATTGATTTTTAGGGAATATTTTGTTTATTCATACATTTGTTTTTTTTTTCTATTTTTCCATCATTATTGTCAAACATATATTTATAAAAATATTTATTTCAAGTATTTGCAATTGAAAAAAAATATCAGCCATTCATTATTAGCTTTTTAATGATCATTTTATATATTTGTATGCTTTGTTTGAAGAAATTACCAAAAATAATAATGAATAGTGGAAATATTGTTTCAATTATTATCATTACTTAGTTATATTCAAAATCATTGAGAGAGTAAAATCATGAAATTTACGCATGGAACAAGTGTTTTGTTTTTTAAGTTAATTTTAATTTTATTTTATTAGATTTTTATACCACAAAAATTGAATGAAACAATGAATGAATCAAGCCAAAATCAAGCCGTGTATATATGGCTTGCTTGTTTTGTTTATTCATATGATTTTTGAATGTTTGCAAGATCTTTTATGTTTTTGTTCATAACACATAATCCATGCGAATTCTTGAAAGAATTTCAACGAGAAAAATTTCAAGAATTTTTCTGAATCTCTTCTCAATCTCAGCTTCAATAAATTCTGTACCAATTCTCTTCTTTTATCAAATGGACAATAATTGAAAAACATTGATAGAATAAATATTTCCTACTTATATGTCGAAGCAAATAAACAATGAAAAATTCAGTAAACATTGAAACAAACAAATGAAAAATTCAGTAAACATTTGAGAGTGAAAAAAAATGTGAAATAAAAATTTTTGGATCATTTATTATTATTATTTCAATACATTGCTGTTGTAGCTGCTGTTGCTGTTCATTTGATTCATAATACTGATCATTAAAAGTTGATTCTATTTTTGTTTTGTTTTATTTTTTTATTTCATTCTTGTATTTTATTTCATTTTTGTTCTCATTCTCGAACCTTATAAATATCATAGACAGTTATAATAATAATAATAATAATAACAATATGGACTTAAAGAATTTTTTATTTTGCCTAGATTTTTATTTCTTGGTAAAAAATAATTGTCTCGATAAATGATTGAAGAAATAAGACAGAAACACATACACAAACCCATGCAAACACAGAAAGGCACATTCCAATCTTTGATTTCATTTTTATGTTGTTTTGTTTTCCTTGGAATTTAAAATGGTCATTTTATTATCTTTGGCGACAGAAAAAAAGAAAGTAAGAAAAAAAGATAAGATTGATATTGTTTTGGTGCTGCTGCTGTCATTGAATTTGTATGGAATTTTGTATGAAGTGAAAATGAAAATGAAAATAAAAATAAAATAAATTTTACTTGTCAATAATATTATTCAAATTGTTCGATACATGCTTTGTTCACACTCCATGTTTCGTTGTAATTCATTCAATACAATCGTATATTGATTTGATATTTTGATATTGTTTAATAATGATAATAATAACAATAATATTTGAATCGGAATGAAATTAATTTGTTTCATTTCACATTTTACATATGTTCATTTGAATATTTCTCATTTGAATTTCATTCAATTTGATTTTTCGCTTTTTACTATTTTCGTCGTTGTTATTTGATTGTTTTTCGTTATTTTTCGCGCTGATTCCGCTGTTATTATTCGTGTTATTCGTTGACGTAATCAAAAATGTTCGTATTCACCAATTATTGATAATATGAATGACTCAAACAAACGAAAAAAAGTGAAATAATCAGAATAAATTCCGATGATTTTAATAATATTACGCGAATTTTGTCAATGTTTTTTGACCAAATGTTATCGCTGCTGCTGCTTTTGTTGGATACATTGTGGAACACTGTTTGTGATTGTTTGAATGTGTGAGAAATGAAATCAAGTTTTTTTTTTAATTAAATATTTTGCTCTTTGTGATTTTTGCCTATTTTCGTGTTTTTGAATTGATGAAAACACAAAAATATAATTCAACAAACTTGTCATTTACATTGTTGTGTACATATGTTTTCATTGTTGAATTTTTTTTGAATATTTATTCGTGAATATATTTGATGAAATAAATGGAAATATTTTTGGACATCAAACAAAATGAATTCTGGCAATAAACATTTACAAAAATATTTTGCACTGATTTGAATTTTTTCTCCTTAGCTCAGTACATTTTTTTCCAAATCAAAATTCTCTCAAATTCTGGTGATTTTCAACAAAATCCTAAATGACAAAAATAAATACAGACATTTGTCAAATATTGAATTTAAATTTGAATCCATAGAATTTAAGAATAAAAAAAAAAAAAAATTCATTGAATTTTAAATTTCTATCTCTTCTTTGAAAATTCTGTGAATTCAAATTGATTTCCATTTGATTTTTGCGAGTAAAAAAATGAAGAATACAAAGATTACAAGATTAAAATATGTGAATTTAAAAAAATGAAAGAAAAATAAACTTCCAAAAGCTTTAGAAGCTTTTGGTACATCACAATGGACCTGTGAAAGCAGAAATAATCATAATTTGAAGAAAAAAAATGGACATCAACACGAATTTCGAATAAATAAATAAATATTTCAATCATTGCACTAACAAATGTAAAGAATAAATGTAATATGACTGAATGAATGAATGAAATTATGATTCTTAATGTTCTTAATCATCATCATAGTGATAATCATAATAATCATCATGATAATAATTCCATTGATTCACGTATTAAGAGACAACAAAAAATATGGAGTAATGAAAATCAAAGAAAATTGAAGAAATGAAGAAATCTCTTGAAAAATAAATTTCACAAATACAATATAATGTCCATGTATGTTTCTATGACTGTAAACATCTAAATATGTTTAATATGAAATTGTACGAAAATTTTTTTGGACAAAATAAAATGACCAACAATCAAAAGTACCAGCGAACAACAACAAAACAATTTAAGTGCTTTTATTGTACGAATTTCGGTACCAACGAACAAACAAAACAAACGAAAAAAAAAATGCACCCAAAAGAAATCCATGTACCACCAACAACAACAACTAAATTGTTCAAGAAAATATTTATGAAATAAAATCAAATAATAAAAGTAAAAAACATCTTGAAATTTTCAATTTTTCTCCGATATTTCTCCTTTAATATTTGTCCATACGAAAAAATAATGAAAAATAAACTTTTTAATAATAATCAAAATAATAATCGTCATAAATAGACAAAGATGAAAACATAGAAATTTTCATTTTAAAGTTTTCAAGTTTTGATTATTTCATTATTTTGTATTATTTCCATTTCAAATTCATCCATTTTCAATGTCCGAAATTGTTCGGGAGAATGTTTCACATTCATTTCACATTTTTTCAAGTATTTTTTTTCAAAGATTTGTGCCCAAACAGATACATATATGAATGTGAAGATGCTCAATATAACCAAGCGACATGTTTGTTTTTTTTTTTTTTTTTTGACCAAATCTCACAAAATGTGTATTTGTATGTGTTTTTCGTACGATTTGTTTTCGCACTGACCACATTTGGCCAGCAAAATAGTGACGATAATAATAAAAATAACAAAAATAAAACAAAAACGAAAAAATATGGATTTTCAAACCATTTTTTCTTATTTATTGTCCATATTGAATATCATTATCGTTTATTTCCATTCATATTATTATTATGATGATGATGATGATTGCTCGTTGAATATTTTTGATCATTTTTGATCAAGACGATTATGATTATCGTCGTTATTTTAATGTTTTTTATTCGTTTGAAATTTTTTTTGTTGATGCTTGGATTTGGTTCTGATTTTATATTTTTCCGATTCTGAATTTCGATTCAAAAATTTCAAAATTCTGAGAATTGAAAATCCTAAGAATTTCTTGTCTTTTGCTTCAAAAATTGTAAATAACATGAGAATCGCGTAAGAAATTCGTTGATTCATGTTATCTCAGTATTGTTTTTGTTATTGCTGCAAAATGTTGTTCAATGCTTTGATTCGATTTTCCGATGAAATTTCATGAAATGTTTTCCATATTTTTTTCTTTCCCTTGTTTTTAAATGAATGAATCAAATGAATATTTTCTTCTTGAATATGAAATTTTTGAAATTGAAAATCAACGATTTCAATTACATTTGATAATTGACAATCGTCTCTGTGTTTATTATTATTCGTTTTATTATTTTAATTCAATATTGCATATGACAGGTGTGATGACAATGATACGAATTTTGAACATTACTTTGCTATTAGACATGAGGTGGCTATCTTTGCATGAAAAAAGTTGTGATTGAAAATGTATATAAATTGATGAAGTGATTTTGTCTTGTAGGCATGTTATGATAAGTGTTTTGTAAAAATTGTCAAAGATTTGTTCTCGAGTATTGTTTGTTTTTTTTTTAATATGAATTGTTTTTAATATTGTGACGAAGTTAATTATCAATTAAATCATTGTAATTTTATCGAATCATATCCTTTTATTTCCAAAAATAAATATTTATAAAATAATTTGAAACAGGTGTCAAAAAATTAAATCATCTACAATAACGACAACAACAACAATGACATGGCAACAAATAAGCGTAAATAAATAAAAAATCATGTATAAGAATGAATTTAATTAAAACATACGAATTATGATGATTTGCATGATTTTCAATTGAAAATTATTAATTGAAAATAAAGTGTTCGAAGCATCATTTGTTTCATTATTTCGGTAAATGATACTGTAATATTTTGTGTGCGTGCATATCGATTTCATTGCGATCAATTCACAATCAAATGGTCAAATTCTAGTAAAGATAAAGATGTGAATGAGCGCAAAGAAAAGAGTGAAATGAGGAATGTATAAACTTACAGAATTTTTCCTGAAGTATTTTTCAAGGTTAAACATTTTGTGCTTTATTTTGTTTTGATCCGAGATTCTGTTATTTCCTCACATTCTAATAGTATTTCTGTGCGTTTTTTCTCGATATTTTTTTAAATTCATTTTCAAAAAATAGATTCACATGATACTTTGAACTCAAAGCATTTTAAAAATAAAATTCTCTCATTTTTTTGTTAGAGAAAATTCTTGGAATTTTTTCTTTGTGAAGAATTGAAGAATTGAAAGAAGAATTTCTTTGAATTTTTGCATTTGATGCTCTTCGTATAGCGAGAATTGCATTTTATTGTATTTAATTTCATTTCTTTTCGCTACTTCTTTTGATAAAATATTTTCTTTTAGCACTCATTTTTTTCACATTTCATATCATGTCTATTGTACGATTTCAGTATCACCAAAAAAATTCTTGAAATGAAAATAAGAAAAATATTTTTTTCTATCCATTTATTGATTTAGAATAACAATAATAATAATAATAATAATAATAATAATAATAGAAGCAATAACAATGAAATATCAAAAAAGATATCTGAAAAGTTGAAAATGAAATAATAAATTTTTATTTCATTTCATTTTCTTCGAAATATTTTTTTTTGCCATCTTCAAATCGAATATATATTTTTTCATTATTATTACTTTTACTACGACTAAAATTGCATTCGATTATGTAAGTTTATGGCATCTTTTGCTCGATTCTTGGGGTTAGTATTGGTGTGTTGGTGTGGGCCCAAGCCAAAACTAGTACAGCAACACCAACCAAGAACAGAAAATATTTCCGAATATATTTTGTTCAAAAAAATGATTCGAAGATAAAGTTGTCAAAAAAAAAAAAAAAAAATGAAAATTTTTATTATTATTTTATAAAGCAAGATTTGAATATATATGGGTTGCCCGTAAAGTTTTTGTCAATTTTTCAATGAAGCGTTCATGTATTAATCGGAAAAAACTTTCCGGACAGCTTAATATATTTCAAAGTATAAAATTATTATTATTATTACTATGGATTCTTGAACTATTTGTGAGTGTTTTTTATGTACAAGTGTCTTCAAATGGTAAACGTTTGTATCACAGTATATGAATTTCAAATATGAAATAATACAAATAAATTTCGAGCAAAAAATAATGAAAAATGTGTGTGTGTGTGTGTGTGGAAACTTATGGAAAATAATGATAATAATAATAAACAGATAGATATATGAGAAAATAGTTATTTTTCTCTTAAGAAAAATTTGAAATTTTTCTTTCGGTTTTGTATTACTTCATGTTTTGTATTTTACTCTCTTTATTTCATTGAAAATATCATCATCATCATCATCATCATCATCATCAGTGAACCAGAAAATGTGTCTCAAACAACAACCAAACAACAACAACGACAACAAACGAAGCCAACGAACAAAGTAGTCAATTCACATGAGAAACACAATCAATGGTTGATTTTGAATTGAATCTATTTATGATTGAAAAACGAAAAAAAAATCAATGAGAATTTTATTGTTTTCTCATATTATGACAAAATTGGAGAAAATATTTGAGAAAATATTTTTATCCTGTTATTTTCAATGATTGAAAGAAATCAAAAATTTGAAAACCATAGAAACAAATAGAGATGATATATTCTTGAGAATGAATCAGAAAAATTCAAAATTAATAATCACATCAGGACAATCATTGATTATTGTGATTAAATTCAATTATACTAAAGATTTACGAATTTGAACTTGAAACTATGTGAAAATGAGTCATGATAATAAGCCTTGTTACCGTTTTAACCAATTTCTTGCCTATTTTGTCCAAACAAACATGTCGAGAAAAACACAGGCAAAAAATAGCCAAAAATTTCTGAGAAAAAAAAATCAAAAAATTCAAAAAATTGAAATTCAAGCCTACCATAACCAACAACAACCAAAACACCAATCAACCAAATAATCAATATATTCAATGTTAACGAAAAAAAAAACAAAAATTATAATTATAAACAACCGCTGCAACAGCAGCAGCAGTAGCAGCTACTGTGTTTATATTCAATTCAAGTAAATTAATTGCAAAAATGAAAAAAAATTGAAAATTCGTGTATAAATAAATATAAATACATTGCATGTCGGTTGAAAATGAATGAAAAAATTTAAAACAATTCATTTTATAATTCAAATTTCTTTAATTTATTACTGCACGAAGATCATCATCATCATCATCATTATCATTATATTTCGTCATTCAATTTTATTCAATTTCGATTTTTTTTTTCATATTCATTTACTTGAATTAAAATTTTAATTATAATTATAATCATTATTATCGTTATTATTATTATTATTATTATTATTTTGGCAATGTTTTAAAACATTTCAACATTTGAATAATACGAATTCATGCAATATACAGATATACTAATACATATGAATACAGAGACACAGACATTTGCAAAAGCTTTGCTTTCAAACTATTAACAATGATAATGATAATACAAATTCTTTATTCATTTGATTATATTTGATTCAATAATAATAATCATAATGATGATGATGGTAGTGATAATTGTTCGTCGATCATCATCCACATCCACATCATCATCATCATCATCATGATCGGTTGAAGCACAAACATCGACAGCATTATTTTCTACATGGCAACCATCAACCATCAACAACATCATTACCACGGTAGTAGAGAAACAGCCACAGTAGCAACAACAACCAGACAACAAGCAGCCAAAAAACAATGATCAAGCTTTTTTTTCGCATCTCGTCAAATTAATAATAATCATTCTTTTTGTAATAATGATAATAATAATAATAATAATAAAAATGACAATGAAAGCAAATCAAATCGAATATAATAAATACTTTCAAATATAATAACATCGAAACAAAGCAAAAGAAATTTGATGAATAAATAAATAAATAAATTGATGGTAAAAGAGGTGGAGAATTTCGTATTGAATTTTGTATATTCAGGCTTTATTATCCATAGAATTGCTAATATGAAATCATCATCATAATTATATTTGAAAAAATAATGATTTTCAACTGATTTTCGATGCAGAAACAAATTTGAAAAATTTCAAATTTCACACAATGATAAACATGAATATTATTGCATTTATTCATATTTATTTATTTATTTTCGATGAAAATTTTTAAAAAATTTGAAAAATTTTCAAAAACAAAAAATATTTCGCCCAAACAAAGCATTCATTCTGTCTGTGTGTGTGTGTGGCATTGAACTAATGAAATTCGTATTTCATGGCAAGAAAATTATAAAAAAAAATGAAAATTTTCAAATAATTTAGTTTAAATTTTTGAATTTTTAAATTTTAAATATTTTCAACTCTTGGCAATCATTTAATGAGAATGAATGAAATTCTTTCATTCTTATTTTTCATTTTCAAAAGCCATCATTTTGTGTGAGAATTAATATTTCTGAATAAAATAAGAGAAAAATCCAATCATATGTAAAGATGTTTTTAATGACGGAAAATTGAAGTGAAATGAGAAATTTTGACTGATTCTTCGCATTCTTTGAATTTGATTTTAAAATCAATTCGTTTTGAATTCATAAAAATAATACATCATAATAATTATTTTCCATTTATTAATTATTATTTTTAATCTTATTTATTTCCATTTTGTCAATTTTTTTAGATCTAAGAATTTGACGGAAAATAAATGAATAGAATATTGTGCATCTTTAACAAATTGAAGAATTGAAATGAATTTCAAATTTGAATCAAAGGAATAAATGCAAAAATTACTCCGAAAATTCTACGACCATCAATGTGTGATTGAATTCAAATAATGATAATGATATGAATTCATAAAATTCATAAATAAAATGATTATTATTATAATAATATGATCAAAAACGAAAAATGATGATTATGATATTAAATAATTTTTTTCATTTCGGCAAATTTATAAAATGAAATCATTATTATTATTATTATTATTATTGTCAAGATATTCATAAAATGAAAATTCATAAAATATATTTCACATTGATATCAAGAATATTATGTTAACCTAAGCAAAAAAAAAATGTATAATTGATGGAAAAATGAATGAAATAAACATGGAATAATTTTTCAATTTGTGAATGATAATTATAATAATAATAATATTCAATTTGAGAGCAGAATTTAAGAGGAAAAATTTCAATTTTTTTTTTTGATTCTGTCATTTGATTCGTGCATCATCTTCGTATATTTATACTTATAATATGAATTCAAATACAAACACATTCATATATTTGAATTCAACTATATATGCATGTTCTAAGTATTAATATATCATCATCATCATCGTATAACTAACTAAATGAATTTGTCGTCGTCATGATCATCATTCATTCATTTGATTTAATTCAGACTAGAAAAATTTAAAGTCATTTTTGATTTGAAAAATATAATTCAAAAAAAAAAAATTAAAATCATTTATTCATTTATAATTTAAATATATAAAATTTTACATTAATTCAATGGTGTATGTATATGTGTGTGTGTGTCTTCTCTCTTTTCGCTCTCTTCGTTCATCATTTTCTCGCTTATTAAATGTCATTAATTCAAATTATGATCATTATTGAATTTCAACAGAATATTCATCATCATCATCATCAGCAACAGCAACATCAGTATCAACGACAACATTTAAAAATTATTATTTAAAAACATTTTTCGCACTCTTTTTGTGTCTTCGCGAATAGATATATTTTTACATATTATGCTTGTTCAAAACTTATTTTATTTGAAAAGTGATATTTAGATTTATGGAGATTTTTTCACTTTGAAATTTTAGCGAAATATATGAAGAAGAAAAAAATATGTCAAAATAAAGAAATATTCATGAAAATTTTTTCATTTTTTTTGCATCGAAAAAAAATTAAAGAATTGAAATGAAAAATAAAAATGAATAATTATTGTATTAATAACATCAATAAAAATGATTTAAATGATATTAATATCAATATTACAATTAACAATGATCAACGATTGTTATTTGATGTGAATAAAATGTTTTTCATCAATTATTATAAACATGTGAATATAATTATAATTATAATTATTGAGATTAAAATTAATGAAATTTCAATTATAAACACTTGTTATTTATATATTAATTATCGTTATTTATATTCATGCCTTTATTGTCGTCATTGTTCGATTAGTATGCAATATCGAGCAACAAATACGTCAAAAATGGCATCATTGATTGAATGTTTTAGGATTCACAATAATAAACAACAACAAAATCAACAACCGAAATATCAATTATCACAACATCAAATATCGCCAAAACTTCAGCATATCGATAGTAATGATAATTGTAATAATAATCATAATAAAATGGATCATAATCGAGCTTCATTAAATTCATCATTATTATTTGATATTGATAATAAAAATATGATAATTGAAAATAAATCGTCATCAACAACAATAAATAATATAATAGTTGATAATAGTATTAAAAGTGATTCAATTAAATATAATTATCATTATTATTATGATTCAATTTTATCATCATTAACATTATTATTATCGAATGATTATTTAATTAATTATAATTACAAAAATTATAATAATTTAAATAAATTAAAGCATCAAAATTTCTTTAATAAATTTGTGATTAAATTAATAATCATTTTAATGACCATCAATCATTGTTTTGGTAAGTTTACTTTATTACAAATTTTCTTCTTAGTAATTCATTTTAAGTTTATGAATGTTCAGTCTATTCAATTATTCATGTTTTTGTTTTTCAAGAGTCTGAGTTGTTTGCCCAAAAAGAATTTCATCGAACTTCATAAAATTCAATTATTCATTCTTTCATAGAAAAAAGTGAGAAAAACAAAATATCCACCCTTTAACAGTGTCGTACTATTTGTTTCAATATTAGTTCGTATGACAGTTATTTTTAGATATTAAATTCTGGCAGGTGTCATATTTATACAAACACGTGTGTCAATTAGCTTGCACTTTATGTTTTAGAACGAATGTTGCTTGGAGTAATAAGATGAATAAAAATCTTTCTAAGAAATATGTATATTTCGAGAATATGTCAAATGTATTTCTATGAATTTTGAAAGCAGAAATTTCGTAGTTTTCAAATTTTTTTGGATAATCAATGCCTCTGAATTCACTCAAGGAATGAATCGTGGAACAATTTCAGAAATTTCCTGAATTTTTTTCATTGATTTTAAAATTGAAAAAATTCAATTTTATTCAACTAAAACAACAACAAAATAATAAACTCTGAACATCAAATAACAACTGAAACAAATAACCAGAAAACATCTGCTCTAATTTTTGATGCATTTTCTTGGTTCATTTCATTTCTTTATTCTTTTAATTTGGTCATTATGAAGATTTTTAGTTTTTTTGGTTCGTTTTTTGATTCGTACAAATTTCTTCATCAAAAATATTTTTTGAAAATTTCAATTTCAAAAAATTGAAAATTTCAATCAAATCAATTGTTTTTGTTTTTATTGTTGTTGTTTGACAAATAAATGCAAGAAACAAATATCAATTTTCTTTGAAATTTCCCTTCGTTTTCAAAATGATCATCATTAAATTTAAAAGATTTTTCCCATTGTTTTGTATGAGGAAAAGAACTGAAAAGAATTTGTTCAAAAACAATTTGTTCAAACTTTATTAGATATTTAGTGACAAAGCAAACATAACTACTGATACTACTACTACTCATTCAAATAATCATTTATGATGATGATGATAATAACATTTGGCATCTTCGGGAAAAAATTGTTTCGATTCCTTTTATTATTATCATTATTAACATGTGACATTTGTAATATTCGAATAATGGAAGCCCGAAGAGAGCGAGCGAGCTACATGGAGTTATGAATGGAGCAACAAAAGAGGGATCCGAATCGATAATTCAAATACTGTAAAAGGGGATGATGATGATGCGGCAGTGATGATTTAATTTTATGCAAAAATTTAAAAAAATAATGGATGAAAGAATGATAATGAATCAATGATGCTTGATGATTTAGAATGAAAACAACAAAAAGAAAAATGATTTCTTTTGTTTTCTTGATGATAATCTAATAATAATATATGTGAATAAGTGAATGATTCATTGAATCCTTGATCTTTCTAAAATTTCAGTTATAATTTTTGAAATTTTAGATTCTCAAAAATTCTCTGAAAATTTTTCAAAGTCAAAATTAATTTAGAAAATAAAAAAATAGGTTTTTTCATTGAAGCTCAATCTATGAATCAATTAGATTGATTTCTAATGAACACAAACATTACTATCAGTTGTGAAAATATTTCAATTAAGATCAAAAAAAAAATTTCTATTTCTATGAATTTGTTTTGATTTTTATACTCCTCTTATTCCATGAATTTCTCACTGCTTGCCGAACAAAAAACAATCAATATTATCGACATGTCAAATAATAATAATAATAATGATAATATTAATATATAATTTTATTATCGAAAGAAATATTGATGTTGAACTATTGAATGAACAAAACAAAAGACGAAAGAAGAAAAAATATTTTGTCAACTAGAAAAATTCATGCAGACACCAAAGATGAACCAAAAGATGAACCAGAAAAAAAATTGATAATATAATAATAATAGGAATAATCAAAGACAAAAATGAAGAAAAAATGGCAAAAGTCAAACAAAAAAAAAGTGATTCTAAATTATTTCATTCATTCATTTATTCATTTGTATTGCTTTTGTTCGTTCATTCATTTCGTTTCGTTACGATTGAACACAAAAGCAATACAACAGCACACAAATCATTCAATTGAATAATGATAATAATAATAATGATGGAAATGATGGTAGAAAATTTGAAGAAAATCAAAGTGAAAAAATCATAAGACAATGGCAGAGAGAGAGAACAAGGGCAAGGAAAAGAGATAGGAAACATGATTATTATCATTATCATCATCATCATCATCATCATCATCATCATTATTATGATTATTATTATTATGATCGAAATCAAATCAAATCAGAACAAATCACAAAACGCCTTGTACAAAATTTTCGCGTATGATATGTGAATTATTGTTTTTTTCTCAGTTTTAGTCTTAGTTTTCCATCTTTGATTTGATTTCAAGAAAGCAAAAACCTAAGAAGAACTAGGGAAATCTAAGAGAAAATAATGAAATGAAATCAAAAGAAAAATCATTTCTGGTAAATCACCATCAATGATGTTATTTGGTTGGTGTTTCGTTGATTCGCTGATTCAATTGATTCGTTGATTCAATTGATTCATTGATTTTGCTAGCTCGATCATTTGTTTGTTTGTTATATAATCATGATAATAATAATCCAAGATTCAGTAGCAGATGTGTATGGATGATAGTACTGTTCTCTGATTGTACATATCGATAAAAAAGAAGAAAAAAATATTGAATATTGTTTTATTGAAATACTGAAAATCAGATGAATTCCGTATTAATTTGCACTATGAAAAAAATAGGAATAATAAAAACGATATAAAAGGAATGAATGAATGCGAGAAAAATTTCTACAAACAAATAATCAATGAACAAATTCAGATTGTTTGAATTGAATTGAATGATTTAATTTCATTTCTATGATTTTGAATTGAAAACAAGCAGTCATAATGCTGATAATCATAATAAATTTGTTTGTTTTAACTTGAAAAATGTCAAACGAAAATTCTGTTTGAAAATGGACATGAACATTCATTCAACAGGACAATTCAATAATTTTCAAACAGTCAAACAACTGATGATTGGATTCAATTTGTTTATTGTCCCTTATTGATTTGTCTATTTTTCAACAATTTTTCTTTGTTCATTGAATTTTCATTCATTTATTCACATACGAAATGTCTGATTTTCAAAAAATAGACTTATTTTATTTGGATAGACCTAATAATAAGGTTTGAAGCAAAGGAAGCAAAAAAAACATTGAAAATTTAATCATGAGATAACAATGGGAAATTGTTGAAAAATTCCAAATTTGATCTGTAAAAACTACACAAGAAATTTGAGATTCTATCTTTTCATTTTCATTTTTCACCATTGTATATTCCGAACAAAATTTAGAAATGGAAGATAAAAACAAAGACAAAGAATCGAATTATGGAAAAATAAAAAAAAAATACAAAACATTTATTTATAAAATGTGGATATTCAATGAGAGAATATTCAAGAATGAAGAATATTCTGTGTGCATTTTGGATGAAAATGAGCGAGAATGAGTAAAATGAATTTAAAATTTTCATTGAAATTTCATTGAAATTCTGGAATTCTGAAATTTTTTATTTCAATAATTTTTTCTGTTTTCAAACATGGAAAAAATTTCTCAGCTTCTGTTTTGAATTTTTCATTAGAACAACATATTTGCAACATTAAAAGCTGAGAAGAAATATATTTTCCAAAATTCAAACTTTGAATTTCAAAGTAATTCGGAATATTTTTACAAATTCTTTGTGTGTGTGTGTGTTTCATTCATTCATTGAATAAGAATGAATGAAAACAGTATTCTCATTTGCAAGCGCACACAATGCCATTTTAGAATTTTGTAGAAATTTCAAAATCCTGTCCGAAAAGTTCATTCGTGTTGAATCAGTGTTGATGCATGTTGAAAATTGGTCAAAACTTTTAGGACAGCGCCAAAAATAGTCAAAGAAGAATAAGAAAAAAAAAATTAAAAATTCTTGCAGTTTTCTTTTCCATTTTGTTTCAATTCCATTTTGCTTCAATGTTACCAAAACAATTGAAGAATTTTTTTTTTTTGAATAATAAATTTAATGGAAAATGAATGAAAAAAAAATCGAAAAAATATTTCGATAAAAGAATAATGAAAAACATATTGTTTTTTATTGTTTTCAAGAAGAAATGAAAATAGAAATGAAATAAAATAAATTTATTCTTTACAAACCTTTGAGAAGAATGTTGAAATTTTAAAAATTCAAAATTTGAAAATGAATCGAAATGAAAATTCATTTATTCAAATACATTTGAAAAATGTGCAAAAATGAAGAAATATTCAAATGTAAAATTAAAAGAATCAAAAACAAAAATTATTCTTTCAATTCAATTTTATTCTTATTTTAAACAAATTTCAATTGGTGCAAATTTGTTTGTTTTTCATCTCATTTCATTTCATTTGATCAATTGTATATCAATGTGAAACAATTTGAACGAAACAAACTAATTTTCCAATGTTTCCATTGAATATTTTATTTTGTCTTAATTTCGATAATTTCATTTCCAGAATTGTAACAATATTTCAGTGCAAAAAAAAAAATAATGAAAGAAAAAGAATAAATTCAATCGAAAATAATTGAAAAAGTATCGAACAAATTCCATTTAATTTTCGTTTCACAAAAGTGAATACAAATCGATTGATTTTTGGTAGATTGAATCGATAGATAAAATATTAATATTTCCATTTTTCTTATTTCTTTATTTTCATGAATACAATATTCTTCATCATTTTGATATATATTCTTAGATGTATGATTCTGTGTCATTATTAGTTCACTTTTTTGGTTCAAAGAATTATTTTTCCATGTTTTTTTTTTCGTTTTCGCCCTATTTTTTCTCATGAATTCATCGAAATACAACTTTTTTTTCTCGGGTGAAATGAATAGAATGAATTTTCATTTTCCATGAATTTGCATATGCATTTTGTTTTGTATAAAAATACTGAGAATATACGAAAAATAATATCAATTCGCTGCCGATTTTTTGCGCCTTGAGCCATTTTGAATAATATAATGTAATATTAATATTGAACAAAATAATAATAATAATAATGGAATGAAATGAAATGTAGAAGATAATATCACAAGTGAACCAAAGAATTTCGTTGAAACGAAAATGAAAAAAAAAACTAATATTAATATTGATAATAAGAATAATAAGTAAAGAATTGATGAAAATTCATGAAAACTGAATCTGAATAATGTGAGTTTATCATTATTATTATTATTATGAATATTATGATTAAAAAAATGAAATGAAATAATGTGCAGTAAAAAAAGGTCAAATTGGTTAGTTTGATTATTTTTTGTATGTTTCAGTGTGTGTGTGTGTATGTACAATCTTCTTATATCATCATCATCATCATCATCCGAAAAAAAATGATTTAATGATGTTTTTTCAATATATATTCAATCATTGGTCGTTATGGTTATATGTGTAAGAATTGTATATAAGAATTCATTTCTTATTTTTTGATTCTTGATTTTCGTTTCTATTCAATGTTTGATTGAATTCAAAAAATGAATGGAAAAAGTTTTAAATGGCCGAACCAGAGAAAATGATTTTCATTCGGCTTTTTATTCATTTTCATTTCAATTTTCATTTTTTCTCATCTTCGTTTTCTAATGATTATGTTCATAATGATAGTCAATGTGATATTAATGTAATATTTTTTTAATGAAAAATCAGTAGTTGAATATAATAAGAATGATTTCTATTCTTATTTCATTTCATTATTATTTTTTGATTTAATTTTTTAAAATAATTTCCATTTTTCCAATTCATATTTTGTGTGTGTATCATACAAATGTTTTGTTTGGTTAAATCTATGCATGGAATAATAATTCAAATACGATTGATCACAACCTTGGGCTAAAAATAAGGCACCAAACAGTAGAGAATTACAAAAAATGGAAATGAAAATTGATTAACTTTCAATGATATTAATGATTTTCCAATTTCGATAATATTTTTGTATATTTTCTTTTTGGTAGTTTGTATTTGTATTTTTTTTCTTTCTCGATAATTCATTCATAATAAATGAAAATGGTTTTGATATTTATTTATTAATATTTTCATTATTTGATCTATATTTATATTTATTTATTTATTTATTCATAATGTTTATTTTCAATATTTTTATTTATTTATTTGTCCTAGATATTTGTGATGCAAAAGTAAAAATACATCATATAAAAGTGCCCAAATATATTGAAAATGGTACACATGAATCAATAGTATTAGATTGTGAATATACATTAGATCCAAATGAAGATCCTGGATTAGTTGTTAAATGGTTTTTTCGTGAAGATCCTGAACCAATTTATCAATGGATTTATGAATTAGATTCACGTCATGTACCACAACGTTATCAAAATTGGGTAAATCCAAATTTTCGTCAAATAAATTTAACTGAACCATGGCAACAATATCGTTCATTGAATTTAATACGACCAACAGTTGAAATGACTGGACGATATTCATGTCATGTGATTGCATTGACAAGTGAAGCACATGATGCTGATACAATGATTGTTTATGGTTTGTTCATTAATTATTTATATTCAAACATATATTTTTTTTATTAATATTTTTATTTCATATGAATATGTTTTTTATTACTTTCATCGTTATTATTTTTATTTTATAGCTAAAACAAAATCAATCGATTTAATTACAAGACGTGTATTAAGGCATCGAAATGTGGCTGCATTCAAATCAAATGATAGTCGTAATAATCAATATGGTAATGGAATGTCTTCATTGCCAAATGGATGGTCAATTTATAATCATTATAATAATAA